>OX459058.1:17753299-18953299 GCA_949775005.1 Orthosia gothica
CACACCATTAAAAGCTCCGTACGCAAAAGAATTTTTAAGCCCTGGATAACTAAGGGACTTTTAAAGTGTATGCGAAACCGCGACCAACTTTATATTAAATCAAAGAAAAACTCTGGCAATGAAATTATTAAATGCACATATCGAAGGTACAGGTATTTTTGTAATAATATTTTAAAGAAAGCTAAGATTGACTATGAAAAGGATATGATTAGGAAATCTGGAAATAACAACAAGTAGTTGTGGGAAACCATTAAAAACATTACGTATTTTGCAAAGAAAAAAGACAAACCAACACAATTAATTTGCTCCAATAATCCGTCAGCTTCAGTCAATAATATAAACTCGTTCTTTGCGGGCGTTGGTGAATCGTTGGCTGAAAAAACACAAATAATAAAACTTATGCAACATGTAATACTTCTTCATCTCAAGCAACAAATGCTTTCGTTGATTCAATAGTACTGCTACCTACAGACGAGTTTTAAATAAAATCACTGGTATCTAACCTCAAGAATGACTGTGCAGTGGGGATTGATAAAATCTCAGGCAGTTTCTTAAAACAATTCACTGACGTCATTGTTCCTCCCCTAACTTTTATATGTAATCTATCATTTACCACGGGTGTATTCCCTTCTGCTTTTAAAAAGTCTCGTATAGTCCCGGTTTTCAAGAGTGAGAGAGAGGATAGATGCTGTGTCAATAATTATAGACCCATTTTCATACTTCCAACACTGTCTAAAATATTGGAGCGCCTAATGAACATCAGACTTGTTAAGTTTCTGGAAACAAATCTGCCCGGCTAGCATGGCCTTTTTTTTTTTTTTTTTTTTGATAACGCTGGAAAAAAATGCATTACGCATACCCGCCCATCGGGGGAATGGACGGGCTATGTGGGACTCCCCGGGCAAGCCCGGTATACCCACTAAAATAAACCAGCGCACTCCCGCATCGTCTTTATGGAGGAGGACTGGGAAACCGGCACAGCCTTTACGCCCAGTCCTCCGCCGACGACTGCCCACCATAATGGCGGGCCCCGCACGCCCCTCCCTCAGTGGAGGGGCCCGGGAATGACCGTGAGTGATCGGCCATTCCCGCCCGACGAGGGTGGTGATTGTGCAATGCAGACGACAGGCGCCCCCGCACCTGCCGCCCGCTAATCACCACCAGGGGGTGGGCGCAGGCGATCGTACAACCGCCCTCTCCCACCCCCACCGCTGCCTCCTTTTGCGACATGGCGTCCTCGCAAAAGGAGTCAACCGCCGCCCAGGCCTCCCCGCTCCCCAGCATGGAATACACCACACGCCCGGCTAGCATGGCCTACTGTGACATCGCTTAAGTCACACTTTTAATCACAGTTTGGGCGATAAACTCATTTTGTCTTAAATGCTAGCACGGCGGAGTGAGATATTTTCTTGACTTGTGGCATAACTTCTTGACATTAATTTTGTTTTTTTTTCGGCAATTTTCCAATTTTATTGCCGTTTCATAGCAACCTTGGCCATAAAAACCATTTAGGTTCTGAGAAGCATAGCCTTACGACGCACTGTTTCCGAATTATGGGCTCCGTATATTATTTTATTTTGCATAAAACGCTCTATATTTCCAAAATTATATCTCGAAAACGGTATGTCCTAGGCAAAAAATAACCAAAATTTAGCCCCCCCCCTTTGCAACCCCCATGTTAGCAGCATCCCAAAATGAATATTAAGTTTTTTTTTTTTTTTGCTTTGCTTGGTTTGAGACTCAAAGTCAAAGTCAAAGTCAAATGTGTTTATTTCAAGTAGGCCATTATGTGGCACTTTTGAACGTTAAAATTTACATTTAATAAAAATTTATTCTACCGTGCATTCGGAAATGTAGGTTGTTATGGAGAAGAACGCACAAGAAACTCCATACTTACTCTTTTAAAAAAAAGTTTTATACAATATTTATATAGGTACATCTATAATATAAAAATGAATCGCAAAATGTGTTGGTAAGCGCATAACTCAACAACGCCTGGACCAATTTGGCCAATTCTTTATTTAAATGTTCGTTGAAGTTCAAAGATGGTTTTTACGGGGAGAAAAATAAAAACAGCCCTTTTCTTTTGCCCATACAAAAGTTTTCTAACTAAAACGTAGAGTCAATTTGAGCTTTATTGCTATTGTACAAGCTATTTTTGCTTTGTGTAGTAGGGTAGGGTAGGGTAGTGTAGGGTAGGGTAGTTAGGGTAGGGTAGTGTAGGGTAGGGTAGGGTAGTGTAGTGTAGGGTAGGGTAGGGTAGGGTAGTGTAGCGTAGGGTAGGGTAGGGTAGTGTAGGGTAGGGTAGGGTAGTGTAGGGTAGGGTAGTGTAGGGTAGGGTAGTGTAGGGTAGGGTAGTGTAGGGTAGGGTAGTGTAGGGTAGGGTAGTGTAGAATAGGGTAGGGTAGTGTAGGGTAGGGTAGTGTAACGTAGGGTAAGGAAGGTAGTGTAGGGTAGGGTAGTGTAGGGTAGGGTAGGGTAGTGTAGGGTAGGGTAGTGTAGGGTAGGGTAGGGTAGTGTAGGGTCGGGTAGGGTAGGGTAGTGTAGAGTAGGGTAGGGTAGGTAGTGTAAGGTAGGGTAGATAAATGTTTGGTGTTTTTATGGCAAAACAAAGTTTGCCGGGTCAGCTAGTACATTAATAAATTCGTATACGTGAGGACGATGTACCCAGCACTACTATACTACATATAGGTATGAGAGAATTACAAGCATTAACAGGTAAATTCCTTTACTTGATAAATTGGAACATGGACCTCACGTACTTACAAATAGTGCAAACATAGGTACATTACCTAATTAAACAACAACAGAACAGTGTGCGAGTCAATTTTTTTAAACAAAAAAAGAAGAAAAAATAAAAAAAAAGCGTTACTATAATTATGAATATAATACAAATTAACCATTTTAATTTTGTCCACACCAAAGATAGGCCTATGGAGCAGGACCAGCATGTTTCCAAGCATTCTTATCTTGAATATAATCATCTAATTTTTAATATGCTTGTTTACAAAGTGTGCTTTTAACTATTGTTTTAAATTTTCTTTCATTTAACTTTAATATCTCACATGGTATTTTGTTATAGAATTTAACACAGTACCCCATGAAAGATGTGTGTACTTTAGCTAATCTATATGATGGTTGATCTAACTTATCTTTATTTCTGGTATTACAATTGTGTCTATCACTAACTTTACTAAAGAGATTTAAATTTTTCCTTACATACATAATATTTTCATAAATGAATTGGCAAGAAACTGTAATAATTTTAATCTTTTTAAATAGCTCCCTAAGAGATTCTCGGTGACTTATCTTATATATGGCTCTGACAGCTCTCTTTTGCAATATAAATATTGATTCAATGTCAGCCGCCCGACCCCACAGTAAAATACCGTATGACATAATGCTGTGAAAGTAACTAAAATAGACCAAACGCGCGGACTTGAACTACGGTCATGACAAGTTATGATAAAATATGTCATGTCTTACAATTTGTCTTAAACGCTAGCACGGGACAACCATGTGACATAGGTTACAGGCGGGACTTGCTTTTCTTGTTGTTGACTTCATAGTGCGACATAATTTGAATAGACGACCAAATAAAATAATACTTAAAAAAGTATGCCGTTCATACAGCTAAACAACTATTTAATTTTGTTGGGAATAAATTAATATTTGACCCATGACCATAGACTTCCGCACACTTTATTTTTCTTTGTTTTTGATAACATATTTAGTGTTTGTTAGAAAGATATAATTATTGTGAAAAATTTTATAATTATATTTTTTTTTTTTTTTAATAATATTTAAGAAACATTTAAAATGTAGAAAGTACGAAGAATATGGTATAAAAGAAAATAATTATAAAAAAAATAATAATCAAAATAAAAATAAGAATAACAATAAAAAAAATACAATTATGAAAAAGAAATAACATAAAATTAATTATTAATCCTGTAAAATTTCAATTAATTAATAAGCATTGATTACCACACACACAAAATTAATGTATTGCCATTTGGTGCAGTAATTAGAAGGCAAATATTTTTTTTTCAAGTATAAAATTTTATCACCACCTCCGAACGAAAGTGATACATTCTCCTAAATCATCTGTCAAAATGTGATATTTGTGACAAAATGGGTGCGCCCGTATTAGCAATTAAGACCCGATAAGTCCCAAACAAACGTCAGGCAATTTTCTCACGCCGCCGGTGCTATTATTTAGGACAAAACGGCGTTATCGCCCAAACTGCGATGAAATGTGTGACTCAAGCCATGTCACAGTAGGCCGTGCTCGCCGGGCAGCAACAAGAAAGGCATGTTGCGCCTTTAAAATATGTCACATGTTTGACCCGTGCTAGCATTTAAGACAAATTGTAAGACATGGACAAATTTTATCATGTCTTGTCACAAACGTCTTGGGTTTGCCATGCTCGCCGGGCAGCTATTGTCTCTATCCCAATTTGGTTTCCGCGCTCATAAATCAACGTCAGATGCTGTTCATCAACTAACGGAATTTATAATATCGAAGCTTGACAATAAGAAAAAGATCCTAGCCATCTTTCTAGATTTAGCCAAAGCATTTGACACGGTGTCGGTCCCCATCTTGATCAATAAGCTGGAACACTTGGGAATAAGAGGTTTGCCACTGGATTTATTTGCGAGTTACCTGAAGGGTAGAACGCAGGTTGTTGGAGTGGATGTTTGGACCAGTGATGAACTGCCGATTAAATATGGCGGCCCACAAGGCAGTATCCTTGGCCCGACCTTGTTTTTAGTTTACATCAACAATCTGTGTAACGCGGACGTGACCAATGGGAAAATAATTACTTTCGCCGATGATACTGCATTACTGTTTTTTGGTGACACGTGGGAAGATGTTTATAAACATGCTAAAAATGGTTTCAACCTAGTGTCTAAATGGCTTAATGACAACATCCTCACCTTAAATGTTGACAAGACTCTCAGACTTACAAAACAAGACCTACCAAACCTTCCCATTATCTCGCACAGTTGCAACCTGCCATACAACAATTCATGTAGTTGTCCGCGTTTGTCAAAAACTAGCACTATTAAATATTTGGGTGTTGTAATAGATAGCCAACTAAATTTCCAACACCACATCGAGGCCTTAGTACCTAGAATTCGAAAACTTATTTATATATTTAAATCTCTTCGTCACATTGCTGACACTTCCTTAATTAAATCTGTTTATCTTGCATTGTGCCAATCTTTACTGTCTTATTGTATAACTTCTTGGGGTGGAGCACCTAAAACTTACCTTCTGAAATTGGAGAGAGCCCAAAGAGCCATATTAAAAGTAAGTTCTTTCCTACCCATACGATACCCTACATGGGATCTGTATCAGCGCTGTAAGGTATTGACCGTTAGACAGCTCTTTATTCTCCTGACGGTAATGAAGAAGCACTCGGAACTGTCTTACGACCCCAAAATAAACTCAGGCAAGAGGAGATTCACTGATGTCTGCACGACAACTGGATATAAATTGAGTCTGGCACATAATATTTACGGTTTCCTGGGTCCATATTTGTATAATAAAATTAACAAGCAACTTTTAATTTATCCTCTTTCTAGAACAGAATGCAAGGAAAAAGTTTGCTCGTGGCTACAAGGCATTGATTTCAATGCAACCGAACGCTTATTGAAACCATTAGGTTAACGTTAACATGTCATGGAACGATATACAATTTAACACGTACCCATCACACCATCACCCACACTCTCACTCACACACACATTCTCTCACTCTCACTCACACACACACTCTCTCCCTCAAACACACACTCTTTCACTCTCACTCGCCACATCCACACATACTCATCCCCCTAACCCAAATCCACATTCAGTCACTTTTGCCACCACAATTGTTTTAGATTTAATTTTTCATTTTGTTTCACTTTTGTTTTATGTTTTACTGTGTACGACCTGTATGTTATTTTAATACAGTCTTTAGTCATAAGTAAGTTGTCTGATGGAGGATAAGCCTGGTGATCTGTAATACAGGTTTTACCTACAGCAGACACCAGTCTCAATTAAGTGTTGCAATGACTTTGTACTGTGTTTGTGAATATGAGAAAAATAAAGAAATTAATGATAAACATCGTTGTGGCATTGTCGGATCGCGCTTTATTGCAATAGATGAAAGCTCATGCGTATTTTTCAGTTGTTATTTCACTTGTTTCAGCAGTTTAGCACCAAAATGCAAAAACTGTTTAGTGTTTGCGGGCTGCCTTAATTTTAGTATGTATCTCGTTTGCTCGTTTTAATAACGTAACAGTTGAATTTGAACACTCCCTATAATAAGGATTTGGAACCATTGGAGTGCTAAACAGTCGTCCCATTTATACGCAAATCCTATTTAAGCTCAATTGCCTATTGTAGTTACATCGCATTTGTTAACCGAATTAGAATATAAAATCCTCTAAGCTATTGCTATCTTGTTTAAAAACAATTCGTAGGTGTAAGTAGGTACACACATTTGTGTAAAGCGAGGTCCATTTTAATCTGGGTTACGGTGCAAATATGAGTATTACAGTTCTTGTGAAAACATTTTTATGTACTGGGTAATGTTTTAATCAGGGTAACGCAATGAGATTCCATTTTATCAAGATCTGTTTATAACTATTTGATAAACTAATCGAGTACTAGCACAAGTACCAACGGCAAGTAGTTTTTGCCAACGGCTTAGCCTGCGTGAAGTTCGAAAATTATCCCAGGATATAAACTATAAAGAATCACTGCAATAAAAAGTAGGTATTCCTGGTCCTAATCCACCCGTGTTCTGTTCACGTGTTTTGTTCTTTTTTCTTTCATCCAAATCCATTAAGCTGTTTAGACATGTTTGGATAACAAACGTCTAAAAATAGACACTTAAACGTGAATAATATTTGATGCAAGATATATAAATTTCCTTAGTCTTCATAATCGTGTTACTTCATCAAACAAGGCCTTTGTAGGAAAGATCAGGCAATTTCTATTTCAAGATAAAAATCTACGTGAACAGTAATCCTCCAAATTGTTATGCCACGTGTTTACTAACATATACATCCTTTACTTAGAATTGAACCCACGAACTGTTTTATTAAAAATGTTTATGAACATTATAGAGATAAATACTCTGAATCTGAACAGACCTATTGCTCCAGCCAGACGCACATTGAAATATCAAACCGGTCATTCAGAATGAATAAGTTTTTCATTACTTTAACCCAAAAGTTTCAGAAAATAACACAACCTTTTATTGTATAACCGGTAGGGAATTTATTTAGGTACCTATTTTTTGAGTTTGTAAATGATCGGCAATTTTTTTAAATCTTATCGGCTATCTGAAGCTATTTATTTTTCGATTTATTCCGTTCTAATACCAACAACTAATACCACTAGTATTTATTTCAACTCAAATTTATTTTCTATTCTGAACGGATACCATAAATTGAATGTGCGAACAAATACTAACAAATTGAATTTGGCACAGTCAACTCAGTCAAATCTTATCAAATTAAAGGACAGTTTCTGTTTGGACGTCGGCATTCACTTACAATAAATAGGCAGATAGATAGTAAATTGAAACCATTTTTTTTGCACTCGGGTTTTTTGTTTTCATATTATTATTATTTTTCTGGGAAAATGTCAGTTACTTTTAACGGTAGGTTTATTTTTAACGCTTAATATATTTATTATAAGCTTGTTCCTTGTATCCTAAATATAAATGAAATTATCTGTGTTGATATTAACTTAAGTTTCAAATACGTAAGTGCCACTTTTGAAAATTATTTTAGTCAAATAAAATACCAATGCATTTTTAATCTGCGATACTTGCTGAACCTTTAAATCAAGTAGCCGACACATAATTGCCAAAATTGTGGCTTTGGAGTGCGTATTCATTTCTAACTTTGCACATTACAAGCACTTTTCTGACAACAATAAGCAATCATTTGTTTCCCCAGGCCAGGCAAACAATCTTTGTTACAAAATTGCCTACTTCAATAAAAAAGTTAGAAGGGAAGTAGGTATAGCCATTTATCTATTATAATAGAGTATCTAAAGTTTCATGTTGAAACAGTGGTGGTCTACATTGTGCTAACTTAATGTGTACTTGATTAATTATTCACCAAACACTTAGTATTAGGTACTTAGTATTTTGTAAATAAGAACTACATAGTTATAATGCGAATAACCTAGATTCCCTCAAGACTGACACGGTATTCAAGCCTATAATATGGTAACTGAATCACGTAAGGCCCGCCCATAAGCTTTTGGAATCAATAACTCCTCCTCTGTGTAGAGCTATTTTTCTACGAGACAGCAAATTTGGTTTCAAATCTAGTGCTATTTTGCGTTAAGCCTTGTCCCGGTATGAATGACCACAACCTACACCAATCTCTACCAATAACGTTGCTTGGTTAGTAGTTGGGTGAAAGAGAATATTTAATGAACCTGAGAATACCTATTGCAGTTGTCCAAACTCAGCGGTGTATACTTACCCCAGGCCGACTGCTACCGACAAAAAGATCTTTTTATTTTCAGTCCGTACTGTCTCACTGACAAAGGCAGTCTCACTTTATTTCTTCCAGTGGTCGTGATTCTGTACTAATACATTCCATTTCCAGACATCAACGAAGTCCTGCCTTCTCCTTCTTCATCCTGTGTTAAACGAGCCCACGCGGTCACGGTTTGTTCAGCATGCGACAGACTCTATTTGTCACTCAATAACAAATCATACTTCATAGTAAAATAAACATACTTCAAAACATTCCCCTATAAAACATTTACAACAAATGTTAACTTCCTGAAGTCGACAGTTGTGTAAATTAGATTTTTCCCTCGCTTATAAGTGGCGGCAACTGAGAGGATGCGGAGGATTTGCAGCTAGTGTTTTGTGCTCCAGTGATTTCATAATTACTAAAGCCATGCAAATGTACTCATAGTTTAAATGTACCTAGGTTAAATGACAAGGTGTGTTTTGTAGGTACAAAACACACATCTTTTTCTTCGGGTACATAGGTTGATGCGTAGCTTTGTGGTCAACCTGAGTGAGTTCGTTACGTCCCTTTGAGGCCTATTTTATAAGTTTAGTGGTACAACAAAAACTTCGCATTGTGGATGGTTTGAAGTGCCCACAATGCGTTACGGTTATGAAAACTTTTTCGTTCATTGAAAGTTTTCAAAGAGTTATTTGTTTAAAAAAGTATCTCCTCTCTCATCTCTAATTTTGTGCTTTTACAGTGAATTTTATGAGAAGAATTAAGTAGGTATATTTTTTATACCTTGTCCAATTTTAAGTGAACAGTAATGATCTTCTTTTGATATAAATAAATGTCTTTAAACCTAACGGAAATCTTATATCACACATTACGCGACTGAATTAACAAACTCGTATTTCTAGAATTTTCCGGCTCGTCGCTTATGACCGGGCTGCGTCAGACATGTTACAAGTATTTACTTGCTCAGTTTTAATTAACTTGCAATTAGTATTTGCTTGAAATAGAGCAAATACAAATACTAATAAAATAGATCTTATTTTCTCTTACACTGCGTACTTGTTGGTTTCTAAACACAGAAGGTAGGAAAATAATTTGAGACAAGAGGTAGAAAATAATTTTAGAATATCTCATATTGAGCACTGGTGGCCATTAAGTAACGGTCCCGCTTTAAGATTTGTTGGTCGTCGGCTCGAACCTTATATTTCTTCTATAATTTATTTCATCACCAGTGCTCTCAAAATGGGTGAACAAAAACATCGCGAGGAAACTGGCATGTCCTAGAATAATACCAAAAATTCGACATACGACATTCACCAACCTGAACTAGGTCCTCGCGGTGAATTACGGCCCAGTCTCTTTCGCAGATCGGAGGCCTATGTCCCAGCAGTGGGAACATTAAAGATCGATTATGCTTATGCTGTTATAAAATGTTCCCCGCATTTGTCATCTTGTTGAAGGGATCGGCTCTATTATAACCTGAAAAAAAATAACTCGGATATGTGCAGTTTATACAAATACTGCGATCTGTTTGGTAGTTTCTCGGCGGTCTCAACCAACCAGAACGCTGTATTTGCATAAACTGAGTTAAGTTGAACTTATCACGATTGGTTTCATTGGTGAAATCGGACCTAAGAGTCTTAAAATTTAAACCCGGATAAAGGATTAACTCTAAAAGCCTGTAGGAAGTTTTCCCTGTTACTCGGAATTATAATGATTTCTTATGAATAAATTTTGCTACCGGCTTAATTAGATGTCTGTTCCCCGAAATTCCATTGGGGACGACTTAAAGCGAGTACGACGATCGACGGGGAGCGACGATCATCGCATGGTAACTGGTAGCTGTTGTATGTTTTTTTTTATTGAAAATTTAGACGAATGGCTTTTGACTCTAGCAGTCTGGTAGTGTTAGGTACACTATTAGACTGCTGTAGGCTGATGATAAACGTCTTTTAGGTTAAACTTTATATGGCTCTGACCTGAGAACACTGTAACCAGGTTATCCGCCTACTTGTTTCCCACGCAATAATATAAAGTAGCAATAACATCACTCACTGAATTTGCTGGAAAAAGGGGAAAATAAACATGTTAACTACACACAATAGATACTCCAGCCTGTAGAACGCAAAGCTAAAGATTAAATATTCATTTTTGAGAGACCGGCCTATGTCATCATTCTGCGGACGTACTACACACGATAAAGCCGTTTTATTACCCGGCTGCAAGGAAAGGGTTATGTTTTTCGCGCGTATCTTGTATGTATGTATGTTTGTATGTATGTAACATTCTTTATTACATCGTATCTTTCAAACCACTTGACGGGTTTTTATAATTAGATAGGTCTTGGCCGCCCAACTGTTCTTAGATAAGCGCCGTTAAATAAAATAGAACATGGCGGATTTTGGGCGCCATATTGTAGGGTTTGCGATTATTTTTTCTCCGAAACCCATCGAGTGGGGTATCAAAATGAAGGGTTTTTAGAGGTGATTACAAAAATATATATCACTTAAATGTTTAAAAGAAATTCAAAAAAAAGTATAACTAAAAAGTTGAAAAAAAAAAGTTAATAAAAATCAAAAAACCCGACTGCAAAGATTTAAACAAGAAGAAAATCATGCTATGCAGTCAGAGGATACATATTCACGAGCTGGCTGACCAATACTATAAATATCCTCCGACTGCACAACATGATTTTCTTCTTGTTTACATCTTTGCAGTCGGGTTTTTTGATTTTTATTAACTTTTTTGTTTGTTACACATCAAGAGGTCGGCATTCTACTGTTTAGGGAACAAATTAATGTTTCACGCCAACATGAGTTAAGGCGGTACCCCGAGCGAAACGCCGCGCATACTCGTTATTTAAAAAGAAATATCAATTAATAAAAATACATTAAATTTCTACATAATATTGATTCAAAATGGTAGAATTGTTTTTTTTTAATGATGTATATATTTCACTAATCACCTACCAAAAAAAACATAAAAGTGAGAAATAATTATTGATAGCATGCATCTCCTCGTAAAGTGTTCGTTATTTTTTTTTGTACTAACACTAATGGATAGACAATTTAATAACGAACATTTTCGTAGTATTTTTTTTTTCAAAAGACCAAAATTCGATTTTATAAAGATTTTACTTTAAAATGTGGGCGTATTCACTACTGTAATTCATGCGCCACCAGTGCCGCTAGACCAATAGGAATGCTCATATCGCATGCCAATTTTTTGGTAAGGGTACCGTCTTAAGCCATCAATATTAGTAACGTAACGTTGTTGACACATTATTGGATTCTGAAATACATTCTTACAATGTGTTAATTTTTTTCATGCCCTACGTGCAAACAAAAGAGGATTATAAAATCACACAAGTTTTGGTAACTAATGTGTTAGAAACACATAATTTAAGCAAGTTCATAACTTGGCAAAATGTGTTCTGTAGCTCCGTGTGATGTCAAATGTGAGTGCGGTGCCCCTGTCCAGAACACTCGCATGATGGAGTGTGTCCCAAGTGGTCATAATGAGGGTGCCTCAAGTGCATTTTTGAGGATCTGATGAACGCCACTAACGCTGCAATTAATGTGGCCACCTACTGGAACCAACAAATTATGGGACTCCAAAACACCAAAACAGCTTCATATAATTAATTTTTCAAATTGAACTTTCAGAGTGCATTCTTCATGGAATTGTTTCTTTTTGTTAGCTTGTTATTTATTCCTTCGCATAAAATAGCAACCGCTTCTCTCTACTGCAGCTGTTTTCGATTTAGGTAAAATTCTTAAGAATCCTAAATTGTGTTTAACTTTCATTGCTACTACTAGTCGTTGCTAAGCTAACGTAACAACAGAATGAAAATGCCATTGGGACACTAAAGGAAAAGGAAGGTAAAGTATGTATAGAGAGAGATAGCGAAAACATAGAAGAATATGCAACAATGGCACGGAAATAATGGTACCAATAAACGTTTAAATTCGCCGACGGGTATATCCACAATAGATCAATAAAGATTGTCACTTCTTCATGAGTTCGGTCTGATATAACTCACTTTTATGACATCTGAATATGTCATACATAAAACAAATACCATTACAACTTAACCCTTCTATTGTCATATCACGTGCGGAAGTTTTGACATCGTAGGCCTATAGTTTCAGAAGTACCGATGTAATC
Organism: Orthosia gothica; assembly: GCA_949775005.1. NCBI lineage: Eukaryota > Metazoa > Arthropoda > Insecta > Lepidoptera > Noctuidae > Orthosia > Orthosia gothica. Next base: position 17,765,965 of record OX459058.1, read on the forward strand.
ATATCAGCCGTTGTGGTTGTGCCCATACAATCGTAATCCTGGCAGATAGGCTGTTCCGCGAGCAAATTCTAGAACAAAACTCACACAACAAGATTTTAGAGCTACTTCACTTCATTGTATTTCATGATGAAACGACAAAACCGTTGTTACATGAAAATTTATATTCCATATGAGCCATAAAAGCATTAAAAAAGATTGGGCATTTACCTAGATTTCATGTTTTCCTTTTTGGTATATAAAGCCATAAGTATCTACGACTAAAATAACACACAATGCCAATGTCTAACACACAATGTCTCAATATAAAAAATACTGAAGACTTATGGGGGATATCCGTTAGGGTTCTTGGAGATATTATTGACTCAATTGCTCCTGTCCTAACAGGCATATTCAATCAATGTTTGGACAGCGGCACGTTTCCTGACTTAATGAAACACAGTAAAGTAGTACCAATTTTCAAATCAGGTTGTAAGAGTGATCCCTCTAATTATATACCTATATCCGTGCTTCCAGCATTGAGTAAAATCTATGAAAAAATCATGCTGGATCAGATGTTGTCTCACTTCAATTCAAATGGGATCCTGCATAGTCAGCAGTTTGGTTTCACGAAAGGTAGGTCGACAACGGACGCGGGAGTAAAACTCATCAATCACATCTTGGAATCTTGGGAGAAGTCCCAGGATGCCATTGGCATTTTCTGTGATCTCTCAAAAGCGTTCGACTGCGTCGACCATAACACACTGATCTGTAAATTACACCACTACGGAATTCGAGGACAAGCTGCTGATCTTGTGCTTTCCTATTTATCAAACAGACAGCAAAAAGTAAATGTTAATGGGGCGACGTCCTCCGGGTCTCTAGTCAAGATGGGCGTGCCTCAAGGTTCAATTCTCGGCCCATTCCTCTTCCTTGTTTACATTAATGACCTCCCTTTTATGATGGCCAAATAATCGGATATAATTCTATTTGCTGATGATACTTCGCTAATTTTTAAAATAGATAGGAAAGATACGGATGTCTTACAGGTCAACGAAAGTCTAATTATTCTCTCAAAATGGTTCGCAGCTAATAACCTTTTACTGAATTCGAAAAAAACTAAATTTCTTAAGTTTTCTTTACCAAATGTACCACAACGTGACCTAAATTCAAATCTTGACGGCAAAAATCTTGAAGTTGTAGCTGAAACTGTATTCTTAGGCATTACTATATACTCAAAACTGCAGTGGGGCGCGCACATTAGAACTCTTTCGGGTAGGTTAAGTTCAGCTGCATATGCAGTAAAGAAAATAAGGCAGTTAACCGATGTAGCTTCAGCTAGGCTGGTATACTATGCTTATTTCCACAGTATTATGTCTTATGGCATTCTGCTGTGGGGATCAGCAGCAGACGTTGACTCAATTTTCATATTACAAAAGAGGGCAATCCGCGCGATCTATAAAATGGGTCCTCGCGAGACCCTCAGAGAAAAATTTAAAGAGATCGATATACTGACTCTACCTTCACTTCATATTTTAGAATGTATTTTGTATGTCCGCAAAAATCGAGTGCTTTTCAAAACTAGAAGCGACTTCCATAATTTAAATACACGCAGTAAACACGAAATTGTATTACCTAAATTCAGATTAACGAAAACTAGCAAGTCTTTTCTTGTAAACAGTATACGCTTTTATAACAAGTTGCCAAAGTCAGTTATAGAACTGACCGATGGAAAGTTCAAAAATCACATCAAACGTGTCCTTATTAAAAAAGCATATTATAAAATCAAGGACTACGTTGAAGATAAAAATATTTGGTTTTAGCTCCTTCTGCACATGCGGCTTCCCTGGTAACTCATAAACGGCACAAATATGTGGATGTCTCTAACTATTCTCAATCTAATTTTTCTTCATTTAATAAGACTTTTTACAATGGTTTTCAATTATCTTTATAGCCCTTTGCTAAGAATAGTTACAGCACTGATAACAACATTTGTGCCACATGTTAAATTTAGTCTTGTTATACTTTGTATACATTATTTTACCGATTGGTTTGTAAATGTTTGAACATTGTAGGCCTTCTAGATTTCTAGATTGTTAAAATTTTATCTCGTTTTACTTTTTTAAATCTTTTGTTTATTTATTATATAATCATTTCTTGTTTTAGTTTCTTACGACTTATTATCGGGCCTGCGTTGTCACCCCATCTAAGTACTGCTGTAACATGGAAATATTGTAAAACCAAACAATTTTTTAAAAGAGTAACCATGGAGTTTCTTGCCGGTTCTTCTCCATAGGAATCGACCAACCCGAACCGTGCACATTGTCGACGTTTTATAAGTGCCCATGTAGGCCTATGTGAAGTAAAAATTATTGATTTTGATTTTGATTTTTTGACACGTCTAAGAAAAATGTGTTGGAAAATTCACTACAAAAATAACCTCCATGTAGTACAATTACTGTAAATACTAGGATACGGTTGTTTATTTACGACTACGGTTAAATTTTAGCTCGTCTTATGTTTGTTATGAATACGTATACACGTACGTACGTGTCGTATTTTTAAGATTGTGTATTTTCTTTTCCTTCATCGTCTCAGCGCATTGTAAATTTTAAAATTTCGTCCTAGTTTCAGGAGATGGCTGACGAAGCGCGTGATTCAGTAAATAATGAACCATGATTGACCCGTCAACTGAAAATATGTACGGTATCAAGTTATTTGGAACCAAAGATTTTAAGCAAAACAATGTATGGGGGTCTGATAACAAGACCGAGGCTGTTGACGGGGGTGCTGTTAATGTATCGAGAGTGAACCAGACATTATACTCACTCAGTGAAGACGAGTATATATTGGACAGAACGGACGTTCGAGCCACAGAACAAACAGCAACAGAACACGATCGTAATGAATATTCATTACGATCGTGTTTTGTTGCTGTTTCTTTGGTAAGTAAAATAATTTGATTTTGAAATCATATTGAACATTTTATGTTATGGTTAGATTCTATTGTACTACTTATCTATAAATCAATTTGAATTTATTAATAATCTTTTGAATCTATTTGATCGAGAAATGTGTCGTAAAAGGTATCTTAGGACTTTGATCCAGACAGGCAGAAAACTACATTATTTTCAGAGTAGCGAGACGGACATTAAATAAACGACGTCTGCATTAGCCGTACAAGAGAGAAATGCTTGCCGATTCTAAATCAAGTAGTTTACTGCGATAAAATATCCATCTACTAAGTAGATACAGAGCATATAACTTAATGAAAAGGAAAACACATGTTGCACACAAGAAAATCCATAAGGAAACTGCCTATATTATTAAGTAAACATATATAGGTGGTTTTATACCCATAGCCTGTCAAGTTGAGGGAGCACCATACACCCTTTCTTCAAAATAACTCTTGGCACAGTTGTTGTTACATTCTTATAAGCACCACATAATTAAGCAAAATGATTGTAATTTACACTGTTACAGTCTTCACTGTCAAAATTAACAATATAATCTAATAAGAAGTTTCTTGCCTCAGAATGTATTAATGAGACATATTATCTTACATTTAAGGCGTAGCAATATTATTATGTTCTTGTTCGATCATATGAAATTTTGCATTAGAGACAGTACCGTAAAATCTGATTTTATCTCATATCCAAGGAGAATACTTCCAAATTAAAAGTTTTGCGGCCTTATATTGCCGGTGATTTTTGCCTCTACAGATTTTCCTCAAGTCAAAGAGGAAGAATTTTTCTCATTTTCTGGCTTGTACTTAACTGATTACTTTTTAAATGCTTAGGGATTTAGAATTCTCGCCGTTTCTTTTAAGTGTTGTTCATGCAGAAGCTTTTTAAATAAAGTTACTGCTTAGACGGGTTGGCCTTTTTAAGTAGATAAAAACTAAAACGGTCTTATTACAAAAAGCGGTTTAACTAAAACCCAGGTTTAATCCTTGTTTATACTGCAGTTTATAGAGGTGTAAACCTCAGTTTTTTAGCTAAACCGCTTTTTGTAATAAGACTGAAAGGGCTCCAAAATTTTACTACAAAGCGTAGATTGATTGGATTAATACGTATTTTAGAAGGTTAGGTAATGTGTGTTCTGCACAGGGCACAAACATAAATAGTGCTGGCTTCTTAATTCATACACATATGGCTACCTATACCAGTACAAATGAAGTAAACATTCATCAATTATGTCAATATCTATTGACATCATTACCAAGTTGAATACGAGTATATTCTCGTTAACAACATGTTTTCGAACATTCACTATTATCTGGCAACGTTTCGCTGAATTATTATGAGAAATATACGCTTTGTAGCGATTAAAATAAGATGGGTGCAAATCTATTTGATTGATAAGTACCTATTAAAATACACAAGGTACTCAAGCCAGACATAATTATTATGAGTAATATATTGGGATTACCTATTTATAGATAAATGTGAACCGAATATTGAAGTGATTAAAACTCTATGATATCTAAAAATTTAATGTCAAAATATATACTGTCTACTTATGGGGCTAATATGGCTTAGGTACCTGTACCCAGATCAACGAGATTAAAAGAAGAAGCAAAGTTTGGATTGCTTTATAAATACCGTATTGTGAAATATACGAGATTTCTCCAAAATGTTCATAATTTTCGAATGAAGCACTCTTAGTGGTTGCCAGTTCTTATAAGTCACTACAAAATGTAGTTTTTTATCTGGGATAACGGAGCAAAAAGAGAAGAAAAATCGGGCACATTGCACACGTGTGGAAATGTCTTAAATCACATGGAAGTCTCGTATCTCATAAGATGACGTAAAGTTTTTTCCTCGACGGCTATATTGGTTGTTGAAATATATTTTTTGTGCTTGTTTTGTGTCACTTATAACCACCATACCATTGCACCGACGCACATACGGGTATTTTGCATTCCTAGCCGGGCGAAATTATTTGTGCGGTTTTTTCTGCTGTAAAGTAGGTAAGACTTACTAAAATGTACAGACGACCAATGGGGAGGGTTTTTGGAAATTGTTCTTCATTAAAGTTGTCAGACGATAAAAGGTAATTTTCCAAATAATCGACTTTTTCATCAAAAGTGTGTAATTCTTGTTGTTGCATTTTATTGAACAGGTATTGTCTAGTCACAACTTTGTAGTTAGAGACCCCTGGTAACCCTAGAACAATAAAAAAAAAACATGTCATAATTTGCTTGAAAATAACGGTTAATACTTTTTAGGTAACACCAACACAAACGCATAAGTTTCGTCGAAAGTAGCGTAAAGTAGCACTCAATTCGTAAAATATCTATAATATGACAGATTTTGTCATGCGTAACAATAAAAATCGTTATTCGGAAGTACTCGGAAGGATAACTATAATCACTTTGAAATTTAAAATTCAGGTAAAAATTGCTTAAAAAATCGAGATAGTTGTAAATTGATTTTGAACCTTACAAATACATGTAAACATTAGTAAATATTAATAAATAAAACTGTTCTTACCAGTATTATGATGATCCATAGTAGTTTTGGTTAAATAACTCACTATTAAAAAGCACTGAGGTCTCAAACGCAGTACGTTTTTAATGTAGCCAGTAACTGACGCGAGCGCATGCGACAACGATTAAGTTCCGACTGGCTTGCTAGCTGACGGCGCGGGCGCTCGAGCCCGAAAAGGGTCGCCTATTGTTCTGTATCTACCTGACTCGCTGACTAGTATTCATTTTTGCTTTTATGTTGTAATTTGTTTTTACCAATTTCACCCGGCTAGGAATGCAAAATACCCGTATGTGCGACGAAGGAATTTATGTTTTCAACAACGTGCGGCCAGTTCTATAAGTTGGATGATAAATTGGGTAATTTTGTATTCAGTATCACGTCGGTAATTGTATACAATTTGGATGGAAATTATAATTGAAATACAATAACAATTTTCATCATCGAAAGCTCTTAAAATAGCAATGTACTTTCTCTTCGTGCGGGATACAAAATGTTGTGGTAAAATTGTAAATTAGAGGAAGTAGAGAGAAGCCAGGCAGCCACAATCGAAATATTATCTTTAAATTAAAATGTTCTTTAACGTGTTTGCTTAAAAGAACGTCGGCACTGAGAGCATTCACGTGTAATGAGTATTCGACTTCGAATATTTGATTGGTGTGGACGTTGAGCCGAACGTTACAAAGCTTACACGCAAGCGTTCGCGCTTGCGTGTAAGTCGTTGTGACGTCCACACCGGCCGAAGTTCGCTTCGGCCGGTGTGGACGCATTCTAATTTTCACGCAAATAAAACGCTCAAAAGCGAGTACTCAAATAATAAAATCAATGAGAATGTATGTAGGCATATTACTGGCCCCTTGTAAAGCAAGGAACAGTTCCTTGATCTTAAGTGTTTGTGACCTTCTTGGTCAATCGTATTATCGAATGAATGACATTTAACGAGATCGTATTCGAATGCTCCAAGCTCGCAAGGGAATGTTCAACTCGAACGTTCATAGTTTTGCTCGAACGTGAATGCTGGGCTCGCTGGAAAGCATTTGTTGCTCGCCTTCGATTGCTTGTTTAGAAATGCTCGCGAAATAATGCTCCCAGTGAGGACGCTCCTTAAGAAAATGAAAATTATACATGTAAAAAGTATTAAGTATTATTATTTATTATTCATATTCTTTATTGTACACAAAACAAACATATACAAATATATAAGTACAACTTATGTTCAAAGGCGAGCTTAACCCACAATTGGGTTCTCTTACAGCAAACCTCAATTTTTATTAAGTATTATTGTGATTACTGGAATTTAAATATCTCAAGCCAAAATAGCTACATTATTGAAAACGTTTTTAACTCGAAAACTAAACATTAGTTAAAAACTATTTACTTTGGTCTTCAAAAGCAGAACCATTTTAAAATTTAAATACTTGAGAGCATAGTTTAGAAGGATAATCATTTGATGTGCTTACTAACAGTAGGTACTTACAGAAAATGAGTAGAGCCCTTAACAAAGAAGATTAGGTTAGTAAATGGACAATTTCAATATCGGTTTTTAATAAAAATCTTTCATTTTTTTTTTGCTCTTTGGGAATAAGAAATAGCGGCAATTTATGTGAGTGGGTGGTTTTCAATAAAGCAATGAAATTAATTCTGGCAATTTTGGAAGAGTGGTTCAAAATACTATAAAGAGGTTAGAATAACATATTATTATTGTTACAATTCGAATAACGCAAACCAAATATAGTGAGAATTTGTGTTGTTCTGTTGGAAAAGAAACCTTAACTCTGTTGAATTTAGTTATAACATGCTATAATCGTGACAATCTAAGAAGTCCGATGACGTTTCTCATTTTAAATGACGCGATAACTTTGCACGTAAGAAATTGTAAAATCCAATTCATAATCCAAAGTAATTTCTATGTATCATTCGTAATCATCAAGTTTACTTAATTATTATTAGGTATTTTTATAGCTGTCGAATCCGACTTCTTAGATTATCACGACTAGTTAAGGTCTCTAGTTTCACGACTTCATGTTTTGATTATTTTTAGGCTTAGTTGTTAAATTATGTAAAACAAACGAATGAAACCAATGTTAAACGGTTTAGTTACGGATTAATTACAAAACTGTTTAGTAAATCCATAGGTATGAATTCAGTCTATAAAAGATTTCTTGCAGATTTTCTAGCCTAGACAGGTATTCAATAAGAGGGTAGCTGTTTCAGGTAGGGTTATCATTTCAAAAGGAAAGTCCTGTCAATAAGACGGGCAATCGCAAAAAGTTCGCCACTTAATTTTCAATTCGCTCTTAACTGTATTAGTTACTAGCTTCTGTCAGCGGCTTCGCCCGCGTGAATGTCGAAAATTATCCCTAGGGATAAAAGTATCCCATGTGCTATTCCAGACTATAATATATCTTTGTGCAAAATTTCATCCAGACCCGTTCAGTAGGATGTGCATGAAAGAGTAGCAAACATTCAAACATTCAGAAACCTTCGCCTTTATATAGTGTGATATTTTCTGGTAATTTTCTTCAAAAGCGAAGTCTAAGCGAATGAGGTTCTAATAAACTTCGGAGGGCTGAGCAAAAAGCCGGATTTCTACAGACCAATCCGGCCGGATAAACCTAGTTCCTAGCAGTTTACCTGATTTATATGCAGAGGATGTGGGTTGAGTTGCTCGAGGTAACTGTGATCGTGAACTATTGCAAGCTTGAGCTGAAACCCTGCACGGCTGCACGGCAAGCCATTAAAGAAGGGAGACTTCATAAACAACTATTAAGTGGCCTTTACACCCTACCGTCCATAAAACTTTAGCAAAAGCATAAGTTTTCACACTTTCGCAACTTTTCCCAGATTAGCCCGCAGAGATTCATAGAAATGATGTAATAAGTCTGAGAATTTGTAGGTAGATATTTAAAGGAAAATGTACCGAGTATTACTGAATTAACAAAAACTGCTTTATTCTTGGCTTACATCTATTTCTAGGGTTATTTCGGCCTAATGTATTTTATTTGTGTAACTCTACCACTGAGCACTGGAGACTAGTTTTTTTTTCAAATTAGTTACTTGTTCTATAATTAGATCTCTCTATATTTGAAGTCGTAGATTGGAGCAATTCAAATAAAATGAACTAATTGTCTTTGGTTTTGGAAAACAACTTATTTTTCTTATTTCAACGAAACTCTTTAAATATGAATCAAGAATTTACTATCAGAATTTCCTTTTACATAGGAACCGCCCAAATACGAACCAGCTCAAGACCTCATGCTCAGTAGAGCGCTTGCAAACTCTTGACATTAAAATTATCGTCAATTGTCAGATCAACATTCAAGTTCATTCACCTAAAATCTTTGTAAAGTATCTTACTATTTGAACATGTATATGCCTTATAATAATAATATCTATAATTATTATGAACTAGGTTATTATTGAAACAGAAATGATTTCGTGAAATGGTTGCTTTCAATTAATTTAATTGGGTATAAATAACGAGGCTGTTATTTTCATTAAATAAACAGCAAAATTTAAATCAATCTCATTGAAAACGGAAACAATACTGTCAACATTAATGTTATTATGAGTATTTGTTATGTTAATTATTAAAATTTGATTTATCCGTGGCTTTGTTTCCGTTTAACACTATAATAATAACTGTACATTTTACGGTATAAAATGACACCTAAAGTCTCCGCAAATTAGCAAAAAAATTAAAGCCATTGAGCCGACCTGTACCAAAAAGTATAATTACGTTACATGAAAACATGATTTATTGTTTATGGAGATATTGTGATAATTTTGGTCTCAAATGAATGGTATAGGCGTGGAACCATTTTATCCGTTCAAATCATGTAAATCGGCCCACGTGTTTATGAGATATTAACTCATTACATAATGCCAAGTGAAAGGGTCAAGGACGCCCCTTACCGCGATACGTTTGTTATGATCGTGTTAGCGACACTGCCGTTACATGTTTTTCCTATCGTTTTGAAATATTGGAATACATTGGTAATGGATGTTGAATGTTAACGACTTTTATTTTTTTTGTTATCTGGCGGTGATTTTAATGCCATTCAGTGATATATTAGCATTTTATCAGTGAAACAATTTTCGTAATTGAACCAAAACTTCCTGAAATTACGACCAATAAACAAACAATTTTAGCTAAACATCTATTTCGATGGAATGGAAATAGATTCCACAATTATTTGTCCCCAGAAACATCCAAATCAATTTGAAATTCCCATTATTCTATTGACGCTCTGTCAGATGCAAGTAAAAGACTATTATGTTCTCAGTTGGCTGTGCAATGCGAACATGGCGACTAATGCATTGTTAGCTTGCACACATTCGCGCAACGTGCTTCTAAATTGTTTCATTAGAACCACTGGGTACATTGTTGTTACTTAAATATGGACACTCATTCTAAGGGCGGTTACGCACTACACGCCCGTGTCCGTGATCCATGTTCCTGATTTGAGTGCCGTATTGAAAATGTTCTGAATTAAGACAGCGTATTTTTTTTACTATCGCGCAATAATATTGTATAGCCGCCTTATTTGAGGAATTATTAGTTCACCATACAAACTTCCACCCCTCTTTTCACCCCCCTTCAGTATGATTACTGGGATAAAAACTATAATGTGTTCTTCCCAGGGTCACAAACTATCTCCATAACAAATTTAATCTAAATTATTTCAGCGGATTAAGCGTGAAAAGGTAACAGACTTCCGCACTTATAATATTAAGTATGGATTAAAACGGATAGAGTTTGGATGTAGTGCTTAAGCTTCCTTACAAGAACTACTACGGCTACTTCCGAACCAAAATCTCACAGACACCGATCGCATGTAGTGACAATGACCATGTAAAGGTGTCGTAACTAAACGTTTATATTTAATTTATATAGTAAAATTTTATGCACAAGTAAAAATAACAAGTACCAATTAGGACTTAATGCCTTAAGCATTTTCTACCAGTAAACCTTAGGGTGTTGTAGAAGTAGAAGATGCCAGGTGAAAATTAGAATAAAGTAAAACAGAGAAAAAAAACCTACTGAGATACATACATATACGTACATACATAATTATGTGAAAAGCGAATTCAACAAATCAACGTGGTAATGACTCTTCTTCTATTCTTCTTTTTCTCGAATTTGGTTACTATTAGGTTACGATTTAGGTGCCAAGATCAACAATCCAATCTTAAAAGGTGGTGATAACCATATGATTCTCCGGATTGTCATTCATTTTTTTTGTAGGAACAAAGTGCGTGTCAAACTTCCATACAACTGGATATGCTGCAGTATTTAGTTCCTGTATTTTTCAAAAATCTTTTCTTAGTGTTGGCTTTCGCTTTTGCTTAGCGGTTTAGGCTGGGCATTGTCTATCAGTGGTTGAATTTAATAATTTTATTAAGTAGAGAGACTGTACATAGCGATAGCAACTGAATCAAATAAATGTAAAACATTCCTATAAATGAATACCAAAACTATCATTAAATAAAATATTTTTATTATGCCCACAGTTTTAATTAAAGTGAAAGCTCTCGGAATTGAAAGTGTAGTTATGCCTGAATTAAAAGTTAACAGCTATGTATTGATTGCGACAGATAGACAATGTATTGCCTAATTATTTCGCTAATTCTATATTGACCTGAAAGTTCTGAAACAATTTTATACTACAACTTACAAAACATGAACATCAGACGATCATTTACGAGACATATACCTAAGTAACAGACAACTTTGATGTTTTCCTTCGATTCGTAGAAGGAGAATCACCTATTTGTTCTTTGTGTAGTATTTTAGTTTTTATTGTAAGTGCGGCCTTGTTATATTGAGAAACGACCGGTACAAAAGTTTCCTGTCATCAATAGATATCATCAATTATCATCACTACATAATATAATAAATCTGAAGAAAAGTCGTTTTTGTACATCGAGAATATTTGCAGAAAAAATGGCCAGAGTATTAAATAAAGGATAACCAACATAACACATTACAAGCATTTTTAGTGTTTTTGTATGTTTGTCTGTTTAGTTGTTCACGCGTCACGTAAAATATTCGAAACTAATGTAGATAAACATTACACAAAAAAAATGTGCGTAACTAGAAATATTACTTAGCATGTTCAGGCAGCGAGCGCTGTGTACGTGAGATATAGGTGATCTACCACAACAAGAAATAGGTCACGGATTACCTATATCCCAATTATGTGAAAGTTACGACACGTTTAAATGGTTTTCTATCACTATTAAATTTTTAGAGGCATTTACTTATCAATCAAGGACGCAATTCATGCGAAAAATAATTCTCAATAAAAAAAGTTAATTCAATAAATCAAAAAACCCTGTTCGAGTTTAAACCGAACACGCAGCGAAAATGCATAATTGCATCAAACGCAAATATGCACCTTCGCTCGGTTACCAAAATGTGGGCCAGTTCGCGTTTAGATCTCGTCAGAGACACCACGTACTCATAACCAAAACCACAACCATTTTACCATACTTTTTACCATTAATTTAGTTTATAGTTTACCATAATTTACCATTTCGTATATCTAAGTGTTATATAGTGTTTCAATATAGTTGTTTCCCTTATAATCCAAGACTTTAATTTTTACCATATCCTATCATTACAAGAAAGGTGTGTTAGGTCACCATAGCACCAAGCACTACTTTCTACATGGTCCTTCGAGCCTTTAATTACCAGTGACTACCAAGTGATACAGTGCCACGCAAACCAGGAGATCGCTGCAATTGGGAGAACCTCGGATTGCAGAGACGGTCGGTTGGAGCATAAAGGTCAGATCAAACCATTATATAAACTAACCATTACCATTTTTTTTTCAAACCAACCCTTAATATGGATTCCGATACTCTGTTCATCAAACAAACGGAGCTCTATAAAATCCTGGACAAGTTCCTAACCAACATAAAGAAGGATGGATCCGAGAGGAAGACCATCGAAAATTACAAGCGTAAGGCTGATATGTTGGAAGCATACTGGCACACCTACCAACAAAACCATAAGAAAATGTGTCAGTTTGCGGATGTTGAGCACATTTACTTCAAAAAGGGATGTTTCGAAATAGTCCAGGAAGTTTATTTCAAAATAAAGGAGATAATTGATAAAACCATGAGGCAGTTAGGAACAACGCAGCTGCAGGAAGAAAGCCCCCGTAGACCAAAAGCGGAGGATGAGCAGCCATTACCAGGTATCCGGGCTAGGTCACAGCTAACCGCTGACAATCGTCGGCCGGAAGACGAGACGGCGCAGCCACAACTAGGTACGTCGTCTCGCTATACAGAGTCCTCGCAGCGAGAGAGTTTTCTTCATATAGAGAGAGGGTCCAGCAAGCTGAACGGGTTAGTAAAGAAGCAGAGTATGAGTGTTTCAAGGCGTTCATGAGAACTGTGAGTAATATAGAAGTAGATAAGTTCGAGAATCAGTGGCAATTCGAGAACGCTCTAAAATCACTGGATAGCCGATGGGGTGAGATTGACAGACTTCATTGGGAAATTGAAGGTGAGGATGGAGGCGACGATATTACGTACCAAATGGAATTCTGCAAGCACGAGGAAAAGTACAGTGAGTTGACAAACGACATCAACAAAAAGATGTGGGCAGTGAAGCACCAAGAGAAGTCAGCTCCGAAGATGGACATCCCCGTGTTCAATGGAACTTACAACCAGTGGGTTCCGTTCAAAGACTTGTTTAGCGAAGCGATCGACAAAAACCCGTCGATGTCTATGGGCAAAAAATGCAGTTCTTGAAGAGTAAGGTGACTGGAGAAGCAGAGCGTCTGATTCACCATTTACAGATTAGCTCTGACAATTATCAGGTATGTTGGGAAATTTTAAGCCACAGATATGGTAACAAGAAATTGATTTTCACGTCCCATATCAATATCTTGCTTGGGCTACCCAATATACAACAGCAATCGCTGGCTACGATTAAGAAGCTGCATGACGTAACCAAGGAGACGTTACACGCTATACAGAATCTGGGAGTGGATATAGCTACTTGGGATCCACTTCTAGTACACCTACTAGCGCTAAAGCTGGATAATGATACCTTCACCGAGTACATAGAATCGGTCAAGAATCCTAGAGAGCTACCCGATCTGCAGGAGTTCCTGGAATTCTTGGAGAAAAAATTCACAGCGCTAGAAGCGTCTCGTCGCAAGCAAGAACCAGCCAACCAAAAAACCACGCCGCATCAACCATTCCCATACAGCAACCACAACCAAAACCAGAAGAAACTTTTTCAACGAAACAACCATCAATCAGGCAGCAAAGAAAACGCAAAATCAAATGCATTACACGTGTCGCGGTCGATAACCTGTGCATTGTGCAATTCTGACCACGGATTATGGCGTTGCCCTGATTTTTTGCAAATGACGCACGAGCAAAAATTAAATAAGATTGAGCAATTAAATTACTGCAAAAACTGCCTATGCAGTCATAACAATAAACCATGTCAATCGAACAAACGATGTCGTAAATGCTTAGCTACACACAACACGCTACTTCACGAAGCATTGCAAAAACAAAGTCCAACTGTGTCAGCAGAAGGAACAACCAACAATGTTGCAACCAAAAATGGACCATCTAGGTCATCTCACGCGTCATGGGATGACATATCGGAAATACTTTTAGCCACCGCTATTATAAAAGTCAAGGGAGCTAATGGAATACAGCACAAGATGAGAGCTTTAGTTGACCAGGGTTCTCAACTATCGTTAATAACTGAAAACGCAGCCCAGATCTTGGGATTAAAGAGGGCTCATTTCAAAGGTCAAATATTCGGCGTCAAGAAAAAGAAAATAACGCGAAAGGAATGTTACAGGTAACACTACAGTCGGCAAATAGTGAATTTACCTGCGACACGAACGTTATTATTATGAATAACCTGATAAAGCGATTGCCAAATAACACGTTTGCCAAACCAACAACGTGGAACCATATCCAAGGGATACAATTGGCTGATCCAGAGTTTTACGTAAGCAGACCCGTAGATATACTTCTAGGCGCAGATGTTTACAGCAAAATAATGTTAGGAGGTATCTTGAGAGGAGACAACGATAAGCAACCAATCGCCCAACAGACGCAAATAGGATGGCTACTCTGTGGATCCATGGTTCTCAACAATACAGAAGACCTTCTGAAATATTGGGAGAACGAAGACATACACCAGAAGAAAGAGATGTCCAACGATGACCATGAGTGTTTACAGTATTTTATTAAAACCACTAAGAGGCTTGAGGACGGAAAGTGCGAAGTCCAACTACCACTTTAGCCGGAACACAAATACAAGTTGAGTGCAACCAAACCACAAGCATTAACTCAATTTAGAAACTTAGAACAGAAATTTCCTGACGCAGCAAAAATATTAGAAGACAGTTTCTATAGAGACGATTTTTGCGGAGGGTATCATTCAATGGAAGCAGAAAATAAACTGAAATCCGATCTCATAAAAATCATACCATCAAAACATTGGCAATATGTGAAGACGACAGATAATCCAGCCGACTTGGCAAGTCGTGGTTTGACTGTCAGGCAACTCAAAGACCACAAGATAAGGTGGCAAGGGCCGTCATGGCTGCCATCATACACCAATCAAGAAAACCACCAAACCATTTACGAGACGAATTTAGAAGTAAAGCCGTCTATTTTAAACCAAACCAACGCGGTAGTCATTGGACAAACAAGAGAATCGCTGACTACCGAAAATATTAAACATTTGATAACCATAACAAAAATCATACGTATTTTTGCGTGGATACTGCGATTACCTACCTTGAACAAACCAGTTCGCCGACCCTACCTCGAATTACACGAGCTTCGTCGGGCTAAACAGCTGATAATCAAAAACGTTCAGCGGGCAGAATTTGCAAACAACCTAGATTCAATAAATAAACACGGAAGAGTGCACTCCAAAAGCAAGATTTTGAGTTTGAATCCAACCATAGATAAACGTGGCATTTTACGTGTGGGTGGGATATTAGAAAACGCCCACATGAGTCTTGAGATGAAACAGCCCATCATCTTACCTCACGACCACCCGTTAACCACATAACTTATCGATCAAGCTCATAAATTGTCCTTCCATGGCGTAGCGCGTCTAACGTTAGCAAACCTTCGACATCAGTTTTGGATTATCGGCGGACATATGGCAACTAAAAAGTTTATACGAAAATGTGTCATATGCAGAAAGCAAAATCCCGTGCGGCAGCACCAGCTCATGGGAGAATTACCAGAACCAAGAGTGAATCCCGAACATGCATTTTATCACTGTGGCGTAGATTACACAGGCTTCGTAGAGGTCAAGGCCAATCAAGGACGGGGAATTAAAACTACGACGGGATACATAGCAGTTTTTATATGTATCACGAAAGCGGTTCACTTAGAACTCGTGTCAGACCTGAGCAGCTCCGCCTATTTGGCAGCTAAAATCATAATGGCTGCCAGAAAAGGGGCACCACGACATATGTACAGTGACAATGGCACTAACTTCGTGGGAGCAAACAGGATGATACAGGAAGAACCAGAATTTAACCAGCTTCGCGAAGTATTCAGTGAAAGTTTTATAACCGAGATAGCAGGGATGGGCATAGAATGGCACTTTAACGTGCCTAGCTGGCCTAATAACGGCGGTCTATGGGAGCGAGCAGTACGCAGTCTAAAACATCATCTCAAGAGGGCCATCGGTCAACAAAGACTAACCTTCGAGGAGTACACCACATTGTTAGCTAGACTAGAAGCGTGCCTTAACTCTCGACCTCTTTGTGCGATATCAGAGGATCCCGAGGATATAAACTTCCTTACACCAGCTCATTTCTTATCAGGAAGACCAGGAACAACGGTAATAGAAACCGAGCAGGATGCTAGAACCAGGTGGCATCTAACCAAAAAGCTATTCCAAGATCTTTGGAAACGATGGAAGACTGAATACTTAGTACAACCATCAACTAGAAGTAAATGGATGGAACCACAGGAAAACATCAAAATTGGAGATCTAGCAGTGATTCATGATGAGAATCTGCCTCCAGGAAAATGGGCTCTTGGACGTGTGGTCGGCACACATCCAGAAAATGATGGTCTTACCAGAGCAGTTTCATTAAAAACCAAAAATGGGGTCATGAAACGCACTATTGTGAAACTCTCAGTTTTGCCTGTTAACCAGAATAATGTAAATATACCAGAACCAGACAAAAAACCAACAACCAAATTACCAGAAAGAAAAAGAAAACCGAGGTCAAAAATCGCAACTTTAGCAACCGTTTTACTGAGTTTTTTCATGCTGTTTTTTCCATCTTACGGTTTAGACGCCGTGAAACTATTTCCGGACAACCAAACGCTTTATTTTGACCCTGTTTCAAAAGTACAACTAATCAGGAATAAATGGACATTAGTCATGTACTACGACATGGGACCCTATTGGACAGGCATAAACACTTATAACAAAATAGCAAATTACCAAGAAAAATTGTGTGCAACCATAGAAACACAAAACCATTGTAATACGATCGTGCAGCAAGCCCGGCACGATTACCAGGAACTCGAATACTACAATGAACTTTTGCTAACACAGCATTTTGATATCCACGCTAGACGGCGACGCGCCTCGGGGAAGACGTGTCGGCGCCGACGAGGCCTTATCAACGGTATCGGGTATCTAGCGAATGACTTAATCGGAGTGTTGGACTCGCGTTTTGCAGACCAGTATGAAAAGGACATTGAAACCATACATCGCAATGAGAAACACCTTTCTAATTTATGGAAAAACCAAACTTCCATAATTGAAGCAGAGTTCAACCTTATGAAAAGAATGGAGATCACTGTAAACAAACAGCACAAATTAATAAACAAGAAGCTTATGGAATTGCAAGAAAATGCGAGCACTCTCCAACGTGAAATACAAAACATTTCATACGTCAATGACTTCACATTGTCAGCGATGTCTGGAAACAGCTTGCTGCAAGGATTAAGGCGACTTCAAGACACTCTGCTCGATGCATTAACAGACATCTACCACGGTCAAATTAGCATACATTTACTGCCACCAACGCAACTTAAACGTGAGCTCCAAACCATATATAGCCAGATGTCAAGCGAACTCACACTACCAATTACTAATTTAGACACTGACCTTCAGTATCTTTACAAACTACTGAAAGTCAAGGCCAGAGCGACGCATAAATTAGTCATAATTGAAGTTACTTTTCCATTAGTATCCAGAGAAAGTTTCAAACTGTACAAGATAATACCTGTACCGCACCAAACAAACACCATGATGACCACGATAATACCAGTTGCCGAATATGTGGCAGTCAACCTAAAGAAAGATTCATACTTTAGCATGTCCACACAGGAACTAACGGCATGTCTACACCATGGACCAACTTATATGTGTGAGCTGCTAAAGCCAATAACAGACCTGCAAAATGACGAAAGTTTTTGCGACAAGAACCCGGCAACCAACGAATGTACAGTACAAAAAACCAACTGCACCAACGTATGGATTGAATTACATTTGACTTCTCAGCACTTTTACTTTTGTTATGACACCTACACAATAAAAATAATATGCGGCGATCATGTAACAGTTCGTCAGCTGAGCCAAGCCGGGGTCATTGGCATAGGTCAAGAGTGTGTCATCAAAGGAAAGGACTTCTCATTATATTCGATACGTCAACAGTCCAACCAAGTGAACATTTCACCAACCATTTACATGCCCGAATTCGACCAAATAAATCACTTGATTACCCTCAAAATCCCAGAAGAAAATCAGACCGATGACGGAAACCAAAACATATCTATGACCAGTCTGGGGGAGGCGATAGAAAAACTGAAGAAAAGCGATTCAGAAATAGAAGATTTGTCACCCCATGATATTCACCAATTCGTAATATGCTACGTGTTGGTGTCGATCGCTCTATGCGTGGCAGCAGCCTGGATGTGGCGAACGGGACGATGTCGCCTGTTTAGGAAGGCTTCCGCTGGGCATCGTGGCGAGGGATCCCGCCGGCAGCAAACCGCGGTGACACCGCCGCCTCCGAGACCTCGACGCCGCAGCGAGAGATGCTGCCAACAGGAGTTAGCAGCGACTCCGCTGACTCCGAAACCAACCAGAAGACGCGAATCATATAGTGAAGTGCTCAGTGCCAGTGATCTAAAGAATAAAAGTGAAATCGGTTTTCCCTTACAAAATTATGCCAAACGCTGGCCTAGCGCGAACTATAGTTCGATAAAACGTGACACAAAATATATGGATACAGGCAATCAAAATAGTGCTTTTACTGTGGAAGACTCTATAGTGTAATTTTAAACCATCATTAACTGACTTTTTAATGTTTTTAATAACGATAGTATTTAAGTAGACCAATATGCTTTAAATTTTGCTTTTAATATGCCTTATCAATGCTGTTAAGCTTACCAGATAAGATCACTAGTTTAAGCAATTTAATGTTATATACACACCATATCATCATCCCGCATTTCTTCTCGCTCTTGGGAATATGTTCGAGTTTAAACCGAACACGCAGCGAAAATGCATAATTGCATCAAACGCAAATATGCACCTTCGCTCGGTTACCAAAATGTGGGCCAGTTCGCGTTTAAAGAAGAAAGAAAAGAAAGAAAAAGTGTTTATTTGTCACAACACGACATACATACAATATAAGAACATACTTATGCTAAACCCTTAAAAATATTATTAGTAGTACTTAAATTATGTTAGTAAAGACGAGAAATAAATCAAACAATAATTACTATATAACCTACATTTTTTATGATCTCGTCAGAGACACCACGTACTCATAACCAAAACCACAACCATTTTACCATACTTTTTACTATTAATTTAGTTTATAGTTTACCATAATTTACCATTTCGTATATCTAAGTGTTATATAGTGTTTCAATATAGTTGTTTCCCTTATAATCCAAGACTTTAACTTTTACCATATCCTATCATTACAAGAAAGGTGTGTTAGGTCACCATAGCACCAAGCACTACTTTCTACAAACCCGATTGCTTAAAAAACTAAGTAAAAACACGTAAACATGAAAAAAATTAAGCTGTGCAGTCGGAGGAGCTGTGTATTCGTGAGCTGACTGACCAAAACCAGATGCATGAAAAAAATTGGGGCCTCACAATATGGCATCCAAAAGCCTGCATTTTGCTATTTTCCAATTTTGATGTAGCCAATGTATGCATTGACGTAAGAATCATCAAAATCGGCCATAAACATACATACATAGACTGATAAACAAATTACCCTCCTTCAGCAGTCGGGTAAATAGATAAAGGAAATTAGCTGTTCCTAACATTTGCGAGCAAAAATCTTCTGAACAGATTAATTTTTTGATGTTGATCCAAAATTTATAAAAAAATCACGTTGAATGCCGCGTTAACTGCGTATAGATATTGGTTTTTTTATTTTCTTCATGAATACATTTGCTTTGACCTGCAGTCACATATTACATTTGCATGACACGTACGCAAGTAAACAAGGTCTAATGTCGAACGCGTGTCCGTTTAATTAATCCAAAATGAACGTTTTGTTTGCGCTTCGTTAACAACGTTGAATTTATATTTTTCATAATTCGGATGCTGTAACCCTCTTTGGAAGGTCACTGTGGTTTCATAAGCCGAAAAGTTTAACACGTTGATAAAAACAAACTTTTAATTAGGTGAACTTTTCAAGTTTCAAAGTTGGCTGAGGTTGATATATTGGTAAGAGCTAACGTATCAACCCAATTAGTCTCGCTTGAAGATTAGATGGATTATCCTTTTAAATTCAATTAGAAAATCATTTTCTATGAAGACAGTTAATTCAGCAGGATTAAATTCAACATCGAGGTGGCAATAAATTAAGTTACCTTTATACTTACTTAGCTTGAAAGCCAGAATGATAAATGAAATAGAATAAAAAATCTACAGATATAGAGGGGCCTATAAGTCTATGACAAAACATTATTTCAGAAGGGTCTTGCCTACTTCCGGATCTTTGGAATGGAAAAATTTTCTTCGATGTTCCTAAAATTTATTTTTATTTATTTATTTACACACATAAGTACAACATCATACAGTATTCCAAGACGATGTTATACCGAATAAATAATGTTATATGCACTATAGACATATACATATAAAATTAACAATAAAAAATAAAATAGAAAAGAAACATTTCAAATTTGTATGCCACCTTCAATGCACCTTTGTGCTCCTGACACAAATTTCGGCAGGCTATGGAACACATCTTCCGATGGCATATTATTTATAATACGCGCGGCCCTTGACAAAGGGGCAAACTTTAATAAATTTGTCCTAGCCCATGGCACATCTAACAAAGTGGGGCGGCGGCGCGCACCCACATACCCGTCTCCGACATGCAGCCGCTGCGCCTCCAGTACATCTGGGTGATGCAGCAGCCCGCGCAGCACTCTGGCAACGTATTTTACCAAAGCGACGTCCCTCCTAACCGCCAGCCTAGCGTACCCGACCATGCCCAACACAAACAGACTCGGATACATCAACGGGTAGAATGGGTAAACCCCATATTGCTTCAAATATAAATACCTCGTGAATTTATTTTGAATTTTTTCGACCATAAGACTATATTTGTCCTCATGCGGATTCCATATAATGGCACTTGTCTCGAGATGACTACGAACCAAAGCATTATAAAGTATTTTTACCACTGCTACACTTTTAAAATCCGTACATTGTCGTAATATAAAACCTAAATTTCTAAAAGATTTGCTACACAAATCTATAATGTGGTTGCGAAACATCAGCTCGGCCACCATATGAACCCCAAGATCCCGCATTTGCGTGACACGCGGCATCACTATGCCATCCATCTCATAGTGATTTTGTAGCGGGACACGCGCGCGACTGTACGTCATCACACAATATTTGGTTACATTGAAGACCAGTTTGTTTTCCTGGCTCCACTGCACCACCTTATCGAGATCTCGCTGTAGCCACTCACCATCCGAGGCGCTCGCTACAAACACTTCAAAATCATCTGCAAATAGCAAACACCTTGCACTGCTCACGACCTCCGGGAGATCATTAACCATAATAATGAATTCCAGTGGACCCAAATTACAGCCCTGGCTTACCCCCGAAAATGTATAAAATGGTTTAGATTTGTGCCCGGCGTACTCGACATACTGCCGGCGCTCACTAAGATAACTCGCAAAAAACTTTAGCAAATGAGGTGTAAAACCTAACGCAGCAAATTTAGCCAATAGAATGTCATTATCCACCATATCAAAAGCCTTCCGAAAGTCGAAGTACGCGACGTCCACCTGCCCTCCAGCGTCCACTACTGGCGCCACATACGACAAAAACGACAGCAGGTTACTGCCCGTACCCCGACCACCACGAAATCCATGTTGAGCATCATGCAGTAGAGGGCTCACTTGCGTGTAAATGGATTTGTGTAACACTGATTCAAAAACCTTAGCGAACGCTGACAGTACGGCCACAGGTCGATAACCAGCGACGTCCGACCCTGCACCTCCCTTTGGTACCGGGATAACTCGCGTCATTTTCCATTGATCTGGATAGTGTCCTTCTTGTAAGCACAAATTGAAAATGTGTAGCAGTGGTTTCCAAAATACTGAGCTACAGTCCCTGACAATAAAAGGTGGTATTCCATCTGGACCCACCGACTGTTTTGGCTTGAGCCGCTGGAGTGCCGCGCACAACTCCCCCTGACTCACGCGGTCCACATGGACATGACATGCACGCGCGCCGAGCCTGCTCCACAGCCCGCGCGCTCCGCCGCGGCCGGGTCTAACGTCGGACGCGTCCCACTGTACACCGAGTGGAAATAGGTAGCAAAACCTTCAGCAGCCTCCTCCTCCCTCAACACTATGCCATCCTTTGTGATTTGGGGCTTATTACGTCTGGATTGCTTTGCTATGATGAACAAAGCTCCAAAATGATTTGGGATCATCCTTAAAATTTAGTTGCAATTTATTTTGGTAAGCCTGATACGCTGAAGTGATTTTACGTTTAACTATTGACCGGTACCGACTAAACACTTCGTAATCACTCGGAGATGACGTTACTTTAAATAATTTATGATGTCTCCACTTTCGTTTGATGTCCCATATTAAGTCAGACGTGTACCACTCTGGGTAAACTCTAGAATTATTAGTTTTACCTACTACCCTTTTCTTCCTAGTTGCACATAGATCAATAGTGTTATTCACAAGACCATAAAAACAAGCCAAAGCCGAACTAGAATCCTGCATTTCACTTAACGAATCCCAATTTATCAATTGTAAGTTATAATATAAATAAGGCAAGTCAGCTTTTTTAAAATTCCAACCTGGATAATAATCACTACCAGTATTTAAAGGACTGTCACTTGGTGGTGTCAGCAGCGACGCCCCCCTTCGTTGATCACCGGTGCTCACGCTAACGAACAGTGGTGGGTGCTGCACGTCTATATCAACTAATGGCTCGTCGGCCAAACGTACCTTTAAGTTATCCGGTAATAATGTTGTCAATACTAAATCCAACGAACGATTATTAATATTATTTCATTTGCCTGCCGAAATCCGCAAAAGGCGTTGACATATTCAAAATAACTATTGGTCTCTAACGTTTCTGAATGAAAATTAAAGTCACCTATCACTAAAACTTTTTTGTATTTTACACATACGTCCTCTAATATATTAAACAAATGCATAAAATCATTAGCATTACATTTTGGTGGAATATAAACAACACAACACAGAAGCAAACCATTATTACTCAGGCGTACCGTTGCACATACTAGCTCGAATAAGGCCGCGTCTACATTAACGATAGGAAGGCGCGTTAGTTGAAACCGCGATGTAGCTGCTAACAACACTCCTCCCTGCTGAATACGGGTGTAACAGATTCTAATAGTTTTTGGAGTATTTGGCAGCAAATTGTATCGTGTCAGCCTTCCCAGTAAGCTTTGCGGAGGTAGTCAATACTACAATAAAATTCTCCGCTCCACTATCCTGAAATCGCTTCTGTCAATGATTTCACATATTGTCCAGTTGCGTAGACAGTTGAGACACAAAACTGCACCAATTTTATATCACAATATCCACTAGGAATCAATTTGCAAATAATATTAACAACCGCTGAACTTCACTCGAAAAAATTCCGCCAAAAACTCCTTGATGACTATTATACTCACACGAAGACAAGGCTGAATAGCAAAGCGACCTCTTTGGTCATTGGGCTGAATGCATGATGTCTATTGCCAGTATGAAAGTGTTTTTTTTAAATTACTTACCGCCCTAGGGCTTTTCTAGCTACATTATTACCCTTTGGAGGTAATAAGAACCTACTTACCGAACATGAGAGATGTAAAATAGCATTAAGAGAGTTTTCTATAGATACATACTTTATTGAAGGTACTTATCTGTATCGGACACTAACTTAAGAGCAAGAGGTAAACTTAAGTCAAAATGCCAGTTGGTATAAATTATATTAGTTTCAAGTATTGCAGGCTTTGCAATTAGCTTTTAAAGCAATTTTGTGACAAGTGCAACATAGCCCAGCTAACCGGTCAGCTCATGTATAATGCAAATTACGCTGTGGTGTCAGTGTTGCGCGAATATAATATGATTAGCAAGTTCGCCAGATTGACTAGAGCTCACCTTTGCCTCTGAAAATATGTAGATTTCACTCCAGCTTCAGCTTTTAGAATAAATATCACTGTTAAATATTACTAAAACGTCCTAGTCAGCTGTAGTGTCAAAATATTAAATTGGATTTAGTTTAACTTAAAAAGTTTTGCTAAATTATGAGGTTGACGTTTGACAAATCTGTTTGAAACGGGCTGTGTCAAAATGAAAACAAAAATAAAATTAGTGTATGTTACTATGAAGTGTTTTGAATCACACTCGAAATTACAATTCTATTTTATTTTTATTACATAACAATTCAAAAAAATCCTATTATGTTTGAAAATATCGTCTACTACACCAAAAATAACACAATTAATAATTGTTCGGTTATCAAAATGAAAAGATAATGGCATTGCGAGTGTGTTAAGGGTCAAGCAGATCGGCACGACGTGACAAAGTATTATTGTCACATTTTGGCACCCCACCAGTCTCAGGAGATTTTACGCAATTAGAAAGCTGATTAAATCTAATTATGTTTTTAAACAATTGGTTATACTCGGTGCATGGATCACAAGTGCAGCCTACAGCGCCCCCAAGTTCATCTGGGTAGAGACCATCACCAACGACCTCAGCGATGGTCACATGGAGACAATATGCATTCCCCACCGAAGGAAGTACAACTCAGAGCTGTTCGACATGGTGAACTTCGGGCTTCTCTACTTGACTCCGTTGTGCGTCATGACGGTAAGTCAGTTACCTTACCTAATTTGATATTTATAATAGGTACTTAAATATACTTACCACTGTACTTTAGAGCTTTAACGGTCTCTACAAGACCGGGTCGAAGGATCTTCAGCTATTATAGAAAGACTCTGCTGACTAGGTATTTAATTTTATTATAGATGAAGAATTTATAAAACCACGTCAAACCACCGAATTGTATACTAAGAATGGAGTATTTATCCAACTTTACTTTTGCCTGAAGTGTGTGAAGTAGGGTTTGATATACTTTTAACTCTAAATACCTATTCAATTAAGGAACCGGCTATAAAAAACAAATCTGCCCCGTACTAGACAATGCACAAGTTCTAAAAACTGAAACCGATTCTAAATTCGAATGAGTATTCAAATCCAGCCAGTATAATTTTCCTTTCAGCCTGCATAATGTAAGGTTCCTATCAGTACCTGGTGGGCTGGCAACCTTTAGTTAAGATAGTGTTACTGAAACCGTGTGGCCAAACTGATGAAATTTTGTGAGTTTTGTATCGCGTTTTTTGAGTCGCGTAATTAGCACTAGAATAAACCTGAAACCTTAGAAAAATTATTCTAAGTTTGAAATATGTCGCCGTATGGCACATGTGAAAAGGAATTCAGCGTAAAATATATGACTCAAAAACGTATACACCACACAAAATTACGTTCATTAGCCTCCCCCTTTAATACCTACTACCCTATCTATTGTTCAAAATGTTCAAATCTCATACAAATCATGAATAAAAGCGCTACCCACAGTTATTTCCATTTTATCATCCAAAGTATCGACATTATTTTGTTATACGAAAATAACTTTTTCATGAATTTTACCGTTACGACATCATAACTATTGTTTGTTCATATTTTTAGGACGATCAGTACCTGGGATACAGCTAAGTCCATTATTATTAAAAGTATTTTTATCTTCGTAGCGTTAACTGAATTTTACGTTGGTGTTTCGGAAAAGGACATGATTTTCTTTAGAATCTCAAAATAATAAGAAGTTATGTTAATAGTCAACTTAATACATTAAAAAATCTGGGTGTATGGATAATGGAATTAAGTTGATATAGTCAGAAAATCTAACAGTAAATAAAAGGTAATGAAGATAGCGAGAATCAGATGCGTGTAATTACAACATGTTAACCAATATCCCACAGAGAAAACTTTGTATCATTCGCCTCGGATTTCGTGAAGTTCATTCCACGCTAACATTCCTTTTTCATTGCTGACATCACGGACTGTGTGACCAACGGATCGCGGAACGCAAATTACAATAGATATTGGCTCTTGATAGCTGGAAAAAGAGACAAAGCGCTTATTAAGCGAAAATCGCCCCGATACTGCATTTTACACTGAGCGCTCCATTTTTATGAAAAGTAAAGAAATTCGCAGATATTGGTTCAAAGGAACTGGATTTATGTCGAAAGTCAAAACTTCTATTAAAATAAGTCGAGTAAGATAACATATTTCGAACGCGGCTACAGAAGTGCCTCGGTTGCAAGCTGGTGGTGCATATGCTTTTAGAGCTTACATTTGCGATTTTTTAAATATTAAAGGCGTCACTTTGCTTAGGTTTTAGTTATCAAAGAAGTTTTGAAGGTTTTATAATTTACGACTTTTCAGTTTAAAATACATTAGTTTTAGAGCAAATTCTGAAGGATAAACTCGTAGATAAATTTCAGTAGTCCTCCATTTATAGCTCTGAAACAAAAAAAAAAACGAAATCAACTTTTCCTGTGACTGAAGACAGACAATTCTATATTTCATGCCACAGTTTAATCGGAACTTCGTTTGTATTTAACTCACGTCAGCTGCTGAATATTTTAATACAGAGAGGATATCCGTAAAGCAGAATTTTAATGATCGTGTGGACTGTTTGTTTCTCGGTACACTGAAAGCACTTCCTCTAAGACTAACAAACTGAGGTATGAAAATGATACGTTCTGCCATCTGCCAGGCGAGCACGGATTCTGTGATTTTTATTAGTTTTTTTATCTTTCCGACTTGCACTTGTATCTTCTGTATGTTTGCCATGTAATGGTCATGCATTGATATGTTAGGATAGGAAATTATTAAGTTTCCGATCTTAATATGCGCACTGTATTAACAGTGTGCATATTAAATGACAAATTTTTACCTGGAAACAATGGAACTGTAGGTACTGTTTTATACACAATAACAATTGTTTCGAAAACAGACGCGTATTTGCCTACAAAGCTACTTATTTCCAATACTAAACATACATCATCTATTAGAATTCAACCATTTGAAATTGAAAAAAGTTAGACACAAAGGTGTTACAGATTTGACTGTGGGTGTTGTTTTTGATGACGCATGGTGCCCAGGCCTTGCCTATAAATCATAAGTAATACGTGCTATTAATTATCTCAAGTACCCATTCAGAAACTCAGTTCAACAAGTTTACGAGTTATTCGCCCAGCAATATCACCAACTTAGTAATATCGCCAACTATTAATACCCTTCCAACTTCGACGTAGTCAGATAAATAGGATTGTAGCAAGTATCAGCCTTTTACTCCTTCATCCATACTAATGCAAATAACCCTGTCTGCTTGTCTGTTACCTTTTCACGTCTTAACGGCTGAACGGATTTGGAAGGAGAAGCATTATGCCACACAAGTAGACCATGCCCTGGATTAAAATATAGAGTACATTTTATGCCGGAAGGATGTTTCCTTTGGACAACATTTCAAAGGGTGAATTCGCTAGCAGGAGCTATTAAGTACATACTAATCGTTAAGAACAAAAAATCCATGTATTGTACAAACGACCAAAATGACATTGAACGGTAATGCAATGGTAACTACTACACCTCACAGACTTCTGCTCTAATACTTATAATAAAAACGCCGCCTTTGGCTCTAATGGCAGATTTAATATTTTACAGCGTGGTGCAACGCTATTCCGAAAACCTTAAAGTTCACAAAATGAAAATACCTTGAAAATTAAACTGTCTATGTTTACTGTAGAAATACATAAAACCTTGCTTTGCCAGTACCTTCTATTTTACTGTCGAACGGCACCCAGTTTTTGGAAAGAAATTATCGATGCGTGAAAGTATCATCATCATCAGCCCAGTAATGTTCCCGCTACTGGGACACAGGCCTCCCCTTTGTGAGAGGGAAGGGGACGTCATGCACCACGCGGGCCCAGTGCGGGTTGGTGGATACCACATGTCTTCGAATTTTTGGTTCTAAGACAAGCCGGTTTTTTGACGATGTTTTCTTTTACCGTTTTGAGAGTAGAAAGTATGATTAGATGACAATTCACTTCAAAAATTCATTCAACCAATCGTTTGTTATTTTGTCACATTATTTTGTGATAGTTTATGTTCCGGAAGGTCTTGTCCACTAATCACTTAGTAAAAAGAAAATAGAAAGCGTCGGAATGATTATATCGAATTGTGATAAACGTCGAGCGAGTCGATATTTATTTATTTATTTAAACTTCATGTACAATAGTGGTACATAGGCGGACTTAATGCTACAAGGCATTCTCTACCAGTCAACCTTTGGGTTATAAAGGACAACGATGTGAATGGGTACAAAATAATATTTATTGTTACAGGTCTGAGCTCAAATGGATGCCCATTCGCCAGAGAAGAAGTTTTCGCGCTCTAACTACGCTTTTCTCCCTACTCAATTCTCCCACCCCACCTACTTACCTTATGTCTCACTTTCAATATTTAAGTTCTTCACACGCTAGAAATCTGCGTTCCTCCAATAATCTTCTCCTACTCTGTCCTTCTCATACTACTGATTTTGTTCATTCTTCCTTTCATATTCAGTCTATTCTTCTCTGGAACGCGCTTCCTCTTGAAATCAGGACGGCCACCAGTTGGTATGCTTTCAAGTGGGTACTGCGGTTTTACTTTCAGCGGGGAGACGGGTCATCTCTATAACTTCTTTTCGTTACTTTATCAATATATATATATGTCGCATCAAGGCTGGCCGATAGATGCAAACCATCGGGAAGTCAGGATGTATTCCCTTAGGTTAAGACATCGTGTGTGGGCAGGTCGTTGGGTACAATCGTGCAAATGAAATCACAGAAGTTATTCGATACACTGGGTTTATTTAAATAGTCACAACTCAGTTACAATCTTGCTTACTAATATTACGGATCGACACTGATTCTACAACGTGTTAGCTCTAAGGCTGTCAGTACTCAACTGCCATATTCTATGTTCCCACCACGCAAGTGGTTAGAAATAGCGCGCCAATGCGTAGTTGTCTTGCTTTGCCGCCAGATGGCGTGCTTGCGATTTGTTTTAACGTCCGTACTATTGACTAAACCCGACACGGCCATCCTGCGAGACAGGCGTCCTCGTCTGTTCCTCATTGGCAGGGTTAACAGTGTATCGAATCATGTGGAAATTCTCATGAATGTCCTCAGCCCTTGGGGGAAGCTGAGGGGTCTGTCAGACTCCTACTGACTAAAACCACATGGTGTTCTTTAGGCCGTAATTTCTCTTGAGAGGCGAACGTGGAACACAGCACGTCGCCTTCTCGGGCCTCTCACAGGTGACAGATCCCCAAATCTATCACCCGCAGGCATCATCTTCTTGTCCTTGCTCCATGCCATCTCATGTCGTGTTGCGCCACACGTCCTCTTAGTCTACTCCGACCCGCCAGTCTCCCATCATACAAGGGATGTTTTTCTGAAACACAAAATTTCCAAACAGTATTCACTCGTCTAATCCTGACTCATACTCTAGAGTGAGGAAACATTTCGAAACAATCAAACATGATCATTTAAATCTCTCTGTTCACCATTGCAAGGAACAAGTAATTCTATTTTCAATTGAAAGAAAATAGCAACTTAATCATCGATCAGGTACCTGATAGCACCTAATCTTCGTGATAACAAAGTCCAAGTACCACTGATAGTCATTAATGTCACATTAAATGAAACAAAAGAAACAAAACCAGGTATCTTATCCACGATCTTTAGCCATCACATAGCTCTCCTAGCTATCTCATAGTTCTCTTAGCTATCTCATAGCTCTCTTTGCAATCACAATTGCTCTACTCGCACATCCTCACAATGTCGAGTCAACTCAACTCTCTGAACTTAGAACCAGTTCCCCACAGACATTTAGCCTGTCGTATGTTACGTCAATTCGTCATCTACTATCTCAATTGGTACTTGAGCTTTGTGTATCTTACTTACACAATCTACGCATAGTAAACAAAATTAGAAAACCAAAATTATTTCAATATTCGTAATGAAGGCTTGACGATTCGAACGTCATCAACATTAACATGGTGACCTCACCTCTCGCGTCACTATGCGAGTTTACTTTATTTTAACCTCATAACTCAACAGGAATCCTCTGTAAGGTTCCTTTCACAAACGTGTTTTTTACACCGACTTACAGGTGCCCCACCGGCCCACAGTTGCTTTAAAGACCTCCAGTTGCCACACTGGCCTTTAGTTGCCACACAGGCCAACAGTTGCCATAAAGGCCAACAGTTGCCATAAAGGCCAAGAGTTGCCATAAAGGCCAACAGTTGCCACACAGGCCAACACACAACGCTCGGCTACTCCTGACCAAACTAGATCATTGGGTTCGTGATAATAAGGAAATTTTGGAACTCTGATCTTTAACTAAATCATTACCCTGGGCCATGTACCACAGTCATTCCAGATAAACTTTAAAACTGCTACAGCAAAAACTGCCAAGCTTATAGAAACCTTCGAGTAAAACCTCTAACGCCACGGCTCTATAGCCGACCAGCAATTGTATTGCTCTAACACAACGGTCCTCTAGATCCCGACCGCCGCCAGAATCCACTGGTACGGTCAAACATAATACGGCTGATAGACTCAATTACTCGACATCTTAGGCTTGCTCATTATCATCAAAATCCCTTTGACATCAACATCGACTGGTACATAACCCGCTGGCATCTTTCTTAACCTACCGTGTGCATACTTGTAGGTTCTGAGCGTACCTATCTAAAGCTTTCAGTGTATAACGATCACTGCCCTGTCATAATCACCTATCGCAGACTTAATAAAGGGCCTTTTTAGCTTTCAGACCAAAGTTTCTCAAACAACACTTCATTAGAAAAAGGTCCGCCGATCAACAAGTTCAACGACTTAGCAAAGTAATGTTACAATTCTGTTACGGTTTGTTATGATTCATAGGCAATGCATACTCAACTCATGAAACCTTCATTGTGACTTGTGCACCAACACAAGCCAGAATCGTATCTACCAACGATTCTCTACATATCTGCCGCCACATGCTACACCACATGAGGGGCCCTTGTGCACCAACACAAGCCAGAATCGTATCTACCAACGATTCATAACATATCTGCCGCCACATATGCTACACCACATCATGAGGGGCTCTGTGCACCAACACAGACAAGAATCGCACCAACGATTCTCAAAAATCTTGCGCAATATGTGCTACACCACATGAAGCGCTCTGTGCACCAACACAGACAGAAATCGCACCAACGATTCCTTCTAGACCCATCGCCACATGTTACGCATGAGGTGCGGTCTAAAGTTTCGAGTATGAGTGTACAAGCCATTCTTAATCAGATTTGGTCTCATTACCACTGTCATCAATTATGACGTCTAACTCTCAAGGAACTTGGTGATCGGGTATCCTTCTCACAAGATTCACGCCTTTCACTCTAAGATCGTGTAACATACAGACTGTTAATATGAGGGGAACAATTAGGCCTGATCATTTTTGCTTCTTAATAGCTCGCGTGAAGGACCTTTACGAATAACTCTGATCAATATCGTTAAAATCAGGTTATCAACAGTAACCCTTTACTATCGCTCACAAACTCAGTTTTCATGTACGGAAAACGATCGTGAGATCTACTGCTATCATAATATTACTTTGAAAGTAAGCAAGTGAATTCAGATCTGAAGACGGTGGTTGTACATCGTTACGCAACAAGATCCGTCCTGTATACACGCAAATGACCAGTACCGTTACTAACTCGATACAATCACGATAGCCCAACGACATCACTAACTCGCTTTGCCACTGAAAACGACTAGTTATTCAGTCATTTTGGATAACTCATCTCCTTCATATGGGCTATCTCATCCTAAAGTTCGTACTGAACCAAACGTTGAAACTAGGAAAGTACTAACAAGCCAATAGGTAACTTATTAGCTACTTGCTTTTTACTAGGTGTGTCTTAATTAGCCAGTGATGGTGCTAGGTATAACCACTACCAACCAATTCAGTGTTCCAACATGAACACTTAAAACTCGAAATAGCATCTCATCACTAGAGAACATTCGACTTTACTATCGAAATAAAATGGAAGCGACTCACCGAGTATTCCATTCCAAACTTGCGCGCGCTCGTAACGTTCGGCTTCTACCTGCAAACTGCTACCCTGCCGTTCCTCTTAACCTCTCAGATGGTGACAAGTCAACCGTCGCGCTCAGCATCTGAATCGCTTGCCTCCAGCAGAGGCTTCAGGCTACGACACAATATGGTATCTGAAACATGAAAAATATTACGAGAGTATATGTTCACACGGTCATCTTAACCATACACAGCTTTGATGGAATTTAACCGGTGCACTGGTGTAGTAACCTAAACCAATAAATCTGCCCAGCCTTTTCCCAACAACATTGGGGTCGGCTTCCAGTCCTACTGGATTCAGCTAAGTACCAGTGCTTTACATGGAGCGACTGCCTATCTGACCTCCACAACCCAGTAACTGGGTAACACGGTAACCCCTTGGCAAGACTGGTGTCTGATCTCAGGCTTCTGACTACCCGTAACGACCGTCAAAGATCTTCAAATGACAGTCGGGACCAACGGCTTAACGTGCTTTCCGAGGCACGGAGGAAACTCGGTATGTTAAAATGGTCACCCATCCACGGACTGACCTCGTCAAGCGTTGCTTAACCTTGATGATCGACCAGTGCGGCTGTTATTATTTAGCCACGAGCTCCTAGTAGTAGTAGCTTAAACCTCTTTATAAAAAAGGAGATAAATCTGACTTAAATAATTATCGACCTATTACCTTAATACCAATTATGTCAAAGATATTCGAAAAGTGTATGTACAAGAGAATAATTGACTTCTGCAACAGATTTAATATCATTAAGAAAGAACAGTTCGGTTTCCAAAAAAACAAGTCCACTACACTAGCTATTTTTACTGTGATAAAAACTATATTGACTAACCTTAATCAGAACTGTCTTACTACTGGATTGTTCTTTGACCTAACTAAAGCCTTTGACCTAGTTTCTCATGAAATATTACTACAGAAGTTGGAGGCAATTGGAATTAGAGGAATCGCCCTTCAATGGATATCGTCGTATTTAAATAACAGACAACAGCGTGTTGCCATTGCAAAAGTGGATAAAAATAACGACTTGGTATTACACTTATCCGAACCAAAATGCATCAAATATGGCGTGCCTCAAGGAAGTGTTTTGGGTCCAATTCTATTCTTATTATATATAAATTCTATAATTGACATGACTATTCATAAATGTATATTATTTGCCGATGACATTTCAATTATTGTGACCACTGATAAAAAGAATAACACAATCACTGACCATGAGACTGATATTAATAACACAATTGAAAGACTGATTGATTGGTTAAACATAAATAATTTATCAATTAATCTAAAAAAATCCGTTTATTTACAATTTAATCGTTCAAATAATACTAGATACAATTTAGATAAAATGAATATACATAAAATTGATGAAGTAACGCAAACTAAATTTCTAGGCGTAACATTAGATCATGATCTAAACTGGAAAATACACGTTGATACTGTCTCCAAACGAGTAAATAAGTTTGTTTATGCACTTAAACAAATTAGAAATGTAACAGACATTAAAACTGCAGTCACTTCATATCACGCATATGTGGAATCTGTATTACGCTACGGCCTGATTGTATGGGGTAATAGTACTGACCATAACAGAGCGTTTGTTGCGCAAAAAAAATGCCTTAGGGCCATATACGGTCTTCGATCTGACGAATCCTGCAGGCCGATATTTAAAAGACTTGGTTTGTTGCCGCTACCGTCTCTTTATATTTACGAAACTTGCATGTTTGTATGGAATCACAAGGAACTTTTCACTAAAGAGAGTGATGTGAGCTGTAGATCCCGGCGTGACCCCCACAAGCTCGTTTTCGATTCATGCCCAAGACTAGCTAAGTATAATAAAAGCTGTATCTGTTTGTGTGTAAGAATTTTTAACAAAATACCTAGTGACTTTAAAGTCTTAAATACAAGATTGTTTAAAATTAAATTGCATGAATGGCTATCAGTAAATAGTTTTTATAGCGTTAAGGATTTCTTTGATTACAAATCATAAGTTAAATGCCAAAATTTGCATGCTTACTGTTAAGCAAAACATGTATGCTCTTGTCATTTCTTTTCTGTACCATCCTTTTATACCATGTTTTAAGCAAATAAATATATTCTATTCTATTCTATTCTATTCTATTCTATTCTAAACCTGCAAAATGTGTTATTATGGACACCGAATATGAGTGCAGGGTCCCTGTCCAAAACATGAACCCCACACTATAGTGTCCCAAGTGCCCAGGTAGGTATATGGGCTTTAGAGAATCGAATGAATGCCACAGCATTTTAAGTCGCAATTAACTAGGTCTGGTAGGGTTTACCACCTTTTAAGATAGTTTGGCCCGCCGACCACAAAAGAAGAGTACTATGCTTCTTGTCAAACTTAGTTAACTCTCACTACATAAATTTATCACACTACAAAACTATTCGAAATATTTCATTTGGAATTTTCATAATTTTCAGACTGAAGTGTAAGGTAGGGTCGTAAATGTCACTATATCGTTCTAACTTCTAAACAATAATAGTCAGCCAGGGCTAGTCAAAGGCTATTGCCAGTAGAATAATAACTCTTCAACAACACCAAAACATGACCATCGATAACTAACATGAAATTATAACCGAACACGGGTTACCCCGTTGAACCACTGACCACCATACCGTACACAAAACCAGAATTTTGAATAATTTACACACTTTTCCATAGTCATAATAAATTGAAAACGACTCACCAGATTCGCATAAGGATCAGTGTGTATGGATCTTTCCACACGTCCACACGCTTCTTCTTGACCTGTCCAGCTCTTTGGTTGCTACTAGCCTCCTTGCTGCTCCGCTCCAGACTGGTTTTTTATTATTCAAGACTGAGGGTAGTCTCAACTGACACCGCGATTTGTTTTTGCAAGAATGTAACCACAATTTTCACTAGCATTGTTTTTACGTGTGATCTCATTAGCACGACCGAATCCCAATTCTGATGTCGCATCAAGGCTGGCCGATAGATGCAAACCATCGGGAAGTCAGGATGTATTCCCTTAGGTTAAGACATCGTGTGTGGGCAGGTCGTTGGGTACAATCGTGCAAATGAAATCACAGAAGTTATTCGATACACTGGGTTTATTTAAATAGTCACAACTCAGTTACAATCTTGCTTACTAATATTACGGATCGACACTGATTCTACAACGTGTTAGCTCTAAGGCTGTCAGTACTCAACTGCCATATTCTATGTTCCCACCACGCAAGTGGTTAGAAATAGCGCGCCAATGCGTAGTTGTCTTGCTTTGCAGCCAGATGGCGTGCTTGCGATTTGTTTTAACGTCCGTACTATTGACTAAACCCGACATATATATTTATATAGGTATGTATTATAATGCGTATAAGATATAAATGTAAAATATATATTTAAGCGGTATATTATTGTTATTTTTTGTTTTGTTGTTGGTATTCCACGGTTTAAACAATGCACCTGCCATGTTATCTCTTCACCACCCATGGTTGACTGGTAGAGAATGACTAAGGCATTAAGTCCGCCATTGTACCTTTGTGCATGAAGTTTAAATAAATAAATAAAATTATATTTAAAAAAACAACTTGTATACGAAAATGTATATACTTACATATAATAATACACATATACAAATAAAATAGACTAATATATGTCAATAAAAAAATAAATAAACGAGAAACCTATTAATAATTAATATGACTAGACTTCCACCTCTAGATGAGAGCTATTTAGTCTGACTCAAATAGTGGTCACGAACCTTTCTTTTAAAAGTAAATTTGCTTTCAGCGTTTTTAATGCCAAAGGGTAGCACGTCCCAGAGTTTTATTGTTGACACAGCGTATGAATTGGACATAAAACCGGTGCGGTGTGAAGGAATTTGGAGGAGTAGATTTTTGAAAGCTCGAAGGTTACGACTGTGAGAACTGCCCAATACTTTAAAATAAGTTTTTAGATAATCGGGAGCACAAGGATCGTTCATAATAGTGAAGAGCAAGCAGAGAGATCTGAGGGACCTTCTGAGGCGGATAGGCAGCCATTTAAGCTGAGAACGGAAGGAAGAAATGTGATCGTATTTACGAAGGCCATAAACAAAGCGAATACAATTGTTGAGAAGTCGATCCAATTTATTTAGAAGTTCTTGGGATAGATCAGGATAACAAACATCAGCATAGTCGATAATGGGAAGCACAAGTGACTGGACCAAAGTGATTTTGGTGCTGGATGGGAAGAAATGCTTGAATCTATAGAGAGACCGCAGCGAGAACGCGACTTTCTGGCTCACCTGAGCCACGTGTTTATTCCAACTAAAACTGTCGTCAATGCACAGACCTAAATCTTTTACATGAGGTGAAAGAGAAATGACGGAGTTCTCGTACATCAGTGGTATAAGTTGGCCAGTGTTCACACTTCTCATATAGTACGAACTACCAATGAGGATGGCCTGACATTTCCCAACGTTAACAGAAATTCCAAATATGCCAGACCACTCACTGATAGCTCGAAGATCAGCATTGAGTAATGAAATGCAATTGTCAATGTTGGCAATGTCTGATTGAGCGTAAAGTAGATATTTGGAAAAATATCGAGATGAGTTTGAGCAAACTTGTTTCTAACAAAAATACGTTTAGTCTTAGGACGTGGTATGCTGATCGCTAAGTGTCTTGCAAGCATAATATTATATATTTTCAACTGCGAAAGTTTTGGACACGAGTTTGGAGAGGGTGCTTTCAAAGATAACATATGACGCCCCAAACCGATATTAGGATCATACATAGTGCCTGAGGTTGTTACTCCTAACAAACATGTTAGTTCTTTTAAACTTCTATACGGTATGCAAAAGTAGGTAATGATGCAGCAATAAATATCGCTGACTTCGATACTTATTTGCTTTATCTCCCCGCAACATTAATGGACTCAGGTTCGCGATGTTCTCAGCCTAAAATAATATAATGATGTACTGACATTTCAATGAATATTTGCCTGAGGCCCGTATGCCAGTTGCTTATACTCGACTCAAACTCAAAATTGGCCGTACCTACAAATCAACTGCCAACCAATTACAACTCTCGAGTTTGGCATATGATTATATAATAGATAGATATAATAGAGATAGATATATAAATAAAATAGAGCAAGATCCAAAAGCAAATGAAAGTCCAAGTTAGTAAGTACGAGTATATACCAAGTACATGCTAACACTACTGAACTCCACTGATTTTATGTTAAAATAATTCAGTAATGTCTGGGGCGTGTAGCATTTTGGACTTGATTACCTTAATGTCAATAAAAACGGGCCAACCAATCACAACTGTCCATTTCCAGTTTGAGATGAGTTGAGTATGACATGAGCAACCAGATTAGGTATAGATGAGTTTTTCGTAGATGGCACTGACATCGATAAAGCAAAAATAATGTAAGAATACTTATGCTTGTAATTAATACTAGCTTTATCCATGGCTTTCCTCGCACATGAAACGTTTTTACCCCTTGACCGGTTGTCGGTTGAATGCAGTAATTACCGAAATAATTAAAAAGCCATTGTGAGGTCGCGAGGCTCCACATTTCGGGCACTCAAGGGGTTAAGGATTGATTTTAAAATGTTTGAATTGGTTTTATAATTGTTTTAAGAAGTTCCACGTAAACAAATTATTTTGCACACAAACTTTGCTGCCCCTTTTCACCCCTTAAGGAGTTGAATTACATTGCCTTATTCCTTCATCATAAAGGGAACCTCTGTACCAAATTTCAACTTTTTTGGTCTGGATATATATATTCTATGCTGGGCGTTGAATGTCGGTGAATGAATGAGTCAAAACTTTTATTTCTAAATATATTAGATACATACAAAATAAGTTTAGTTATTATGTCTAAAAAATTTAACCCGACAAATGAGCAAGCGAATTCTCTCCATGAGGAGAAGCATTTACCCTAATTATCCTGCAGTGGGAGACAAACAGTCTGACCTTATTATTATTCATCTATATTTCTTTATCCATAAAGCTGAACTATTTGAGATTGAAGAAAACTAGATACTAAATTGGAAATTAAAAATATATATATTCGCCTATTCATCCGTGCAACCGCAATATTATGCAATATAAACTGGTAAGGTTGTCTATTGAAGATCATAGAACAGAAGCCAAAAATCTGATACCAGTCTTGCCAAAGTATTCCTTAAGCTTACTCAAATACTTGGTTGTAGAGATTCCAAAATAAATGGATAAAAAAACTGAAAAGTTTTGATAATACCCAATCGATGCAGGCTTTGTAGGTACATGATGTAGACTTTTCTTATTCTTATTTTTTATTGTACACAAAACATAAAAACATACAAAAGGTACAATAAGACAGTTTATGTGCAAAGGTGAGCTTAACCCATAGTTGGGTTCGCTAACAGCAAACCTCAGTTGCGTGGAGAAATATACATATCAGGATAGTAGATTGATAATTATGGGAGCACCAAATCCATATCACAATTTTAGAAGAGGAACTTAACAAGCATCTACGTCCCACACACCGCGACGAGCTTTGCATTCGTGTCAATATGCGTCTCCACGTTCTGTATTAAACTGTTTGCAAAGGATTGTGACATGGGGCTGAAGGGTCCTTCTAGCATCGGACAACCATGCGACGAAGTGTTTTCATAGAAATGAAAATCTATCCTATAGAGCAGTTTGAGAAAAAGTTCTATGAAAAGTATTGTCACATTTTAATAAAGAAAAAACAATATAATACCCAAATTTGACTAACGTGCCAATTAAATTATGTTGTTACTGGTACTTATAATTATTGCATGCTTTTATTTTATTTTTACCTTACGCATGAACTTATAACTATATTTTTACCTACCTTCACTTGTTTCGCCAAATGGCTTTATGTTATGTTTATGTTTTTGTGTTATCATGTTATACACACTTATTGTTTACTTACAACAATCACCAATTTACACAAACATAACACAACACATGTATTCTAACGTACACATAAACATACATAAATTCACGCTTTCTTCCCATGGGGGTGGGCAGAAAGTGCAGAACACCATTTACTACGATCCTTTTATAGTGAAATATCATTCCATATTAGAATTAACTGGTTCCTATGCCACAATATAAATCCTATCCTGTTAGTAAACAAGACTTGTTTCAACAAATTAATATTTGTCTACCTGCAAATAATGATGTGCGCATTAAATACCCTACAACGAAAAATGCCTGATTTTACCAAATGTTTTAATAGTGACGTAGACTCTTTTGCTGTTGCAAAATCAGCGACATGTGAAGTAGAGGACTGCAAGAACCTGTTACAAAATCCTAAAACTTCACTTAAAATTATTACACAAAATATACGCAGCATTCATCGTAACCTGCCAGGTTTCCAAACGTTATTATCTAGATCTAATGTCGAGTGGGATATTATTGTGATGACTGAGTGTTGGCTGACCCGTAATCCTAGCGTTCCCACAATTGACGGATACACATCTTTTTCCACTACCAGAAACCGTACTCAAAATGAAGGCGTGGTGATTTATTGTAGAAACACTGATTTGTCTACGATTGATGAGCCAGAATTCTCTGACGCGAACATTCTTGTACTACAAGTAAATACAGACACCATTTTAATTGCCATTTATCGCCCACCGAGTAGCAGAAATGTTGATAATGTTTTAACCTCACTCAATGAATGCCTTCATAAATATTTATCGTTTAAGAACGTTGTATTGGTTGGTGATATCAACATTGATATTGCGTGCGGTACCCAAGACCTAAGATCCTCCCCTTATCTTGATATGATTGCGTTTCACGGCTTGCGCCAGCTCACACAATCCCTACACACAGTCGTACATGTTTGGATCATATAATATTGAAAACAAGACTCACTGGTCATTGCTACGTGGCACAGACATCTATTACTGATCATGATACCGTCATACTATTCATTGACACTTTGGACACTAAATCTATGCAATCAATTAAAAAAACATACCGTCGTATTGATTCCGAAGGATTGAGCACAAGCATGCAAAGTATAGATTTTAGTCCTTTATATAACATGACTGATGTTAACGTAGCAGCAGATTTTTTCATAGGATTGCAGTCTAATGCCATAGAAAATAACACACACACCATTAAAAGCTCCGTACGCAAAAGAATTTTTAAGCCCTGGATAACTAAGGGACTTTTAAAGTGTATGCGAAACCGCGACCAACTT
This sequence comes from Orthosia gothica, assembly GCA_949775005.1. NCBI lineage: Eukaryota > Metazoa > Arthropoda > Insecta > Lepidoptera > Noctuidae > Orthosia > Orthosia gothica. The sequence goes on from OX459058.1 coordinate 17,806,385, forward strand.
TATATTAAATCAAAGAAAAACTCTGGCAATGAAATTATTAAATGCACATATCGAAGGTACAGGTATTTTTGTAATAATATTTTAAAGAAAGCAAAGATTGACTATGAAAAGGATATGATTAGGAAATCTGGAAATAACAACAAGTAGTTGTGGGAAACCATTAAAAACATTACGTATTTCGCAAAGAAAAAAGACAAACCAACACAATTAATTTGCTCCAATAATCCGTCACCTTCAGTCAATAATATAAACTCGTTTTTTGCGGGCGTTGGTGAATCGTTGGCTGAAAAAACACAACTAATAAAACTTATGCAACATGTAATACTTCTTCATCTCAAGCAACAAATGCTTTCGTTGATTCAATAGTACTGCTACCTACAGACGAGTTTGAAATAAAATCACTGGTATCTAACCTCAAGAATGACTGTGCAGTGGGGATTGATAAAATCTCAGGCAGTTTCTTAAAACAATTCACTGACGTCATTGTTCCTCCCCTAACTTTTATATTTCAGGACATTGAATAACTATACCAGTTCACATAAAAGAATAGGAGATACGTATAGTGAATTTTTCATAGGTGTCCAATTTCGTGCAAAATGCGCTCTGAAAGTTCAATTTTGAGAAAATAATTATATGAAGCTGTTTTGGTGTTCACAAGTCCCATTGACTTGAAAGCAGCCTTAATATTTAAAATATGTTGAGTCCAGTACGTGGCCACGTTCATTGCAGAATTAGTGGCGTTTATCAGATCCTCAAAAGTGCACTTGTGGCACCCTCATTATGACCACTTGGGACACACTCCATCATACGAGTGTTCTGGACAGGGGCACCGCACTCACATTTGACATCACACGGAGCTACAGAACCCATTATGCCAAGTTATGAACTAGCTTAAATTAGATTTTGTAATAATCGTATTGAAACAATCCAAACACATTGGTTTTTCACACGCAGAGCAAAATGTAGTTAGGTGTTTAATATTTATTCAAGCTATACCCGTAGATTCGGTTGTTGTAAAATGGTCGTAACAAGGTCTGCATCTCTTTGGTATCTCTGAGCTTTCCTTCCGTTTTCTCTAACTTGTGTTTTGGTTTTCTTTGTGCATGGGGCTCACCCTCCTCTGCAGCGTCATTGGGTTGATTATCAGTGCTGGTCTTGCTAATCATCTCATTTATAATTTGTTCCCGAAATTCTAAAATACATAGTTCTTTTCTACTCCAAGTTTGTGGTTAATAACCCAAGCAATTTACTAAGATTGTGCCACAGACAATCTCAAAGATTAGCTTGCGGTACCACTTTAGGGTTTTTCTAAGGCTGATATAGTACGACGCCATCTGATCAGAAATATTGACCCTCTTTTTCGCATTATTATAATCCAAAAAAAAAAGAGAGAGAAGGCATAATTCCTGTCCATGTCCACCGGTGGCGCACCCCGCCCGGCAAGACATTTGGTTCATGGGGCGGTGATGAGATGAACCACCGGTGGCTATATGAATATTTGCGCCATAGGATACCTATTACCTACTCATGAGGTGCCGGTCGGAGCGGAAATCTAATACCGCACATTACGCGACTGAGTCAACAAACCCGTATTTCTAGAATTTTCCGCCTCGTCACTCATGGCTGGGCTGCCTAAGACATGTTACAAGTATTTGCTTGCTCAGTGTTAATTAACTTGCAATTAGTATTTGCTTTAAATGGATTAGCTTATTTCCTCTAACATTGCGTACATGTTTGTTTCTAAAAACACAGAGGTGGGAAAATAATTTAAGACATAAGATTGTCTCTTATTGAGTACTGGTGGCCATTTAGGAACGATGTCGCTTTACGAGTTGTAGGTCGTGGGCTCTAACTTTATATGTCTTCTGTAATTTATTTCATCAATACTGCTCTCAAAACGGGCGAAGAAAAACATTGTGAGAAAACTGGCATGTCCTAGAATAGAACCAAAAATTCGACATACGACATTCACCAACCCGAAGTAGGTCTTCGCGGTGAATTACGGCCCAGTCTTTTTCGCAGATATTTCGGCCCAGTCTTTTTCGCAGATATTTCGGCCCAGTCTATGTTCCAGCAGTGGGAACATAATAGAACGATTATACTTATGCTGTTATAAGATTTTCCCCGCATTTGTCATCTTGTTGATATATCGGCTTAGTTATAACCTAAAACAAATGTACTTGGATTTATAACTGTGGTTATTATGAGCTCTAATTGTCAGAGAGCTGCCACTCATAATCTGCCGATTTACATACCAAATAGTCCAGATAGTGCAGTTTATACAAATACAGCGTTCTGATTGGTAGTTTCTCAGCGCAGTATTTGCATAAACTGAGTTTAGTTGAACTAATCGCGATTAGTTTCATTGGTAAAATCGGCCCTAAGAGTTTTGAAATTTAAACCCGGATAAAGAATTAAGTCTAAAAGCCTCTAGGAAGTTTTCCTGTTACACGGAATTATGATGATTTCTTATGAATGAATTTTGCTACGCCATAATTAGATTTAGGTTCCCCGAAATTCCATGAGGGACGTCTTAAAGCGGGTTTGACGATCAACTTGGAGCGACGATCATCGCATGGTAAATGGTAGCTGTTGTATGATATTTTTCGAAAATTAATTCGAATGACTTTTGATTCTTCTTTTCTGTAGGCTGATGAAAAAGGTAAACTTTATATGGCTCTGACCTGAGAGCACTGTAACCAGTTATCCACCTACTTGTTTCCCACGCAATAATATAAAGAAGCAACAACATCACTCACTGAATTTGCTTAAAAAAGGGTAAAATAAACATGTTGACTATACACAATAGATACTCCAGCCTCTAGAATACAAAGCTAAAGATTAAATATTCATTTTTAATACAGACGATAAAGCCTTTTTATTTTGTTACACATCAAGAGGTCAGCTTTCTACTGTCTAGAGAACAAATATTTAACGCCAACATGTGTTAATCCATCAATATTAGTAACGTAACGTTGTTAGACATATTATTGGATGCTGAATTACATTCTTACAATGTATTTTTTTTTTCATGCCCTCCGTGCGAACAAAAGAGGATTATAAAATCACCAGTTTTGGTAACTAATGTGTTAGAAACACATAATTTAAGCAAGTTCATGACTTGGCAAAATGTGTTCTGTAGCTCCGTGTGATGCCAAATGTGAGTGCGGTGCTCCTGTCCAGAACACTCGCATGATGGAGACACCCAAGTGGCAATAATGAGGGTGCCACAAGTGCACTTTTGAGGATCTGATGAACGCCACTAACGCTGCAATTACGTGGCCACCTACTGAAACCTACATTTAAAATATTTAGCCTGCTTTCAAGTCAATGGGACTCCAAAACACCAAAACGGCTTCATATGATTAATTTTGCAAATTAAAATTTCAGAGTGCATTCTTCACGGCATTCGACACCTACGAAGAATACGCTATAATTATCTCCTATTCTTTTATGTGAACAGGTATAGTTATTTAATGTTAGTAGGTCATTATGTAGTATCTTCCAAGTGGAATACCGTGCGCAAATATATAGGTAGATAAAGACGAAAAAAAAGATAAGTGAAGTTGCGTTATATAGTACATACCGTAACTTTGGCAACTTTTGCTAACCGACGTACATAATTAAATACGTAATATCTGTCTAAACGCAAACACGGAAACAGTGTAGATAATTATTTATTTATAAGTTTAACTAATTAGTAATAATTAATTATTAAAAGGTACACGAGATTAGCGTTTGTTTAATACGATTAACTAAAGTGGTTTTACCTGGAACCGTAAATGGAGTAAACGGGGTTGAGTTCTAGCTTTTAATGTTTACATATTTGTTATGTTGTCTGTTACGATTTTTGTTACAACATACATATTTAGTAGCTAGCCTTGTTGGTCCAGTGATCATAAGCACTACTCCTAAATATGAGGTCATTGGTTTGAGTCCCGAGTCGGAAAAAGTATTATTGGGTTTTTCCATCTGGAATTTCTCAGTAGTAACCTGAAGTCTGGAGTTGTGCCCAGTTGATAGCAATTTGCTCGCCACCTATCACATGAGACTTATACTTGTCTGGTGAAATTTGGGGGTACGTATTTAATAGGTAACCAGTCAAGTCCCATGTTATAGGTGGCAAGCCGCCCACCAACTGACCCCAGGCAAGACGATGGCACAGTGATCACGTGCTGCAGCGAGGCTCAAGGGAGGTGCTTTTCCAGTCTTCCCAGGGATATGCCCTAACAGGCATTTCACTGAGGGATCCGGGGTGGTCAGTTGACAGGTCACAGGGTTTCAGTGAGGTGAAAATCTCACACTCCCTGGTCTTTTTTCCAAAAATCTAGGCGCCTTTTGAAGAATATCACGCGAGAAAAAAAAAAACAACGGTATCACTGAATAGGTTCACTTCTTACTCTTTGGGGGATACAGGAGTGATGTTATGTTATTTAAGTAGCTTAGTGTTCTGTTGCATTCATGAGTTTAGTAGGTTTCATTCAAAGTAATGCTTAATTTAATACGGCATCTTACAGGCTTAGTTCAAGCTGATAACTCTGAAATACGCTGAGACATCTCTCTCACGCGAGCAAATGTTGTTTGTAAGCTGTGAATGCACTTCTGACCGTGACGGTACTTCTATAAAATAAATATCCCAAGGTAACTAAAAATATAGTCTGCCCATAACAATAGCCATAGATTTATGAAAAAGGACGGCTTATCTTAATCTAAGAGAGAATTTCGTAAGCATACGAGCATATTATATCGAATTTTTTATGCAATTATGAGAGTCGTATGTCAAGTAGGGAACATAGACAACAGTTTGGCCCGTAAAGCATTTATCTTAATGCCCACTCTTTGTAAACTGCCAGCCGCTTGGTTTTTAATGACCAAGTACTAACTGTTGTTACAAAGTAATTAGCTAAACAGTAGTAATAACACATGTTTGGCCGTGAAGATTGTTAACCGTGTTTCATGTTCACGTGTTTCTAAGTTTAGTGTCTGAAATAAAATAATATTCAGCAATATCATACTAACCTATCTTATAAGAATAATCAGCCTTCTAACGTTCTCACGCTGGGACCCTGGCCTCATCTCTGTGAGGGAGGGAATCAACCTAGCCTAATCTACAACGCGGGCCCAGTGCGGGTTAGTGGAAGTCACATGTTTTCGAATTTTGCGTTTTAGGACATATACCAGTTTCCTCACGATGTTTTCCTTCACCGTTTTTAGAGCAGTGGTGATGAAATAATTTACACGAAGTAAACCGCCTGCCTCGGTTGAACTCACGATCTACGACTCGTAAATCCACCGGAGTGTAACCACTGGGCCACCCCTGTCCCTCGTATAAAATAAAACTTACCGTTGATAATACAAAAAATATTTAGTTTGAATAAGTCTGATGTAACTTCGGAGAAAATAAAAAATATATTGCTACAGTTTCTGAACTTAGTATGGTAGATTAAGCTCGTTTTTAAGATTAAAGCATAAGACGACACAGCTGACGGGCAGCTTTTTGTAGAAGCTATCTGCACAGTGGCCAACTTAATATAAAAGTCTCAACTGGTCTCAACCGAAAAATTGAAACCTGAACCTCTTCCTTATCTACCCATAAAATACTTCACTTTTAATTGCAGATTTATTCTGGGAAGGTCTCTGAGACCTTTTTGATTTTTCTTACGGACATTGGTAATTTCCTTTTAACTTTCACTTAATCTGTTATGCAATTGTATCTTTACTTAGATAATATTACATTCAGGTTTGAGAAACAGAATATAGGTACGGACTTTATTAAAATAGAAGAAAACTACAAATCTAGGACACATTTTTTATTCTTCCAATGCTATGCTGTCTCTTAATGAATAAGAAGAAAGTTAATTAGATGTTGTTTCTAGTTGGTACGAAACAAAACCACATTTTGATCAATTATTCTGTTATTGCAATGCTGAAACAGTGTTAGTAGAGACTGCATTTATCAAAATACAGCTTGATTATTTAACAACTACATTTCAGGACCTGTAAAACGGGTTACCTTTTGTAACTGAAAAGGTGCGATCCTTTCCTTATGTTTGCCTTATTATATCTTTCAGCTTCTGTACCTAGTGAAGTAACTACTTGCTAATTGCCTCAACATATAGCGTGTTTAAGCTAAATGAGTGCGGATGCTCAGCTAACTATCGATCGTTAGGTTGCACACGAAAATTCTATAGCGATGTATGGGAGCGCATTCGCGTGGCTAGTCTTGATCTGTACACATACAGGTTGACTTTTAATACATATTTCAAAGGGTGTAAACACGGATGTTAAATACGAACATAATTGAAATACCAATAAAAGAAAAGCCCAAAAGAAAAATTATTTAAATAGGCAGCTAATAGGTATACCTTCGTATACCTATCAGCTAACTTCTACTCAAATCAATGATCTCGTCTATCAAAAAGACTGGCGACTCTATCGCGTGCGCGTCTACCCAGGTGATATTGAGTCCCCACTCTTATTCTACGTCTATATTATCTATTAACGTAGGTAGATAAAGGGGTAAAGTTTGAAAGTAAACGGGGATACCTCTGAAACTAATCATCCAATAAAAAAAACACTCGCAAGTAGTGAAATAATAGTGCGGTTTACCGGAAAGAAGTTGAATATTAAACGGATCAGCTCAACAGTAAATCTATGTAGGTCCAGTTTTTTTTATTCTGGGGATTGAAAGCGGAAGTTGAATCACTCCTAGCAATTTATAGTTCGTGCATCGCAGATCGCCATTGCTTTAGAACTACCCTAATGGGTTATTTATTTATTTAATTAAGGATCACCAACGAGTGTTACAAAACCATAAAACTAACACAAAATACAAAAATTGGTACACATCATCGTTATCCTGTAATGCACACTCAATTATAGGTATATTCTAAATATCTACAAATACAAAAAGTAATTAATTGTATTTGTAATTTATTGGTGTAATTTAAAATCACTAACTTTCCAGGTCATGAAAGTATCGACCTACTCACCTACTCAATTTAGACAACATTTAAGTTGTCTAAATTGATTCAACTATTATGTGAACAACAATGAAATATTGAAAAAGCACCAACAGCTGTTTTATACATTTTGATTAGTTATATGAACGTTTTTGTATGTACAGCAAATATGATTCAAAATCAAAATCAATAATTTTTATTTCACATAGGCCTACATGGGCACTTATAAAACGTCGACAATGTGCACGGTTCGGGTTGGTCGATTCCTATGGAGAAGAACCGGCAAGAAACTCCATGGTTACTCTTTTAAAAAATTGTTTGGTTTTACAATATTTCCATGATAATAAGTCGTAAGAAACTAAAACAAGAAATGATTATATAATAAATAAACAAAAGATTAAAAAAGTAAAACGATATAAAATGTTAACAATCTAGAAATCTAGAAGGCCTACAATGTTCACACATTTACAAACCAATCGGTAAAATAATCTATACAAAGTATAACAAGACTAAATTTAACATGAGGCACAAATGTTGTTATCAGTGCTGTAACTATTCTTAGCAAAGGGCTATAAAGATAATTGAAAACCACTGTAAAAAGTCTTATTAAATGAAGAAAAATTAGATTGAGAATAGTTAGAGACATCCACATATTTGTGCCGTTTATGAGTTTGATTGTTTCTCTGTCTCTAGAAAAATAAACTTTGTATTTTCTCAAATAAGCTTGTTCTTGTCTCAGGTCCTGTACACTCGCATCGCAGTGGGTCTATGGCACAGTTTTTTGGAACGGGTTCAGTGCTGTGGGACGCTATTTCCACGCCCGGAGAAGTCTGCAACAGCAACCTTCGATCCCAACCGGCCATTAGTCGGCACTGATGAAAAGGTTACTATTAACATATTCTTCTTCTTCTATATTTACGAAACTTTGTTGTCATAGAAAAATAAAGAAACTCTATATTCTCGCTGCTCTACATATTCTGATAAGGTTGTTTAATGAGGTCATCGTCCGATCAACCCCGTCTGCCAAAAAAAAAAAAAAAACATTCTAAACTCCGCGAAGTCAATCACTCGAGGATGACCTCAGCAACTCGTTATCAAATACCTCTGAATTCTGCCTAGCCCGTGAACTTGAACGTGACGTGAACTTGTGCGTAAATAATCAGTATTTCGTAAGGAAAATAAGTGTATTAGTGACAGGACACACAAATAATTATGTGACAATGTTATTTCGGAAAAATATTAAGTACAAGTGAAGTTTTTAGTCCGGTGTAAAAAAGTTTTAACATGTATTGAATAATACTCCTTATCCCATAAACTGTTGAACGGTGCACATCTGACATTGTTGTGACAAACTGCATGACCGTCTGACCAAATTCAGGTAAAACAGTGATCAAAAATACAACGGAAAAAACCCAAAATTTTAAATCACAACCGCTCCAGTTCCAACGCTCCGCAAACAAAGAACTGGACTTTGGACTTCTCAGACTTCGAACAGCTAATGACATCTTATAAATATATGAAGAAGTAACCGGCCACTATTTTCAACTACTTAGTATAAGGCACGCTTGGCGCAGTGGTTGTCGCATGAGCTTAGTTGAGCGGCCGTAATCGAGTGAACCCGAGTTCGAATCTCACAATTTACAACTTGACTTTTTAATTTTTCTACAAAAAATTCACAAAATGAGTTACTTTGAGAACGTTACTCTGCGTACTCGAAGAAATTCCGAACCCGCAATGGAAACATTCGAGGAATGTAGTAATTACAATAATTCGACAATAGAGGGCGACACAAATATTAGCGTACCTAATATTATTATGGATGACGAGAATGAAGAAATGGAAGAACTTAAACGTCAAATCTGTGAACTTAATACCCAGTTGCAGGTGGCACATGAGGAGATAAATAATCTTTCGATTGAAAACACAGATTTAAGGAAGACAATGGCAATAATGAATAATAAATATAAAATTGTGGAAAAGGCGAGCAAGAAGTTAGCTAGCGAGACAGTAACACCAAAGAGGAAAATAAAATTGCACACACCTCTCAAGCAGACGATACAAAAATCACACAAATCAGACAACTCAAGATACGGGACTCCAGAGCTATTTACCTCCACTCAAGTTACTCCTCGGAATAAACCGGGACAATCAATGATGCAAGGGATATCAAAGTCGACCATTGAGCCTTTCCTCAATGGTCGACTTTGATATCCCTTGCATCCATGCAAGCTCTGCATTATAAGTAGCAACCGATCGAATAAAATACTACCAATTGCGGAAAATACTTTTCCATGCCACCAAACATGTCATTTTCTTTTACCAAATTGTGGCATCAAGAACTTACTAAGTAAGATTAAAACTAAGCTGTCTGGCTATACAATGAAGGACAATTGCATAATATTTATTGGTGAAGATGACTTCCAAAAAACGAATAATTATTTTGAATTAATAACGATCATACGTGAAAGTCTATCAGTTATAAAGCACACAAATGTAATATTATGTTTAACTACTTATAAATATGGTTATTATTATGGAATGTATAATTTTTGTAATAGAAATGTTTAATAATCTATTATTTCAGGACATACAAATTGACAATTATGCTACATTATTTGACTCTAATTTAGATTTACTATGGGATTATTCGATGTTTCAGGGCAAAGGTGGTCGTATTAACAATTATGCCGTTTCAAATATTTTTTTTAACCTTAAGGATTATATTTCAACTGATTGTAATTTAAATATTCAGAAACCTACGAACGAGCCGGTATCGGGCAAAGATCTTTTGTATTGCGACTCACCTCTTTCCTTTTCTTCATGTACTGCTGATGTCCTCAACCAACATTTTTTTCGTGTATAATGAGTTGCGTGTTTTGCACCAAAACATTAATGGACTGTTACCCAAGGCTGATGTAATGACAGAACATTTGGATACCCTCGCAAGGAATGGGATATGTGTTAGTGTTTTATGCTTTACAGAACACAATATGAAGCAAGGTGACCTTGATCTTCTGAATATACCAAATTTTATCTTAGCTGCAAGCTTCACTAGACTAAAGCGGAATGGTGGCTCTTGCATATTAGTTAATAACCACATTAATTTCAAAGAAATAGATTCTGTAAAAAAGATAAACATTCCCAATGTGTTTGAATGCTGTGCAATGGAATTAACTGACGATAACGTTATAATTTTGTGTATTTACCGAGTTCCCAATCCAACTAAGGTGCATCTTTTCTTTGATAACTTAGCTAACATATTGCAACAGTTTTGCTATAAAGGTAACCAAAAAATTATAATTTGCGGCGATTTTAATATTGATGTTCATCGGAAGACCAAAAATTCCACACTATTTAAACAACTTTTGAAGCAATTTAATCTGATACTAGAAATAAATGAGCCTACGCGTCCTAGTAGTGGTACATGTCTAGATAATTTTCTCCACAACATAAGAGGCTGCAAAAGTGAGATTTTGGAGCTAGGTGTGTCGGACCACACAGCCCAACTTATGAGGTTCCCGGTACAACAAAAGTGTATTTTACCATATTATTATATATACAAACGGGATTATAGCAAGGAAAATATGAACCTTTTTAGGAAACATATCGCCAGTCTCAGTTTCTCCGAAGTTTATGAATGTGAAGACGTAAACAAATGCTTTAATTCATTTTTTGAACTATTTAAATTAATATATGATCTCTGTTTCCCAGTTGTCAGACACAAAATTTCTACAGTTACTAAACCAAAGTGGATCACACGCGGAGTTAAGCGTTGTAGTAGAACTAGACGATCTTTATTGTGGAAATATAGACTGACTCGAGACAGTGACTCAAAAATGGCATTCAAGACTTTTTCGAAAAGATATCAAAACGTTATCAAACTCACACAGAAAGCACAAAACTCTTATTTTATTGGCACAAGCACCAACAAGTCGAAGGCAACGTGGAAAGTTATTAAATCTATAAAATCTAACATTCCTAAAAGTACTATTAATGCGATTAATGTAAATGGAAAATATATAACAGACCCCAAAGAGATAGCACAACAATTTAATGACAATTTCGTATCCTCTGCTCAACCGAAGGCTAACTACTCAAAATCAAATGTTTTTAACACGCCAGGATCGTATAAATCCATGTTTATGTCACCAACCGTACCAAAAGACGTAATTACAATAATAAATACTCTTAAGAACACCAACAGTACAGGCTATGATGATATTAACACCGGAGTAGTCAAATCGGTTGCTCTTATTATAGCACCCATATTAAGTGACCTAATAAATAATAGTATTCAGAAGGGGACTTTTCCCGATAAGCTTAAGATTTCAATAATAAAGCCATTACACAAAAAAGACGATAAAACAAAAGTTACCAATTATAGGCCAGTTGCACTGATACCAATTTTTTCAAAAAAATTTGAGAAGGTTATTTATAACAGCATGAACAGTTATTTAGAAAAAAAATATATTTTTTGCAAAGAACAAATGGGCTTTAGAAAAAATAGAACCATTAATATGGCTGTTTATAACTTTTCAGAGAAAATACATCATAACATGGATAACAGAAAACCAGTGATGGCTATGTTTATGGACATGACTAGGGCGTTTGTCTTTGTAGACCATAAAAGACTTTTAATTAAGCTCGAAAGATATGGTATCAGAGGTAACGTGCTTAATCTGATAAAATCTTATTTGGAGAATAGAAGTCAAATTACACAAATTAATAAAGTAAATATAAAGACCAAAACTGAGATAGTTTACTCCTCTAGCTCTAGAATATTGTCATGTGGTGTTCCGCAGGGTTCTGTGTTAGGACCCTTACTCTTTATTTGCTATATTAATGACTTTCCCCAAGTAGTCGAACATCAAATGTCACTATTTGCCGACGACAGCACTGTTATTTATGATACTAGCACTATAAAAGAAATAGAAGAGCAGATAAATAATAGCCTTATTCCTATTATCGACTGGTTAAATGCTAATAACCTTAAAATAAATCTTACCAAAACTAAAGTTATGAACTTTAAAATTAGACACAAAGTACAATCACAGTTTCAAATAAACTATAGAGGAAATGAAATACTTGAAGCTAGTGTTACGAAATTTCTTGGACTACATATTGACAATGACATGACATGGAGGACCCAAATTGAAAGTGTTTGTGCAAAGCTTAGTAGATTTTCATATGCTCTTTATATGCTTGGTAAAATTGCGAATAAGACCGCCCTTCTCGCAGCTTATCACGGATATGTTGCCTCGGCTCTGCGGTATGGCCTCATATTCTGGGGGAATGCCCCTAAGATCCAAGAAGTACTTATAGCACAGAAAAAATGTATCAGAGCGATTTGTAAAATAAAACAAACAGAATCATGCAAGCCACATTTTAATAAGCTAAAAATATTAACCTTGCCGTCACTCTATATTTATGAAGCGTGTATTTTTGTGAAACACAATATTAATTTATATAGATTTGTAGAAAGTAAACGGCGCTCAAATAAGTTGCAGGTGTTAGCAACAAAAACAAAGTTTCATAGCAACAGCTTTTATGCAATGGCTCAAAAACTATATAATAAGTTACCAGGACAAGTTATCTCAAGTATTAACCTTAACGAATTTAAAAGAAATTTGTTTAAATTGTTAAATGAAAAGGTGTATTATTCTGTTGACGAATACTTAAATGACAAATTTTAATTATAATACCTATTAAATAAATCCAATCTATTCTTTTGTTATATACTGGATAATTGTGTTAATTTTGATTATTGTTGTATTGATGAATTAGTGACATTATTTTATATTTTATTATTAGTTACATTATTTTATATTCTATTATTAGTGACATTTCTTTATATTCTATTATTAGTGACATTATTTTATATTCTATTATTAGTGATTTTTTTTTATATTCTATTATTAGTGACATTCTTATATTATAAAAATCAAATTATTTTATTAGTGACATATTTTTAATTTTATTGTGAGATATTTTGTATGCCTTTTGGCGGGACACAGCTCGGATCTTATGTATTATAACACCTTCTGTATGTACCCTGTGTTCACGAAATAAATGAATTTGAATTTGAAATTTGAAACAAGTCGCAGGTGGACTTGGCGTTCACCTAGTGGAATATACAAGAATGAAATCGATTATATACTGTCAAACCAACCTAAGCTATTCCTAAATATAGAAACACTGAACCTTAACTTCTCTACAGACCATAGAATGGTAAGAGCTACAATAACTTTAAAAGTAGCAAAGAAAAGCCGAATCAAATTCACCAACAACCAAAACAGTACTTTAAAAACGAGAGAAGAAATTGAAGCATATAAGGAAAATCTGAAGCATCAAATGTCAAACTTAGTTGATAATCAAATGGAGACGACAGTGCAGGATTTTTATAACAATTTACTGCATGTTATCAACGTCAGTCTACAACAAGCACGACAAGTTAAGAATACCCATATTAAACACAAAATTCTCTCAGAGAGGACAATTACATTACTAAATAGGAGACAAATATTACAAAAAACGCCAGTCAAGTCCCGATCAGAAAAAAACGAACTTAGCGCACTATATAAGCTTGCGAGTAAATACATAAAATATGACTATAAAAACTACAGGAATCAAAAAATACAAACTTACCTTACACAAGGAAAGAGTTTCAAAAAAGCGATAAAAGAACTCCGAACAAATAAGACTTGGATCGAGGGATTAAACCAAACAGGACAAACAACACACAACCGTGGAGAGATAAAACATATTGCTACGGATTTCTATAAAAACCTATACAGTGCGAATACACAACAGACATATAACAACAAACAGGAAGCATACAACAACCACGTAAATCTAGGAAATAATATAAACTATGTCGATGAACTGGAAATTTTACAAGCAGCTAATAAGTTAAAATTGGAGAAGAGCCCAGGCCCAGACTTCATTACTAATGAAGCAATTAAACATGGATGTGAAATACTAGCATCACCACTGGCCTCATTATTTAATTTTGTACTCAAAACTGCTAACACACCTGCACAATGGTCAGAATCCATTATAATCCTGCTCTATAAAAAGGGAAACCCTAATGACATCGGCAATTACAGGCCAATAAGTTTTCTACCGACGGTTTACAAACTCTTCTCTTCCATAATTAATCGAAGAATATCTGAAACTCTAGAAAAGAGACAGCCTATAGAGCAAGCTGGCTTTCGTAAGGGATATTCAACCATAGACCACATACACACTCTGGAACTTATTATTGAAAAATACCAAGAGAACCGAAGACCGCTCTACATAGCCTTCATAGATTACCAGAAGGCTTTTGACACAATTTCACACACAAGTATATGGGAAACATTAAGTAAACAAGGAGTAGAAAATGAGTACATACAAGTAATAAAAAATATATACAACAACACCGTTGGTAAAGTCAAACTGGAATCAACTGGCCCCGAATTCAACATCAATAGAGGAGTGAGACAAGGGGACCCACTATCTCCAAAACTATTTATAGCAGTATTGGAATCAATTATAAACCAATTAGACTGGAAAAAGTACGGCTTGTATATCAAAGGAGAATACCTGAGTCATTTGAGGTTCGCAGATGACTTGGTACTGCTATCTGAATCCGGTGGCAACTTGGAGCGCAAGATACAGTCATTACACCAAGCTAGCAGACAAGTCGGACTAGAAATAAATTTGACAAAAACAAACACCATGACAAACAGTTATAAAAGAACCATCTCACTAGAGCACAAACCATTACGGTACGTGGAACAATATATCTACTTAGGAAAGCAGATAACATTGGACAGCAAAAGCAATGAACTAGAGGTGGAACGCAGAACAAGAATTACGTGGAATAAGTTCTGGAGTTACAGAGAAGTAATGAAAAGTAACATGCCAACAGAAGTGAAAAAGAAAATGATGGACACTTGCATTTTGCCATGTCTTACATATGCTTGCCAGACGTGGAAATTTACGAATAACATCAAGAATAAAATAATAACGTGCCAGAGGGGAATGGAACGTAGCATGCTCAATATAAGAAAAACACACAGAATCCGTCATACAAAGATAAGAAGCATAACAAAAACAGTGGATGCACTCAAATTTGCTCAAAGAGTGAAATTCAAGTGGGCTGGCCACGTAGCACGACTTAAAAATAAGAGATGGACATCTAAAGTAACTACATGGGACGGTCCACAGGGCAAGCGGCGCGACGGTAGACCGTACACGCGCTGGGAGGATGACATTAGAAAAGTCGCCGGACCGCACTGGATTCATGTCGCCAGAGACAGAGACAAATGGAAATCTTTGGAGGAGGCCTTCACCTGAGAGGGGTCCAAGCATATATAATAAATTAAAACAATAACTTAAATATTCTAAAAATAATAATAATTTACCTATAATATATTTGATTATAACAATTATTCTATTTTCTGTAATACTTCACAGGAAAATAATAATAATCAAGCATGTGATTTAAATTGCAATATTGTAAAATTATTTTGTAAATGCATGGAATAAAAGGCTTTTTTATTTTTTATTTTATTTTATTAAGCAAGCTTTATTTTTCCGCCTCCAAAACCTGTTCAATTGCGAAATTATTCAGATATAGTTCAGTCTTTTTATTCATGCCATGATTCAGTCAGACACTAAACAACTCGACTGAATAATTTGGTTTAAACGTCGATCCGCCTTTCATTATTCGCTCAACTATGAAATTATTCATAGATTTGGAACTAAAGTATTCTAAAATTCTAAGCAGCAAGCCTGTTTAAATATCCCTACATATAAAAGTAAGTAAACAAAAAATTTGGGCCGCCTTTTGTACTTTAATTTAAAGCCAAAAACAGAGGTAAACAACAACTAAAAGCCAAATAATTCTGCGGCCTGATGGTAAACAGTATTCCGCGTGACACAGGTGTGCCCTCTGTCTCTTTTGCATAAATGAACGCAATCAGTTCGAGTTTTCATTGTAAGTTTTACCCACTGATTCCATTAAAATATTCATGACTGCGGTTAACACGTTTGCTGCCATAATTACTGAAAAAATTAAAAAGCCATTGCGTCTCGCGCGAAGCGAGTCCTTGGCAGTGAACGTGTAGAAGGAAAAAATGGTAGGTACGATACGGGAAGAGTACGCCGCCAATCGAATACCAATGGAAACAATATGAAGGAAAGCTTCCTAACTTTGTAATTCTGTTTACTCGAGAAATGCTTTTGATCTGAAATTCCTTTGTCAGTTGGGATATTAGGATCAAGTTCCTGGATTACTTGGCAGGTATAAAGTTTGTGTACGGAGTTACAGGCAGCTGGGACGTTTGTGTAATCGTGTGGCGACGGATATGAGCGGGAATTGTGACGAGCGACGGCTTGCGGCGATGCGATGGAACGTTTAGCTTGTGAATAGGCTCGCTCGCGATAGACGGACCGCATTATGGAGATCACTCTGTTTTGTTTCCGCAAAGAAAGTAGTAGTATTCTTTCACAATATTACGTTGATACAACCTTCAGTAATCATGACAGTGGTAACGGCCGCGACTTACAAGTTGTAGGATGTGGGTACAAACCCAGGCAGACGCTTTACTTTGTGTAAATGATTTCATCATCAAAACGGTGAAGGAAAACATCGTGTGTAGACCGGCCGGCATGGGTGAGATGGTGTAGGTGAAGACATAATAAAACTCAATGCGGATAGTTGGGTACTCATAGCTACTTTACATTGTCCGAATACACACAAAACACGTAACATACTTAAGAAAAAATTCAGGAGGAGAGCACAAGTAGTAGATACACGAATGAGTAACAGCGACAAGAGTAACAACACCATCAGTTATGAGTACCATAGGTTATGATCGAATGAATTTTAAGTTCACATTATACAGACGTACTCTATTTACGTGGAAGTAATTATGTAGGTGATAATATTGTTTCAAAGACATAGAAAACTATAACTACACGTACATAAACAATTGTTTTAAACAAAAGCATACTTTTGATTTAAGATGTATTTTATCTGGTTGGTGAATTGTGTAACTCTAGAGACTACCAATTAGTGTTGTAAGAAACTAGAGTCTTTTAGTCTTCATTTCGAGACTTGAGTAAATTTCAAGACTTTGTTAGTCTCTAGAGTCCGCGTCCTTTGAGTCTTCTGAGTCCTTTCGAGTCTTTTAAGTTCTTTGAGCTATACTGAGTCATGAACTTGCGTTTGTATTATAATAGGTAATACTAGGTGATTTTATATCGTCATCCATATTTATGTACTGATTGAAAATAAATCTTACATTAAAAAATTGTAAAAATTAAATTGCATTAAACACAAATAACCTAATTATCCAAAATGGCTTTAGACATACTAAGTATTCCTGCGACATGTCCAAGCGAGCAGGCCTTTTCTAAATCAGGAAATTTAATTACCAACCGACGAAACCGATTGAGTAATAAAACTATAAGGGCTTCAATGTGCCTGTCTTCGTGGTTCAATATACTAAAATAATATATTATATACAAATAATATGTATAATAGTTACGTACCTAATAAATCAATAATTTGTTCATTGCTATTTTATTTACTTCAAACTACAGCTATGGATTTAGAGGACTCACAGTCATAAGTTTTTTTTGGCAGGACTCAAGTCTTTTTCTTGTCTTCGAGTCAAGAGACATGCGGCGACGGCGCTTCCTGTACAAGGTGGAAAACATTGATATTTCCTAATTGACGGAGAGCACCGACGAAGTGACGGACGGCAGCGGCTTGTATACGGTCTCCACCGTATCCAGACGAGATCTGTACGACTGAGACACGTAAACGAAGCAAGCGCTGTCCATTACTTAAAACAAAAAAAATATGACTTCATAGTAACCTTCGCTGATAAGCACTGTGATGCTAACTGAGTGAGTGTGAGTGATGTAAACTAAGTGATCTCGCGAGCTTAAAGAGTTAGAATACGTTTGTTATTAGATGGATTAACCAGGGCTAGTGAATGAGTTAAGACCAAATGTAACAAATCTTTCGGTAATCCTTTGGTTAGTCCTATTTGATGAAACTTTTTTGTTGGATAAATAATGTTTTTAAATTAACTTGTTAAAAATAAGTAAATGAGAATCTAAGGACTGTAAAAAGTGTAAATATGCTACTAAAATTCATCAAATGCAAAATTTACGAATTACACACTCATAAATAATGATTTTTTATGTACGTATAGTTTGTGTAGTTGCAAATATAGATGTTATGTGACATTTATACTTTGAGCTACAAAACAGTACATTACAATTTGTATCGAAGAAAATCGGATCTCAAAGATTCAAGATGAAGTTACATCGACATCTTGGCCTGAGATTTTAAAATACAATATTTATGTTCAATAACGAATTCCGCTTACCCTGTTATCGGTACTAGTAGGTAGGCTCCGAAGTTCTACATAACGACTAAATTCAAGTTCTAGGAGAGTGATAGCTGACAATATTATAATAACAATTTCAAATATACTATTTAAGTAATAAAATGTTAAACACAATCTGAATGGCTACTGCGAATATTATCGCGCACGATGTTTTTAAATATCTAATTATAACTATACGTAGGCATAAAGTTATGTTTTTAAAGTTTTATCGTATAAATAGTGAACATATCTAAATATTTTGATACGTAAATTAGATCTTAATACAGTTGAGGTAAATATTATTCGTAATAGTTCCGCCTAATCGCAAAAATAAACCTAACAATGGCAAAATAATCATAAATTACTTTAATTTATACGAAAACATGAGCTTGAAATTCGTTTTATTCGGAATCCGTATATATTCTCACAATAATACTAAATACATAATTGGACTGTACGAACATTATTGTATAGATTTATAAGGTAAAATTAAGGCAGATAGATAAAATGTATCATTATTCGTATTCGTGTACAACGTGCCTTTTCAGAGAGCAGGAAAACTTCCAGCACAGTGAAAGAAAATAAATCTTATAATTTAAACTGCCACAAAATGTTTAAAGAAATAAAACAATCTAGAACATGGCAAACAACATTTTACTTTTGTAGATTGCCATGTTACTTTGCTACTTGTTACATTATGTCAACTGTAATCATCTTCTCCAAATACAATGCATTATTAAATTTTTTGGTAATTTATTTCTCTTCGAAAACACGATATCAAAAGTAACAGTCATGGCGACTGAGAGCTTTGCTAGTCACAAAAGTAACAGTCATGGCGACTGAGAGTTTTGCTAGTCACGAAAGGCACGATGTATAAAATCATTTCTAAGTTGTTCTCGTTGTATTTATGTAATAATAAAGTTTACATAAATGGACATATTACTAGTCATTGAGGATTAAAGTAGAGGAGACGGGAGACTGTTGGAACATTTGGATGTAGGCGCCCGTAGAGAGATCGTTACGTACGAAGCCGAGCTTTCGACGATAAAACGACTTTATTTGTCC
This sequence comes from Orthosia gothica, assembly GCA_949775005.1. Taxonomy (NCBI): domain Eukaryota; kingdom Metazoa; phylum Arthropoda; class Insecta; order Lepidoptera; family Noctuidae; genus Orthosia; species Orthosia gothica. Next base: position 17,825,802 of record OX459058.1, read on the forward strand.
TCAAATGGGTACAACTTGAGCTTTTACTGCCACAGTTAGAAGCGTTAGGCAGAAACGAATAAGCTCCTTGGCGATCATGAATTACTTTGAATTTTGTCGTCATTTGCTCCCAGGCAAGACTGTAATCTAACGCCAGCTGAATAAAACTAAGGGCCGATTTCACCTATGAAACTAATCGCATTTAGTTCAACTGAACTCAGTTTATGCAAATACAGCGTTCTGATCAAAAGAAAAGAAAGAAACTAGTTTATTTGGCACACACAGATAAACATAATGTAGGTACAAAAAAGGGAACTTAATTTTAAAACAATGACATACATAGTGTGCCCCGCGGCTGCGCCAAAAAGAAACGAATATTTTCGTTTTACTGAAATGCAGCCATTTTTTGCCTTTTATAAAGATTAGGCTAAAAGTATCGACTTTTTGTCTTAAGCTTACAATTTATGTTCGATAATGGACTTCACTCAACCATGCTAGGGGCATGTAACTGTGTTCACAAGCGTAACTAAAAGTTAAATTTAGTCTTGTTATACTTTGTATAGATTATTTTACCGATTGGTTTGTAAATGTGTGAACATTGTAGGCCTTCTAGATTTCTAGATTGTTAACATTTTATCTCGTTTTACTTTTTTTTAATCTTTTGTTTATTTATTATATAATCATTTCTTGTTTTAGTTTCTTACGACTTATTATCGGGCCTGCGTTGTCCCCCCATCTAAGTACTGCTGTAACATGGAAATATTGTAAAACCAAACAATTTTTAAAAGAGTAACCATGGAGTTTCTTGCCGGTTCTTCTCCATAGGAATCGACCAACCCGAACCGTGCTCATTGTCGACGTTTTATAAGTGCCCATGTAGGCCTATGTGAAATAAAAATTATTGATTTTGATTTTTTTTCAAATAAAAATTATTTATGGTCGGATTTTGCAATACTTATATGCAAAGCAATTATTGGGCGAAGGTATACAACCAATTATACGACGTACAACGAAAACTTTAAAATTACTTGCAGCCGCTATCTTCTTCTTCTTATTCGTTTCGCTCTTGACAGGGCGGTCGTGGTCACGATGAATTTTGTCCGATCGCTGGTGTTCTTGTCGCACGCCTGACGATCTCTCTCCATTTGGCTCTGTTAGATGAAAGTTTAGCGCATTCATTTACTGGACCTCCTATCGCAGATTTAATTTGGTCGGTCCACCTCATCGGTGACCTCCCGCGTGGCCTGTTACCGTCCACTCTGCCCTGCACCACCAGGCGCTCAATGGAGTCGCCATTCCGCCTCGAGACATGGCCAAAGAATTTCAGTATGCGAGACTGTAATATTGCTGATAGACGCTGCTTGATGCCGAGTTCTTGGAGTATGGAGATGTTAGTGCGGAATTCTGTCCAAGAAATGCCAAGCATTCTTCTCCAACACCACATTTCTAGAGCATCTATCTTTTTCCGTTCCAGTTCTCGTAGTGTCCATGTCTCAGCTGCGTACAAAAATATGGGGAAAACAAGCGCACGGACGAGCCTGATCTTAGTAGCTTTTGTTATACCACGATTTCTCCATATTTTCCTTAACTTATCCATTGCCCGTCTAGACATCGCCATTCGCCTTTTCACCTCATCCACGCAACCGCCATTGCCTGCAATCATAGCGCCAAGATATATGTAGGACTGAACTACGTCACAGTTGGCAATCTGTGTCACAGCCGACGAGTTGTTGTTGCTACGGTCCACAATCATTATTTTGGTCTTACTCCGGTTGATCTTCAATCCGAATGCAAGACTCACGCGTTCCATCTTAAGGAGAAGTTCCTCCATTTGGTCAGCACTAGTCGCAAACAATGTTGTGTCATCAGCGTAGCGAAGGTTCGCAATTTTGTAGCCGCCAATTGCAACACCATCAGTCCAGCCGTCGAGGGTGATTCGCATAATGAGCTCCGTGTAGATGTTAAACAAAAGAGGCGATACGATACATCCCTGGCGGACACCTGCACTGGGATGAAAGCTATCCGAAATGTGGCTATCTGTTCGCACTGATGCAGTTCCTCCTTCGTAGAGTTCTCTAAGAAGGTGCACAAGATGTTTTGGTGTGCCCATTTCCAGTAGCGTCCTCCACAGGGTTGGCCATTTCACGGAGTCAAACGCTTTTGAGAAATCAACAAAGCATATGTAGGTCGGCTTATTGAATTCTCGTGCCTTCTCGATAACCTGACGGACAATGAAAATTTGCTCTCGACTTCCCTTTCCCTTCACAAATCCAGCTTGTTCTTGTGCGATTTCTTTCGACAAGTGTGCCTTCAGCCGTTCGTTAAGTATGTGCAGCAATATTTTACTAGCATGACTGATCAGTGCAATCAGACGGTAATTACTGCACTTTTTGGTGGAACCCTTTTTGTGGAGAGGAATGAAAACAGTGTGAGCCCATTCAGTCGGCCATTTTCCTGCCAACCATATCTTATTGCAGATGATTTTAAAGATCTGAACGCCGCGTTCCCCCAATGCTCGAATAGTCTCAATTGGGATGGTATCAGAACCCGTAGCTTTTCCATTCTTCAAATGCTTAATGGCAGCTCTGACTTCAGATTCAAGAATGTCTGGCTCCAGTGTATCACTCTCAGGTTCTGTAGGTGTAAAGACTTCCGACTGTGGATCCTCAAACAGTAACCTACAGTAACATCTCCAAGCCTCAGAAATCTGCTCTATATCGCTGACCACTTGACCATTACCGTCTTCAATGGCCCAACCTTTAGATGGGAGCGCTTTAGTTATAAGCCGGATTTTGTGGTGCAGGTCTCTCGACTCGTACCTACCTGCATGAGCTTCTATTTCCTCACATATATGGCGCAGGTAGGCGTTATGATCCTGTCTGCATTTCCTTTGGATCTGGGCAGACTTTTCATTACAGGCTTGAACAGTTGCACCGGCTGCTTTCATTTTTCGTCGCTCCTCAACAAGTGCAAAGGTTTTATCCGTCATCCAGTGTTGCCGTATATGTGTCACAGTTGGTGTTTTAGATCCTGAGACCGCCAGCTCTATAAGGGATTTTGCTCTGTTCCAAAGTTCTTCCGGTGGTTCGCTATCAAAATCCGTGTTCGCCCATTTAGCCCAGTTGTGTTCCACTAGAGACTTGAATTTCGGAATATCTGTCACGTCTTGCGTTCTTCTCTGATTTTCGAGTCTGGCAGCCATTAATTTGAGTTTGAACTTTGAGATCAGAAGTTGGTGATCTGATCCGCAGTCAGCGCCAGGTAGTGTATGGGCATTCGTGACAGATGACCTCCACCGCGATCGAACCAGAATATAGTCTATCTGGTTGCGGTATTTTCCATCGGGCGATGTCCAAGTGTATAGCCTTCGAGGGTGGTGTTATAGGTGATACCTATTATTAACATTCAATTGCACTAGTCTGAACTTACCCTTAAATAGCTTGATCATGTACCTTCTGTCTGGAATAGAGAACACAGAGCTATATTTTTTCCACTTTAATTGTATTACTTCCTTGTACCTAACAATTATTATTTATTTCTGATTGTTAAAATGTTAAGTAAAATATGTTTTTCACTGTACTCTATGAATTATTATGTGTCATTGACGTGATGATCTACCTATAATTTTGTCATAAAATCTAATTAAAAATCTTTCAAATACGTTTATCAGCTCATTTATTTTTAGCGAGAAAACTAAACCTGTAAATTACCACCACCAACATATTTTTTATTTATTACAAATTTTAGGAACTTGTTTTCGTGCGGAAGATAAACAATTGATAGAGTTAACCCCGCCATAAAATTCTAAATGAAGCACAAAATGTAAGCGATAGCCTAATCTTAGCTGCCTACGATAGTTCCCTACAATGGAAGAGCAAGAATAATACCCAGTCATTTTCTGAAAATGAGTTCAAGGCGTATTTTTCTGAACTCGCCAATACATAAAAGCTCAAACAAGGTGTTGGATTTACGAAGAGACAGCTCGGATGGATATATTGGTCAGAAATCTAATGTTTTGTCACCAGCCGACGTTGAAAAGTTTCTGAAAGAGCCTCCGAAAAGTCAGAACCTAGCCACAAAGGTACGTTGAATATTACCAATCTAAACATATCTAAGTAATTGCGTAACCTATGCATAACCCCTAGAACTAATTTATTTATTTCTTTGCAGGTTGCCTTAATATTCGGAGTTATTGGTGCGTTGTAATGACGTCATTCCACTGGGGATGACGTGAACCTAAATTTAGAAATGATTGTAAGTAGCTAAAGTGGCATCACAATATGGTTGCAGACTGCGGTGTCATGAGTCGCACGTTCGAACCCGGTCGCCACATTATAGTCTTTTTGAACTCATAAAAATTCTAAATAGTATTATTTAAAATCTAATTACAACAGCGGCCGTGAGTTTGAAGGACACATAACAGCGCAAATACTGATCGGAGACAGACCTGTGTCGCTCCGTGAACTAAATTTTATAAGTATACCGACATGTCGAAATTATAAAGTTATAAAATATATACAAGATTTTATTGTGTGTGCTAATTTCAACAACAAAGGGGTGAGTTGCATTTTGTTCCAGGCAATAATGCTGCCTTGACTAGGTCATTTAACGGTAGTCAATCATACTTATAATGTGTTAACATTGTTCTAGCCTACCGTCACGCCCTTTGATTGTTGGTGAACTGTGGAAATTTTCAACGAATGCAAGTCACTGTATGTACAATTTATTTATTCAACAACCAACATTGTTACTGTATTCCTGGCGAGGATTCACGCTAGCCGGCCGTGCCAAGGACTGGAAGGGTTCCTAGCGTTCAACTTCTTGCCCTAAAACCCTCCTGGCGCCCTCTTAGTTTTAATTAGCTTTAAGTAGTTTTATGGTTAGTTGTTAAGTACCGTGTATAGTGTTAATTAAGCCTTTGTGATTAAAGCGTTTCGAACATACATCTACTGCCTCTCTCTGTTGACCACCGCCATACCTAAGTACGTAACATGGCGCCCAACGTAAAAAGGAAACTATAGTGGTTTGAACAGTGAACATTAGAGTGCAATATATATTTTTTTTGTTACGTGTGTGGGTATATTTTTTTTTATCTAGTAAATTAACTTTTCACATGTAAAGGCAAAATACCTAGGCTACTTAGGGTTTCATTTAGTTAATTCTTATAGTACTGGTTGGAATCGGATAGTGGAGTTTGGAGTGCTTATTTATATGTAAGTGTTTTGTTCAAAACGGTCATATATATAGATTATTCTTCTAGAACCCATACACTCAGAGCTCATGTTAGTTCGTAAAGCTACAAGTAAGAATAATAACTTAAATTGAACGTGGAATTACATTGTAAAATTGAGGTGCAAGTTAGGCCATAAAAAAAAAAAAAAACGCGGTTGCTATTAAAGGCGAACGCTCACCGGTATTCAGTCGGGTTTTTAATTATCATTTAAATATTATCAGCTGATAAACCGTTTGTATCAATATGGATCCTCACTACCTATTAAAAGATGAACTGGAGTTCGAACTTGCGTGTCGAGGCATAGGTGTGAAGGCTGTTGTCTCAGTATTGCGGAAATTATTGAAGGAAGTTCTTTTAAGTGAACAAACTGGGGAGTACAGTCATGTGATAAAAGCACCAAGCCAGGGTTCAGAGTCTTCTACGGCGGAACTTGAAATATGCACCTCAAAGCTTAAGATACTTGCACAATACATTGCGGAATGTACAGACAGGCCGGACAAATCATTATTTAGGAGACTGGTGACTAGGTTAACTCACGTTCAGAACAGATTAGGTTTCATCTCACCAAAAACAGAGGGAGAAACAAAACAAATATCCTTACTAAAGGAAAAGGGGGAAAGTTTATTAGCACAATTAGAAGAGCGAGATGAGCCATCAATAGAAGGGGACTTGTCAGTTGAGGATAAACATAATCTAGTAGAAACTTTAGGTGACATTGGTAACAAGATAATTAAAAAGATAGAAGAAAGTAGTAATGCTATAGCTGCAACGCCACGGGGTGACTTAAATCAGCCGCCAAGGAAGAGTTGCACGTTTGAAGATTGTTTTGATGACAAAAAAAAAGTCACTAATTTATTTAGATGTTCCACCATAGAGGACGGGGTTACCAATCGAAAATTAGTGCCCATCAGTACTTGGGGCATAAAATTTTCTGGTAGAAATAATTTAAGTGTAAATGCATTTATAGAGCGGGTAGAGGAAATAAAAGAAGCTCGAAATGCTAGTGATATAGATTTATGGAGATATGCAATTGATTTCTTGGAAGGCGATGCGCTCATTTGGTATAGGGCAAACAAGGACAGAGTAGGTAATTGGGAGGAATTGGTCTTTCTTCTCAAACGTACATTCCAGTCGCCTTATTATCAGGAAGAATTGCTAGAAGAGATTAAAGCTAGGACACAGGGGAAGGACGAATCTGCAGTCATTTATATTTTCGTAATGCAAAATATGTTCAATAGATTACCTAGTAAAATTTCAGAAAGTGGGAAAATACAGATTATCATAAGAAACTTACAGCCATACTTCCAAAGAGCCGTGTGCAGGGACACTTTCATTTCGGTTGATGATCTTGTAAATATACTGCAAATATTAGAAAGAACCAAACGTAATTGTGACAACTTTCAGGAACCACAAAGCCATAAATTTAAGTTAGAACCAGATCTGGCATACAAACCAGGTACATATAGTATCAACCAAGAAATTAAAGATACGCCGGTAGTGGCAGAAATAACAAAGAATAATAATAACGTAGGTAGTCGCTGCTGGAATTGCAGAGAAACAGGACATCTATTTAGAGCCTGCTCTGCGATTAAGCAGCGGCTGTTTTGTTTTAAGTGCGGTCGCTTTGGGGTCACCACAAAAAAAATGTCCGTGTAAGGGAAACGCTCCTGGGGAAGATACAAAACCTGCCGAGTAGTGCTTCCCCTACAAAAGCAAAGCAGGGAATGGCAGGATTGGTTACACACATTACATCATTTTTTCAAACATAACGAGATCTGTAAAATACATCACAACGACAATGATAATCGCAATTATGTAAAGATTAGGGTCATGGAGCGAGAATGTATAGGATTGTTAGACAGTGGAGCGAACTTATCAGTTATCAGTCCTAAGTTTGCTAGGGATTTAGTTTCTTTAGGTTTACATCCATATGTTTTACCGGGAGCTAGGCTGTCCACAGCAGACGGGACTAATCACACCATAACTGAGGCGTTTGATGTACCAGTGTCGTTTGATAACCAATTTCATATTATGGCAATTTTAGTAATGCCGGGGTTATCTCAAAACTTATTACTTGGCAAGGATTTCTTTGATGTTTTCGGTATCGAATTAAAACTGAAGAGCGACTGCACATTAATAAACAAGGAAATTTCAGTATTAGAAACTTCTAAAACAACAATAACACCGATCGAGGATCTAAGCGTTAGGCAACAACAGGCATTATTAGGTCTAGTTTCAGACATGAGGAATAGCATTGGTGCAGGGTTAGGTGGAACTGATATACTGAAACATAGCATTGACACAGGAGATCACAGACCGGCTTATCAAAGACAGTATCAGTTTTCACCAACCATAAAGAAACAGATAGAGAAGGAAATTGATGAAATGCTCAAGAATGATGTTATAGAACCATCTATTAGTCCATGGTGTTCACCTGTACTTTTAGTTAAAAAACCTAATGGGGAAAATAGACTTTGTTTAGATAGTAGGAAATTAAACAAAATTACCAAAAGAGACACATATCCCTTGCCTAGGGTCACGACTATCATTGATAATCTTCGTAGTGCGAAGTACTTGAGCACGCTAGACTTGAAATCAGCGTTTTGGCAGATACCATTAGAAGAAACAAGTAAAGAAAAAACTACTTTTGCTGTGCCTGGTAGAGGTTTATTTCAATTCAAAGGTATGCCGTTCGGTTTGGTCAATGCATCTCAGACACAACAAAGATTGATGGACATTTTATTTCAAGCGCACAACGATAAAGTTTGGGCGTATTTGGACGATATTATCATTTGCACTTCGTCTTTTGATGAACATTTAGAGGTATTGAGGAAGGTCATGGCTATTTTGAAGGCAGCTAATCTGAGCGTTAACGTTGAAAAGTGCAAATTTGCTAGAGCTAGTTTGAAATTCCTAGGATACATTGTGGATAGGGAAGGACTTAGAACCGATCCTGAGAAAGTTACAGCAATATTAAATTTCCCAAGACCTAATAATTTCACGGAACTAAAAAGATTCATAGGGTTAGCTAGTTGGTATAGGCGATTTGTGCAAAACTTTTCTCTGATTGCTGCACCCTTACATAATCTTACTAAAGGAAATAAGAAAACAAAATTTGTGTGGCCACAAGCTGCTGAACAAGCGTTCTTAAACCTCAAGACCTTGCTCACTTCGGCCCCGGTAGTTTCGTGTCCGGATTACAATAAGCCATTCATCATACAGTGTGATGCATCTAATGAAGGTATAGGAGCGGTTTTGTGTCAGAAAACAGAAGATTCTGATCAACCTGTGGCTTACCTTAGTCGGAAACTCAATGATCGCGAAAAGCGGTATTCAACTTCCGAGAAGGAACTTCTGAGTGTGGTTTATGCTGTCGAGAAATTTCGACCATACATTGACGGAGTTTATTTTACGGTCATAACAGACCATAGGGCATTATTATGGCTCCACAAAATGAAGGATCCTCATGGAAGATTAGCTAGGTGGGCTATGAAACTGCAGCAGTTTTCATTTGATATAATCCATAGGCCAGGCAAACATAATGTAGTACCTGATGCCCTATCTAGGTCAGTAGATGTCAACACCTTAGAGTCAAATTGCATAAAGATAGTAGAGAAACATAAGGATGATTGGTATTTAAATAAGGTGAAACAAATAATCGACTACCCTAACAAAAATACCAAGTGGGCTGTTCGTAATGGTCTACTCTTTAGAAAAGTGGTATTAAAACAATATCCAAGCGATCCTTACAACTGGAAATTATTCATTCCAGACAAACTTAAAAATGACGTGTTAAAAAAAAGCCATGATGATATCAAGGCTGGGCACTTGGGGATGCGCAAGACATACTACAGAATCAAAAAGGATTACTTTTGGTTTAACATGTTGAGGGATGTAAAGCATTATGTTAGCAATTGCGAAATATGCGCAAAATTTAAGGTGTCACAGCAACACCCTTTTGGGCTGATGGGCCAACATAGAGATGTATCTCAGCCTTGGCAGGTGATTTCCTTAGACTTAATGGGTCCTTTTCCCAGAAGCAAAACAGGAAATACCATGTTGTTAGTCATATCGTGTTGGTTTAGTAAGTTTGTCTTACTCTTTCCATTGAGAACGGGAAAGGCAGACAAAATTTGTGAAATATTAGAACGTCAAATATTACTATTTGGGGCACCTAAGGCAATCATTTGTGATAATGGTAAACAATTTGAATCACATAATATGTTTAAAGAAGTAGCCGCTAAGTACCAGAGTAAATTATGGTATACACCTCTTTATCATCCCCAAAGCAATCCGACAGAACGAGTGAATAGGGTAGTAGGGACATTAATAGCTGCTAATTCGAGTGTTAAAAAACATAATGAATGGGATGTTCACTTACAAGGTATAGCTCATTCCATCAATACTGCTGTACATGAGACTACAGGTTATACGCCCTCATACCTCTTCCTTGGCAGGGAGGTTGCAATTCCAACTCTTGATATTTCGGCACTCGACTCGGATTCGATAGACCTAAGCGAGAACTTAAACTTTAACTACGAGAAGGTTGCTAGGGAGCACACGAAACGACAAAATTTGTATAAAGAGGTTCAAATAAAGTTAAAAAATGCTCACAAAAACAGCAGCAAATACTATAATAAGAATTTTAGACCGGCAACGTTTATAGAAGGGGAATATGTGTGGAAAAAAACCAAATATTTATCGAATGCAAGCAAAAAATTTATGGCCAAGCTCGCACCAAAATTTGAAAAAGTCAAAATTGTACAGAAACTCTCTGATAATGTGTATCGTTTGCAAAACTTGCAGGGCAAGGATATCGGCATTTGGCATGCAAACGATCTAAAAATATAAAAAAAAAAAAAAAGTTGTTTTTTTTTTTGCTTGGGTTGGGGATATTTGTAATGACGTCATTCCACTGGGGATGACGTGAACCTAAATTTAGAAATGATTGTAAGTAGCTAAAGTGGCATCACAATATGGTTGCAGACTGCGGTGTCATGAGTCGCACGTTCGAACCCGGTCGCCACATTATAGTCTTTTTGAACTCATAAAAATTCTAAATAGTATTATTTAAAATCTAATTACAACAGCGGCCGTGAGTTTGAAGGACACATAACAGCGCAAATACTGATCGGAGACAGACCTGTGTCGCTCCGTGAACTAAATTTTATAAGTATACCGACATGTCGAAATTATAAAGTATTAAAATATATACAAGATTTTATTGTGTGTGCTAATTATAACAACAAAGGGGTGAGTTGCATTTTGTTCCAGGCAATAATGCTGCCTTGACTAGGTCATTTAACGGTAGTCAATCATACTTATAATGTGTTAACATTGTTCTAGCCTACCGTCACGCCCTTTGATTGTTGGTGAACTGTGGAAATTTTCAACGAATGCAAGTCACTGTATGTACAATTTATTTATTCAACAACCAACATTGTTACTGTATTCCTGGCGAGGATTCACGCTAGCCGGCCGTGCCAAGGACTGGAAGGGTTCCTAGCGTTCAACTTCTTGCCCTAAAACCCTCCTGGCGCCCTCTTAGTTTTAATTAGCTTTAAGTAGTTTTATGGTTAGTTGTTAAGTACCGTGTATAGTGTTAATTAAGCCTTTGTGATTAAAGCGTTTCGAACATACATCTACTGCCTCTCTCTGTTGACCACCGCCATACCTAAGTACGTAGGCGACAAGAGCTTTATAATATTACAACAAAGGATGTAGAAACCCGTAAGCAGGCTCTTTTCATAACAAGATGAAAATCAGTGACAAAATAAAGCAAGCCATTAATTTGGAGCCAAAGGCATAAAAGTTTTGCCTCGAACCACAACCATGTACATCTCGTAGCATGAGTTATTTGGTTCCTTATATTCTATGATTTTTCTTTGTCGCCGACATTTACACAAGAAGAAAACGAAGGTACTAAAGAAGTGGCAAGCAACAAATTAACACAAACTGTGAAATTGCCATCCAAATCAATCCAATATCACTTTGAAAATTGTACCTACGTAACAATTGTTTTCATAATTAAACGATTTAAGCAATAAATGTTTATAAAAACGTCGTATGAAACTCGTGAGCTCTGCTCGGCTGAATTACATCCTCGGCTACGTCTCGGGCTGCAACAATATACTATATTAAAATACAAAGCACTAAAAGGACCCTTTTAAGTTTGTTGGATCTTTTACGATGCTCGGTGTATGTATGTATTAAGCGCCTGGGTAGCCCGTGATTCAAACAATTTAAAAAAAAAATCAGGTGAGTATGAGGTCAGTATGTAAGGTAATAAGAAAAGTTACTCGAGGCCGTAACCATAAAAAATAATATATGTATTTACCGAAATAAAATTATCAATACAACTCTAAGTTAGCATTGGCCAAAAATAGGGATTTATAAATTAGTCTTTAAATCGGGTAATTTGAACTTAGAGAGTAAGAAAAACTTAAGAAAGAAGTTGGACAAAACACTGCAGCATCCCCCTTAAGTTACCTACTTAAATCACCCATTAATTACGTTTTAAAGATTCATCTTCAATTTACATTGCCCCTTGTTTATTTCCAATATAAATGGTATTGGAGAAGTAATCAAACATTGTCGTACTTATCTATCTTTGTCGCACTTGTCTATGTCCTTACTAGATCAAGGAATGCTTTGAAACAGCTCGCCTTCAGCTTATGAGAGTTTCGGTTTCACAAATGGAAATCTAATATAATTAAATTAGGTACCAAATCTTGTTAGTTATTAGATCACGTCTGATATGGCAATGATTAGCTAGTTATCTAGGTACTAGGCAGATAATTTAGATATACAATACTAGACAGTATTGTCTACCTATAAGGTGCTATAAAATATGGCGGTGACTATGCTTAATCTAAGCCTACGTGGCAAGCTATTATTGTCTAACCCGACTATGTCTTGTGTAACCCGACCGTGGAACATTCCAAAAATGGCATTCCTCCTTTTGGCCCAAGCCTTGTTTTTCAGAAAAGGTTTCAACACATTTTTCCTTTTTAAATAACATTGTTTGTAGGTCCTGAAATTTTCATAAAATTAATAAAATTTTATATATCGTTAATATTTATTGCCTGTTGTCCAATATCTGTGAAAATGACCAAACTTATTGTCTCTATCTGTAATTCTATTGCTAAATTGCTTCGTAAAAGTGAATTAATTAAAATTGGCCTTTATTGCTGGTTCTAAAAAGTTTTTAAAAGGATTTGCCGTATTATATCTTAAAATAAAATTTAAATAGCCTTTATTCCATGTAACCTGTTTACAAAACTTTTTTTAGGGTTCCGTCTGTCTGTCTGTCCGTCTGTCACCAGTCTGTTTCTCATGAACCGTAATAGCTAGGCAGTTGAAATTTTCACAGATGATGCATTTCTGTTGCCGCTATAACTAAATACAGAATCAATTAAATATTTAAGTGAGGAAGCCTTATAACAAACGTGATTTTTTTAAGCCGTTTTATGCAATAATGGTACGGAACCCTTCGTGCGCGAGTGCGACTCGCACTTGGGCGGTTTTTACAAATGAAATCTTATTTTTAGCATATGCATTACAAACTTATCTAAATTAAATCTTATCTTAACTAATTATCAGCTACCAGGTCAGGTAGTCTTTTGACATAGGCCTCCTCTAATTCCCTCCACTTGTTTCGGTCCATTGCTGTTTTTTGGCACTCCTTTGGCATATATATCTTAATTAAAATCATTTAATTTACTTTATTATTGACGGTTTCGGAACACTATTAGAAACAGCTTGTTCTTCGACGAATACCTTCTCTAAAGATTTCCACATCAGTCAGTCTCACGTCGTATCTTTTCTGGAATAGCCTTCCTTTTATCGTCGCCGTCGTCTTCTCAATGTTGTACTGGTCGTACTTTTCTCCTTTCGCCATCCCTTGGGTATACCTCAGTGATTATTGGTCCGTTTCTCTTTTTCCTCTCTTAACGTAAGTAATTTATTTGCATTAACTTAAATAAATGAAAATCTTCTAAAGAATAAATCAGCATTTATTTTCAATAGTGCATTAAGGCTTAGTTAACGCCTTATATGTTTGTTTTTAATAGCTTTTTTATTTAAATATAAAGTTGGTTCATACATTGTAGTATATACTTAGATCCTTATTAGCATTTTAAGTGATGAATAAAGCAAATTACTGAAAGGCAGAGTCGACTAAATTTTCAAGTTTAATTTAATGATAAGGTTTCATTCCACGTGTTTCTAGAATTGTCTGTTTTCAACAAAATATGTAAATTGTAAAAGTAAGTATTCACCACAAAATGGTACCCTAATGCACCATCGGGAAAGTTAAAGTATTTTACTAAACATCATTTGTTTTACAGTTATTCCAACCGTCGGTTCCGGAACTGCGAGATTAGCCGGCCTCAAAGTATGGACGATGGCACAAATAGACTAGTTTAGCAGTGTGGGAACAATACAAATTATTTATAAGAGAAGTTCCTAGCTAAGTAATAACAGCCGCACGGCAAGATTATTATGTATCTTGCCAGAGCAAAACGATACATACTCTTACAGAAGTTTATGAGTTTTTAGCGGTTTTTTTTTTAACAATCTTTTTGCTTACCGTCATCATTGCATTGTCATCCAAACCAGACGTGTATGCAAAATTTCATCTTTATCGGTTGAGAATAATTGCTATAAGTTCAGTTGGAAGATTTGACCCGAACACACATACATACATTGCAAGTTAATAAAAAGCTTGTAAATAAAATAAGTACGTGGCGACCATGTGGCAACCTTTGCACTGGAACGGATTTCGCTTTTGTGTTTTAATTAATTGACAATGTCGTTGTCTTTTCTTCATAGTGACTTGCAGTGTCCTTTATTTGGCCAAGGGCCTAGTGATAAGAGAACATTTTACCTTCATTTGAAGATATTATACGTGTGGATGAGTTGAAATAAACAAAAACCAAAACGAAATCTTGCTACCGACACTTGCAAAGAATTTTCTGAAAAAAAATTATGGGTGTGGCAATCGGTATCTCTTCCTACTATTGAACCTCGATCAGATAAAAATAATGCATGATAAATATCGCAGTATACTCAAACCATACAAAGTCAAGAAAATCACGAGTCATATCAGAAGCGTCTTCAGTTATATATTAAAGAAAACGCGCAATATTTGTTCGATATAGCAGCATGTATGATTTCTTTGGTCATGGAAATAACATTTTACTAACAATGTTGACTGACGACAGAAAACATTTTAGAGTTTTAGCGTTGCGGAAAATACTGAAATCGCGGGAATTAGTTATTAGCAGCTTTAAGAACTTTAGAGTTTCTAAATTTAAGTTCAGTGCTACAGATTACATTGCCATTATTACCTGGAAAAATGTGATAGTAACCGAGCCTCCAGCCATCAGAAAAAAAAATACTCTACAGTCTATAACGAAGGCATCAAGACGCCGGAAAAAAAAATTTGTCACTGATTTTACCCCTTCTCAAAAGTGACCCATGTCACACTCAAGCCACTGAAAGAAGTGTAAAAATTGTGATGGAGGCCTCTGCTGCAGTTTGTTGTTCTATAAGAAGAAGTGGGTTTCTAAGAACACGATTGGAATCTCGAAAGATAATGCCTATATTTAACTCAAAAATATTAGAAAATTTATTAAATTACAAGCAGTATTTGCCGATACTTAAAAAAGATACTTATCGCTGTTTCATCATCACCTCACCACGCAATTATTTAGTAATAGCAGCTTTAAGATACAAATATTATAACTTGGTTCTTTTAAAGTAAATAAACTTACACACAAATAAAAAAATGCCATTTTATTAACACAAAACGTAAATACAATAATGCCTTAAATAGTTATTTTTCATTAAATTCAGAGAGCCTGCTGCCCCAGGCTATACATATTTCCTGAAATATGTATAACAATCAGTTTTATGTCATTCTTAATGGATTTAGTAGTGTCAGCTTTTGACAATAGTTCCAATTTCAAATATCAGAAGAAAATAAAAAAGGATCCACCCTGACAGTGTCTTCTACTACAGATAAATTATGTAGTTTAAAAAGTGAGTTAATAAGCCTCGGGTGTTTTTAATTTTTAAATTATACTTGTATTATATTAAGTACAGAATAATAGTAATAATAATAATATAATAATAGCTACCCAAGGCTGCACGCGTCGATGAGGCCAAAAAGAATTGGAGTGGCGACCGCGTACCGGAAGACACAGCTTTGGAAGACCTCCCTTTAGTTGGATCAATGACCTGGTGAAGATGGCGGGAATCCGCTGGATGAGAGACGCACAGGAGCGGTCGATGTGACCAAGCTTAGGGGTTGTCTTTGTCCAGCAGTGGATGTATTTCACCTAAAATTATAAAGATGATGATGATGGTCAAAGGTTTACATTCATCTATAAATAATCTCAGTTCTTATGAGGTCCCTATGTATCTATACGTACATACCCGCCAAAAGCACCCCACAGTGTAGACGTACGTACAGTCGACCTTACATGGTCGATGGTAACTTTTTGACCCATGACTCCCGATCCCGCTCGGCGGTCTATTTCTGGACCATTACAATCTCACAGAAGGAGGCTATTTCTTTCCAGTTTTCATTCCTTGTCAGCGCGACCTGCGGTACATAATACAAAAAAAAAGTCGGAGGGTACCTACATATTCGCGAACTGGCTGACCTCCGAGTGGTTTCCTTCTTGTTTACGTCTTTTTAGTTCGCTTCTTAAGCAGTCGGGTTTTTGATTTTTGAATAAACTTTTTATTTATAACTTTATAGTTATTTTTTTTTTATTGCGTACTTTTAAATATATGTGTTATATATTTTAGAAATAACCTCTTAAACCCCTTTATTTTGATTCCTAACACGATATGTAAGAAAAAAAAAAATTGGGTACCCACAATTTGGCTACCAAAATCCGCTATTTTTCTATTTTCCAATTCTAATGTAGCCAGTGACTGTGGTTCGATGAATCGATTGACGTAAGAATCATCAAAATCAGCCAACGCGTTTGGTCTCTAGAACGCCACATAGGAACAAACATACATACGTATCTATTTACATACATAGACTGATAAACATATTACCCTCCTTCAGCAGTTGGGTAAAAAAAAAAAGTTTAACAGATCAAAAGTCCGTCGTTAATATTTAATTAACATTTATTGGATTTCCATATCTTTACAAACGATAATTTAAGACGATATTCCGGCAAATCATTATATTTGAAACAATTAACTTTGTATGTAATTGGATACTTTCATCCAAATTAATTTATTATGAATTATTAGAAGTGCTTTTATTCGATCAATAGGTACGTATTATACTTATACCTATTGTTATGGTACAAATAAGGTGTGGGTATATTGGTATGGAACTTGACGAAAAGAAACGAAAATGCTTAACATCTCATAATTATTATATACCTGCTTATGTAAAAATACTTCTACACCATGCAATATCGCCTGTAAATCAGTGACTTACTGTCTCTACATCTAAATTCAAATTAGTTTTTAAATCGCGACAGACCTTTTTCTGACAGCCTGTACGCTACAAGGTTCCCTTCAGCTGGCAACCTTCATAGTACCTAGATCTTACCAAACTTTTCATTTGACCTAAAAACAATATCTAAGAATTTAGGGTAGCTTTGATTATAGGTACAGGAAATAAACTCTGAGCGTCTATTTCAATTTAATTATTTACTTAAAGAAGCTTACACAAGTTTTAATCAAATGAAGTCGACACTGTGTGAGTCTATCTGGCAGGCCCCAACGAGATTTATCAACAGGTGATAGCTTTTCATAAAGGCATTATTTTGTACCTAAAGAAATTAAATAAGATATATTTTGTACCTCAACAGTTTTTGATAGAATGACGTTTTTATGAAGTGTCTAGCTAGCGGGCCCCTTATGATTATTTTTATTGTTATTATACTTTCAGATCACCCAATGGTGTTAGGAGCTTGATACTATTATGTACCTTACAAATCCGAAATTTCAACTTTCTGTGAGCTTTGCTTCAGAAGATATTCGTTATTTAAACGAACGTCCAGCCAGCGGGCCCCTTTTTTAAATACTACTCTTTTATATCATACAATGGTGTTAGGAGCTTGATACTATTATGTACCTTACAAATCCGAAATTTCAACTAACGGGCCCGCTAGCTAGACACTTCATAAAAACGTAATTCTATCAAAAACTGTTGAGGTACAAAATATATCTTATTTATTTTCGTTAGGTACAAAATAATGCCTTTATGAAAAGCTATCACCTGTTGATAAATCTCGTTGGGGCCTGCCAGATAGACTCACACGTCGACACTTACTCTGTACAGACATAATGTAAATATAATTTCAGCGAAAATCTACACAATTTATACATCCAACGAAAATTTAAATTAACTACTTTGTTTGCACACAATCATTTATTTTAATGTATTCTGTAATACGCCGTAATTTGATATAATTATACTAAAATACATGAACAAGTGTTAGAATTATCTCATCATGCAAAAGCGTTTGATCTTTGATACTGAAATTATAGCATTGATGCTATTAAACGGTTCACAGAGGTGAGAACATCGTTTATTGTTTTGAACACCGTACTATTAGCCATTATAATGATTCTCAGTAATAGTCCTTTATCTTAGAATATTATTGGATGGTTAACAGCATACCTAAATAAATATCGTGTCTTTCAGTAAAATATTTGTACCACTATTAGATGTGAACTTCAGAGGGCCTTTTTTTTTTTGGGTGGGAAATCATCCAATGACTTCTTCCGCTCTGTGTGAAGTGGAAGGGCGTGTCAGACTTTTACTGACTAAAACCCACCCGTGATCCTTCAGTTGCTTGCGCCAGGGCCGCGGTAACTCTCTTTCAAATTTATCCGCGACCCAGACAGGCATCGGTCCTATCAGGCCCTGTCACTTTTGCTGACATCTCTTTGAGGTGCGCGTGGAACACTACGCGCCGTAAACTTGGGCTTGGTCCTTATCGGACGGTAAGCTACCCATAACTTGCCGTCTGCAAGCCCATGCCTACGGTGGCCGGGAATCGGCTTGCGACTCCCGACGCCCGGGGCGTCTCCTGCAGTGGCTAGGGGCGTGAGGGCGTCTCGTTTGCGTCTCCCTCACGCGGTCCGCCTCTTCCTTCGCTTTGCTTTGCGACATATGCGCGAGCTAGCTGACCAAAACCAGATGTATCCTCCGACTGCACAGTATGATTTTCTTCTTGTTTACGTCTTTTTAGTTGGCAAGCAGTCGGGTTTTTGTTATTTTTATTTTATTTTTTTATTTACAACTTTTTAGTTATTTTTATTTAAAAAACCCCGATACATTTATCTTGCGAAAACACCCCGATTCAAACAGTAAAACGACCATAACTTTTGAACGGCTGAACCGATTTTATTCAAACATAGCTAAAAACACTCTCGACAAAATCACACGACAAAATCACACGACAAAACTAAATTAAAATCGGTTCATCCGTTTAGGCGCTATGATGCCACAGACAGACACACAGATACACAGACATACAGATACACACGTCAAACTTAATACTAATATACTGACGAAACTTACATTTGGCTGTAAACAAAAAGTGAGGGGAATGTTGTAAAGCAGTCGTGTGAAAGCGGCTCCTATATTCTGTAGGCGCCAGTAAAAAGAAAATAGTTCTCCAGTTTATTCTTTCACTTTTCATTGCGTTGTCTTGATAGTGAAATTTATTCGAGAGTGGAGCGAAGCGGTTCCGAAGATAGCTCGCCGAATTTACAGTTTGACGCTTTGCTGCCATACTGTGTCTGCTTTATGTGGGCGGACTTTGATTTCGGATTAGTCTACTTGTGAACTAGTTGCTCAGTATTCATTTTCCTCTTACCTATTTGTGACAGCTTTGCAATAATATTTTAAGGCGCATAAAAAGTTATTTTCTTTTCTCTCACAGACTGTTATTTGTCGCCTAGAGTTATTTAATAATAAAGCCATTTATTGCATTTCCCTTGAATTTACATTTCAGATGTTGTTAAGTTTTATAGATTTGCTTAATATCTAGTGTTGGTTAAAGTTAAAAGTGATTATATTAAATCTATTTATTACAGGTTATGGACCCCATTTTGGGTATAGGCCTCCCCTAACAAGAATATTTACTTTTTAAAGTATTATATTATTTTATTTTAATTATTGTGAATGTGAAGACTATGTGGATCTTTTTTTTTGTTTTTATTTTATCTTAGTTAGTTTTTAATCATTGTTTGGCAGTTTGAGTAGTTTATGCGGCCTACCCGAATGTCCTTTCTTTGGTATTGTTCTTCGAATCGTTGAGCTGCTTAGTTATTGACAAATGCGTGCACTGACTGGAGAGGTCCACTTAATCTGGCTGGTTCTTTCCTCAAAAGACCATTTCAGTCATCTGTCTACATGGTCTTCACATGATCTAACCAAGATTTTGCCAGGACTTTAAAAGAGACTGTGACCTCTGAGTTTGTTTCGGCCTTTCTTCTCAGAGTAGTCAGATAGGAAACACCGACTTCATCTAGTTTTAAAAAAAATATGATATACATATATATGTACAAACTTATATACTATTACATGTCTATATGTACAAACACTTTTACATATAGACATGTAAAAGTGTTTGTACAAACCAACTTACAAAAATAAAATCATTTATCAACCTTTTCCACCTTTCTCTATCCTTGGCCTAGTTGATCCAATCTCTCCCCACCGCCTGCACGATGTCGTCTGCCCATCGCTGCTTTGGTCTGCCGGTTTTTCTCTTCCCTGATGGACCCTTCCATTTGGTGGTCTCCATTTTCCACCTTGTTTATCTGTGCAGTTTGCGATGTGACCAGCCCATTGCCACTTTATTGTTAGTACTTGTCTCAGTGCACCCGTAATCTTTGTTTTATGTCTTATCACCTCACTTCGTACTTTATGTATTTTTCTGATCCATAATATGCTTCTCTCCATTGCTTTTTGTGCAATCTAAATTTTTTGTTTGATATTTTTTGTGAATATCCAGGTTTCGCAACCATATAGCAGGCATGGCATAATACAGGTATCCATCACAGTAGTTTTCATTTGTAGTCTATAGTTGCCTTTTAATATTTCTTTTAGCGACCAAAACTTTTTCCATGTTAACTTTATTCATCTCGTTACTTCTTCTAAGTTACTGTTTGCATAGAATGATACTTGTTTTCCCAGATATATTTAATTAAGTCAAGTTGATTTGGCTACTTTTGTTTCGAGAACAATATTGAATACTGAAACAACCTTCGAGAAAACCAATTGTTTTGATGTTTACGCTTAAGTAGTAAACAAAATTGTTATCAACCTTGCCTGCTCTTATAACCACAGCATGATACAATAAAACAAGTAAAGCCGTTTATATTTATTGTTTGTTTACTAAAAATGACTTCGCTGGAAAGGACTTAACATACCAGGACTTTTGGCAGCAAAAAGGGTTATTTATTTAGATTTACACCAAAAACATCAAAACAAAAGGTTTTAAACAGAACTCTCTATCTAATACAAAGAGCTCTGGAACTCCTTTAGCATTCCATTTTTTAAACCCGCATAGATTATTAGGTACGTTTAAATGAAACTCCTTGTTAGGGGCTCGCTATTTTTTTTTCGTAATAGCCAGTTTCGTGCTACTCGCAATCGAGTTAATCTCTACTTTAATTAAGTGTAACTATGAAAAAGCCTTTGTCCCAAACTTCGATATAATCGGTTTATCGGACAAGCTTTACAAAGCGACAGTTTTACAGTATTTTTGCTGCAGTCTCGTTAATGAACCTCGTTTAACTTTTTCACGTAACTAGTTGTTACATTTAACACGTAGACGTAGAGTTATGTCCATAGGAAAGTTTTAGCACTGTTATCGCGTATGAGGTCATCAAATTGCGAAGATTTATGAGAGATGTAGGTTACACTGACTGTAAGGTCTAATCAAATATTGAGCAAGTTCAAAAAATAAGATAAGATATATTTATTTGCCCAAACATGTGTATACATAGAACAAATCATTACACTTGTATGCAGGATGACAAAAAAAAAACAGAAAGATTCAGTCATGTTTGCCATACTGTGGCGCGTAAATATTATGAAAAAAAAAATACTCCAATAAATTAAAAAAATAGAATAGGTCCAAATGTCAACAGCAATAAAACAAAAATATGTTTTTTTTTAGTTATTTTTATTTGTTATTGGCTCGCGTTTGACCACTACCTCGCCTGATGTTAAGTGATGATGTGGTCGAAGATGAAGCACGCTTGCCTAGAAATAACCTATTCAATCTTGACTTCAAGACCCCTAGGTTGTAGCTATCAGGAAACAAAGACAAGGAATTCCACTCCTTAGCTGTACGCACAATGAAAGTACTTTTTTGGTATAGTCACAATGTCAAAAATATCAAGCAAATGCCAAATCTATGTGATAATAATGCCGATAAGCAGCAGCAAAAAACAAGTGCCAGTCGGACTCGCGCACGATGGGTTCCGTACCATTATCGCAAAAAAACAGCAATAAATTGTTGTATGGGAGCCCCACTTAAATATATATTTCATTCGATTTTTAGTATTTGTTGTTATAGCGGCAAAAGAAATACATCATCTGTGACAATTTGAAACTGTCTAGCTATCACGGTTCATGAGATACAACCTGGTGACAGACGGACAGACAGACAGACAGACGGATCGTGGAGTCTTATCAATAGGGTCCCGTTTTTACCTTTTGGGTACGGAACCAACACATATCATATAACTCTCACAAATATAAACATGACAACAAGAAAAGAAGCCGGCTTTTAGTTCCACTACTTTATAGTAAAAATTATAATTTTACACAGTTGGATATGTAGATATAGTGGTAAATCTGGCCTTATCGCACACGTACGTAATACAAGGCATATTGGCTGCCTGTTCTCTCACCATAGTGTGATGAATCATAATATAAAATGCATAGAAGTTCTGAGTGCTCATAATTTATTTATTTATTTATTTACTTTAACATAACACGGCCAAAGGCCAATTACATTAGTTAAAGACATGTTTATAAAAAAGCATTAAGAATAAAAATAATAAAAACAAATAACAATGATAATATTTATAATTGCACGGCAGTCATACGTTCATCTCACAATATTCCAGACATACAGACAAAATCTTCTTCCATTCGTCCGCGAACACATCAAAATCGGGCTTAGCATCCAAGAGAGCGTTGAGCGCGGCGAGTGTACGAGGGATGTGAGACTGGGCTCGAGCGACGGTTCGACTCCCCGGTACGGCGAACAATCTGTGCCTCCTACTACGTCTATAATTGACCGGGGCAAACATTTGGAATATTTCGTCGTGTAGTTCAG
The DNA here is from genome assembly GCA_949775005.1 of Orthosia gothica. Classification (NCBI taxonomy): domain Eukaryota; kingdom Metazoa; phylum Arthropoda; class Insecta; order Lepidoptera; family Noctuidae; genus Orthosia; species Orthosia gothica. The sequence goes on from OX459058.1 coordinate 17,848,362, forward strand.
GGGCATCAGTTTTCCCGTGAAATATTTTACACACATTTATGATTTGATCATTTTTCCTTCTGACCTCGAGAGAATTGTAGCCTAAACAGCCTAAGAGGAAGTTAGAAGGGTATAATAATGGATAATATCCATATAAACGCTTATACAGATACCTCAGAAAAGCTTTCTGAAGCTTCTCCAAAATTAGTGTGTATTTCTTTTCATGAGGGTTCCAGACACATGCACTAGACTCTAGCTTACTGCGTACTAGTACATTTAAAATTGATTTGATTGCACTGATGTTCTTGAAATCCTTTGCATTTCGTAGAATGAAACCTAATCTCCTAAATGAATCTTTTGCTACCATTACCATGTGATCGTGAAACGTTAGTTTCATGTCAAAAGTGACACCCAGATCCTTCATTCCACTTGTCTTGGTAATGGTGCTGTGATTAATTTTGTACGCAAAATTGATAGGGTGTCGTGCACGAGTAAAACTCATGACGAAACATTTGGTAGAATTAAATTCCATTTTTTTCCTAACACTCCATTCTAAAATCGCGTTTAAGTCACACTGCAGCGCAAGACAATCAGCTTCAGATTTGACTTCACAAAAAAGTTTCAAATCATCCGCATACAGTAGACTTTTAGCGTGATGGATGACTGATGGTAGGTCGTTAACCATTATAAGGAACAAGAGTGGTCCCAATATTGATCCCTGGCTCACTCCGGAACGCGTATGATAGGGCTGGGATTCGTAATGACCCAGTCTTACAAACTGCTGACGATCACGGAGGTAGTCAGCGAGGAGCCGCAGGAGACCAGGCGGAAAACCGATAGCACATAGCTTCGCAAGCAGGATATCATTATTGACCCTATCAAACGCCTTCCGAAAGTCAAAATACAAGACATCAACTTGGCCTCCATGGTCTAAACGTTTTGAAATGTAGTCTACTAGGGTAAGAAGGTTAGTATTTACAGATCTTTTTGCTCTGAAACCATGTTGCTCATCGCACAGATACTTCTCGACTTGCGAATAAATGTAATTATGCAATACATTCTCAAACACTTTAGCTGGTGATGACAAAATTGCAATGGGACGGAATTCTTCTACCAATGTTTTATTCTGACTCTTGGGAATCGGAGTAACCCTTGAAATCTTCCACTGTGGTGGATAGACGCCGAATTTTAAACATAAATTAAAAAGGTGATATAATGGCAAGCAAAAGTGTGTTTTAAAACTTTTCAATATTTCAGAAGGAATGTTGTCGGGCCCTACAGAACTATTAAGTTTCAGTTTGTTTATTCCTGATAGGACGTCTTGATGAGTAAATTTAAATATATTTACATAATTACTGCTGACATCACTATCACAAAGCGAAACCCTATAATATCTTGGCTGATATAGAGAACTTCATTTTAAAGCACTGAATTTGATATACTGAATTTAAGACATCATTTAGCTCTGCTAGTACCGCTACCAAACTATTCACTCCACCATTCATGTGGATCAAAGAGTATTATTTCTATGTAGAGAGCGGATCGCTGCGGACCGATACGATCGTATTTTAACATTTAGAAAATATTTTTTGTTATCTAATTCACTCAAGTAAACCCAAAGGTTAGCTTACCTTTATTAAATCTGTTTTCAGTCAAACGTGAAGAAAAGTTTTGGTTTATCTTTGAACGAAATTGGATTTATCAGCGTAGGATACGTTATTTTTCTTGCTTTCTAAGTCCTAGTTTCAGGTACCTAAAGTATCACGCACCTAGCCACAGCAAGAGACGCCCCGGGCGTCTGCCCGATTCCCGAGTCACAAGCCGATTCCCGGCCACCGTAGGCGCGGGTGGCCGGCGAGTAATGTAGCTCACCGCCCGATAAGGACCAGGCCCGAGTTGACGGCGCGTAGTGTTCCACGCGCGCCTCAAAGAGATGTCACACTAGGGCTAATGCCTGTCTGGGTAGCGTATAAATTTAAAATAGGGTTACAGCGGCCCTGGCACAAGCAAATGAAGGAACACGGGTGTGTTTTAGTTAGTAAAAGTCTGACACGTCCTCCCGCTTTAACCAGAGCGGGAGAAGTCATTGGATGATTTCCAAACAAAAAATAATAATAAAAGAAACCTGCCTTATGTACTAAAGGTTGGAATGTAGTCATTGACTTAAATAGTAAAAATGACACGGAAGTCTGGATACAGAAGTTTAAGACCGCGTGGACCTAAAATGATCTTCCCTTGAACGAACGAAACGAAACAGTCGTCACTTTCGCTATCGTCAACAGTGGTCGTACATTTAAATAAGAAAAATTCTAAGTTCTGTGGTCACATGTGTGTACTACACTAGAAAATACAGCAAAAATGTAAGTGTCGTAAGTCATCGTAAGTTATAGAAACTGAAGAGAATTGAACTTTTACTGAACGTATGCGCCTAATTTGTGACTTCTAGATGTGTATTATTTTTATATTAACGATATTTTTCTTTTTAATTGTACATTATATATGTGGAGTATTCATACCTTTATAGCACAACTATTGAGGTTACTAACGTTGCTTTGGGAGTAAATGGGTAATTTTCTCATAATATTGAAGTTTGAAACACCCAGTACCAACATTCATACAAAATAATTACAAGATATTATTTTTACCTCATAGTAATAACAACGTCTTATAACATTTTTCCTAGAATACATCATGTAGGTAGTCGCCCATCAGGTACGTGAAATATCATGATTTGTATCACCATAAACACTTTTGTGTGGCAATTTTCTATAAATATACACTGATAAAGTGCGATTCCGCTACAAAGGTAAACGTATTTTTTTTTAAATTTAGAATAATATGTAACAATATTTTTTCAAAGAAATCCTTCAATGTTCAATATTGGTTAATAATAATAATTCACGCTTTGTTAAAAGTTCTGCAGCAGGGTGAGCAGGTTTTTTGGCATTTGTTTTTTGTGTTAAGTGATCCTGAAAAATTGTGAAATTGCGCAATGTCGCGCGGCGTCATGAAAATTATGAGCCTATTTTCCTACTATAACACAAAGAATTAGAGAAGAAAAAGCAATAACATTTTTATAAATATAAATAATAGCATTTTAATTTTGTTCGACAAATCCTGAGAGATGCGTATCTCTGTAAGCTGGATTATGTAATTGGTTCCTGCTTATATTTATTTGAGTGGACTAAAAATATATTCGCTGACTATACAATACACAAAAATACTAACAAAAGCATGGCTCAGATAAAATAATGCAATAAAATTACTTAGTTAAACTTTATAAGTACGAGTCACGAACTCACGCAAACTAAAGAACAATGTGCACTTCTGAAAGTTTAAAAATATGACAAAATAACGAGATACACACAACACTCGTGCTGAATTCCAACCTGATTTATGAATTAAGGTTTTGATTTATGTATAATGTAAAAAAGTGTAATCAGTTATTTGAGTGAACATTTTCCCACTTTCAGCGCTAGAGTTTAGTAATGTTAGTTTCACTCATTATTTACTGAGTTCAATCCCGCTCAAGAACATCTGCTCCGGCAAATATACATATTATAAGACGAGCGCTCTGCCCAACCATCGGCCTGTTCTTATATTTCCCAATCATTCATCTATAACTTTTCCAATAAACAGCACTCGGATCGTAATTTAAACAAATGTTCCTACTTCGTAGTTTTTGCGAAGTGAGCGCCAGTTACATGCAGCGTGGAAGGAAAAGTTAGTGCAAACACGGTGGAACAGCCACTACTTGAGGAAATTATTTAACATTTATTTGCAAACTTCAATCACTTTTATACAAGAGACGTAGACGGGCACTTTGAGAATAGTTTTCTTCACAAGTGTACCACTTATTTATTCACTTTTACGTAGATAGCTTCACCCTGCCTTCTGTGATCTCTCGGTACGTCTCCGATTCCTCCTGTTGTCACTTTCGGAGGCCAAATTCAGTATTTGTACAAGCACGGGGTCTCATTGCTAAGAGAGAATATTTGGTTCAAATAAATCTCACTAGATGGCGCGACATGTACACAAAAAACAATAAAATGTGTGTAAAATTAACATTTTCTGGAATTGAACATAAAAATTGTATGTTCTTGTTTAATCAACTCTCCTAAGTACAAAATTATGGAATATTGGGCTCTTAATTCACATTTCAAAGATTATTTGAACGGATCATTTAAAATTGTTCCCAGTAGATGGCGCATTTTTAAATTACTGAGGCATTCCACTCGATTGTTAAAATTTGCATTGTAACGCTTTTAGTTGCAAAAAAAACTGTAAAAACGTGCAAAAAAATACTATAAAACGAACCTTCACTGTATTTAAAGAAAAAAATATTCACGAACCTAGTAAACCCTTTTACTTGCAAGCCGCTGCTAACACCATCTATTGCCGTGAAACGGGATCGAACGCGATTGATGTCCTTACAAAAATAAGAAGATTAAGCAGATGAAAAACGCTAGTTACGTCGGCACGGTTTCTTTGTATGGGATGAGGCATCTGTATGCTAGTATTATATTATCTGTGGTACAAGTAACATTTACCAGTCTTAATTATACGCTAAAATTTTACATTGTCAGGCGGATTGGCAGGTGTTTGCATTGTCTGTTCTTCCATTTCTGCATTTTTCCCGTATACAAATATCGCGACTTTTGCTCCAGTCTTTTTAGCAATAAGTAAGACATAATAAACGAGAACACTTTCATAGTTTCACAACAGAATATTTTTCTCAATGAAGAGTTGGCTATTGTCCAATTTACAGAACCTGTAGGTATTTCACCTTTAAGACTCAGGCTATTACTCTCCGTCAGAGATAATCAACGTCATCAATAAAAGCCTAGCCAGGAGGGACTGCATGTCGGAACAAATTAAACTCGGGGCTACACTGTAGCTTACACCGAGACACAAGTTTCCATTCGGCTTATCTTCTCTTAAAACAAGATAGTATGAGGACCCTTTTTCCAGTTCATTTTTATTTGGCCTCTATTCTCCACGCATTGGTTTGCATAAATACAATTTTACAAAGGCTACCCTTATTTGCATTTTTCAGACTTTTGCAAGATTTCCGCATTTTCCTCAAATAGCCCGGTTTAATAAAAAGTTTAATTTAGAGAAGTGGTACCTATTTCTTGCAATATAACTTTTATTAGTTAAATTTTCGATCGCTTCATGGTTGTATTGTACACGGTTCAGTGTCAAGCGTCGCGTGTCGTATATTTTATACGAGTCGGGTCGAAGGGTTCAACGCGTAGGAAATTTTCCGCCAATGTACCTCCATATGATAATACCGAACAGTTTTGATGTAATATTGGTATCATTATAAAAACTCACGTCTTGCGCTTCGCAATTTTCCACTTTTCCTAGAGCAGACATCATGTGCACTCTCATATTTGAAAACTTTTCTGTAGTTTTTGTTTAATCATGCAGAATTTTCTTTAGCCTAAAAGCGAAAGAGATACTTTTTACTGAGCAAACTAGACGGAATAATAACCCAGTATTATATCCTTATTAAAGTGACTGAGAAAATTTTCAGGGGTGAATATACACGTTAAAACAAGAGTATTGTTCTTATTGTCTGCTATTGCCACTTTAGCAAATAACTATGAAAATATCAATATAAATTATCATTTAAAGGGAATGTAACCCTCTTTTCGGTCTAGACCCTAGGGCCCTTAATCACAAACTAATGTGAGAAAAGCCGTTAACATCCACAAACATGAATATTTACTTTCATTTGGTTTGAATAGATATATATAATGAGGGTTTTCACAATCGATTTTCTTTTACCTTTGTGGAAAAAAATAATGTTGTTGAATTGCGGGTACTCCCATTTTGGCCTTTCCCAATTTAAAGATAAAAGGAAAACGGTTTATCGGGTGGAGGCAAGCCACTATGTTGAGCCAAAGGAAGCAAGGTCATCATGTCATAACACAATCCATTGAGACGATTGTCCAAAAGTTCAAAAAGCATGGGATTGGACTTGCGCTACTTAAATGTCATATGTCAGCCCTGCCCATTTATTTTGGACTTTTGAAATATAGTTTATCGTAGGCCTCTTGAATGACCCTCATTTTAGCAGTCAGCCTTATGTATATTGTATGTACCTAGGTTCACTCATTGTCGCTTACACACACATTGGTAATCAAGCCATGCCAGCTTGGTCTGTTTAGACTGCACAGGAGATGGTGAACTAATCCTACACAGATAGCTCGGTACTTTCACTTGACTTGTTGCAAGTCAGGACTTATTGGCTTTGATAAATAGATTTAAAAACATTTTCGTAGTGTACTCTATATTAACAGTATGCCTAAAACACTTTCGTTGTTTTAAAACTAATTGCCGGAATCACTTTATCCTTGATAACTGTTTTAACTGGTCTAGAGTTTTCCAAATACATTTTGGGGATGAAGTTCGAAGACGTCATAAATTAAACACTTTTATGATAAATTAATTAGTTTTTCTTAGAATAAAGTAAATATAAAGTAATTGTTACAAAAATAAAGGATAAAGTTATTTCGTCTTACACTCTTAACCTTTTAAATTAGTTTCTTCATAAAAATTTATTGAGACTGACGGAATAAATGAACTTCCATGAATTATTTAATTGGCTTTCCCAGTTTTTATTTGATATGAATGGGAAATTCAATAACAGCAAATAATTGCTGAAAACAAAAACCTGAAGTATTGCTTTGTATAAACATACATCAATAACTTCAAGGTAAAATCGATTGCTAAGTTCGTCATCGTAGGGACTACGCGGTAACGTAGCTGTACTACGCCGTAGCAGCTTCGCCAAATCACGGCTTCCGCATTAAGAATAATTATTAATTGACTTATTTATGAACCTTTACATTGAATAAACATAGTATTTTCATAATCAGCTTCATAATTAATAATTGATAATGATATATATGTACCTAGATAAAATAATAATAATTTTATTGGACACCGAACCAGTGTTTTATTGTGTCGGTGATAACACTGTTTCTTATACATATTTGTGTTCATTGTGTGTGCCAAATAAACATGTTTTCTTTCTGTTTCTTTCTATTTTAGCAGTCTAAACGAACATTCGTACCAATTTTCTTCACACAATCACTGGACTTTTTCATGCAAACATAAATACTACATAATAGTAACACAATAAATAATTAAAGTAATCTGATGTACCCGATAAGATTCGCTTTGTATCACATAGACCATTTAATTGAGAGCGTGTCGGTACACAACTAAGTGGGTAATTTAATTAGTAGGTAAGCCCTGGGGATGTTACCCAGTAATCAATTTAGGAGGTTGATCTGTAAACATTGATACTTATTTCATTAGAACATGATAAATTGCTCCAGCCTTAATCTTAAGTGATGGAAGAAATAAATTACATTCTACTTGAATTTAATTTGTGTTTCCAAAGCTTAATAAATATGTAACAAGACCATTCCGCCAGTGAAGCTCAGTTTATTTTTTGTAAAAACCTTTTATACAAATTATATAACCGATTGACATAGATACTATTGTAAAGAAACTTTTACAGGGCAGACTCCGTTAGTGAAATAGTTATTTAGGCAGCTTTTTCTTTAAGTTAATATTTTTATAGGACTAGTTAAGTAATACAAAGTTAATTTAAAAACTTTCTAACAAAAGAATTAAACCCCTAGGGAATACATTGCTCACACAACGGATGGCCGTTGGGGCCGAAAAGTTCTAGAATGGCGACGGCGTACCGGAAGACGCAGCGTTGGAAAACCTTCCTCTTGGTGGAATGCCGACCTAGTCAAGGCTGCGCGCGTCCGGTGGATGCGGAACGCACAGGACCGCTCAGTGTGGTGACACTTGGGGAAGGCCTATGTCCAGCAGTGGACGTCGTTAGGCTGAAATGATGGTGATGATGATGATGATGACCACTATTGAATGCATTTAGTGCAATAATTATTAAGTAATAGGTAATAAGTACCTGGGACACCGAGCTCTGCTCGGGTGAAAATAGAGAAAACGACGTTTTCTAAAAATGTAACCTAGCTGGATCGATTTATCGAAACCAACTGCGTACTAAATTTCATGAAAATCGTCGGAGCCGTTTCCAAGATTCAGATTAAATAAATATAAGAATTGTTCTTTTAAAGGTATTAGATAGACAGATTAGATAGATAATAACAAATGCACGTCTCGTCTATATCGTACTCGTACACATGCTAGTGTACCACTACAATTCGTTAGCTCTCCAATATTCAGTAGCACTTTCATATATCACTAATCCATTATGCGTGGATTGCGTTCAAAGCGAGAAGTCATTGAATTTTTCGATTTGTGCGTATCTATTATGTGCGTTTATCGCCTCCAGATTACTACATCATCAGGAATTCCGGGTCTGAATTCCCGATGAGGTCCGGATTATGGAAGCGCAAAATATATTTGATTTATTGAAGCGCATCGTATCACTTCCGTACCGATTTTGTTTTTCTCCCCGGTTCCAACAAGCGCTTGCCGGCTGAGATTATTCACGCCAGGGAAAAAATACTATACATTTTCAAGCATTATACACTTGGGTAACTAAACAAACAGAATGTTTGTTTGAGTGGGCAGTATGTTTTTGTATTTTTGTTTTACATTTACATTTTACTTTGTATAACCATTTTTTTTTTGTAGTGGATTTTGCATGAAGAGGATAAAGCAGTGTCTTAAGTCACGGGCGGCATATTGAACCCTGAGCATAACGAAAGACCCTAGAGTTTAGTATAAACTATTATAAGTATTTATGTAGGGTCCTGAGTGAAGCGGGGAGTTCAAGCTGCACAGACGAAGACAAGCTTTAGTCCAGAGGAGCATACTCTACTTTTTACACCTTCTGTGAGACAGTAAAATGATGATGTATGTATTGATTTCAATATTTTGTTTAATATGCTTATTGTAGATCTGAGTGTTGAATAAATGCACCATAGGTGGCTTGACTTTCAAGGTTCTGCTAAATGTTGGAAGTAACCTAAAAGGACGGATTGCGATACAGTCTTGACTCATACTTTTGTTGTTCTCCATTGAACAAATTCGTCATAGGCTTTTTCGCATGTGTTTTGATTTTTTCGGTAGTAGATTTATTAATAATTTCTAAAGCGCCTGCTTTGACAAACTCTGGAGTAGAACCACTATCATTCGACATTTTTTGTCAACACGAATATTGCAATAAAATTCACATGTAAAGAGTATGTAATACTACACTACGTTTAATCATATCACCAACCTAAAAAAAATATTTCTTTACATTTAGGTATTCGGCAGATTTGCTCGTATTAATAAGCAGCTTAATCACCTAAATGTTGAGGCCGTAAAGGGCTGATTTTTAATGAGTAAATAAGAATTTATAACCGGAAAACGTGTGCAAAAAACCACCTATATTTCACCTATTTTTTACAGAAACTGACTAGCTAAAGCAAGTCATATCACTGTTAGGCTAAAATGTATTTTAAGGTGTAGGTATTACTCTGTCACCGACGTTGGAGAATATTGTCCGGCGTTCAGATTCATTTCACATTTCCCAATACAGTTTTGTATCTAAAATTGTTCAACTTAATGGTTTAACCACTGAATAATTCCATCGATCGAGCATAACCTCACGTCTTTCCAAGCATTACCTACTTAAAGACATCCATTTCACTTGAAGCCGTGTCAAAACGACGTAATATATGGGGCGGTATAAACCCCGCTTAAGTTTAATACGGCTAAGTTTGTAACGATGTAGGACTCAACCTGTTCCACACGACGCTGCTGATTCCCATGTTCTTGAACGATTATATTCTCACTAGTGAATTGGGGTGAAATGATATTATGAGACATTGTAAATATTGAGTGACAAGCTATTTGATTTTACTGGCTGGTTAATAGGGGATCGTGAATATACTTTCTACTACTCGTTTCTTATCTGAAGACCATAAATGTTTATGCTTCTATCTTGGGATAACTTTTGACCGATACGCTTAACAATCAATGTGTAACGATTATAGCTTGGCAGATCAGTTGATAGCCACTCTATCCTTTGAGCTGCAATCATTTCTGATTAGTGAATGTCACAATGGTTTGTAAACTACACTAACTCTTTTATGCAAGTTATAGGCATATGTACTTTCGTCCTTCGTCGTATGTTTTATCTCTAAATCTCTACCTTTTGCGTAATCCAAAATAGGTCCACCTCTTTGTGCCTTGAACCGCAAAATGAGGCATGACTCATCTGGCATTTATGACAGACTTCGCATCTGACACGTGACAGCTAGGATTATCCCACTTAGATGGGGATCAGACACTACCCTTTGGCGCTGCATGTTTTAGTCTGCCTAAAACCCGATCCAGACTTAATCGGGAAAGGTCCTAATCGTAGAAATTCTTCTTTACGATCAAATTGATGACATCGCGTTTACTAGGATTTTCCTAATAGTCTTGGCCTTTCTTCAATTTGTGAGGATTATTAACAATTATTATTGACCTTTAGGAGTCGTTTAGTTGGTCATTTTAATGTCTAGAATTTCTGATAAAGAAAAGGTTCCATTTGAAACCATCTGGAACCTGAAACACTACAAATAAAAATAAGTTAGACCAACCATCTTATAGATATCTAAATTTCACACATTATCATTATCTAAATTCTATAACAAAATACCTTGTGATATATTTAAACTAAATGAAAGAAAATTTAGAACTTTTGATAAAAATACACTTTGTAATCAAGTATAATAAAAATTCGATAAGATGATCTATAGGGCAATCTTTAGTGTAGATAAAATCTGATTTATATATTCATAATTATTGTACTTTTTTTTTTTTTTTTTTAAGAAATTGACTCACGTACTGTTCCGTTGTTGTTGTAAAATCTCGTTATTGTTTCAGGAGATGGCTGACGAAGCGCGTGATTCAGTAAAGAATGAACCATGATCGACACGTCAACTGAAAATATGTACGGTATCAAGTTATTCGTAACCAAAGATTTTAAGCAGAACAATGTATGGGGTCTGTTAACAAGGCAGAGGCTGTTGACGGGGGTGCTGTTAATGTGTCGAGAGTGAACCAGACAATATACCCGCTCAGTGATGACGAGTATATATTCGACAGGATGGACGTTCGAGCCATATTCATTACGCTGTATACGATCGTGTTCTGTTGCTGTTTCTTTGGTAAGTAAAATAAATTAATTTTGTAATAATATTGAACATTTGATGTTATGGTTAAATTCTGTTGTACTACTTATCTATGAATCTATTTGAATTTATTAATAATCTTTTGAATCTATTTGATCGAGAAATCTGTCGTTAAAGGTATCTTAGGACTTTGATCAAGACAGGCAGAAAACTTCTTTGTTTTCTGAGTAGCGAGACGGACATTAAATAAACGACGTCTGCATTAGCCGTAAAAGAGTGAAGAGCTTGCCGATTCTAAATCAATTAGTTTACTGCGATAAAATAGCCATCTACTAAGTAAATACAGAGCATAGAACTTAATAAAAAAGAAATCACATGTTGCACACGAGAAAATCCAGAAGGAAACTGCCTTTATTAATAAGTAAACATATATAAGTAGCTTTATATCCTTATCCTGTCAAGTACGGTGAGAACGGGTGTTTGACCCGTTTTGCGAAGTAACTCTACAATACATTCTTATAAGCACCACATGCCTCTCTGCTTAGCGTTTGTGGACTACGAGAAAGCCTTCGATTCGATCGAGACTTGGGCTGTACTGCAGTCTCTCCAACGGTGCCAGGTCGACTACCGGTACATTGAGGTGTTGAAGTCTTTGTACAGAAACGCCACCATGTCAGTCCGTCTTCAGGATCAGACCTCAAAACCAATATTTCTCCAGCGTGGCGTGAGACAGGGAGATATCATTTCTCCGAAACTGTTCACTGCTGCGCTGGAGGATGTATTCAAGGTTCTGGACTGGAGGGGCCTAGGCATCAATGTTAATGGCGAGTACATCACTCACCTTCGGTTTGCCGACGACATAATGGTCATGGCTGAGACCATGGAGAGCCTCAATACAATGCTCGATGACCTCAGTAGAGCTGCCGAAAGAATGGGTCTGAGAATGAACATGGACAAAACCAAGGTGATGTTGAATGCTCATGTTACACCCACTCCTATCAAGGTTGGAGACTCTACACTCGAAATTGTGGACGAGTATGTCTACCTGGGACAAACGATCCAGTTGGGTAGGGCCAACTTCGAGAGAGAGATCGACCGTCGAATCCGACTCGGCTGGGCAGCGTTCGGGAAGTTGCGCGGTGTCTTCTCGTCCAACTTACCACAGTGTGTCAAGATAAAAGTCTATGACCAGTGTGTGTTGCCAGTGATGACAAATATATGGCTCTAAGACGTGGTCGCTTACAATGGGACCCATCAGAAAGCTTACAATCACTCAAAGGGCAATGGAGAGGGCTATGCTCGGCGTTTCCTTGCGTGATCGAATCAGAAATGTAGAGATACGTAAGAGAACCAATGTTACCGACATAGCTCGAAGAATTGCCAAACTTAAGTGGCAGTGGGCAGGGCACATTGCTCGCAGAACGGATGGCCGATGGGGCAGAAAGGTTCTGGAGTGGCGACCGCGAACCGGAAGACGTTTCGTTGGAAGGCCTCCCACCAGGTGGACTGATGACCTCGTGAAGGTTGCGGGGATCCGCTGGTTGCGAGACGCACGGGACCGGTCAATGTGGCGACACTTGGGGGAGGCCTATGTCCAGCAGTGGACGTCTTTCGGCTGATATGATGAAGCACCACATAAGTATGCAAAATGATGGTATCTTACACCGTTACAGTCTTCATTCACAAAGTGAACAATATATTCTAATTAGAAGTTTCTTACCTCAGAATGTATTAATCAGACATTATCTTACATTTTAGGCTCAGCAATATTATTATGTTCTTGTCCATCATTTGAAATCTTGCATTAGAGGGACTAACATAAAATTTGATTTTACCTCATATCCAAGGTGAATACTTCCAAATTAAAAGTTTTGCGGCCTTATAGTGCGAGTGATTTTTCGCCTCTACAGATTTCCTCAAGTCAAAGAGCAAGAAACTTTCTCATTTTCTGGCTTGTACTTAATTGATTACTTTTTAAAGGGTGTTATTTAATACTTTAACTGTAATTCCCCTTTTTTCAATCAAAATATTCGAAATTACTACCAAAAATACTGAATTGCACACTAAATTTGCTCATCAAATAAATGAATTATACTATACTGCTAGATCTTTAAAGCTTAACTGTTTTACTGAATAACTATCTGTTAACTAAAAGTAAATCTAATAATTCTTCGAGTGCAACAAAATATTTAAGTTTTAAGGGAGGGGGGGAAACGAAACAAAGTCGACGGAGCCCCGCTGCGCAGGGCTCCTATTTCTGTCTGCAGGGTCTAAAGTAACCTAACATGAAGGAGATGACGGGAGCTGAGTTCGCTCGCTTTGCTCGCTCACTTCAGCTCCCGTCATCTCCTTCGAACCTAACCTATCCGTGTCGGGGTGCCCTAAGCTCCCGAGCTCGCTTCGCTCGCTCTTGGACTAATTCACATTTATTTTATATTTAATTGAATAATTTGTGTGCAAATCAGTATTTTTGTTTTACGGTGAGTAATATTGTTTTGCAGTAGGTTATTAGTGGAGATATTTTGTTTGCTTAAATTTCTAAATAGAGGTGCAGTTAAAAATTCCCCCTTTTTAAATGCTTGGGGATTTAGAATTCTCGCCGTTTCTTTTAAGTGCTGTTCATACAGAAGCTTTTTAAATAATGTTGGTGCTTAGACGACGCCTTTTTAAGTATATAAAAAACGGTTTTATTACAAAAAGTGGTTTAACTAAAACACAGGTTTAAGCCTTGATTATACCGTAGTTTATAGAGGTTTGAACCTCGGTTTTTTAGCTAAACCACTTTTTGTAATAAGACTGAAAGCGCTCCAAAATTTTACTACAAAGTGTAAATTGATTGGAATAATACGTATTTTAGAAGGTTAAGTAATTTGTGTTTTGCACAGGGCACACACATTAGTAGTGATGACTTTATAATTCATAAACATATGGCTACCTATACCAGTACAAATGAAGTAAACACTCATCAATTATGTCCATATCCATTGACATCATTACCAAGTCGAATACTAGTATATTCTTGGTAACAACATGTTCTCGAATATTCTCTAATATCTGGCAACGTATCGCTGAATTATTTTGAGAAATGTTTGCTTTGTAGCGATTAAAATGAGACATGTGTGCAAATCTATTTGATAGATAAGTACCTATTAAAATACACAAGGTACTCAAACCTGACATAATTATTAGGAGTAATATATAAGGATTATCTATTTATAGATAAATATGATATGAACCTTATATTGAAGTGATCAAAACTCTATGATATCTAAAGATTTAATGCCAAAATATGTACTGCGTATGTATTTATGGGCTAATTTGGTTAGATCAACGAGATTAAAAGAAGAAGCAAAGTTCGGATTGCTTTATAAATACCGTATTGTGAAATATACAAGATTTCTCCAAAAATTTCATAATTTTCGAATGTAGCGCTACTTACAGAGAACTGTTTGTTAAGTTTTTATGTGTAAGTTGCGACACATTTAAATGGTGTGTACTAGAATAATTTTCTATCACCATTAAAATTTTTGAAGCATTTACTTACAAAGACGCAATTCATGCAAAAACCAATTCTCAAAAAAGATAAAGAAAATTAGCTGTTCCCAACATTTCGTCTACATCTTCTGAACAGATTAATTTTTGAAGTTGATCCGAAATTGATAAAAAATCACTTTGTATTGTGTTAACGGCGTATTTGTTTTTTTATTTTCTTCATGAATATGAATGAACATTTCTTTGACCTGCAGTCACATATTACATTTGCGTATCATGTGACACGTACGCAAGCAAATAAGGTCTAATGTCGAACGCGTGTCCGTTTACCAGAGCAATCTCTTACAGACACCTTTGGATGGACTGAACGAGAGTAGATAGACATTAGGGCTTTATGTTTTTTCATAATTCGGATGCTGCAACCCTCTTTGGAAGGTCACTGTGGTTTCAAAAGCCGAAAAGTTTAACACGTTGATAAAAAAATAATAATATTTAGGTGAACTTTTTCCATGTTTCAAAGTTGCTTGAGGTTGATATATTGGTAAGAGCTAACGTATCAACCCAATTAGTCTCGCTTGAAGATAATATGGATTATCCTTCCAATTAGAAAATCATTTTCTATGAAGACAATTCATCAGGATTAAATTTAACATCGAGGTGGCAATAAAATAAGTTACCTTTATGCTTACTTAGCTTGAAGCCAGAATGATAATTGAAATAGAATTGAAAATCTACAGAAAGGCAGGAGCTTATAAGTCTATGACAAAACATTTTTTCAGAAGGGTCTTGTAGGGTCTTGAATGGAAAAATTTTCCTTGATGTTCCTATAATTGTTTGATCAAGTGAAGGAAATAAGAAGCTTTGACATGAAAACATGAGAGGTGGATGTGATTATTGAAGAGCGCGGGGAGTGAGTGGGCGTCGGGGAAATGATTTATTGTCACAATCATCATAGCGTAAAAAATGCTTGTATATACTTATTACATATACTTATTACTATACTTATTTACATATCGTAAGGGCGGACGGTGGCAATATGGGTCATGATATGTTATAATATCAGTTAGTAATTAACCTACTGCAGAAGTGATATTTTTTGCTATAAGTAGATAGATACACCAAGCATTAATAGACGTATTATTTCCTGAAGGAAATCTCAACCAATTGAACCCTTAAGTTCAAACATTTCAATAGCAGACTCAAACTTGCTTCCAAACATTACCGGAACTATAGTTCCTCTAAGTGGAACTCCGTGTTATTTTGCGCTACGAATAACATAGTCACAAATCTAGTCACTAGCCACGTTGAGAGATTGGTCCATCCTTCAGTCAGCTTCCAAAATATTAAAGGATTACTCGTAAATCCTGAGAAAACGTGCCTGGCAATCCTAACGAATGACTCGGCGAGTGATGATTGATGACAGAGAGCTAGAATAACATGTTTAAATGATTGAAACCGAAATAATGAATCAGACATATCAATATGAAAACGAGGCCAACAGTACACAGCCTTCTGTCAATATGGCATATCGAATTTTAGAAAAAAAGACGGCTTTGCTGATTGTCAAATCATTCACCCGTACCTAACCAATATCCAATGTGACAGGTTCTTGCTAAGGCTCTAAGTGCCATATTGTATTATCGCCCGGGCAACCATTGTACGTATTAAAGAACTGAGAAGTAATGAAAGACAGGGCTTCGAGGCCATTTGACGATAGAAAAGTATTGCTGAAGTTTAGTTGGTTGCGTATAAATACATTTATAGACTCAATCCAAAGAATAAAGAACTTAAGGTTGCTCTAGTCGACGGCACGAACTATTTTGTGCGCGGGGTTAAAATGCATACTACTTCATCTGACAACACGTGCGAAAGAGATAGATGTTGTGATGAGCAGTAAGAAGCTAGTTCGTGTATGAATAAGCACTTTTGCAAGTTTGTAGCGAAATGGATGATGATTAAGGACGAAAACAAGCGCGTGGAATTTTATAAACAAACCTTTGGGAGTCTAAATATCATGAAAAAACTACTAAAACAATATTTTCAAAATAAAATTATTTGCATTGTTGAACTACTAATCTATTCCTGTATGGGTATTCCTGTCGTTTTGCAATTTTCCTTCGTCTTATGGTATTTATTTCAACCCAAAGATGTGTTAAAATTATTGTTGAAATATGGAACTTTCCACGCTCATAACTTTCATTTTTTTTTATTTTTTACTTTTTTGTTTCCATACAGGGCTAGATAATGATGAGACAAATTGATATCATTTTTATTTTGAACCTACATCGTCAAACAGTGGAGTAATCGCCAGACTATGTTTGTATGGAAGAATGATCGACTAGTGTAACCTTAATTAATTGGGCATGACTTACAAAGTTGAACTAACGAAGTGAATCAGATCTACTTGTAGCCTCTTTAGACTTTTACATAGCATAATAGCCTCCTCGCATGTAGAAATTATAGAAATGAGCTTAACGCCCACTGCTTAACCCAATCGGATGAACGAATTCATTCTCCGTCCGTTTAAAACGTTTCAACTATTTCCAGTAATGGGTCACGTGTACCTTATTATATCATTGTGAAAGTGGTGTATTTTCTACCCATTATAAAGGCAGAATGCCATTGCTGCGTAGGATGTTCGAATTCAAATTAGAATGGTTACATACGTTAACTGCGCGGTTCACTTGTTTATATTTTGGATAGATAGGTAGGTATTAGATCATATATATATAATACCGCACAAATTGAAAATGGTGTTTGCTTCGGACATCTCATGAAGCTTTACTTGAATTTAGCGAAGCAATAACAGCTGGTTGAAAACGATCTAACCCGACGTCAAAATTCAGCGATTTGTGAACATATATTTCTATTTTCAGTTGGGTGTTTGGCGAGTGCGAAATGTACCAGTTCGTACACTCTGAGCTACACGGCATCAATATTCAAATTAGTGGTGATTTTCACGGAGAGATACTTCGCTATCATACACCCCATCACTTGCAAACAAATCCTCACTTCAACGCGGCTCAGGGTAAGATCCAGTGTGTCGCGACCTCACAGACTGCGAACAGCGCGGTGAAGGAACGATTTCATTTGAATTGACTTCCTCAATTCCCCCAGACGACGCGAGTGACGCCCGGATAGGCCGGTGTTTTTCGTGAACCTTATGAATTGGTATACAATAATTCAGGTCGACAAAAGGCGTCGTTTTCACGCTACTTTTCGCCGTTACGTCTTGATATTGAAATAGTTTAGTAGCCATCGTAACTAATTTTACAGTTCATCAATTAAGTCGAAGTTCGGTAGATACTTACCTGATCCAAATTAGCAGAATCTCTTAAAATAGCATTAAGAGAGTTTTCTATAGATACATACTTTATTGAAGGTACTTATCTGTATCGGACACTAACTTAAGAGCAAGAGGTAAAGTGTGAGTCTATCTGGCAGGCCCCAACGAGATTTATCAACAGGTGATAGCTTTTCATAAAGGCATTATTTTGTACCTAAAGAAAATAAATAAGAAATATTTTGTACCTCAACAGTTTTTGAATGAATGACGTTTTTATGAAGTGTCTAGCTAGCGGGCCCCTTATGATTATTTTTATTGGTATTATACTTTCAGATCACCCAATGGTGTTAGGAGCTTGATACTATTATGTACCTTACAAATCCGAAATTTCAACTTTCTGTGAGCTTTGCTTCAGAAGATATTAGTTATTTATACAAACGTCCAGCCAGCGGGCCCCTTTTTTAAATACTACTCTTTTAAATCATACAATAGTGTTAGGAGCTTGATACTATTATGTACCTTATAAATCCAAAATTTCGACTTTCTGTGAGCTTTACTTCAGAAAATATTCGTTATTTAAACAAACGTCCAGCCAGCGGGCCCCTTTTTAATATACTACTCTTTTATATCATACAATAGTGTTAAGAGCTCATTACCATTATGTACCTTACAAATCCAAAATTTTGACTTTCTGTGAACTTTACTATACTTCAGGAGATATTCGTTAATTAAAAAAGTATTCAACCAACGGACCTGGTTACCCAAGTTATTCACAAGTACCCTTGTATTATTTTTTAAGTTGCCTACAAATTAACACAAACTAGACACATCTATGTTACTATACTTACTATTAAGTATTTATTATTGTAAGTACATTACACCGAATAAATAATAATTTTTTCTTTTCCTGTAAAACAATCCGCAAAGATACAAATTATTTAGTCATGCAAATGCGCATAGCAAGCAAAGACGTAATTGTATTGTGCAAACGCAAATTTAACTAGGTACGTTGATGAATACATATTTAATTAACCAATATCTTCTAAAGTATAGCTCACAGAAAGGCGAAAATTTTATATTTGTAAGGTACATAATAGTATCAAGCTCCTAACACCATTGTATGATATAAAAGAGTAGTATTTAAAAAACCGGCCAAGTGCGCGTCGGACTCGCGCACGAAGGGTTCCGTACTTGGTAAATTGCGGTTTACTATTTATGACGTATTAAAAAAAAACTACTTACTAGATCTCGTTCAAACCAATTTTCGCTGGTAGTTTACATAGTAATGTACATCATATATTTTTTTTAGTTTTACCATTCTCTTATTTTAGAAGTTACAGGGGGGGGGACACACATTTTACCACTTTGGCAGAGTCTCTCGCGCAAACTATACAGTTTAGAAAAAAATGATATCAGAAACCTCAATATCATTTTTGAAGACCTATCCATAGATACCCCACACGTATGGGTCTGATGAAAAAAAATATTTTTAGTTTTAGTTTCAAGTATGGGAACCCCCAAAATTTATTGTTTTATTTTTATTTTTGTGTGAAAATCTTAATGCGGTTCACAGAATACATTTACTTACCAAGTTTCAACAGCATAGTACTTATAGTTTCGGAATAAAGTGGCTGTGACATACGGACGGACAGACAGACAGACAGACAGACAGACAGACAGACAGACAGACAGACATGACGAATCTATAAGGGTTCCGTTTTTTGCCATTTGGCTACGGAACCCTAAAAAGGGGCCCGCTGGCTGGACGTTTGTTTAAATAACGAATATCTTCTGAAGCAAAGCTCACAGAAAGTTGAAATTTTGGATTTGTAAGGTACATAATAGTATCAAGCTCCTAACACTATTGTATGATTTAAAAGAGTAGCATTTAAAAAAGGGGCCTGCTGGCTGGACGTTTGTTTAAATAACGAATTTCTTCTGAAGTAAAGCTCACAGAAAGTCGAAATTTCGGATTTATAAGGTACATAACAGTATCAAGCTCCTAACGCCATTAGGTGATTTGAAAGTATAATAACAATAAAAATAATCATAAGGGGCCCGCTAGCTAGACACTTCATAAAAACGTCATTCAATCAAAAACTGTTGAGGTAAAAAATATTTCTTATTTATTTTCTTTAGGTACAAAATAATGCCTTTATGAAAAGCTATCACCTGTTTATAAATCTCGTTTGGGGCCTGCCAGATAGACTCACACAGAGGTAAACTTAAGTCAAAATGCCAGTTGGTATAAATTATATTAGTTTCAAGTATTGCAGGCTTTGCAATTAGCTTTTAAAGCAATTTTGTGACAAGTGCAACATAGCCCAGCTAACCGGTCAGCTCATGTATAATGCAAATTACGCTGTGGCGTCAGTGTTGCGCGAATATAATATGATTAGCAAGTTCGCCAGATTGACTAGTGCTCCCTTTTGCCTCTGAAAATATGTAGATTTCACTCCAGCTTCAGCTTTTAGAATAAATATCACTGTTAAATATTACTAAAACGTCCTAGTCAGCTGTAGTGTCAAAATATTAAATTGGATTTAGTTTAAATTAAAAAGTTTTGCTAAATTATGAGGCTACCCAACTGTGGAACAAAGTTATTGTCGTTTGACAAATCTGTTTGAAACGGGCTGTGTCAAAATGAAAACAAAAATAAAATTAGTGTATGTCACTATGAAGTGTTTTGAATCACACTCGAAATTACAATTCTATTTTATTTTTATTACATAACAATTCAAAAAAATCCTAATATGTTTGAAAATATCGTCTACTACACCAAAAATAACACAATTAATAATTGTTCGGTTACCAAAATGAAAAGATAATGGCATTGCGAGGGTGTTAAGGGTCAAGCAGATCGGCACGACGTGACAAAGTATTATTGTCACATTTTGGCACCCCACCAGTCTCAGGAGATTTTATTTATTATTATTTATTATATACTTTATTGTACACCACTTAAAAATTACAGGACAAAACATTTACAAAGATAAGTGTACAATGGGCGGTCTTATCGCACAGGGCAATCTCTTACAGACAACCTTTGGATGGACTGAACGAGAGGAGATAGACATTAGGGCTGTCAGTGTACAAAAACTATATTAAATAATATTACTTAGATAAAACATAAAATACATACATACAAATAAAATAATATACTAATAAATATCAAATGAAGAACAGAGAAAGGAGAAGAATAGTTATAGAGAAAGGAAATGCTCCTTCACCATTTTTTTAAATGAAGGTAAAGTTTGCGCACGCCTTATCTCAATAGGTAATGCATTCCACAAACGAGCTGCTTGTACCGTGAAAGATTTGTCGAAGAAGGATGTGGAATGCATACGAATGCTTAATTTTAGGTTTTCCGATGATCTCAAGGTCCGAGAATGTGTGTCACAGAGGAACTGAAACCGTTCTTTAAGATAAAAAGGACTAGAAGGATTAAAGAGCACATTATATAGCAATGAAAGTATGTGGGCATTCCGGCGAAGGCGAATAGGAAGCCATTTGAGCTTGGTTCGAAATTCAGAAACATGGTCATACTTGCGCAAGCCAAATATGAACCTGATACAGAGATTTTGAAGTCGCTCAAGCTTGTCCAATTGGTCTTGGGTGAGATCGAGATAGCTGGCATCAGCATAGTCCAGGATAGGGAGAAGAAGAGATTGTGCTATCGCAATTTTAGTGGTGATGGGAAGAAAGTTACGAAGGCGTCTCAGGGAGCCCGCAGACGCAAACAGTTTACGACTGACCTCCTGCAGTTGTTTAGTCCAGGAAAGGGTGCTGTCGATGTAAATCCCCAGGTTCTTCACAGTTTGAGCTATAGGAACAATGGTGTTGTTGAAAGAAACCCGGGGAAGTGTCGCCCAATCAATCCTAGAGACTGTTCGGGAACCTCCCACAACAGCCACTTGAGTTTTCGTCGGATTGATCTTCAACCCAAACTCAGTGCTCCAGTCACCAATTCGAGCCAGGTCCGTATTAATAGTCTCAATAGCGTCAGATAACTCGCCGAGAGGGGCTTGAGTATAAATTTGGAGATCATCAGCATAAAGGTGGTAGAAAGAAGATAGCCGTTGAGTGATAGCATTAATAAAAAGTGCGAAAAGTAGAGGAGATAAAACGCCACCCTGCGGCACACCGGCAGAGGTGTGACACCAAGAAGAGAAAGATTCCTCAATGCAAATACGCTGCCGGCGGCCAAACAGGTAACTATGAAACCAGTCAATTACCGAAGGAGATATGCCAAAAGAGCATAGGACGCCCAACAAAATGTCGAAGTCAACCGTATTGAAGGCATTGCTGAAGTCAAGTAGAGCAAGTACAGTTAACTTCCCCATTTCCATGCCTGACCTTATGTCGTCCGTAATATGAACAAGTGCTGAGGTAGTGCTGTGTCCCGGACGAAAACCAGATTGGAAGGGATTTAGAAGCTTGTGTTTGGAAAGGAACGAGCTGAGTTGATGGTGGACAAGTTTTTCAAGGACTTTGGATAGGAAAGGAAGAATAGAAATGGGGCGATAATCAGAGAAAGATGCAGGATGAGATTTTTTGGGTAGGGGAATAACATGGGCATCTTTCCAGGCTTGCGGGAAGACACCACTGGAAACCGAAAAATTGAGGATGTGAAGGATAACAGAAAGAATGTCATCAAGGATGGGGATAATCATTTTACGGCTAACACAGTCACTACCAACAGCGTTGGACGAAATCGATAGAATACTCTTTTTAACATCACAAGCGGTGAATTGACTTATGAAAAAAGGAGAAAAATCAGGTACCGGAATGTTTGAAAGATTACTTAGCGTAGTAGCTTTAGTGGCCCTATCCAATACAGGCGAAGTAGAAAAATGACTATTAAGTAAATTGAAATCCAAGTCTTTAGGAATTGTATTGTGAGACTTTTTTCCGATACCTAATGATTTCAGAAATTTCCAGACCTTGGCTGGATCACCGTTCTGAACAGAATTATGGATATGTTGGCGTTGTGCGTTCCTACACACCTTGCTGCATTGGTTCCTTATTGAGACGTATTTCTCCCTGTTGACGTCGTTGGGCCGAATTTTAAACTTAAACTTCGCAGCTGCCTTTTTATTTAGTAAAAGTTTAATTTCGTCGGTCAGCCATGGCGCTGGAAGATGCCTAACTCTCACGGTTCGAATAGGTGCATGTGTGTCGTATAGATGAACTAAGGTAGAAGTCAAGACTTCAACTTGTTCGTCGACGGATGAGGAAGTCACTAGTGGCGTCCAGTCAATATTACTGGCATCCTCTCGAAGTCGATCAATGTCCATACCATCAAAATTGCGAAGCAGAAGAGTTTTGAACTTATGCTTAGGTGGTCGAATTTTGTATGAAGTGTAAATTAAGTCATGGTAGGAAAAGGCGTCAGCAGAACATTGACCATGTTTAGCGACGTGATCAAAAGACGAGACAATAATAAGATCGAGAAGTGAGGGAACAGAGTTAGAAAAATGGTGAGTGGCACCAAGATCGAGAAAAGAGAGATTGACAGATTCAATAATACGACGAAAAGAAGAAGAGCGGGAGTCTTGTTTAAGAAGACACGTATTAAAGTCGCCCATTATGATACTATGACTGTAAGAGGGGATTAAATCTTCCAAAATACGTTCGAAAGAAGAGAAGAAATTAACCCGAAGAGAAGGGCAGTAGTAAACTCCAAGGAGAATCTTAGAATGATGCAATTCAACTTCCAGGAAAAGATGTTCACCAGCGTTCGGCGGAGGCGGCTGCGTGGACATGTTAACTATAGAAAAAGGAATAAAATTACGAAGATAAATGGCCACGCCGCCACCACCACCGACCGCGCGATCATTCCTGATAAGTTGAAAGCCGGGAAGAGAGTAAGAGGAAGAGGGAAGACAAGGTTTTAACCAAGATTCTGAAACAAGAATTGCATGGATATTCCTACAGTCAAAGCTTGCCAGCATATCGGGGAAGTGGGCCGGAATACTCTGGGCGTTTATGTGGACTACATTAAAGTTCCTGGAGACATCAGCAAACAGTGAAGTAAGGGTATCAGCTAAAGAAGGAACACTATCCAATGAATTAGAAGAATCAGCATCACTGCTACAGTCAGGGCTGAGCATAAATATAAAAAAATAAAAATAAATACTATTATAATATACCTATAAAAATAGTAAAGACTACGCGGTTCAAAATGTCCCGTCCATCCGCCAGTGTTACATAACAGAGTTAAACTAATAAAATAAAAACAAAACATAAAAATAAAATCCGATTTTGCAGTCCAGGCATAAAAACAATTCAGAAAATATATAACAAAGGTAAAAAATAAATTAAATAAAAATAGGACCGTATAACAGAACTAAATTAATCGTCTAAGGTTACCTTTTGTTAACGCAACGCAATATGAAGTGTCAAAGTCAGAAAATGACAGTGACAGATGACAAGCAAGAAAAACATTAATTAAATTACAAACATATACCTCCACAAGAAATTAGCTAAGAATAGCTGCAAAATAACAAAATTATTGAAAACATAGCTAATTATCGAAATTACTACTGAACACAATACACTATAAATACCTGGACTACCAAAAAAGGATGAAACAAAGAAGAACTTCATCTTCTGGCTACAGTGCGCTTGGTTTTTGTTGCGGCTATCCTACCCACTGCGACCGGTTGAACAACGCCCGGCTCCGGCTGTCCAGAGACCTGCTCCGGCTGGGTGGCCATCAGCTCCGACCGCTGCGCAATTTTATTGAGATCGGCAGCGGAAGTGATTCGGTGCCGAGCTCCCTTTGAATCGAGGACGAACACAGTTCCTGCCGAGGTCCAGCATTGGGTCACACCAAATTTATCCCGTGCCGCCATGAAGACATTGTGCCTGGCTTTAGTGAGGAACTCCGATATAGTGATGCCGGACCCCTTCAGCTTGGTCTTGCCGAACCAGATCTTATCACGGAGATCCACATCAAGCAGCTTGATGAGGATAGGCCGGGGTTTGTGGGTTGTGCTGCGCCCCATCCTGTGACACCTTTTTACGCCAGTAGTGGGCAAGTCAATATGTAGACGCTGCTTCAAAACTTGAGCCACCACCTGTGCAGTCTCCTCTTCAGGCTCCTCAGACACTCCGTGCAAGAGCAGGATTTTACGCCGCCCACGCATCTCCATATTATCCTGGCTTTGCGCCAACATAGCAACCTGCAGCTGTAATGTATTGAGCGCCTGAAGAATAAATGCCTGGAAAGTTGCAAAATCCGCTGCCAATCCTGAGGTGGTGATTGTTGTAGTGCATGGGGTCTTCAACTCCTTTTCAAATTCCGACATTCTTTGGCTGAACATTTGGGTCAAATCTGTGATGGTGCGGTTGATGGCTTCCATGATGCTACAGTACAGATGATGTTAAAAAATTAAGTTTTTTGTTTTCAGTGGTAGATAACACTTCACTGGCAGGTAGAGACAATTAACTACTAATATGTATCATTAATTTAAATAATTGTTAACTTTTACTATTTTAATTTTAATTTTAAATAAAGAGAAAAAAAATTGTTGTTCTACTTCTGACTACCCTCCAATATATGACGCAATATTTTTATTTAATATTTTACGCAATTAGAAAGCTGATTAAATCTAATTATGTTTTTAAACAATTGGTTATACTCGGTGTATGGATCACAAGTGCAGCCTACAGCGCCCCCAAGTTCAACTGGGTAGAGACCATCACCAACGACCTCGGCGATGGTCACATGGAGACAATATGCATTCCCCAGCGAAGGAAGTACAACTCAGAGCTGTTCGACATGGTGAACTTCGGGCTTCTCTACTTGACTCCGTTGTGCGTCATGACGGTAAGTCAGTTACCTTACCTAATTTGATATTTATAATAGGTACTTAAATATACTTACCACTGTACTTTAGAGCTTTAACGGTCTCTACAAGACCGGGTCGAAGGATCTTCAGCTATTATAGAAAGACTGCTGACTAGGTATTTAATTTTATTATAGATAAAGAATTTATAAAACCACGTCAAACCACCGAATTTTATACTAAGAATGGAGTATTTATCCAACTTTACTTTTGCCTGAAGTGTGTGAAGTAGGGTTTGATATAATTTTAACTCTAAATACCTACTCAATTAAGGAACCGGCTATAAAAAGCAAATCTGCCCCGCACTAGACAATGCACAAGTTCTAAAAACTGAAACCGATTCTAAATTCGAATGAGTATTCAAATCCAGCCAGTATCATTTTCCTTTCAGCCTGCATAATGTAAGGTTCCTATCAGTACCTGGTGGGCTGGCAACCTTTAGTTAAGATAGTGTTACTGAAACCGTGTGGCCAAACTGATGAAATTTTGTGAGTTTTGTATCGCGTTTTTTGAGTCGCGTAATTAGCACTAGAATAAACTTTAAACCTTAGAAAAATTATTCTAAGTTTGAAATATGTCGCCGTATGGCACATGTGAAAAGGAATCCAGCGTAAAATATGTGACTCAAAAATGTATACACCACACAAAATTCCGTTCATTAGCCTCCCCCTTTAATACCTACTACCTTATCTATTGTTCAAAATTTTCAAATCTCATACAAATCATGAATAAAAGCGCTACCCACAGTTATTTCCATTTTATCATCCAAAGTATCAACATTATTTTGTTATACGAAAATAACTTTTTCATGAATTTTACCGTTACGACATCATAACCATTGTTTGTTAATATTTTTAGGACGATCAGTATTATAGGATACAGCTAAGTCCATTATTATTAAAAGTATTTTTATCTTCGTAGGTTTTATTTATCAAACTGAATTTTACGTTGGTGCTTCGAAATAAGACATGGTTTTCCTTAGAATCTCTTATAAAATGCCTTTTTTTATTAAGAAGTTATGTTAATATTCAATTTAATACATTTAAATGCTTAATATGGTAATGGAATTAAGTTGATATGGTCAGAAAATCTAACAGAAAAGATAAAAGAAAAGATAAAGAAGATAGCGGGAATCCGATGCGAGTAACCACAGCATATTTACGAATATCCCAAAGAGAAATCTTTGTATCATTCGACTCGGTTTTCGTGAAGTTCATTCCACGCTAACATTCCTTTTTCATTGCTGACATCACGGACTGTGTGACCAATGGACGCAAATTACAACTGATATTGGCTCTAGATAGCTGGACAAAGAGACAGAGAGCTTATCAAGCAAAAATAGCGTCGATACTGCATTTTGCACTCAGCGCTCCATTTTTATGAAAAGTAGAGAAATTCGCAGATATTAGTTTCTACGTTTAACTTCAAAGAAACTGGATTTATGTCGAAAGTCAAAACTTCTATTAAAATAAGGCGAGTAAGATAACATATTTCGAACGCGGCTTCAGAAGTGCCTCGGTTGCAAGCTGGTGGTACATATATCTCTTTTAGAGCTTATATTTGCGATTTTTTCAATATTAAAGGCGTCACTTTGCTCGTGTAAGTTTTATTTATCAAAGAAGTTTAGAAGGTAGTATAATTTACGACATTTCAATTTAAAATACATCAGTATTTGAGCAAATTCTGAAGGGTAAACTCCTTGTTAAATTTCAGTAGTCCTCCATTTATAGGTCCGAAACAACAAAAATACGAAATCAACTTTACCTTTGATCGAAGACGGAAAACGTACTGTATTTCATGCCACAGGTTTAATCGGAACTTCGTTTGTATTTAATTCTAACGTCAGCTGTGTAGAGAACGGGATGGCCTTAAAGCAGAATTTTAATGATCGTGTGGGCTGTTTGTTTGTCGGTACACTGCGAGCACTTCCTCTACGACTAACAAACTGAGGTATGAGTGTGATACATTCTGTCAAGATTAGCGTCTATCATAGCTTGTTGGTTTTTAAGAAAATAAATGGTTTCATAGTAATCTGGCTGACTTGCACAAGCTTGCATCTTCTGTATATTTGTCATGTAATGGTGATATGTTGGGATAGGAAATTATTAAGTTTCCGATCTCAATATGTACTAACAGTGTATTAACTGTGTATTAACAATGTGCAAATGACTGATTTGTAACTGGAAACAATGGAACTGTAGGTACTGTTTTAAACACAATAACGATTGTTTCGGCAAGAGACACGTATTACTATTTACCTATAAAGCTACTTATTTCTATACTAAACATACAACATCTATTTGAATTCAACCATTTGAAATTGAACAAGGTAAGACACAAAGGTTTTACAGAAATTACTGTGGATGTAGTCTTTGATGACGCATGGCGGCCAGGCCTTGTCTATAAATCATAATTATTACCTGTTATTAATTATCTCAAGTACCCATTCAGAAACTCATGTAACTCTCTCTTCAACAAGCTTCCGAGTTATTCGCCCAGCGATATCACCAACTCGGCAAAATCACCAACTAACAATACCCTTCCAACTTCGAAGTAGTCAGGTAAATAGGGTTGTAGCAAGTATCAGCCGTTTACTCCTTCATCCATAATAATATGCAAATAACGCTGTATGCCTGTCTGTGACCTTTTCACGTCTTATCGGCTGAGCGGATTTGGAAGAAGAAGCATTATGACACCCAAGTAGACCAAGTCCTGGATTAAAATATAGAGTACATCTTATACCGGCAGTATGTTTCCTTAAGACAACAGTTCAAAGGGTGAAGTCGCTGACAGAAGCTATGAAGTACATAATAATCCTTGAGAACAGAAAAGCCATGTATTGTACAAACGCCCAAAATAACTTCTGCTCTAATACTTATAATATTGCAAATGAAACTGTCTATGTTTACGAAAGAAATACATAAAACCTGGCTTTGCCATATCTTCCATTTTACTGTCCAACGATAACCAGTTTTTGGAAAGAAGTTATTGACGTGTGAAAGTATTATTATCATCATCAGCTTAGTGATGTTCACACTGCTGGGAGACAAGACACCTCTCTGTGAGAGGGAAGGGACCGTCATGTCACCAAGCGGGCTCAGTGCGGGTTGGTGGATGCCACATGTCTTCGAAGTTTTGGTTCTAAGACATGCTGGTTTTCTCACGATGTTTTCCTTAACCGTTTTGATAGCAGAAAGTATGAAAAGATGACAATTGACTTCCGAAATTCATTCAACCAATCGTTTGTTTTTAATATGTCACATTATTTTGTGATAGTTTTCGTTCTAGAAACTGGGTCTTATCCACTATCACTTAGTAGAAAGTGTTAGTGGTTCACGAAGATAAACACGGAATGCTTGCCAATTTGTGTTTAATCAAAAATAATACACAATACAATTAACAGAATAATTAGTCGTTTAGCAAAATTGTAAAACTAAATAAAACTGTGGAGATGATACCTGCTCGGTGTTCGCCAGCAAAAAAGGGCCGAACACCGAGCACTGACAGCTAATATAGACGTGCCACCCCACCACCGCTCCGGAAGTTCTCAACGGAACGATGACAGCGTGGCACCAGTATTGCTAACGTAAATAAATAACTTATTTAAATTTAAATGCAAAAGTAAGTTACATAACAAACAAATCAACATCAATCAATCATAAATTAATTAACAATCAACTAATTTCTCAAAATAATTAGTTCCATCCGGAAAAATGTATGTCCATCCTCGCGGCAAAAAAATCCGGCCGTCCTGCTCACGCATCCGTCCCCGGATAGCGTCCCAGTCTGGTGCAGTTACTGAGAACAAAATATAAACATTAAGTCACAATGTTTCGTAAAATGCAACTCACGGCTAATTACTCATTTGAATCGGGCGTCTACTCTGCTATTCCATCAACGGCCAACAGGTAAAAGACCCCAACGCAAAAGACCAATTCTTAACCTGACATATTGGGTAATTACTAATGGGTGGTATTTAATACTTTAACTGTAATTCCCCTTTTTTCAATCAAAATATTCGAAATTACTACCAAAAATACTGAATTGCACACTAAATTTGCTCATCAAATAAATGAATTATACTATACTGCTAGATCTTTAAAGCTTAACTGTTTTACTGAATAACTATCTGTTAACTAAAAGTAAATCTAATAATTCTTCGAGTGCAACAAAATATTTAAGTTTTAAGGGAGGGGGGGAAACGAAACAAAGTCGACGGAGCCCCGCTGCGCAGGGCTCCTATTTCTGTCTGCAGGGTCTAAAGTAACCTAACATGAAGGAGATGACGGGAGCTGAGTTCGGTCGCTTTGCTCGCTCACTTCAGCTCCCGTCATCTCCTTCGAACCTAACCTATCCGTGTCGGGGTGCCCTAAGCTCCCGAGCTCGCTTCGCTCGCTCTTGGACTAATTCACATTTATTTTATATTTAATTGAATAATTTGTGTGCAAATCAGTATTTTTGTTTTACGGTGAGTAATATTGTTTTGCAGTAGGTTATTAGTGGAGATATTTTGTTTGCTTAAATTTCTAAATAGAGGTGCAGTTAAAAATTCCCCATTACTAATTAGTCAATTGAACCGGGCGTCTTCTCTACTATTCCATCAACGGCCAGCAGAATAAAGACCCCAATTCAAAAGACAATAACATGACATATATTGGTATCTAAATGTATCTACAACTGTTCCATCAGCGGTCAGTTATTGAAAAGTTTAGAGTTTGCAGTTTACTCTAGGCGATGCCTTTGGCCAACCCTAGTTACATATCACTACAAACTCCAAATCTATTAGCAACAGATTTATTTTACAAGGATAAATACTGCTACATAAAATAATCCAAATACCAAAATATGTTTGAAGTAAATGCACTAGACAGCATATCACACTTAATTATGTAGTAAATAATATACAGGACAGATAATGTGTACGAGTTACATCATTACTAGGGTTCAATAAATACCTGACAACATCTTAGGCCATTTCCAACCCTTCGTGAGCTAGGTCTGCTAACTTGATCCAAGGCTTCATATTCTCGGCACATGTGGTCCCGTCGTAGCACTTGCTTGTCCTTTCTGCGCCGCGCATATCCTTTACTTTATAGCGGTCATGTCCTAGTATTTCAGTGACTTGAAAAGGTTCTTTGAAGAGTGGCAATAATTTAGTACTTTGCCCGTCATTCGATTGACTGGGGATTTTTATAACTACCAAATCATTGACATTATAACTATCAGCCTCTTTTCTCTTTGAATCAAAAATTTGTTTTTGTTTAGCTGCATTGGCCTGGATGAGACTGTTAACGTTATCCCTTAATGACGTGACGTCAACAGATTCATCCTCCTGTGTCAACATGTCAGTGTCAGTTTGGAGTCGGTATCCAAAGAATACTTCACTGGGAGTGGCTGAAGTGGTTTTATTGACAGTACTATTGATCCCTTGCTGGATACTTGTGATATGTGTATACCATTTATCATAACTAGTGTTAGCACCCATACTTCTCAACGCGTCCAGGATGGTGCGATTGAAACGTTCCACCTGACCGTTAGAGCGTGGGACAGCCGTAGCTATCACATGTTGCCGAATACTTTTGTCCTGACAGTACTTAACGAATAACTTAGACGTGAAAGAACTCCCAGCATCACATATAAGACGCTTGGGGTTACCAAAAACTTTAAATATTTTATCTAATTCACTAATAACAACTTGACTTTTAGTATAACAAACAGGTGATATAAATACGAATTTTGTAAATGAATCGACAGTTACTAAGAGATAAGTATTTTTACGTGTGGTCTTTACAAATGGACCCAAATGGTCTATGTGCAGTGTGTGAAAGGGCTTTGCGTACTTAGGTATAGGGTACAATTTTCCTTCCTTTTTGCCTTGGATATTTTTATAGTAGATACAGTTTATGCAATTTTTAATGTACTTAGAAACAACTTTCTTAATCTTTGGAAACCAATAACTTAATTTTATTCTCTCAATTGTTTTATCGACAGCAAAATGACCAAGGTCGTCATGATTAGCTCTAATGATCTGCCAAATACATTGTTTAGGGACAACCCACCGTCTACCAAAGTCGGTCCGGCGGTATACCTTATTATCTAACAACTCATATTCTTTATACACTTTCTTATTAAGCTCGGCTTGACTTGACTCTAATATTTCCCTAATTGCACAAATACTTGGATCTTGTAATTGAACTGATAATAACCAGTCGGCTTCAGTATAGGTCTACCAGAATCTCATGGCATTTTTTTTTTTTTTTAAATTGTGATTTTCATATGGCAATGTCAATTGTCACCTATCAAATCAAAGTACTTGATGTGTCAACCGCTGCTGAAATTTTTTGATATTATCTTGAAAATTTGTTATTTTTGTGAATATGTCGAAAAACCCACTTCGATCTCAAGCGAGACATATTGTTTTCAATGTGTATCATAAAATAAGGGAAGAAGGAGGCGTAAATCAAACTCAATCTTTGATTTTAAAGTGCGTTGTAGAGTGGACCGGTAAGTTGGACTGACTTGTTTTGATACTTTTAGTTTATTTTATATTTTTCTTACTTAATTTTTATTTCTTTCCATTACTATTATATAGTAAATCGTAGGTCAGGGCATATCGAATGATGGCCGGAAGGAAATGGCAACAGTAATGTAACTGTTACTAATTCTTCGACAAGATATTGATTTTAACGGAGATTGAGAATCTTTGTCGTAAGAAAAATATTAAGTAGTAATCTGCGCCCTGCAGTGGGACGTTTATAGACGGGAGTTTTTGGCGGGATTTTGTCGAGTGAAGTTCAGTGGCTGTTAATATTATTTGCAAATTGATTCCTAGTGGATATTTTGATATATTATTGGTGTAGTTTTTTGTCTCATCTGTCTACGCAACTGGACAATTAATAAAATCATTGACAGAAGCGATCTCGGGATAGTGGAGCGGAGTATTTTATCGTAGTATTAACTGCCTCTGCAAAGCTTACTGGGAAGACTGACTCGATACAATTTGCTGCCAAATATTCCAAAAAACATTAGAATCTGTTACATCCGCATTCTAATGCATACTAAAGAATAAATATAAGATCCAAAACTCTTTCCAAAGACGTGGCTAAAAGGTCCTAGCAACCAGGCCATAAAACTTACATAAAAATAAGTATATATAGACTGATGATGATGAATGACTATAAGTAACATTATTATTTACTTTTTACAGACTTTATACATAAAGAGATTGGTTTTGAATATGTTAAATGCCAATGAAAAAGAACCATTTTGATGGAGAGAGATGACATAAAACTACAAAGATACAAGTTTTTGAAATGCCAGTGGAGTTCATGGAATCGTATTCTAGTTTTCTAGTTCTGAATGAGGTTTCAAGTTATTAGTATGATTTAAATGATATATAATAAATTAGTACATAAATTAATATTCAATTGATTTATTTTTCCTATGTTAAGAACCCGATGTATAACAACATTATTCATACACATACATAACAAGTCAAATAACAATATACTCACAGTGGATCTTTGTGTCTCTGAATTGGTTGCAAGACCCCGCGCAGTAGCTATTTTTGTGTCAATGTTGAAGGTGAAGATAGCATTGTATAACTGTCTCTTTCACTCGCTTATGTATGTCACATCGTCCTATCTCGCTTACTCTATGCAGTATACTCGATGACAAACTGTTTCTTACGCAATGGTAGGTAGGACCAAGTTCAAAGACACAAAGAACCGCTGTGACTACTATAATATAGGTACCTCATGTTCATTAATACTAAATACATAAATAAAAATTAAACAGTATCAAGATCGTTTAATCCAATTTCCCCAGTATTGCACACAACAAATTTTTACTTCCACATTTGCCATGAGATTCTGGTAGACCTATAATAACCAACACACTTTCATTGCATATGGGAGTGAAATTTGTATCAACGGGATTCCGGCTCAAGGCGTCAACATGTTGCGTTTGAGCCACCGGTTTGTGTATTATTTCGAACGTAAATTCTTGAGTAAGTAATACCCATCTACCAATTCGAGAATTAATTTCTTGTTTATTAATTGTATGTTTAACAGCATTGCAATCTGTATAAATTTTAAAAGAGGATCCTAATAAATAGTGACGGAATTTTTGGAGCGCGATAACTATAGCTAAAAACTGTAATTCAAAAGAGTGATATTTCTTTTCCTCATTAGAAGTCTGTCGACTATAGAAATGGATTGGTTTTTCCCCTTTGTCAGTGATTTGAGTCAGTTTGCACCCTACACCATCGCGACTGGCATCGGTATACACAATAGTAGGCAATATGGGGTCATAAATGTTTAGTACAGCGTTATGTAATAACTCGTCTTTTAATTTATTTACGGCTAAAACTTGTTCAGAACCCCATTCCCATGTGATATCTTTCTTCAAGAGCTTTGTCAAAGGTTTTGCTATAAGGGCGCAATTCTTTATAAATTTTCTAAAGTAATTAATAAGGCCTAAATATTGCCTAACTTGATGCACATTTTTCGGTTCAGGATAATTCTCTACTGCCTTTAATTTCTTTTTACCCTGCCGTATACCATTTTCAGAAATATCATACCTTAGAAAGTTAACGGAACTCGAAAAAAAGTTACATTTCTCTAAATTTATTGTTAAACCGTTATTTTGCAATATTTTTAATACTTCATCTAATAGTTTAGCATTTTCATCTACGGATTCTGTAGCTAATAATAGATCATCCATATAACAAATAACTTTATCAAAGCGAAGTTTACCCAAGATGGTGTTCATTAACCGTTGGAATACAGACGGTGCATTGCATAACCCGAACGGCATCCTCATAAACTCAAAATGACCATCGGGGGTGATGAACGCAGTTTTATGAATTGAACTTTCATTAACATTAATTTGATAATAACCACTCTTTAAATCAATAGATATGTAGCATTTACATCCCCGAAGTTTATCTATAAGGTCTTCTACAATGGGCATTGGATATTTCTCTTTGACCGTAATTTTATTTAGAGACCTATAATCAATGCACAAACGTTTTTTGCCCGAAGGTTTATCGACTAACAAAACGGGACTGGCATATGCGGAATTACTTTCACGAATTATGCCATTTTTTAAAAGGTCATCAATAATTTCCCTAGTTGCTACCTTCTCGGATTCAGACATACGATAGGGTCTTTGATATACGGGTTTATTCGTTAAGCATTCAATCTCTAACTCGACACAGGAAGTTTGTCCTAACGATTGCAAATCTTTTGAAATAACTTGAGGGTATTTATCAAATATTTCATTTAATATTGATATATGTTCAACAGAATTAGATTTGAACTTCGACGAATCTATTAAAGCTACTTGTTCGTCACTTATAGGGAAAAAGGAAAGGCAATTACCTACACGAACATACATAATTCTTTTGTTCTCCGTGAAATTCCTACCAACTAAAATTGGACAGCCAGCTAACTCATCACAAATATACAGGACTACGTTAACCACAGCTTTATCGACCATAATGTCAACCTGTGCTCCATGAGTGACCTTGGAACAAGAATCCGTTTTAAATCCAGTTAAAACAACTGGTTTATTTAACTGAAAGATAGTGAGTTCCAAATCGTGTGCCAAAGAAGACGTTATTAGAGAACAACTACTACCCATATCAATAAAAGCTTGTCGTTTACATCCATTAACTAGAATATCCTTATAAAATTTATCCTTAGGAGAGGGCTCAACAATTAGCTTTACTTCACTACCCTTTTCAGGTTTTATTTTAGGTTTAGATCTACAAGCAAGTTCCAAATGACCAAATCGATTACACGAATTACATTGCACCAACTCAATACTATAAACAGTGATCTTGCTAACGTGATCGTAATGGGCCAAAGTATTGATCGTGTTTATGAGGCGAGAAATCTGGGTTTGATCATGGACCAGGAACTACGTTTTGAGGCTCATACTGCGAACTGTGTAAAAAACTGCTTCTACCGTCTAAAAGTATTATATAAGATGCGCCCGTATTTAAGTGAAGATCTGCGTATACAGCTAGTTGAAAGTCTGGTTCTGTCTAAGTTAAATTACGCTGATACCGTTGTGGGACCTCGACTTTTGGCACGTACCGTAAGATTGATTCAGAGGGTTCAGAATGCTTGCGCGCGATTTTGTTTTAACGTACCACCAAGAAGCCACATTACACCTTTTCTTAACAGGCATAATATTTTAAAAATGAAATCGCGTCGGAAATTGCACTTGGCCTGTCTACTTTTTGGTGTCATCAAGAACAAATGTCCACCATATCTGTACTCGAAGCTTGCGTGGATAAATAGTCACCGGCAGCGCAAGGCCAGGCGTTGTGCTCATCAACTGGCTACCCCGCACCACCGTACTGCAGCCTTCCGAGGAAGTTTTAGGTACGCAGCCTACAAATGTTGGAATAACATTCCACCTCCGATTAGGGACATAACGAATTTAATAACTTTTAAGACTAAACTTAAGACATTCATTCTGACTTCTCAAATTAAATTTAATGACATTAATATTGACAAATCGTTTATCTAATTTTTATCTTATCTTATTTTAATTTAATTCAATCTAATATTTATTATTTAATATGAATAATTTCTGCGTTAATATAGAATTAAGTTTAATCCATCAAGTAGTGTGCCTATTTATAGGTTATGAGTCGGGCAGAGATTGGATAAATGTGATAGGCCGGTTGCGTCTTACCACACTGTCTTTTGGGGTTTTTGAGTCAATTTTAAACAATTACATTATATATATTTTATTTACATTACTTTATACTATCTATTACATATTCTTTCAATTTATAAGTTAAGCACACGTATCCACTGTATGACATTATTTTAAGTATCTATTTATTTACCTACGTCCGTGTAATCACTAGCGGGGTGCCAACTGAAAATCAGCGCTGGGTGTCTGACGCCCAGCAAATGCTGAGTTGGTAACCCTTTCGGTATGGGCACGCTCGGCGCAATCACTGTTAAACCTTGTTTGTACTTTTGTTTTTTACTATTTTTCTGTTACTTTGTGATTGTTGTTGTTGTGTTGTTTCTATGTCGAATAAATGTTTTCTATTCTATTATTTATTCTATTCTTATCTTTTTGACTGCAGCTGGTTTTTTTATGACCAGGTTCACCACAGCGAAAACATGTAATACCACAAATTAGAAACAGAATAATGCATTGGTACTCCATTGGAGTTCGAGGTACTTTCCACTTTTTTTTCTACATTACTGTAGGGTAGGCGAGTTGAATTTTTATTGAGAAAGTTACTATGCTTATGTACGGATTTTTGTTCCGGGACAACATGAGTCTTCCCGTGCAAAAATGAGGCCAGTTCATCACAGTATTTAAAGTTACCAGCATCTGCCGCAGTGCTTATATTTTTATCACCAATAGATCCTACAATAACTGAAATAATATCCTGCTCAGAAAAAGACAACCTCATCTTATCAATTTTGCCTTTTTGAACAAAATAGAATTCATATAGTGTATGACCATCCGTAGGTTTCGTTTGAACTAAATCTGTTAGTAAACTATACATGTTACGCTTTATTTCAAATGTATCTTACAGTGTACTACGCCAATCTTTCCATTTCCAGGTCGTCCATCGCGTTTTATTTTTTTGTAGCGAGTCGTACCATGTTTTAGCAGTATTGCGTAATTTTTGCAAAGCTTGAAATTGTAAGACACGATCAGACCAACGAAAAACACGAGCATTGGCTTCTACAACATTTACCCACATTTGAATATCGTCCACTAATGGGTCAAACTCGGGAATCACAGAAGATAAAATAACATTTTGGCTTACTGCGGGAGACGCACGCTTTGTACGTCTCCTTTTCTTATGCCTGTGTCCATCGGAGCTGCTCGAAGAAGGCGAGCTAGAGCTTGTAGACGAGCTGCTTGTATCACTCGTAGTTGATGCACTTCTCCTTCGAGGCCGTTTACGTCTTCGCGGCATTTTTGGGCGTGTTTTCTAACCACTTATGATGTTAGTGGTTCACGAAGGTAAACACGGAATGCTTGCCAATTTGTGTTTAATCAAATAATACACAATACAATTAACAGAATAATTAGTCGTTTAGCAAAATTGTAAAACTAAATAAAACTGTGGAGATGATACCTGCTCGGTGTTCGCCAGCAAAAAAGGGCCGAACACCGAGCACTGACAGCTAATATAGACGTGCCACCCCACCACCGCTCCGGAAGTTCTCAACGGAACGATGACAGCGTGGCACCAGTATTGCTAACGTAAATAAATAACTTATTTAAATTTAAATGCAAAAGTAAGTTACATAACAAACAAATCAACATCAATCAATCATAAATTAATTAACAATCAACTAATTTCTCAAAATAATTAGTTCCATCCGGAAAAATGTATGTCCGTCCTCGCGGCGACAACAAAAGTAAAAAAAAAAATGCCGGCAGGATTGTATAGAAATATGATAAACGTCGAGCGACCGATATTCGGCCAAATAACAAGATGAGTTTGAGCAAACTTGTTTCTAACAAAATATGTTTAGTGTTAGGACGTGGTATGCTCATCGCTAAGGGCCTAACAAGCATAATATTGTGTATCATCAACCGCGAAAGTTTTGGACACGAGTTTAGAGAGGGTGCTTTCAAAGATACCATAATTATGACGCCCCAAACCGATATTAGGGTCATACATAGTACCTGATGGTTGTTATCCCTAACAAACATGTTGTTTCTTTGAAACTTTCATACTTTGTGCAAAAGTAGATATGTTATGTTATAAATTAACTTAATTCGCCATACCTACAAATCAACTTGTAACGATAAAAAAGATAGATGGCGCTAATATCTAATCGATTAAACAATATTTAGATATATTTAATGTGTGTAAATAATAAATAAAATAAACATACAGTTACATAATAAACAATTAATAAATTTTTATATTGATATTGAGAAACGTAATGCATGCCATTGATGAGTGGACTAACAACTTAACAAGAAAAGTAACGCTTAATGTTTATGCGGTTAGCAAGTTGAGCAACCAGATTACGGACCTAAGTGCAAATTTTAGTTAGGTATCTAAGTTTTTCGTAGATGGCACTGACATCGATAAAGCAAAAATAATGTAAGAACACTTATGTTTGTTTTACCTACGGCTTTCCTCGCGCATGGAACGTTTTTACACCTCAACCGGTTGTCGGTTGAATGCTGTAATTACCAAAATAATAAAAAAACTATTGTGTCTCGCGTGGGTCCACATTATTTATAATTGTTTTAAAGACCATTATGAAGTTCCACGTAAACAAATTATTTCCCACACAAACTTTGCTACTCTTCTTCACCCTTGAAGGAGTTGAATTACATTTCCTTATTCCTTGTAAACATCACAAAGGGAAGCTCTGTACAAAATTAAATTTTTTTGGGTCTGGATATATATTATGTGCTGGACGTTGAATGTCGGTGAATGAATGAGTCAGCAATTTTCTTTCTAAATATATTAGACTAGCTAACCCTCGTGGCTTCGTTCCCTTCAAAATGAAAAATGCCTATTTTACTCGGGAATAATGTAGCTTTCCATAGGTGAAAGAATGTTTAAAATCAGTCCAGTAGTGTCGGAGCCTATTCGGTATAAACAAACAAACAAAAAAATCTTTCCTCTTTATAATATTGGTATAGATAATATAGATAGCTACAAAATAAGTTCTGTTATTTATGTGAAAATTTTTTAAACCGACAAATGAGAAAGCGAACTTTTTGCATGAGGAGAGGCATTTGACCTAATTATCCTGCAGTGGGAAACAAACAGTCGGACCTTATTATTATTCATCTATATTTCTTTATCCATAAAGCTGAACTATTTGAGTTTGAAAAAAACTAGATACGGAATTGGAAATTAAAAATAAATGTGTTCGCCTACTCATCCGTGCAACCGCAATAAGCAATATAAAGAAAGAAAGAAAGAAAATGAGTTTATTTGCATTAAAACAAAAACACCTTAAAATTAAACAAAATATTTTTAAAACTATTAATGCCAAAAGGGCCTCAGCTCAGCATAATGCCAAATGGTAACACAGGGCATACCACCTGACGCTGATTTTCAGCTGCAGCCCACGAGTGCCGTACGCTCGAAAACACCGACAAACATTTATAATAAGTATACAATTAATTATAATAAAACAACAAAAATAAAAGTTCCATGTGCCCATTAACAAAAGAGAAAAAACAATAATAAAAAGTAACAATGATAAAAAGTATAAAATTAATAACATTGGTAAAATTGTAAGATTTATAGAATTGATAAAATTTAAAATATATAAAGTTGATTGTGCTAAAAATTTAGGAATACATAGGGTACAATAATAACAACAACAATATATCTATTGCGCTTTAAATGGCTGACGTGTCAGCACGAACATCTTTAAATTCATTTTGATGATTTAATAAAAACAACTTTAATTTTAATTTGAATGTCGAGCAACTTTTACTATACTTTATTGGAGGCGGGATATTGTTCCAGCATTTGGTAGCTGCGTACCGAAAACTGCCCCTAAAAGCCGCCGACTTATGCTGGGGAATAGAAAGCTGTCGAGAACATTTTCTTCCCTCACCGATTTTGTGTCTACTAGTCCATGACAGCTTATCGTATAAGTAAGAAGGGGATTGAGACTTGATTACTCCAAAAAGTAGGGTCGCCAAGTACAGCTTACGTCTAGCTTTCATTTTTAGAATGTTGTGATCATTCAAGAAAGGTGTAACATGTCCTCTAAAGGGAACCTTAAAACAGAAGCGTGCGCAGGCGTTCTGGAGTCTTTGGATCATTCTTTCGGTTTTTGACAAAAGTCGTTGACCATACACTGTGTCCGCATAATTTAACTTTGATAAAACCAAAGATTCCACAAGCAAGACACGCAATTCCTCGCTAAGATATGGACGAGCCTTGTATAGAATCTTAAGTATATAATAGCAATTACGGATACACTCTGTCACGTGTTTGTGAAAACGAAGTTCCGTGTCCATAATAAGACCCAGATTACGTGCTTCGTAGACCCGTTCGATAGGCTCACCCATAATTGTTACACAGCTGACACAGGGTTTAATTTTACTTAGCTGGTTTACGGTGCCAAACAGCATATATTTTGACTTCGCAGGATTCAACGCAAGCGTGTTGGCATTAGACCACCGAACAATACTTTCAAGATCTGCATTAAGATCAATTAAAGCTTGCTCGTAGTCTTCCGGTTTAAATGATATATATACTTGTGTATCATCGGCATAAATATGGTATTTACACTTTTTAATCACTTTAGTCAAATCTGCACAATACAAAATAAACATTACTGGTCCAAGGATCGTTCCCTGCGGAACCCCTCTTACAACTGAGCATCGCCTGGAAACAACTGTCGATCCGTCCGCCCGGCGTATTTCAACGAATTGCGTACGATCGCTAAGATAGCTATCAAACCATTTTACTGTGGCCTCGTCAAAACCATAGAAAACCATCTTTGACAATAATAAAGGAACGTTAATACAGTCAAAAGCGCGTGAAAAATCAAGCAAAACCAAGAGTGTGCACATCCCACTATCCTGAGCTGACAAGACATTGTCAGTCACATCCAACAAAGCCGTGGCCGTACTACGGCCCTTCCTAAACCCAGACTGAACATCTGGAAGGATCCTATTAGTCTCTAGAAAATCAACCAATTGCGCGCAAACCACTTTCTCTAGAACTTTAGAAAGTACTGGCAGTATACTAATTGGCCTAAGATCCTTCATGTCCAATGCATTAAGAGTCTTCGGCAATGGGTGCACTTTGGCAATTTTCCATGAGTCAGGGAAAGAAGAGGACGTGATAGATGTATTCACCAAGGTGGTCACGACGTCCAAAGTCACCGGTAGTGTCAGAAACAACATATTAATGGTAATGCCATCGCAGCCTTCAGCATTCGATTTAATAGTTCGCAGTATGTTCGCGATTTCCTTGGTAGTTGTAGGTGACAAGCTAAACGTGGAATCATTACTTCGAGTGGATTCATAAAATGCAAGCATTGATTCACTAACCGTATTCGATCCTGGCACTCTCAGAAAATGGTCACAAATTTTATTGGGGTCGTTAAAGTGCAAAGGCAATTCCTTATGTTTAGACGGGAGCAGGTTGGACTTTAAGTTTTTCCAAAGCGCTTTGGAATCATTTATTTGGCTGTTGATTTTGTGTTTGAAGTATGCTGACTTTTCATAAAATAGAGACCTAGAAACCAGCGACTTTAATTCTTTGTAATATTTCTTTTTATGATCGTTTTTCTTGTCCTTTAAATGCTCTGCATGTGCTTTATTTCTCAAATGCATCATCAATTTAACATTGTCAGTAATCCAAGGGCAACAACACTCCTTAACAATACTAGTTTTTAGAGGTGCATGGACATTCAATAGTGTGAGTATGTGCGAATTAAATTCATTTACCATAGCATTAACATCTTGCAGCTCGGTTATTGCTTTCCAGTTCAGCAATACGAGATCCTGATCAAAACATTCCCCAACTATATCCATAAGTGGTCGATACGTAATGGTTCGCCGTGGAATTTTTGGTCGTTTAAAACTAAATTCGCCCGAAACCAGCGCGTGCGCCCC
The DNA here is from genome assembly GCA_949775005.1 of Orthosia gothica. Classification (NCBI taxonomy): domain Eukaryota; kingdom Metazoa; phylum Arthropoda; class Insecta; order Lepidoptera; family Noctuidae; genus Orthosia; species Orthosia gothica. Next base: position 17,890,709 of record OX459058.1, read on the forward strand.
CAGATCTGGTATTATATCAACTGATACAGAGCGAGGTTTAACATTTGTACAGATGATGTCAATCAAAGAGTTGCCGTGTACTGTGAAATGCGTAGGTGACTGCACTAATTGCGTGAGACTAAGGCAGTTCAAAAATGAGACTAACTTGTCCGTCTTTGAGTCCAAGTCGTTGAGCACGTTTATGTTAAAGTCACCCATCAATATCGTGTACTCACATTGCGTTAGGGAGTTTACTGAACTGGATATAGCGTCTAGGAAAAGATCAACATCTTGCCAGGGAGGGCGGTAAGCAGTGCCTATTGCTAGCTTCATTCCGCGAACACTAATTGTGATCCACATCTGTTCGACCGTGGTGTGGGATGTACTAGCAGAGTGCGAGTGACTTCGAACATTAATTCCGTGTTTGAAATAAAAACCAACCCCACCACCTCGTCCCCCCCTGACAGACAAAGAGCGTGGTATATGCCGCATCCTATATCCTGGCACGGAGGGCGCGCGCCCTTCTTCGCCTATTCGTAACCACGTCTCATTTATGGCCATAATATCTACGTTCAAACCTAGTAGCGCTGCTATAAATTCATCGTGTTTCGTGCCTAATGAACCCGCATTCCAGAAACCAACCTTAAGGTATTTAGTAGACATCATTTATATAATTTACTAACAATAAAGAAAATAACACAGAAAATAAATACTAAGTAATAGAACTCAAAGATTAACAAAATATGCATGTATACATACTTGTTTTGGAACATAAACATTGAGCAATGTAAACAAATTATTATGAGCGGCATAGTATAAGCATATGTATATGGAATGGCACCATGGGCAACGCAAATTGTAAGCAAAGATTGGAAACTTAAAAAACTATAGATACAAATAGGGTAAAACTCACAGAGAAATGCAATTTTTACTGTACATAATATCCTAAAAATAGTCAAAAACAAAAACAGAAAGCACCTACCAAACAACGACATGCAACAATTAACTAAGAATAAAAATATGCTATTCAGTAAACAACTTATTGGATTAACTAGAGCATTAACATAAAAAACGCTGATGGAAATCCCTACCGCACAAACGAGCAAACCTATTGTGTGATAAAAAACCGCGAGATATCCTTTTCCGTTCGGATATGCACGGCAGGCTTTCCCTCCTCTTTGCGCGCAAGTATGCGGCCATCTTTAGTCCAGGTGTATTTCCAATCAAGTCGACTAGCAGCTTGGCGGGTATTGTAGTATAATTGCCTGTTAGTTTTAGTTAGGCGCTCGTTAAGGTAGATGCGGTGTGGAGCTCCCGGAGCTTCGATGTCAGCAGTAGTGAGATTGCGGCGGACTCTCGCGGCACTCAGCAAACTATCACGCGTCGCGCGTCTTGCCAGTCCAGCAACGATGATACGAGGTCGGGGCGTTTCACCTTCGGTGTGGTCACGCCGAACGTTCCCAACTCGTTTAACGAAAACCAAGTCTCGTTCCTCGAGATTGATCGCTAGTTTAAGAGCAAGGATACCAATCAATTGAGCCGGGTTTTCCCCACTTGACTCCGTTACGCCTGACAGTTGCACATCGTTCATCAGTGACTCTTGCTCACGTTCATTTAGCTGCTGCTGGAGTTCCCCAATTGTTTCCTCCAAATGAATCATACGGGGGGAACTCGAATGGTCGGTGTTCTCCTCGAGCTCCCTGACACGATCTTCCAGGGTGTCCATACGATTACAGCACTTATTCATCTTATCATTCAAGCCTGAGAAATCTTCACGAAATTGGCGTAACTCATCTCGGAAGGCATTAAATTCCCTGCGGAGACAACGGATTTCTACCGCTAGGCTGATTACTTCAGTATCAGGCGTGTCATCAATTACTGTCACTGCATTATCAGTGCGGCTGACCGCTGTTTGAGTAGTAGATGAGCTGAGCTCATCAATTCCCTTGCCAGGCGTTTGGGAGCTGTCTGCCCGTGGTACCTTTGCCTTACATCCAAGGCAAGTCCACTTTGACGAGGATGATGCTGTGGGAGCAGGGTTGACGCAGACACGGTGATAAAATACCGAACATTTCATGCATTTGATACCATCATTTATCGCCAAAAATTTGCCGCAAGCTCCGCACTTCAGCATTGTAAATTATCGTAATCACTAGATTAAAACAATTGAATTCAACAAAAGTTAGGATTACAAAAAGAGTTTGGTGCTCGGCGTAGGTTTGAACCCACGAGCGCTTGACCAGTGTGGAAAGGTACGGCCTTAGTTAGCCTCGCTATTTCAACACACTATGTGGTACCGAATTCTTTGTCCTTAGAGCGCAGGAATAGTGATAAATTTAAAATTCTAGAATTAATGAGGGTGTATTACTTTTTTCTGGTTCAAGTACACAAAGACCCCGCACTTCACTGACACTTTTAGTGAGATTTTATCACTAGTTTTTATGCTATTTTAATGATTTGCACTGTTTACTTTAGTTGTATAATTTAAAAAATTTAAGATATAGTCACAATCACCAATTATATGTCCTTCCCAATTCCAAACTTCACCAATTACTACAAAAAATATTATTAATCGCGGAACAAAAAGAAACACGTATCCACAGTTTCGAGCGTACAACGCAACTCTCGATAGTAGAATATAAACTGCCGATAGTAGAATTTATTCCCGGCGGATATCTCTGCCCGCGGTTTTATTCAGACATTTGTTGTGTTTGAAATAATGACTTCTATTCAGCAAGTGAGTACGTTTTGTTTTCATATCGAATTTAAATAATCTCTTTGCTGAGCTTACTTAAATCTCCAACGTATACGAAATAGTTTGTTGTTTTCTCTTGAAATTATTCTGTAACCATGATTTTGTTCTACGGTAAACACCAATTTGAATTGGTACTGTTAACGTGTTGAGAAGTTCAATTGATGTATCAAGGCTAGAAAAATTTCTTCTTTAAATTTACATAATATCTATATCATATCTTTAAGTCCATAGGCACTAGGCAAACGCAGAGTCTTTAGAATGTTTGCCGAAAAATATGAAATTATTGAAGTTATTTCCCGGCTTGAGAGAGAGTGGACATACGTTCGTGCCAATGTCAGCGGTGGGCACTTGCCGCTTACCCTCTACCAGCAATTCTAATTACACAATCAATCGGCAGAGACCCGAGAGAGGTCCATTTGCACACAAGTTTCTCTGTGATACAAGTAGCTCGGACGTTTTACACAATAATTCTCCAAATTGCTCAAATATCATACGTCATGTTCCATATCAATCAAATCAGTTTCGCTAGCAGTTTTATGACTATTATTAAGACATATTTCAGACCTAGACCGAGAATTGTTAGGTACTAACTAATAACTGACATCTGACACTAAGTATAATAAAGTAGTACTGTAAACGTCGGCGAGCTTTCACGTGGTGATTTTAGAAATGGACACTTCCCACGCTAAATTCCTTAATGGCTGTTTTTTATAACTGCACATTTTTGGGTTCTTAGCGAGTCTATGAATGGCGGCCTTTTTCAATGTTATAAAATGTTATTTAAAATCAATGCTTAATGTTTCGGGCTCGACCGTAATTAAAATTTGTATGAAAGTATGGCCACATGGCGCGAAACGGCGTGAGAAAATAAGACGAACTCCGTCCCTTGTAATGTATCTACCTGATAGGGCCGGACACAATGTACCGTAAGCATTGTCTCTTAGCTTTCTTGTAACTTAGAAATTAACACGTGCATATTTAAAGTAGGATTGACGTAGGTGCCATGTGAGTAAAGCTATCTACACTTGTAATGATTTAAGAACTAGAGAAAAGGTAGATAGTTAGTTAGGATTGTCTCGCAGTTTTCTTCTTTGTTACAAAAATAACTGACCACGTTATGTTCACGAAATGACCACGTGTTTGACCACGTGTGTAAAATGACACATGTATGTGCCATGTGAATTTTAGAATAGGAGTATAATAAAACTTGAAATATACATAAGATTTAGAGAAAAGGTAGCTAATTAGATAAGATTATGTATATTGTCATAGTTTAATACTTGGAGTAAGGAGGAATCTAGATTAAGATTTTTGTGTTGATCTTTGTACACCTTTTATATTTTTCCTGTGTAGAATTAAGTATGTAGATTAAGGAAATGTATAACTTGTGTATGTTTAAGTAAGATAAGTTTTATAAAATCGGCATTTCTGTGGTGCCATGCTTGAATACAGTTGAAAAGTAGGGGCGCCATTGTTCTCGCCGAGCGGTTTTTGTATAAAAGCCGGCCCGCTTGTAGGCAGAGACACTTGAACTTGTTTGTGCCTTGCTGGAGGCTATAATATAGCTTAGTCTCCGTAGGTCAGTCCGGTTAAGCAGTAGCCAATCACTTTGATTGAATCTGCGAGACGCCAATTAGAAAAAAAAAAAAAAAAAAAAAAAAAAAAGGGCAGAGACACAGTCGGTCTTCCACTCTACAAGGAGTAACAAGTAAGGAATAAATTGAAGATACGAATCACGATAGTATTTTCATTTCCTCAACGAGTCTCCAACCGAACCAACAATACAGTCCACTTCAGTCTGGTCCTTCGAAAGCCGGATACAAGATCCAAGAACCTGCGGCAACCAGTCCACTTCAGTCTGGTCCTTCGATAGCCAGATACAAGATCGAAGAATCCGCGGCAACCAGTCCACTTCAGTCTGGTTCTACGAGCAACGGATACAAAAAGAATCCGCGGCAACCAGTCCACTTCAGCCTGGTCCAGCGAGCTACGGATTCAAGAACGAAGAACCCGTGGCAACCAGGCCCAATACAGTCTGGTCCATCAAGCAGCGGATACAAGAACGAAGAACCCGCTGCAACCAGAACAACCGAGCTGCAGACCAACTACGAAGATCTGCGGCAAGAACGAAGAAAGGAACCCGGCTGTCACCGAGCTGCAGACGAAGTAAGAAGATCTGCGGTAAGAACAAAGCTGTACGGAACAGGACCGGTTTCGAACCTAACCGGTTTTGAACCTGACCAGCTTAATCCCAACCGAACCCGACCGGCTCACCGAACCGAGCCGACCGGTTCCACCCATAGTACCGACCCGAAGAGGTACCAACCCGTCGTGCTAAACCGAACGTGCTGAACGACTCAAGATGGTGTTCACAAGGAGCCAGGGAGACGCAACCGAGATGGAAGAACAGCTACGCATCCAAGAACAGGAAGCGCGACGCGTCCAAGAACAGGAGGCGCGCCACCAGGAAGCGGAGCTGATCGAACGGGAGCGAAGAAGAAGACTCTCACCGGACCCACCAGCATCACCAGTCTCGAGAACAGCACACAACAGCGCAGCGGGGCCTTCCAGTGCACAGACGACAAACACCGCGATCCGACAGCGAATGACGTCACCGACCAGGACAATGAGGTCGCAACGGTCAACGACAAGCGTCACAACAAGGCTACGGATGGCGGAATTGGAGGCTGCAGAGAAGCTAGCAGCCATCCGGACCCAGCAACTGGCACTGGCAGAAGAGCTAGTCAAGAAGAGACTAGCAGTGGAGGTGTCAGCGATCAACGATGAAGAAAGCGTACAAGAGGAACAAGAGCCCTCTCGTCCACGCGAAGAGCCTCATCGAATGGTGGATGAATGGCTAAGGACGAATCCCCTCAACTCACGGGGGGAGGAGGGACCAAGAGAATCCAAAAAGCTACGCTTCGCATCTAGGACGAGATCGCCGACCCCCACAAGAGCGAAGGACAGCATCGAGCACTTGGCAGCAACGCTAGAGAAGATGGCCCGACCTAGGCCTAGGCACACGGAGCTACCTACATTCTCCGGAGCGGCCAACGAGTGGCTGCCATTCAAGGCGGCTGTACGAGATTCGACAGATATGTACCAGGTTACAGCAGCCGAGAACGTACAAAGGCTAAGAAGCTGCCTCAAAGGAGAAGCAAGAGACGCCGTGGCCGCCCTTCTACATACGGTCACTGATCCAGGCGTCATTATGCAGACCCTTGAGCAGTGCTTCGGACGACCGGAAGTCATCATCGACCGGGCACTGGATGACCTCAAGAAGCTTCCGAAACCTGGTACATCGGCCACAGAACTCAACAGTTTCGCTGTCAAGCTACAAAACATCATTTGCGTGCTGCAAACAATCGACCGAAGAGGTTACTTGTTCAACCCTTTTATGACCCGGGAAGTACTGGACAAGCTCAGCCCGCATCTCCGATCCCGCTGGTGTGACTACGCCTACGATCAAGAAGGGACAGCGGATCCGGAAATCGTCGTGATGTCACGGTTTCTAATGCGAGAGGCGGACCGAGCGTTACGATATACGTACGCTCCGTCTACAAGCGCCGCCGCACCGAGAAAGGAAACTCGACCCATCGTGACACTCAAGAAGAATGCGAGCGTGTTCACTACAACCGAAGGAAGGGAAGAAGAAAAGGACAAGTGCCCCAAGTGCGAGCAAGCCCACGTGTTGACGCGGTGTCCGCGGTACAAGGCGCTTACGGTAGAGCAGCGATGGAGTTCCTGAAATCCAATAGGATTTGCTTCAAATGCGCCCAGAAGCAACACAGGCGCATAAGCTGCAAGGCGCAGCTGTGCGGCGTGGATCAATGTCGCCACCCGCATCATGCGACGCTCCATCAAGCGGTACGCGAAGCGCAGACCGAAGACGCGGGGAAGGCTGAACCACCGAAGGAGGAAGCGGTCCTGTCCGTGGCTACCCGACCTGCTACTGGGCCACGGGCAGTCTTGCTCAAGATGTGCCCTGTCATCGTGTCCGGACCACGGGGGGAGGTCAAGACCTACGCGCTCCTAGAAGAAGGGGCCACGATCACGCTAGTGGACGAAGAACTGGCGGCGAGCGTCGGGGCAGAAGGGCCATCACGGCCGCTCCACCTGAGCGAGGTCAACATGTCGCTGCGAGATATGGGCAGCCAAACCGTAAACATCAACGTGAAGGGACTGAAGAGTGACGAGAGCTACAAGGTCAGAGCGAGGACCATGAAGGATCTCCGGCTGCACCAGCAGTCAATTCCCGACACGTTGCTGGACTACGAGCACCTGAGGGACCTGACACCAGAAGAGGTGTGCTACGAACTGGCGCGCCCCGGGCTTCTAGTGGGTACAGACCACTGGGAGTGCATAGTGTCCCGCGAGCTCCGAATCGGCGGCCTTAACCAACCAGCAGCATCAAGAACGCAACTAGGATGGGTGGTGCACGGAACCGCACCACGCAAGACCATCGTTAAAGAAGGGAACGTGCTGCATGTATACGAGCCCGACCGAACAAAGGGTGCATGCAGCCAGGAACTCCACGACCTAGTCGAAGGCCACTTCAGGATCGACGCGCTTGGCATACAAGGCAAGCCGAGAGTCAAGGCGAGCGATCAACGGGCTATCGACATAGTCGGGAGGACAATCAGGAAGATTGACACCGGGTACGAGGTTGGGCTGCCATGGCGACGAGACGAGGTCACTATGCCGCCTAGCTACAATCAAGCGTTCCGCCGGCTGAAGAAGATCGAGCAGAAGATGGACGCCGACCCACAGTTCGCGGCCGAGTACTCCAAGCAGGTTAACAACCTATTGGACAAGGGGTACGCAACGCCATGCGACGGGTCGGAGCGAGCGAGTGCCATCTGTTGGTATCTGCCACATTTCGCCGTGCAGAACCCGAACAAGCCCGGCAAACAAAGGCTAGTGTTCGATGCAGCAGCGAAGAGCAACGGCGTCTGCCTAAACGACGAACTGTTGGAAGGACCGGACTTGTTCTGCAAGACGAGGCGGGCGATGCCGCAAACACCAGCTACAGGAGACCTGCCACAAGCCCGCCTTGACCCTTTTCACCGCCCGTTCACCAACTGTGGGGTGGACTATTTCGGGCCAATAATGGTCAAGGTAGGACGCCGCCGAGAGAAGAGGTGGGGCGCACTCTTTACGTGCCTCACTTCCCGCGCCGTGCACATCGAGCTTGTCGCTTCACTCTCCACCGACTCAGCAATCATGGCGCTGAGACGAATGGCCGCGCGCAGGGGCTGGCCGAGGGTGATGTACTCCGACAACGCGACTAATTTCCGCGGAGCCGACCAGGAGCTACGCCACGCCTACGCCGAGTGGATGCCAGCCCTGCGAGATGAGGGGCTACTTCATCGCTTGGAGTGGCGCTTCATCCCTCCCGGCGCGCCCAACCAAGGCGGTGCGTGGGAACGTATGGTGCGCTCCGTGAAGACGGCGCTTAGCGTGACCCTGCGAGAGAAGGCGCCGGCGGAAGAAGTACTGAGGACTCTGCTCACTGAGTCTGAGTTCTCAATCAATGCGCGACCGCTGACACACGTCAGTGTGGATCCCAGCGACCCCGAGGCCCTAACCCCACACCACTTCTTGTTGGGGTCGTCCAAGGGGCTGCCGACGACAGGACCCTGCGAAGAGGATGACCGGAGGACTTGGCGAGCTAGTCAGGCGCTCGCTGACCACTTCTGGCGACGATGGCTACGCGAGTACCTGCCCACGTTGGTTCCTCGCGGCGAGCCACGGAACGACGTACGACCCATGCAAGCTGGCGACGAGGTCCTCGTGGTCGACAACACGCTGCCACGGAACACATGGCCGATGGGAATCGTCGAGCGCACGCATCGTGGACCGGATGGCGGCATCAGAGTCGTCGAGGTGCGCACCAGGACCGGCACCTTTCGACGCCCCGTGAGCAAGCTCGTCGTCGTGTCAACGAAGGAGGCTACGCGAGCTGCGCCGGGGGCAGCCAAACCGTAAACATCAACGTGAAGGGACTGAAGAGTGACGAGAGCTACAAGGTCAGAGCGAGGACCATGAAGGATCTCCGGCTGCACCAGCAGTCAATTCCCGACACGTTGCTGGACTACGAGCACCTGAGGGACCTGACACCAGAAGAGGTGTGCTACGAACTGGCGCGCCCCGGGCTTCTAGTGGGTACAGACCACTGGGAGTGCATAGTGTCCCGCGAGCTCCGAATCGGCGGCCTTAACCAACCAGCAGCATCAAGAACGCAACTAGGATGGGTGGTGCACGGAACCGCACCACGCAAGACCATCGTTAAAGAAGGGAACGTGCTGCATGTATACGAGCCCGACCGAACAAAGGGTGCATGCAGCCAGGAACTCCACGACCTAGTCGAAGGCCACTTCAGGATCGACGCGCTTGGCATACAAGGCAAGCCGAGAGTCAAGGCGAGCGATCAACGGGCTATCGACATAGTCGGGAGGACAATCAGGAAGATTGACACCGGGTACGAGGTTGGGCTGCCATGGCGACGAGACGAGGTCACTATGCCGCCTAGCTACAATCAAGCGTTCCGCCGGCTGAAGAAGATCGAGCAGAAGATGGACGCCGACCCACAGTTCGCGGCCGAGTACTCCAAGCAGGTTAACAACCTATTGGACAAGGGGTACGCAACGCCATGCGACGGGTCGGAGCGAGCGAGTGCCATCTGTTGGTATCTGCCACATTTCGCCGTGCAGAACCCGAACAAGCCCGGCAAACAAAGGCTAGTGTTCGATGCAGCAGCGAAGAGCAACGGCGTCTGCCTAAACGACGAACTGTTGGAAGGACCGGACTTGTTCTGCAAGACGAGGCGGGCGATGCCGCAAACACCAGCTACAGGAGACCTGCCACAAGCCCGCCTTGACCCTTTTCACCGCCCGTTCACCAACTGTGGGGTGGACTATTTCGGGCCAATAATGGTCAAGGTAGGACGCCGCCGAGAGAAGAGGTGGGGCGCACTCTTTACGTGCCTCACTTCCCGCGCCGTGCACATCGAGCTTGTCGCTTCACTCTCCACCGACTCAGCAATCATGGCGCTGAGACGAATGGCCGCGCGCAGGGGCTGGCCGAGGGTGATGTACTCCGACAACGCGACTAATTTCCGCGGAGCCGACCAGGAGCTACGCCACGCCTACGCCGAGTGGATGCCAGCCCTGCGAGATGAGGGGCTACTTCATCGCTTGGAGTGGCGCTTCATCCCTCCCGGCGCGCCCAACCAAGGCGGTGCGTGGGAACGTATGGTGCGCTCCGTGAAGACGGCGCTTAGCGTGACCCTGCGAGAGAAGGCGCCGGCGGAAGAAGTACTGAGGACTCTGCTCACTGAGTCTGAGTTCTCAATCAATGCGCGACCGCTGACACACGTCAGTGTGGATCCCAGCGACCCCGAGGCCCTAACCCCACACCACTTCTTGTTGGGGTCGTCCAAGGGGCTGCCGACGACAGGACCCTGCGAAGAGGATGACCGGAGGACTTGGCGAGCTAGTCAGGCGCTCGCTGACCACTTCTGGCGACGATGGCTACGCGAGTACCTGCCCACGTTGGTTCCTCGCGGCGAGCCACGGAACGACGTACGACCCATGCAAGCTGGCGACGAGGTCCTCGTGGTCGACAACACGCTGCCACGGAACACATGGCCGATGGGAATCGTCGAGCGCACGCATCGTGGACCGGATGGCGGCATCAGAGTCGTCGAGGTGCGCACCAGGACCGGCACCTTTCGACGCCCCGTGAGCAAGCTCGTCGTCGTGTCAACGAAGGAGGCTACGCGAGCTGCGCCGGGGGGAGAACTGTAAACGTCGGCGAGCTTTCACGTGGTGATTTTAGAAATGGACACTTCCCACGCTAAATTCCTTAATGGCTGTTTTTTATAACTGCACATTTTTAGGTTCTTAGCGAGTCTATGAATGGCGGCCTTTTTCAATGTAAAAAAATGTTATTTAAAATCAATGCTTAATGTTTCGGGCTCGACCGTAATTAAAATTTGTATGAAAGTATGGCCACATGGCGCGAAACGGCGTGAGAAAATAAGACGAACTCCGTCCCTTGTAATGTATCTACCTGATAGGGCCGGACACAATGTACCGTAAGCATTGTCTCTTAGCTTTCTTGTAACTTAGAAATTAACACGTGCATATTTAAAGTAGGATTGACGTAGGTGCCATGTGAGTAAAGCTATCTACACTTGTAATGATTTAAGAACTAGAGAAAAGGTAGATAGTTAGTTAGGATTGTCTCGCAGTTTTCTTCTTTGTTACAAAAATAACTGACCACGTTATGTTCACGAAATGACCACGTGTTTGACCACGTGTGTAAAATGACACATGTATGTGCCATGTGAATTTTAGAATAGGAGTATAATAAAACTTGAAATATACATAAGATTTAGAGAAAAGGTAGCTAATTAGATAAGATTATGTATATTGTCATAGTTTAATACTTGGAGTAAGGAGGAATCTAGATTAAGATTTTTGTGTTGATCTTTGTACACCTTTTATATTTTTCCTATGTAGAATTAAGTATGTAGATTAAGGAAATGTATAACTTGTGTATGTTTAAGTAAGATAAGTTTTATAAAATCGGCATTTCTGTGGTGCCATGCTTGAATACAGTTGAAAAGTAGGGGCGCCATTGTTCTCGCCGAGCGGTTTTTGTATAAAAGCCGGCCCGCTTGTAGGCAGAGACACAGTCGGTCTTCCACTCTACAAGGAGTAACAAGTAAGGAATAAATTGAAGATACGAATCACGATAGTATTTTCATTTCCTCAACGAGTCTCCAACCGAACCAACAATACAGTCCACTTCAAGTACCTTTCAATAAAATGTGACATTACTATAACTTCTCATACCATATATAGGAAACTATACAGGATACAGAGTGTAACTGTTACCAAGTAACATTGAGCTGAATTACATTGTTTGATATCTGTTGCGATCGCTTCAAATTAATCCAAACCATGTAGTAACTCCAAACCATGAGCGTGTACACAAAGTAACAAAGTAGGTAGGCAACATACACGTATAAGCACCCACAGCTTTTAAGCCAGAAAACAAGAACGATGTGCAGCCCTGAATCTCGTTTGAAAACTGTCAGATTTGATACTTATGTCGACTCCAATCTAGTTTTAGATCAAGATTAACCTCAGGATTTTCACAATATTATTTTTAGAACAGACGTGACAGAAATACTCCAAAATTAAAATTGCCGACTGCGATTCTTTTACTGTTTCTGAACTATTTTTAGGGTGGCAATATACTCAATATAACGGCATAGTAACAGAGTAAATACCCATCAATGTCTTCTTTATATATTCTAATGTAACAGATAACATTATTATATACTACCCATTCCTAAACACAAACAAAAATACCTTGTCATCGCTTTTATTTCTTTTGTTGTACTCAGACTAACAAATATATCAGAACATTGGATAAGTATGTTCTTGTTGATAGGTTTATTTTACGAGATGTCCTTATTTTCGTATCTGGTGGATTATTTTCTTCTTAGTATTAACCAATTATGCGGGTAAGTGGTCTCATAATAAAATCAGTCAATTGCGAGTCGGACTCGCGCACGTTCGTTTTCGTACCATTACCGCAAAAATATAACGTTTATTGTATGGGCTCCTGGTGATATTGTTTCCTTTTTTGCCGCTTAAATATTAATTTTATTCTGTTTTTAGTATTTGTTGTTATAGCGGCAACGGAAAATACATCATCTGTGAAAATCACGGTTCATGAGATACAGCCAGGTGGCTGACAGACAGACAGACAGACGGACAGTGGAGTCTTAGTAATAGGGTCCCGTTTTTACCCTTTGTGTACGGAACTCTAAAAACCGGCCATGTGCGAGTCGGACTCGCGCACAAAGGGTTCCGTACCATTTTCGTAAAAAACGGCAAAAAAATCACGTTTTTTGTATGGGAGCCCCCCTTAAATATTTATTTTATTTTGTTTTTAGTATTTGTTGTTGTAGCGGCAACAGATATACATCACCTGTGAAAATTTCAACTGTCTAGCTATCACGGTTCATGAGATACAGCCTGGTGACAGACAGAAAGACAGACAGACAGACGGACCGCGGAGTCTCAGTAATAGGGTCCCGTTTTTACCCTTTGGGTACGGAACCCTAAAAACGAGCTAAGAGTGGCTCAATGAAAGAAAAATAAAATAACTAAAAATGAACGTCAAAAGTTTTAAGTGGCTTTTACTTAGCTTTATTTTAGTTTCTTTTTAATGGTAGTTAAAGAAAGGTAGATTAGTGCTTAACCAAATACTTTGGTTAAATACTTTACGTCTTTGGTCCAAAGTACTGAAGTGTTCCTAGTATTTCAAAACGGGCGTTAAAAACTAGCCGATTTCAAGTAAGTCCGCGTACCCTATACGTACGTAAATCACTAAATCGGAAGGCAAGGAAGAAAATGTCACTATACGATCACGTTGCAAATAAATAAATTCAATGTAGCAAACAAAATCACATAACATTTGGGGTCGGAACCCCTAAACTTAAATTGATTTGTAGATTTATCGAACATAATATGAAGCCATTTCCTTTTATCAATATGTTATAAAATGAGGGTAGGTAGGTACGTACAACCATTTTAAGATTTGTTCCGGTCGGATCCCCTCGGTCTGACCCGCTGCTGGTTTTTTTTATTATTTCCTTTCTGATCCACTATAAACTTTGATATTCCGGTCTGATCCCCTTACTCTTTGTGACGGGTAAGTACAGTCAAGAGAAAACAGTTCTTTATTAGTAAAGTTTTTCTTCCAATACATTATTTATTTATGTACACACAAAAACACTTTGCTTATTTCAATAGAAATTTCTTCAAGCAGACCTGCGACAGGAAAGTAGAATGATATACAAAGACACAGTGTGTAGAAGAAAATAAGGAAACTTTAAATAGACTAACACACTACATTATGAGAAAGAGAATATAAATTGCATTCCTAGGGTTGAGATCTATCTAGTTTTATTTTAAAGATGATAAGGACTACATTTCTTTTAATTGCGACTTATATTTCAGCAGCGTACATAATAACAAGTGTTGAATTATATTGTAATTAATAACAAAGTGGCTAAAAAGGATATCACTGTTAACCCCAAAACTGTAAGTCGTTTGGCAGCTTTTAAGGCTAAACTCATTAATAAATTACCAATTTTGTCAATTCATGCTGATCCTAATCACCTATATGATGATTTTTTTAGTATATACTGTAAACAATTTAATTCGACCTTTATTCCCAAGAATATCTCCGTTAATAGTAACGCATCATTCGGTGATTGGGCGACCATTGGTATTCATAAAAGTAGAACACGGCTTTATGAGCTGTACAGTGTACTGCCTTATGTAAACACTGCTGAATTTAATTTATATGTTAGAAATTATTCAAAATTATTTAAAAAAGTTTGTAGTTTGGCCAAGTCGCATTATTTGAGTTCAAAGATTAAAAACAGTAGTAATGTTATTAAAACGACTTGGAATATTATTAATAGTGAAACGGGAAGATCTGGTAACCGAAATACTGACTACAGCCTGTCTATTAATGACAACATCATAAAATCAGACTCACAAGTCGCAGTGGCCTTTGAAAATTTCTTTTCGGATATTCCCATTTCAACTACTAAATCCCTAAACTCATCACCTTCTGTGGCTGAGTCTTTGCTAAAAGAAAATGTTAATGTCTGCGATACGGAATTTCTTTTTGAACATATTACTTGTAGAGACATAATTAAAACCTTTCACACTTTAAATGTTAAAAAGACTGCAGATCTGTGGGGTCATTCTGTAGAAGTTGCTAAGTCTATTATTGATATTGACGCACCTAGTTTTATCTTTAATAATTGTATCGACTGTGGGGAGTTTCCTGACCTAATGAAGAATAGTAAAATAATACCTTTGTTTAAATCAGGTGTACATCAGACCCTACAAATTATAGACCTATTTCAGTACTACCTACTTTTAGTAAGATATTTGAGAAATTAATTTTAGAGCAATTGAAAAGATTTTTTAATAAGCATAAATTATTACATAGCAAACAGTTCGTTTTTACAAGGGGTTGTTCAACTACTGATGTTGTTGTACCGGTGTTGAGCTTTTAGGACATATTTATAATGCATGGGAAGATAAGTGCGATGCCCTGGGAATCTTTTGTGATTTGTCCAAGGCATTTGATTGTGTTCTTCATGAAACGCTAATCAGGAAACTCCGCCACTACGGGATCCGGAACAGCGCTCTGGATCTTCTTACTTCTTACTTGAGTAATAGGATTCAGACTGTTGACGTTAATGGAAAAAGATCACCCGGATCTATAGTAAAAATGGGAGTCCCGCAGGGCTCGATTCTTGGTCCTTTCTTGTTTCTTATTTATATTAATGACTTGCCTTACCTCATAAAGGATAACCATGACATAGTGTTGTTTGCAGATGATACTTCACTTTTGTTTAAACTTAAACGGCAGCAGCTGGTTACTGACGAAGTAAATAGCGCGATCTCAAAAGTAGTTCACTGGTTCAATGTTAACAATTTACTCCTTAATGAAAAAAAACCAAATGCATTAAGTTTACCCTACCTCACGTTAGGCAGGTGAAAACTGATGTGTTGATAAAGGGCGAAGAATTGAATCCTGAGAATAGCACAGTATTTTTAGGCTTAACTTTGGATGCTAAGCTTCAGTGGGGCTCACATATAGATAAATTGTCAAAGAAGCTAAGCTCCGCAGCATATGCTGTTAGAAAAATTCGTAATTTAACTGACATAGAGACAGCCCGTTTAGTATACTTTAGCTATTTTCATAGTGTAATGTCGTACGGTATTCTGTTGTGGGGAAATGCCGCCGACATCCAG
Organism: Orthosia gothica; assembly: GCA_949775005.1. Taxonomy (NCBI): domain Eukaryota; kingdom Metazoa; phylum Arthropoda; class Insecta; order Lepidoptera; family Noctuidae; genus Orthosia; species Orthosia gothica. The sequence continues at coordinate 17,906,306 of OX459058.1, forward strand.
AAAATCTTTGTTTTGCAGAAAAGAGCTGTTCGATCAATATATAAATTAAGCCCGAGGCACTCTCTCAGAGAGAAATTTAAGGAGATTAATGTAATGACTGTGCCCTCTCAGTATATTTATGAAAATCATTTATATGCTCATAAAAATATAAAATTGTTTAAAAAATACAGTGATATCCATAACATAAATACTAGGAACAAACACAAATTTGTAGTACCTACAACAAGGCTCAAGAAGATAGGTGGCTCGTTTAGATGTAAATGTGTACGCTTTTATAATAAGCTTCCAAGCCACGTACAAGATCTAAGTCTTAATAAATTCAAATCATTCATTAAACGTAAGTTGTGTCAGAAAGCGTTTTATACCATTAAAGATTACGTTGAGGACAAAAAGGCTTGGGATTGAGCTGCTCCAATTAATTTTGATTTTTTATATTTTGCACCGTGAATTTTGTTTTTAATTTTGATATTTTTTTTGTTTTCTTGCAATGACAAGAATATTTACTTTTTAAAGTATTATATTATTTTATTTTTATTATTGTGAATGTGAAGACTATGTGGATTTTTGTTTTTTATTATAACTTTTTTTTTTTTTTTTTTTTTTTTTTTTTTTTTATATGTAATAGGCTTGCGTTTGACCACTATCTCACCTGATGGTAAGCGATGATGTGGTCGACGATGGAGCACGCTTGCCTAGAAGTAACCTATTCACTCTTGACTTAAAGACTCCCAGGTTGTAGCTATCGGGAAACACAGACTCAGGCAGGGAATTCCACTCTTTTGCTGTTCGTATAATAAAAGTGTTCCCAAAACGTTTGGTGCGTATGGGTGGGATGTCCACCATGTATCGATGACGCATCGCCGTACGTCTTGTAGTCCGATGATGGAACGGGCTAGGAGGAATCAGTTCATGCAATTCCAACGCACACTCCCCGAAATGTAACCGATAAAAAACCGACAGGCTGGCAACTCGGCGCCGATGTTCAAGGCTCTGGAGCCTAGACTCGACCAGTATCTCATTGCCGATAAGCCTCTTGGCTCGTTTTGTAATGTTCCCACTGCTGGGACACAGGCCTCATCTCTGTGAGAGAGAATGGGCCGTAATCCACCACGTGGGCCCAGTGCGGGTTGGCTTCGGATTTTAGGTTCTAGGATATGCCGGTTTCCTCACAATGTTTTCCTTCACCGTTTTGAGAGCAGTGGTGATGACATAATTTACACAAAGTAAAGCGCCTGACTGGGTTCGAAACCACGACCTACGACATGTAAGTCGCGGCCGTTACCACTGGGCCATCACTGTAGGTTTGTTTGTTATGGGTAATATCCAGAAGAACTGGCCCGATTACGAAAAATCAGACTGATTGATAGCTACACTATCCTTGAGTGTCAGAGACATCGAATACTAATTTTATTAGTAATCGAAGACCGGCTACTGACAACGTTATCCCGAAAAAGTAATTTATCCGTTTCTGCGTAAGAAAATACGTAGGTATATTTTACCAATATTGCTGGTCATTGACCCTATAATAAGATCATCCTTTTATCATCATTATCATGTCAAAACGTCCGGCTAATCTGCCTAATGGTCGTTCAAAAGGTCGTAAACATCGCGATAAACACGATGCTTAACAGACGAATTAGTGGTCACCATATAGGTTGTATATTAACTGATAGGAGACCGGATCCATACTCTTGAAATATTTTATTCATTTTATCACATCTACGGGCTTAACGGTTTAATATGCGACAACGATGCGTCAAAGCTTTATCATATAAATTGTACTTTCTATCTGGAGAACAACGCCAGAGAACAGCCTTGTAATTTGATTCCATAATAACGATTGAAGAGGGATGCCTAAGTACATACATACATTTGTACTTGCACGTACACTCGTCAGTAAATTGTACGTTCATACATTACCGATTTGTATGTGTTAGAACTTTGATCTTTGTAACATACCTCTAATGTTTGTTTAACTGATAGATAGTTTCCCATTAATTTACTTCACGTGATAGGATATCGACAGCATTATATACCAGTACGCACATGAGAGTTAAAACAGTTTCGGCTGAAGTAAGCAGAACAGTTTTGTCTATTCACCTAGTGTTGAAACAGATTGTTCATAGTCAAGTTTAATTTACTCTTCATCTAAGGTATGTTTATGCGTGATGTAGGTCAGGATTTTTAAATGTATAATTAAAACAGAAGCACTCTGCAATCGATGGCCTTTTAGCCAAACATTATTGCAAACTAATCTTTTTAGGCCGACGACCAACAGCGGCACACTGTTAATCAATTTCATTCCTGGTTTGCCTTCACGTTTTAGATTTTTTATGTGCAAAACATGCAAATCCCGGCCATACAACTTTTCAGCGGACAGTTTGTTATTACTAGTACATAGATAAATGGAAGCAATCGTTTTTTAATTTAGTCCTGTACAACAATGTGTTTTGTTTCGGCAAAATAAAGTTTCTAGTGTTTTACATGTTGTGTTATTTTAAGGGTATTTATTTTAACCGTAGGTACGAAGTGGTTGGATTGGATTATTGTAAAAGAAACTAAATTATTTATATTATTCACTTTTGCTGTCACAGCGCTTACCATTTTCAGACGAATTTTTGTTGCGACGCGACCTGAAGCATAGCTTAATCCGCCACACGAATAACTACATAAATATCTCTCTCACCCCGGTCTTTCCACCCTACTTCTATTTCTGCGGCGCATCAGTGCTTATTAAGGTTATTAGTGTAAAGTGCTCATACACGCTTAGGCCCGAATGAAAAAATCACTCACTTTTGAAATCTCTTTTCGTAAGTCTCGGTTTTTACTAAATCATATGCTTAATTTATGAAAAGGCATTTCAATTTAACATCATATAGGCCACAAATGAGCGCTGAATCTAGTGATCATATTTATTTGATAGTTCAATATTATTAATTTTTATTTTGTTGAGGATTATTTTGTTTGTTTGATTTTAATGTAGGTTAGATTAGATTTTATTTAACCACGCTTCCGTTCACCTACATGTTAGTCAGATCAAATCAAGGTTGATAACCGGACTCACAGTGACCACTGCCCTGAGAAGAGCCAAAGGCAGAGTAGCCTGAAAGCAGCATGTCAGTGAATTCCTCAAAGCTTTTCAGGATGGACACGACCTTCAGCACAGAAGAACACAGAATGGAAAAACGCAATAACTCTTTGCCCGACAAGAGAAGTGAGCCCAGGGCCTCACACTCTCAATCAAGAGCATTGTCTATAAACGTAAATCAATGTTTATGTATAACAACAATGCCTAAAGGTTTATATGTTAGCAATCTAGTAAATGCCAATTTACATACAAATCTGTAAAATATTTTTTTTCCGATACCACTGATAAAACTTTACTGGGTAGGAATAATAAAGAGTTAGGACCAAACCTTTAGAATGAAAGAATATTGAATTGTCCAGCTTAACTTAGAACCCCAATAACAATCGGCATATTTAGTTTATAGATACCATTTACACAGAGTAAAGTTATTCATGGTTAGGGATCAGTGCACTAAAATAACGGGAACCCTTATAATTGTATTAAATTCCAGTCGTTACTAAGATAATAATACATTATCACATTTAATATAATAAACATCTTCTACAATTCGGTATTGAAGTCCAAATTGTATAGAATTTCTAAGTTCGAATAGAAACAGATATAATTATAATCTTATTGCAAGAGTTATACTCGGGTTCATTAATGGATTGACAATGTTAGATTTTGTTGTTATGTGTGTTTGTTGGAATTTTGTCGCCAGGTAAGCAATTAAACAGGAACCAAATTCTCTGACTAATTGACTGACTAATTTTCTTTTGTTTTTAATAAAAGTAAGTAAAGTACCTAAACGAAACTAAGGCTTTTCTAGCCAACTTGAATATTAAAACTTCGTATCATTTTAAACATTTAAGGTCGCTGGGGAACTTTCTATAAAGGTTCTGATGAGCGACCCAATATCAATGAAAAAATAAATGAGATTGGACCGTATATTTTTATTGCGTTGAGATAAGAGCTCGTTTTTTTACTGGAATATGGAACAGTTTTATTTATGACTTTTCGTATGTTAATTTTAACATAGCAGATCCATAAACTACAAAATTATCCCATAAAAAAATCAAATTACGATTGTGAGGTCAACATAAACATCACTACTACAACGTAGACTTTACCCGGATCTTTTTACTCGGCGTATTATGTCATCTTCTGCTAAACATCTTTATTAGCTTTTATACCTAATTAAGATGGCGAACCCTCTTCTGGTCCCACCATCATACAAACACATAAGATTTCCCGGTCCTAAATAGGTAGGTTCCATTAGTAGGATAGGAAGGACACGTGTAGTTTCCGGCAAAGAAAAATTATCCCTTTTGAGGTCAAGAGGCTCCTTAAAAGGCGATCAAAAGGATTAGAGCCAGAAGGAAGGGTATTGCGGTCATTAATATTTAATTTGCTAAGCATAATGATTTTAATTGATTTGTACAATAAAATTGTTCTAGTAGAGCTCTTTGTGAATATGTTCGTCTGGGGAGGGAAGCATCTACAGCTACAATACATATCAATGTTTATTTTATTTACTTATTTATTTAGGCAAACCAACTAAATACACACAAGGGCATCAATAATACTTATCATTAGCTAATATAATAGCACAGCATTTTATTTATATCTCACTACACAATAATAATTAATATAATGGTGGATAACAATAATATCATCAATATCGATAATCTTTTACAATAACAATCAACTTGATTTTTCAATTAAATAAGATAAGACTGAGTTAAATAACAAAATAAAAACATAATACAAAAACATACACGCAAAAAAAAAAAAGTAACTAGAAACGTTACTGAGCAAGAATTACATATTGGTGAGCACAGCTCTTTTAAATTTAGTGTTGCTGCCTGAAAATATGGCGAAGTCAAAATCTTGAAGAAACAAGTTGCTAGTAGTGTTGCCATGTTCAAGTTTGCAGGGAATGTCGGTGTAATTACGGCCACATGAGATATTTCCGCTTTGTGGCTGGGTTAAACACATACCTGATATGCCTTTGGTATTGTAGATGTAAGTTTATATGTATAAGTCGGATATCGTGCGTGACGCTGTGTGTGTATCGAGGAATTAAAAATGTCCTCTTTGGTTAAATGTGCAAATTGCAATGTAGTGATTAACGAAGTTTTGGCCTTCGTCCATAATAAAATATCTGTGATGGACGATGAAAGTATAAGCAGAATCTGTGTTAGCGCTTTCTCAGAAACTGAAATTGTAACGGCGAAGAAGTTGTTGTTCGAATCCTTGCCAACAACAAAACGCAAGATAACGCGGAGGAAGGCGGGGAAAAATATTCGAGACATAGACGACATCATCTGTCTGATCCGAGGAACCGACTCCGAGGATATCCCAGTGTTCGTGGCCCGCAACCTTGAGAAGTTACCCCCAGTTCTGTTCGACCATGTTGACGTAACGAGGCTTTTGAAAGACATTGTTAAGCTACGGCAAGATCTCGACATAATGAAAGAAGACTATGCTACAGTTAAGCAGATGGACCAGTTGAGGAATGAGGTGCAGCATCTTTCATCAGGATGGTGCAATGTTAACCCCAGAAGAGGTGCATGTGTCGGAAGCTATGAGTGCGATAGTGGTCCCATGGGATTGTCACTGGAGTGCAATAATGGCATTAGTGACCGCTATCAACAACAAACTATTGTGGAATCTGCACTAAAATCCAGTTTTCACAATATTTTTGAGCATCATATTTCGGAGGGTAGTAGTGAAACAGCGCCACAGAAAAAGCAATACGATCCTACCGTCGAACTACGAGACGCGACTACTATGACGCACGTAGGCCAGCTGATCAAGTCGTTTGCGTCTCCTGCAGCGCGGCCCGCGGTCGATCCCCCGCCACCGCCGCCACTGCGGCTGTCTAGTCCGACCGCCTGTATTGTGCCGATACCATCACCACTCGACTCGGCCGTACGACACACGGTCAACAAAAATGGGTCCGGTCTTATCGCACATAAGCAGAAATCGTTGGCGGAGATTGTTCGAGAAGGGAAATGGAAGACACAGGCCCCGAGTGACCAGTGGGTTCGTGTCCAAAACAAAAGGTCACGAAACCGTTTTGTTGGGAAGCGAGGAAAAGCAATTCGTGAGCCTGGAAGTAATTTTATGGCAGCGGAAACTAAGGTTCCCATTTACATTTATAATGTGGCGAAGGGCGTGTCCGTGTGTGACATCCGTACCTACATTATGAAGAAGATTAATATTGATGTTAACATTGAAAAAATGGACATGAAGTTAGCGAAGGATTACGAATCATACAAAATATTCGTACCTAAACATTCGTTAGTAAATTTCCTGAGTGATGAATTCTGGCCAAAGGGGGTAGCCTATCGTCGGTTTATAAACAACATCAGACGTGATAAGGAAAATGTCCGTGTGACTGGCGTGAATAATGAAAGTTCTAAATTATGAATAACATCAATCTAATAAGTTTTAATTGTAAAAACGTGATGAGATCAGTGGAATGTGTGCGGAAGCTTTGTCGCACGGCTGATGTTGTGGCGCTGCAGGAGACGTGGCTACTGCCGCACGACCTCGGGTACTTGGCCGCTATAGACGATGACTTCGCCTGCACGGGTACCTCTGCAGTGGATACCGCTGCTGGGGTCTTACGCGGGAGGCCCTACGGTGGAGTTGCACTGCTGTGGAGAAAGGTTGCGTTTCCGACGGTAACCGTAGTGAAGTGTAATAGTGTGCGTCTTGCCGCGATAAAAATCGAGCTCAGTGATCGTTCCATTTTGATATTTTCTGTATACCAGGCCCCTCAGAAAGTATTGCGAAAAAAAGTTTTTATATATGGGAGACTGGCCAGTTATAATGTTTTTCGAAAATATGATTATTTATAAGTAAAAATAAGTAAGTTCCAATTTCAAAATTTCCCTCCACATTTTTTGCGAGTTAATTCAAAGTATTGTGTCTCACTGAAATATGGATCTGCGCCGGGAACATTTTAGAGCTATGATTTTATACGATTTCAAGTGTCGCCTGAAACCGGATGAATCGTACGATAGACTTCAAATGGCATTCATGGATGAAGGCCCTTCCAAGGCAACCGTGTATCGTTGGTATAACGAATTCAAGCGCGGTCGACCAACTTTGGGGGATGACGAAAGAAGCGGTCGCCCTTTGACGGCTGTTACCGAAGAAAACGTGCTAGCAGTGAAAAATTTAATCCAAGACAATAGGCGAATTACATATCAGGAGATTCAACACATATTGAAGATTGGATCGGGAAGCGTTCACGAGATTCTACACAGCCATCTTCGCGTGAGGAGGATAGTATCACACTGGGTGCCGCACAACCTCACCGATGCTCAGAAGCAGGCCCGGGTGGAATGGTGCCGTGATATGCTTAACAAATTTGAAGCAGGCTCGTCTCGGCGTGTTTACGACATCGTTACAGGTGATGAGTCCTGGATTTATCAATACGACCCAGAAACCAAGCGCCAGTCGACTGTTTGGGTGTTTCAAAATGAGCCAACGCCTACCAAAGTGAAGCGATCTAGAAGCGGGGGTAAGATTTTGATCGCTAGCTTTTTTAATTTGACTGGCCACTTGGTATCAATTCCCTTACGGGATCAAAGAAGCATTAATGCCGAATGGTATACTACCAAATGTTTGCCAGAAGTTTTCTCTGTTATAAGCAACAAGCGACCAAACACAGGGCTCCGCGGGCTACTGCTCCACCACGACAATGCACCTGCGCACACCGCACTCAAAACGAGGGACTTCCTGGACAGCACGCCAGTCAAACTCCTGGGTCACCCTCCTTACAGCCCTGATCTAGCACCGTGTGACTTCTTTTTATTCCCAAAAATAAAAAAATCAGCTCAAAGGGATACAATTTTCGTCGCCGGAAGATGCGCTGGCTGCGTTCGAGCAGGCTGTAAACGAGGTGTCTGCGGCGGACTGGAAAAAGTGTTTTGAAAACTGGTTTAGGCGCATGAATCTTTGTATAGAGGCTGGTGGAAAGTACTTTGAAAAGATTTAATAAAAATATATGTACGTATAGAACAATTTTTTTTAGTTTCGCAAAACTTTCTGAGTGTCCCACGTATATGCCTACCGAGTCCAATGAAAACTTAATGGAGTTCACAGAGTGTCTCAGTGAAATGACAGCAATAATTGACAGCCACAATGTGGAATCGGTGTTTATGTTAGGGGACTACAATGCGCACCCCGGTAAGTCATTTGCTACTGAACTCTTAACGTTCTGTGCGGATCAATCATGGTCCTGTGTTGACTTGGAACTGATGCCGTCGGACAGTCATACTTTTGTCAGTGTTGCGCACGGCTGTCGGCGCTGGCTCGACCACTGTCTTGTGACTAGTGCCGCGCGGCAGTCTGTGTCCGCGGCCTCTGTGTTATATAATACCTACTGGTCTGATCATTACCCTGTATCTATACTATGTAATTTTCATTTAGTTAAGCCTAAAATTTGTATACCCTTTTTTTTTTTTTTTTTTTTTTTTGCATATATAGAATAGTCTGGGGTGAACGCGATTCGACTCAAATTGCAAAATTTAAAAATGTATGTCATTCTAGACTACGTGAAATTGATTTTCCTTCAGAACTAAGAAACTGCTCAGATAATATGTGTTGTAACAAAAGTCATAAAATCATATTAGATAACATATATGACGAGATTATTTGTGTACTGTCGGAGGCCGCTATATGTAGTTATAATGTTACCGGAAAGCGTAGAGGTAAATATGTTACCGGGTGGAACAGGCACGTCCGTGGCGCTCATGGGAGGGCCCGGCTAAGTTTTCAGGCTTGGTTATACGGGGGTAAGCCCGGGGCTGGCCGTCTTTATAATGATATGTGTGAAACTAGGCGCGCTTTTAAATCAAAATTAAAGTGGTGTCAGGATAATCAACAACAGATAAAATTGGATATTATGGCTGAGCTTCACTCAAACAGGAAATTTGGCCAGTTCTGGAAAAACACCAATAAAATGAATCATAAACCGGGCCTCCCCGTGAGTATCGCGGGAGTGCACGAGCCTAGCGAGATCGCCACTATGTTCTCCCACCATTGCAGGGTGGATTCCTGGGCCCAGCAAAGCAGGAGCTCGATGCTGAGGAAGGTGGTGAGCGTAGTGTTAATTTTACTGCGAATGAAGTGCGCGCGGTGATCAGAGGCATGGTGAGGGGTAAATCCCCGGGTCACGACAGCCTTAGCATCGAGCACCTGCAGCACGTGGGTGTACACCTACCCAGAGTGCTTTCTATGTTTTTTACCCTGTGTTTAGGCCACTCTCATTTGCCCGCTAAACTTATGCGTACTATAGTTGTACTAATCATCAAAAATAAAACTGGTGATACATCTGATGTAAACAACTATAGACCGATTTCTCTAGCCACAGTGGTCGCCAAAGTACTGGACAGTCTGCTTGGTCAGCACCTGAATAAACACGTCTCGCTAAACGACGCACAGTTCGGCTTCAGGCCCGGGCTTTCCACCGAGAGTGCTATTCTGTGCCTCAAGCAGACTGTACAATATTACACGAGTAGAAAAACCCCAGTGTATGCATGCTACCTTGATTTATCAAAAGCGTTCGATCTTGTATCGTACGATATTCTATGGGGTAAATTAAGGGATGAAACATGTCTACCTAGGGAAGTTGTGTTATTGTTTATGCATTGGTATAACAATCAAAAAAATTTTGTAAGATGGGCAGGCGCTCTCTCGGGGGAGTACGGTCTGGAGTGCGGGGTGAGGCAGGGGGGGCTGACCTCTCCAACGCTCTTCAACCTGTACGTTAACCAGCTGATCGATGAGCTCAGTGGCACCGGCATCGGGTGTCATATAGATGGAGTGTGTGTAAATAACATCAGCTACGCAGATGATATGGTGCTGCTGAGCCCTTCAATTGGTGCCTTACGAAGGCTCCTAAAAGTGTGTGACTCCTACGTGGTGACTCATGGGCTAAAATACAACACAAAAAAGAGTGAAATAATGATTTTCAGGCCGGACAACAAAAGGTATACGTTCGTTCCGAATTTCACCTTATGTGGTACAGCTCTAAATAAAGTCGAGCAATTTAAATATTTGGGCCACTGGGTCACTGAGGACCTTAAGGACAGTGTGGATATTGAAAGGGAGCGCAGGGCGCTGTCTGTCCGATGCAACATGTTGGCCCGCAGGTTTGCACGGTGCACGGGGGCTGTCAAAGTTGCGCTTTTTAAAGCTTACTGTCAGTCCTTTTGCACCTGCAGCCTGTGGGTTAACTATACGCAGCGGACATACAGCGATCTGCGCGTTCAATACAATAACGCGTTCCTGGTGTTGATGGGGCTGCCGCGCCACTGTAGTGCCTCTGCGATGTTCGCGGCGGCTGACACAGACGGCTTTGCCGCCATTATGCGTAAACGGTGCGCTTCTATCATGCGCCGCGCGCGCGACAGTCCCAACACAATCCTGCGCGCGCTGGCGGACAGGTGGGTCTCTCCGATGCTGGCTCGCTGGATACGGCTGCACGCTGTCGTATAGTGATTTGTCACCATCATCGGAGAGTCCACCCGGTCCTGCCAATTTGCTGTTTTATAATTGTTCTTAGTATATAGTATTTATTTAAACTATTTTATTATTAAATGTCAATCAATTATTAATTATTACTAACACTAGTTTGTAAGATCGCAATTGTACTAACAAATATGGATGTAATCGCAAGATGAATCTGAAATAAATGATTTATTATTATCTCCTTTATTCATATTCTTTCTTATTGTCTACATTTTTAAATATTTTTATAAAACATACAAAAAAAAAAACATTTAAAAATATAAAAAATAGAGACCCACCGGTATCGGGAACAGGGTCCAAGCTACCGGCGGTCAGGGCTCCAGAGAGAGGAACCTCCTAACAATACGAGCCGTGTCCAGCAATACTGCTTTCTGGATCAGGCCCTTGACCCAGCCGCCTAACGAGAGCCTCCTAAGGTGTTGGTCGAGGCTCGTGGCTATTAAGCCATTGGCTGACACGACTATCGGTACAATGATCGCTGTGTCCACATCCCACATGTCGACAACCTCGCGAGCCAAGTCAAGATACTTGATTTGCTTATCTTTCTCGGCTTTCACGAGGTTCCCGTCATGCGGGACGGTAATGTCAACAATCATTGCACGCCTCTCGAATCGGTCCACCACCACTATATCAGGCTTATTAGCAATAATGGTCCTGTCAGTGATGATGGACCGATCCCAGTACAATGTGATATTGCCATTCTCGAGAACTGGGTCGGGCACATACCTGTAGTACGGCACCTCCGATGCCACAAGAGTGTATTTCAGAGCAAGTTGCTGATGGATAATCCTGGCTACAAGGTTGTGCCTATGCAAGTACTCTTCGTTAGCTAGACGAGAACAACCAGAGATAATGTGGCGGATCGATTCACCCGGCCGGTGACATGCCCGACAGATGTCAACCGTGCCATCCTTCACAATAAATCTCCGGTAGTTATTCGTCATGATAACTTCGTCCATAATTGCACAGACAAAACCTTCGGTTTCCCCAAAGAGGTCACCGAAACGCAGCCAGGCTACGGACGCTGACTGATCTACATCGGACCCATGTAGGGCCCGGAAAAAGCGTCCGTGAAGCTCCTTACTCTGCCATACCTCCCTGCGGTCGTTAGTGTCAAGCACTACAGGCTTGCGCCAGTTCTCATTCGCCAAGGAGAGCGGGGTGAGTCCCTTGTCCACTGCTACTACATCTCGATGCATTCCCACGTCGGCGTGTAGAAAATATTCCCTGAGATTGCATACCTCGCGGTTGTGGAGGTTCTTGGCATTTAAAAAGCCTCGGCCTCCACACTTCCGCGGGATATACAATCTCATGACCGACGATCGTGGGTGATGCATTCGATATGCAGTCAGCAGTGTACGGACCCGCCTATCCAGGGCGTCGAGTTCCGTTTGAGTCCATTTGAGTATGCCGAAAGAATACATCAATACCGGCATGACCCAACCGTTGAAGGCGCGCACCTTGTTTCCACCCGAAAGAAGGCTATTAAAAACCTTTTTCAGGCGGCCAAAGAAGCGTTCCTTCAACGATTGCTTCATGTCAGTAGTGCTGATACCTAACGCTTCCGACATACCCAAATACTTATAGGTTTCGTTTGGAGAGAGGGATCTCAGGTTTATGGAATCCACGAGTTGAATTCCCGCGGATTCCACAATCTCGCCTCGCTTTACATGCATGACCGCACACTTGTCCACGCCAAACTCCATCCTGATGGCGCTACTAAAAGTTTCAGTTACCTTCAGTAGCTCCATCAGCTGAAGATTGCTGGGGGCAAAGAGCTTCAGATCATCCATGTAAAGGAGGTGAGATATAACCTGACCACCTCTCTTCAACCGATAGCCTAGTCCTGAATTCTCCAGCAGCATGCTTAGAGGATTCAGGGCCAGGCAAAACCAAAGTGGACTCAAACTATCACCCTGGAATATACCTCGCTCGATCCTTACAGGTTCGCTATTCCTCTGGATATTTCGACATCCTGGATAGCAAAGGACTGTGCTCCATTGCCTCATACACGACATCAGGAAGGTGCGTAGAGTTGTATCTATTTTATACAATTCTAGCACCCTCATGAGCCATGTATGAGGCACCGAGTCATAGGCCTTCTTATAATCTATCCAACATGTCGACAGATCCTTTCGGGAACGCCGAACCTGTTGGCTAATGGCCATATCTATAAGGAGTAGCTCCTTAGTACCGCGAGACCCGTTCCTACATCCATTCTGAGAGGCCGACATGATCGAGTTATCGTCGACGTGTTTATTAATTTTAACTCTCAAAATGGATGTAAGAACCTTATAGACCGTCGGTAAACATGTAATAGGTCTATAATTTTTGGGTTCCGCGGTGCTACCAGACTTGTGGAGCAGGTGGGTAATTCCTGTTGTTAAGAACTGGGGTAGCGAACCAGACTCTAAGGCTGCCTGGAACTGAGATGCCAAACGAGCGTGCGACCTTTGTAGCCATTTTATCCAGAAGTTGTGCAGTCCGTCCGGCCCTGGAGATTTCCAGTTCGGCAACGGGCGGACTGCACGGGCTACATCTTGGGCGCTGATCATGATAGCTCCCATTTCTTGTATGGGATCGCAAGCTCGCTCAACCTCCCGAGTCCATTCACCTTCGGTGTGACTGACAGGCACCGACCAGATACTGCGCCAGAAGTTGAACATGGCGTCATCATCCGGCAGGCGCGTATCAGTCACACCTTGGTTGGGTCGCTCCCAAGCTCGGTAAACCCACCTTTCATTTCTTTGGAATGTGCGATTCTGGGTGTATCGCTCCACTCGCCGCCTATACCTACGAATACGGTTTGCCCACGCATACACTTTCTGTTTCAGGAAGTCGATGCGCTCCGTGACATGGGATATGTAGTCTCGGGGGCTGACATCAGTCCCCGAAAACGCCCGTCTCACAAAGCGCATCACTCTTGGCCGAGTATTGCCCTCCCTGAAACAAATTAGTTTGCATTATTATTATTATTTGCCTATTGTAGGCGACACTCACCATAACGTGGGCTGACTAAATAAACACTCAAAATCATAAAAAGACACGCTTCATCGGTATTATAAATCACTACACTAACCAATAAGCTTTGATTAACTACGTACCGTCAAACCTTAAGAAAATGTCAACGCAATGCTTTTAGTGTTGTTGACAAAGTATAGTAATACCTATTAGGTCCCTAATGTTATGTTCACATTCCTATTTACGTTCCATGCCATTTATTAATAGAAGAGTTGACTTTGGGGGCAGGTGACTGAGGAAACTTGGTCGTTTACCTAAAAACTTTCAACATTTGACGAATCATGTCTTCCTTCATTACTTATCACGATGTTGTGCTTACTCTAATGATCCTCGTTAGGGCGGCATTTCCGTGATGAGGAAGAACATTGGCGTGTGTTGTAACAATTTATTTCTGTTATTGCAGAAAGTCCTGAAAATAATACATCAGATACAAATTATATGGTCGATAAAAGAAGCTGTAACAGACGTTTTTAATAGAGGAAAAACATCAATGATCACTCAAATTTTTATATAAAATTCTCATATTTTTTTATACCTGTCACTTGTTGTGCGCGTTGAATGCCGGGAAATCGCGAATCAAAAGGAAAAAATAAATAAGCTCATATGGTAGAAATTATAACGTTAAAAGTGTGAAAGGGTAACGTCAGTAACTGGGTCACAAGTTTAATGAATGGGGGTAGGTAGTAGGTACTGCTGATCTGGTGACACGGTAGTGTCCCCTCCAAGACGAGCCAACCGAAGCGCAAGGGCACTAACTATCTTTTCTCGAAACGCATCGGCGTTTTTTTGAAACCTCATAACTTATATTTTTTTTAATTTGAAATCATCTAATGACTTCTCTGGCCTGGTTGAAGCGGGAGGGTGTGTCAGACTTTTACTGACTAAAGCCAACCCATGTTCCTACAGTTGCATGTGCCAGGACCGCATCATCAGATCATCATCAGATCTCATGTAGAGCCAAGCTTCAAACTGTACACGCCCTGATTCTACAAGCATAAGGTTAAAAATTTAATCACTGTTCATTACTTTTCTGTCATACAAAAATTCATGTAGTAACGAAACATGGCGACCAGGAGTTGCACATACAAAATACGTGAAAGTTACAAGTGGCAACTTCTAATAACAAGGCATGTGCCAGTAGCGAAACGACAAAGCCACATATATTGACTAAGATGTTGTAAAGTTAGGGCGTGTAGAGTTGCAAGCTTGGCACTCTTGGGTCTGATAACTTTTTGACAGTACCAGCCATATTGGCCTCGACTAGGCTATATTTTACATGAAAATGTTTTCGGTGAGATTCACTTTACACATAATTCACTCAGTATAAGTTAGTCAGATAGAAATTCCTTTAATAGCATTACGAGTATGATGAGCCTCTGTCCCGTTGAAACTGTGCGGAACGGTCTAACTTGTGTAAACTGCAAACTTGTGCTAATTACCTCTGACCGCCGTCTTCATTACGTTTAGTTAAGTAAAGATTACTGAAACTTTACGTTATTTCAGTGGCGTAAAGTTTTAATTTTCTAAGATGATGATGTATACTAAACGCTTCCCTTGTTAAAACAATTACTAAGTTTCTCTCTAAAGACTTTCTATAAAAGATAATCAATCATCGGGTATAGCCGACTTAGCCTTGACATCTGAGGACGCTGGGATTAATTTGTTATCCGCTTTTTTCATTATTAATATGTGTCTGTATATTTATATCTGATTTTAAAATGAGAATCACATCTAATAGGCCAGTCGTAATTTTTTTGAATATATATATGTAACTTTAGACCATTTTTTATAATTCAATCTCAGAAAGAAATTTGGAGTTTAATCGTATATTATATCTTAGTGTAATTAATTTGTAAATTAAAAAACGACAACCACACCAAAACTGCCGGACGTATTTAAAGAAATCGTCACCATATCAAAGACAATTTAACTATCTACATTTTGATCTGAGGTTTTGTTTGATCAAAGTCATTGAATATTAAGGAAAGTACTAAAAACCACTGAATTTTGGGTAGTGCGGGTGTGAAACGAGTGCGCGTTTTGTTCACTCAAGTTCGTTGGCGACAGTCGACGCGGCGACGTCTTAAAGAGGAGAGGAGTTCATACATCTTGGTCCGAAGTTGGGTAAAATTCACTACATATCAAGACCCCTCCGTGGCTCGCAAAATACACTAAGTCGTTAGTCATGGTTGTCGTTTGACAACCATGACTTTGGTTGGGATTTTTGGCTTCTGATCAATGATCTACTTGGTTGTAGGGATTACAACATAAATGGAATAAGACAGAATAGTTTTAATTTAAATGATACCCAATCGATGCAAGCTATTGTACATGATGTAGACTTTTCTTATTCTTATTCTTTATTGTACACAAAACATTAAAAACATACAAAAGGTACAATAGGACAGTGTATGTACAAAGGCGAGCTTAACCTAGCGTTGGGTTCTCTAACAGCTAACCTCAGTTGCGTAGAGTAAAATACATATGAGTATAGTAGATTGATAATTATGGGAGCACCAAACACATATCACAATTTTAGAAGAGGAACTCAACAAGTATCTACGTCCCACACACGGAGACGAGCTTTGCATTCGTGTCAGTATGCGTCTCCACGTTCCTTATGAAACTGTTTACATAGGATTGTGACATGGGGCTGAACGGTCCTTCTAGCAACTGACAACGATGCGACGAAGTGTTTTCATAGAAATGAAAATCTATCGTATAGAGCAGGTTGAGAAAAAGTTCTATGAAAAGTATTGTCACATCGTTGTAGCATTGTCGCATCGCGCTTTATGGCGATAGATGAAAGCTCATGCATATTTTTTAGTTGTTATCTCACTTGTTTCAGCAGTTTGCAAAACTTGTTGGTCTTACTTTTAGTATCTCGTTCACTCGTTTTAATAACGTAACAGTTGTTTTTGAACACTCACTATAATAAGGATTTGGACCCATTGGAGTGCTAAACAGTCGTCCCATTTATATGCAAATCCTATTTAAGCTCAATTGCCTATTGTAGTTACATCGCATTGTAACGCGACGAAAATATCAACGCGTCATCACTGCTACCGCGCCGTTCGGCCGAGCCAACGAGTCATCACCTCCGCCCCGCGCAACGCGTCCCCGCCGTGGCCACAACCGCCTATAAAGCTCCTCTCAGAAGCCAGCAGCGGCAGTTCGAGTTCGGCACGCTTCGAGTGTACTCTCAGTATCGACTTAGGTCGGTCAAGATTACCTCGCCTCTTGCTGGACTTGGGCTAGCGGCGTATATTGGTTGTTTGGCTGTGTTGGTATCGTTAGCGGTCCGCACACCATTCAAGTAATATACAACGCGCGTAGGGACTCATTAGATAATTTCAACATTCCCCTGTTAGTTAGTATTAAATCTTGTAGATAACTTTATTGTACATACTGTATTAGTCTTATTATCCAACGTTTAGTCTTGTAATTGTAATTCTGCCTACGATAGTTTAAATAAATAATTGTTGTTACATGAACTGTGGGTTTACTTTATCTCTCTACACATACCCCCCTTACAACTGGCGTCCCAACTCGGGCTCTTTTCCCACATTTTTATTGACAATTGTCATTACAATTAGCTTCTCACCTCGGGCAATTTTTCGTAATACCCACAATTTTTTATTTTATTTTTATTTTTCGCTAACAGACTTTATTAAAGTACCCACTAGTTTTTTTCCAAACTTGCTGTATATTTTATTATCGTCTTATGAGACTACCCTCTTTTTCGGTACTTTTGTAGCCGCTATCTATTTTGTTATATTTTTTTGTTATCTTCACGTTAGGTCCCTATCGGAGTAGGTAGAATTTTACTAAGTGGGGTGAAATAGTTCAAAATATTGAGTTTTATAAAATATTACCTAGGCGTAGCCGTAGAAATTTAGGTAATAAAATGTCGAACGTCAGCTTCTCTGACGACCAGTTCCGCGATCTATTAGGGGTCTTAGCCAAACGGAATGATCAGGTCCCACAAAAAACTGGTAGCTTTGCGTCATGCACTGCTCGCTTCAACGGATCTCGAAATACGGCGATGGTGGAGGCATTTCTATCAACCATCAGCACGTATAAGAAAATAGAGGCAATAAGTGATGACAACGCCATTGAGGGGCTAACATTGCTGCTGGTTGACGAGGCATCCATCTGGTGGCTAGGAGTAAAAGACACAATCGCGAACTGGCATGAAGCTGTGTCCCTGATAAGGACAACGTTTGCGCCGAAGAGACCAGCTTATCTGGTGTATGATGAAATTGTTTGCGATAAGCAGCAGAGTCCTGCGGGCACTGAATTATTTGTTGCTAAGAAGCGAGCTCTTATGGCTGAGTTGCCCAAGCCTTCACTTACTCCATCGCAAGGCCTGGACCTCTTGTATACTTCCCTACATATAAGTATAAGAGATAGAATACCAAGAGATTCTGTTGCGACCTTTGATGAATTCTTGACAAAGGTACGTCAAATTGAAGAGTCAGTCGCTGCACGATCAGGACCCAACTCAAGCAACCCCTTTGCCACTCCATCAGGGAAACGACCCAGGTGTACCTTTTGCCGTGCATTTGGCCACAACGAACAGGAGTGTCGCAAGAAAGACATCAAAGGCAAGACTCCAACGGTGGATGTCGCAGCAGTTCCAGTCGCAGCCAGGCCAATGCCTAGTCACAAAATCACCTGCTACGGTTGCGGTGAGCCCGGCGTGATCAGGAGCAAATGTGCAAAGTGCAACAAAGACAAAGTTGGCGCAGTGGACGTCGGGTTTTATTCCCTCAACTCCACCCTGGTATCCAAAGCACGACATAGGCCAACTGTCAAGATTTGTATAGCTGATGTCAACGGACAAGCTCACATCGATTCTGGGGCCAAGCTAAGTGTCGCATCCATGTCATTGTACAGTATGTTAAAGCGAAAGGGAGTTGAATTCAGAACTGAAAATGCAACGATTACCCTAGCTGATGGCTTACGGCGGAGACAACCTGTCAAGACAGCTACAGTGACAGTCACATTATGTGGTCGGAGGATCCCCACAAGTTTTATCGTGTTGCCTGAGTCACACGATAACCGAACGCTCCTAGGAGTAGATTTCATCCAAGATGCAGGCATCGTGCTTAACCTACCTCAGCTACTATTCCATTTCTTGGATGAGCCTGGCAGGAAGTTCGATCTGTACAATGAGGAAGAAACTGATGCATCCGTTTCCACGGTGCAAACGGAACCTGAGAAAACCGAGTCAGTGATTTCTAGGTTAGCCAAAATCACGGCTCTGGAACCAATGCTTAGCCCATTGCCCACGACACCATCCCAAATTACATATACTCCTGAGGAATGTGATATGGCAGATTGGTATGGACCACCTCCATTAATTGAGTTCTGCACTCCACCGCAATCGCCGTCGCGACCAGAACCCAAGCTATCTGGCTACTCGCCGAGATTTGTTGGATCATTGTTCCGGGATGCACAATCCAACATTAATAGAGCAGAAGTAACACTCTCCCCACACAGCCAACAGCTATTTGGTGCAGGGGGAGGGCACAAATGAGCATCCCGTGGAATAAACAAGTCGCTTGTTGACTAAGGTGGAACGGAATTATTCCGCCACCAAGCGCGAAGCATTTTGGCAGCCATATGGGCTGTATCAAATTTTAGAGGCTACATAGGAGAATCTCCGGTAGTATAGTGGCAAGTATCCATGCCTACCAGCCTAGCGTCCTCGTCATGGTTGCGGCCAACGTTCAAAGCAACGCAGCTCGCTATCAAACAGCGAAGCTGGCGCCACGTCGTGACTGGTCGTACATCATTCTTCTTATCATCATTATAAAGTGGTACACCCGGCAGAGCGTGACTTTCCTCTGGGTATTTACCACTCATCAGCACTGAGTCCATACAAGGGCTCAAACCTTAACCTTTCTAATCTAAAATCATTTGCGCAGACACGGTAGACTGAGGAAGCAGAAGCTAGTTCCAGAAGCAGCAACTGGTCTCCTCGCCGGGGCGTCTTCGGGACCAGAGGGGGAGACTGTAACGCGACGAAAATATCAACGCGTCATCACTGCTACCGCGCCGTTCGGCCGAGCCAACGAGTCATCACCTCCGCCCCGCGCAACGCGTCCCCGCCGTGGCCACAACCGCCTATAAAGCTCCTCTCAGAAGCCAGCAGCGGCACTCACCGCCTGCCGTCCGCCTCGAGAGGACGTCCCGCTGCTCGCCGCTCTGCTGCTCGCCGCCCCACCGCGCGCCACGCCGCGCCCCCACCCTACGTCTCGTCGCGCCCCTGCGTGACGTCACTGCGGTGCCGCGACTCTGCGCGCCGCCGGCATTTTTGGCCCCTTCCGGGTTAAAACCACGACTTAGTGGTCCTTGGTGGATACCTTACGGTGTTAACGAAGCCAAGTGGAGTGCTGCCCCTTGCACTCGCCAAGCTCCTTCAGAGCACGGCAGTTAGAAGGAGTCGGGAGCAGGATCAGTTGGCCTTGGTAGATAGCCTAGTCAACCCCTGCTCTGTTCCACAGCTACACCTGGTACGGTAGGGTGTCTCTACCCCTACGTACCAGACTTTTCGGTACACAGGAGGAGGGTGGCCCACCTTCAGTGGGTTCACCGGTACCTTAGGACCCCTGTCACCCAATAAGATTGGTGACAGGTTTACAAGCTTAGGGCTCACAAAGGTACACACCTCCCAGTCTCACCCGGCTGGGAGGGTAGGGTCACACATCCCCGGGCGTACCCACCCGGGGCTAAATTCTCTTATCTTTCTCTCTTAAATTCGCCGACTATGTCTTTTAAGGCATTAGTCGTTCTCTTACAAGAGATTCTTCTTTCTGAGCCTCAGCTCAAAAAGAAATATGGCCCGGCCTTCAAAGCCGCCATCGCCCCTGTCCTCGCCCAATCCACTTCTGGCCCAATAGAGGAGCCAATTAAGGCTTTCAAGCCTTTCCCCGACGACGACACACCCAGGTCGCCTTCCGTCGAACCTAGCCAAGAGGCTAGGACACCCTCCCCTACTCAGGCCAATGAGCCAGACTCCCGCCCCGACTCCCCTATGGAGCAATCTCCGATTCCTGAAGAGGAATCGCAAGAATCCCGTGACGCTTCCCTTCCCTCCACCTCCTCAGAGGATGACGACTTTCAAGTCGTAGGAGGAAAGAGGAAGAAGAACAAATCTCCCTCAAATGCCACCAAACCCAAGAAGACTTTTGCGGCAACACCGTTTGCCTCTCCCGCTGCCTTCCCTTGCTCGTCTCCAGAGCCGACAGGCACTCTCGCCCCCGCTACCGCTTCCCAGCGGTCTAGTCGCCCCCCTAGCCCCATGATTACAGCGACCACTAGGAAGCTGCCTCCTCCTCCTCCGATTTATCTCCAGGACAAGGCTAAATGGAATGCCGTGTCCAACGCTTGTGCTGAGCGTAGAATCAGCTACACCAAGGCCACTGCATGCCAACAAGGCATCAGGATAACGGTCCCCACATCCCAAAATTACCGAGACTTAACTCGTCTCCTAAAGGAAAGGAACATTTCGTTCCACACATACACCCTTCCAGAGGAGAAATCCACCCGTGTCATTATACGGCGTATCCCTAAAGAAATCCCGACGGAGGAAATCCGCCAGGATTTATTAACCCAGAATATCCCTGTTCTAGAAGTCCACCGCTTGCATAAAGCAAGAGGAGGGCAACTTTACGACATAGTTCTGGTCGTGTGCTCCCCCACCGAGGGTTACCACCCCATTTTCAACATTAAAACAGTGTGTTCACTGTCAGGCATTTCCATTGAAAAGCCTTACCGTCCCCACCTCGTTGGTCAGTGTCACAACTGCCAACTGTATGGTCACTCCCAGACCAACTGCTTCGCGACCCCCAGGTGCGTCAAGTGCCTGGGCGAGCATAGCACACGTGAATGCCCCCGTCCCAAGGACCGTGCAGAATGTACGGAGCCTCCTAGCTGCGTACTCTGCGGCCAAGTCGGGCACCCGGCTAATTACCGGGGCTGCCCAAAAGCCCCTAAGCTCGCGCCAAAAATGGCCAAACGCTATGACGCGCGTCAAGCTCGCATAGCTCCCAAGCCTTCCCAAGCCCCCCCCCGTCTAGCCCCTCAAAGGACTTCCCCATGGGTGAAGCTGAACCACCAAAGTGTGGCCCCTCAGAATCACCCTCAACCCATCCCGGCACTCATGAACCTTAACGTTCCAGTGCCTAGTGCAATCTCGGCCGCTTCGGCCCCAGCGCAAAACAACAAAGTGGCTCCCACCACCGCAGTTGCTGCGCGCCCACCCCCTGTAACCCAATCCGGCCCAAGCTCCTATCGCTGTGTCGCTGAAACTATTTTCAACGCATACGCGATCTGGATGACTCCAGAGGCCCGAGCACTTCATGCTGAGCTCACCAACCCAGCTAAACCCCCCAACTTCTTCGCTTCCCTCGAGATCTTCTCGAGGTATCCCTCCATAACTAAGGAGCTGGATAGCCTTGTTTTCGTAAACGGTGAATGGGTTCACAATTGAGAAGCAATTGCCTGAAACCCAGATCCCTTAAATTAGGTTTCTTCAATGCCAATGGCATTAATAAACAGCGTGATGAGATCGCCTTATTTCTTCGCGACCATCAGCTGGACATCTTCCTCATTCAAGAGACTCTTCTAAAACCCCATCATCGCGATCCTAAAATTGCCAACTACCGTGTAGTTCGCAACGATAGGACGCGCTCCCACGGTGGTGGCACTCTCATTTACTACAAAAATGAGCTCCACTGCAGCGTGATCACTCCACCCGATCCCATTTCTTGTTTAGAATACTCTGCCTGTCGGTTAGGAATGACTGGTCATCAATCGATCACCATCATCTCCGCCTATTGCCCCCCTCGCTCGGCGTCATCGAGCGACAACCCAGATGGTCTTGTCAAAGACCTCACTGTCCTCTTCAGCATGAGTGACTCTGTTATCCTAGCAGGGGATCTCAATGCTAAACATCCAGCCTGGAACAGCACCGTTACTAACCCTAGAGGAAAGTTGGTGCTGAGCCTAGGCACAACCCTACACTACGATGTCCTTGCCCCATCGACTCACACTCACTTCCCGGACCAGGCTACTTATAGACCTGATGTCCTAGATGTAGCATTGGTTAAGAACATTAACCTTCAGTTACGTTCCATTGAAACGATAGACGAACTACATTCTGACCACCGCCCAGTAGTTCTGCACCTAGGTAGTCGCTCAGGCCTCCCAGATCTAGGACAGCCACCCCCTATGAAGACGGTCACTGACTGGAGGAAAGTAAGCGAGAAGCTGAAATCCACCAAGTCACCGCATTTAGACTCAATCCCCGACCTCATAAACTCTGTCGCTGACACGACGGCGGCGATCGACTCGGTTACAGCTCACGTACAATCCATCCTGAACGAATGTTCAAGGGAGGTTCCAGTACTGGACATCCAGCAAGGGAAACTTCCGGATGATGTACGGAAACTGATAACCGAGAAGAACGCAGCTGCCCGTGCCTTCAGGAATCATCGTTGTGCCGCAAACAGAGCTCACATGCATAATTTACAGCTCGCTGTAAAGGAACGTACTGCTGAGCACCGTACTGCGGCTTTCAATAAGATACTGAGCGAACTAGAGCCCACCCACCATGCCTTCTGGCACCTTCAGAGGAAGTTACGCTCCACTGAAGAATCAGCCTTACCCCCACTTATTCGCCCCGATAAGAGTGTTGCATTCGATAATTCTGAAAAAGCCGAATGTCTGGCTGACAGCCTCGAACTCCAATGCACACCCAGCTCCCAACCAGTAGACCAAGCTCACCTAGACATGGTAGACGCTGAAGTCAAACTTAGGACCTCACTCCCTCCCATTGAAGACCCTGATGACCCGCTACCTCCCGTCACCCCAGACGAAGTAGAGGAGGTCATCAAAAGGCTTCACTCCAACAAAGCCCCAGGCCTAGATGGCATCACCAATAAGGTGTTGAAACTCCTCCCTCCCCAAATAATATTGCTAATGACGGCCATTTTCAACGCTGCATTAAGCAAAAATATCTTCCCACAAGCTTGGAAACAGGCCACTGTGATAGGCATCCCTAAACCGGGTAAACCGAAATCGGAGCCTACCAGTTATCGTCCCATCAGTCTGCTCAATTCCCTCGGAAAGGTCTACGAGCGGCTTATTTATAAGCGGCTCAAAGACTTTGTAGAGCGAAAGAGCCTCATTCCTGACGAGCAATTCGGCTTTCGTTCCGAACACTCATGCGTCCAACAAGTTCACCGTATCGTTGAACACACTAGTGCTGGTTTCCAGCGTGGTGTGTTGACGGGTGCCTTGTTCTTCGACATAGCGAAAGCGTTCGACAAAGTCTGGCACAATGGCTTAGTTTATAAGCTATATAAACTCGGCGTGCCAGATCGTCTCGTGCTCATCTTACGAGACTGGATGTCGAACCGTACTTTCCGCTACCGCGTCGAGGGAGAACTCTCCTCCCCTCACCCCATACGAGCCGGAGTCCCACAAGGCTGCGTACTATCCCCCCTAGTTTTCACGCTGTACACCAGCGATATTCCAAAAACCAAAGAGGGCCAGTTGGCACTATTCGCCGATGACACGGCCCTCTATTGCACTGGCACAGTTCCAAATGCCATCGCTCTAAAACTCCAGAGAGCCGCCAATGCTTTGGCCAAATGGTTCCGCCTCTGGAGAATAGAAGTCAATCCCGACAAAAGCCAGGCTGTCCTTTTCTCGAGGCCTGACCGAAAATACAACAACAGATTTAAAAACCCCCGTCCCCCCAAACCCATCACGATGTACGGCAAGCCGATCCCTTGGGAACAGCAAGCCAAGTACCTAGGTTTCACCCTCGATAATCACCTCACTTTCGCCAAGCACATTAAGGCGGCGCGCTCGCGAGCCGCCTTCGCTATGAGCAGACTCCATGGGATGGTGAACGCTAATAGCAGCTTGTCACTTAGGTGCAAGATGCGCATTTTCACCGCGGTCATCCGTCCCATCATGACCTATGCTTGCGTTGTCTTCGCACACGCAAAGCCCCACTATACCCACAAGCTTCAGGTTATACAAAACCGTTTCCTCCGCAAGATCACTGGAGCCCCCTATTACGTTCGTAATGAGGAACTCCATGTTGATCTGAAAATCCCTACTATCCAGCAGTTTATGAAACGCATTTCAAAGCGTTTTTTCGACTCTGCTGAAAATCACAGCAACCCCCTTATTCAAGCGGCCTCCCGCTATGAACTCTCCCGTATCTCTAACATTCGCCGACCGAGGCTCACTCTCGCCACCCCCGATGACGCCACTACCCTGCTCCAAGAGAGCAAGAAAGAGACCAGCACAACTCGTAAACACAGACCGCCTTCGTTCCGTCCTCGCCGACGAGGCCCGCCGCGACGTCCCCGTCAAGATTTGCAAGCCAGCCCGCGTAATGCTGCGCCGTAGTTAAATTCTAGTAGTTTTTGATTGGAGTTTCTTGTCCGTTCTTCTCCACGTAGGCTTTTCCGAACGGATGGTAGAATCACTTTATTAAGATCCAGCCTAGTTAGTTGTCCCCCCAGCGACGCCCTGAGCCGAGGTTCGACCCCACAGGGGGTAGCCCTCAGCGTTGTCGCTTAGGTTTAGAAATTTTTGCCTGGCTGGAGGCTATATAGCTTAGTCTCCACAGGAACGCCCGGTTAAGCAGCAGTCGGTCACTTTGGCTGAGCTGTGAGACGCCCCATAGAAAAAAAAAAAAAAAAAAAAAAAAAAAAAAAAAAAAAAAAAAACCAGCAGCGGCAGTTCGAGTTCGGCACGCTACGAGTGTACTCTCAGTATCGACTTAGGTCGGTCAAGATTACCTCGCCTCTTGCTGGACTTGGGCTAGCGGCGTATATTGGTTGTTTGGCTGTGTTGGTATCGTTAGCGGTCCGCACACCATTCAAGTGGGAGTGATATGAAGTTTCGAATGACGTTATTGCGACGCACGCTATTTCGAAAATCTTTACGACTGGTACGCCAGTTCGAAAACACGTTGAATCGAAAACCGCTTTATCGAATGACGTTATTGCGACGCACGCTATTTCGAAAATCTGTTGGACTGGTACGCTAACACGAAAGTTTTGGTATCGAAATCTACGGTTGCGAATAGCATACCTATTGCAATCTGAATCTGTCTGAGGATCGAACCCGTGACCCAGTGATTATCAAGAACCACCTACGCTACGATATTAAAACTGACACTGAGCTAGTTGTCTATTACCACTTAGTATAAATTATAAATACAAGTACTTATTATGATTTAGCTCCATCCCCACGATGGTTTCCTTCACCGTTTTGAGAGCAGTGGCACAGATAATATATTACTAGCATACAGTGGTGGTACTAGCAGGTGATGAAATAAATTACACAAAGTAAAGTGCCTGCTCGGGTTTGAACCCACGACCCACAGCTCCTAAGTCGGGGTCGTAACCACTGGGCCATCACTGCTCTCACTCACAACACTGCTCTGCAGTGATGGTGTACTAAAACTAAAAAGAAAGAAGGAAAATCTTTTTCACAAAAAAATTAACGACTTCAAAAGCAAAACACTAAAATGTGCAAAATAACTTTCGTTTCGAAAATCGGTGTCGAAAAATGATAAAAACAAGAGGTACCGAAGATAAAGATTTAATTGGGGTCGCGAGTTCGATCCTTAGACAAATTTAGATTGCGTGTTAGCGTACCAGTCCAACAGATTTTCGAAATAGCGTGCGTCGCAATAACGTCATTCGATAAAACGGTTTTCGATTCAACGTGTTTTCGAACTGGCGTACCAGTCGTAAAGATTTTCGAAATAGCGTGCGTCGCAATAACGTCATTCGAAACTTCATATCACTCCCCATTCAAGTAATATACAACGCGCGTAGGGACTCAATAGATATTTTCAACATTCCCCTGTTAGTTAGTATTAAATCTTGTAGATAACTTTATTGTACATACTGTATTAGTATTTTTATCCAACGTTTAGTCTTGTTATTGTAATTCTACCTACGATAATCTAAATAAATAATTGTTGTTACATGAACTGTGGGTTTACTTTATCTCTCTACACATACCCCCCTTACAGCATTTGTTTACCGAATTAGAATATAAAATCCTCTCAACTTTTGCTATCTTGTTTAAAACAATTCGCAGGTGTAAGTAGGTACACACATTTGTGTAAAGCGAGGTCCATTTTAATCTGTGTTACGGAGCAAATATGATAATTACAGTTCTTGTGCAAACATTTTCATGTAATGGATAATGTTTTAAACAGGGTAACGTAATGAGATAATGTCAAAAAAAAAAAGAAAAATTCCATATTATCAAGATCAGTTTATTATAATTTGATAAACTAATTGAGCACTAGCACAAGTAGCAACGGCAAGTAGTTTTTTTCTAACGGCTTAGACTGCGTGAAAGTCGAAAATTATCCCAGGATATAAAGAATAAAGAATCACTGCTATAAAAAGTAGGTATTCCTGGTCCTAATCCACCTGTGTTCTATTGACGTGTTTTCTTCTTTTTTCTTTCATCCAAAACCGTTTAGCTGTGATATGTTTGGATAACAAACATCTAAACATTTGTTGCACGATAGATAAATTTCCTTTGTCTTCATAATCGTGTTACTTCATCAAACAAGGCCTTTGTAGGAAAGATCAGGAAATTTCTAGTTTAAGATGAAAATCCACGTGAACAGTAGTCCTTCAACTTGTTATGCCACGTGATTACTAACATATACATCCTTTACTTAGAATTGAAGCCACGAACTATTGTATTTAGAAAGGTTTATGAACATTATAGAAATAAATACTCTGAATCTGAACAAATGTATCGGCCCAACCAGAAGCACATTGAAATATCAAACCGCTCGTTCAGAATGAATTAGTTTTTCATTACTTTAACCCAAAAGTTTCAATAAATAACAGAACTTTTTATTGTATAACCGGTATGGAATTTATTTAGGTACCTATTTTTAGGGTTCCGTAGCCAAATGGCAAAAAACGGAACCCTTATAGATTCGTCATGTCTGTCTGTCTGTCTGTCTGTCCGTCCGTATGTCACAGCCACTTTTTTCCGAAACTATAAGAACTATGCTGTTGTAACTTGGTAAGTAGATGTATTCATTATGTGAAAATTAAGTGTCCGCACTAATGAAAATGTTTTTTTTTACTGTATGTTCCGTTCCCACAGACAAACCGTGTAAACGGTTTTGTGGGGCATAGGTTAAGATTTAATAAACTTGTACCTTAATAAATAAATAATAATAATAATATATAGTGATATAGTGGTGATAGACCGATTAGCGCGCCGCACAATGATAATCGATGTCACCATCCCACATGACGAGAACCTCGTGAAAGCTGAGAAAGAGAAACAAATCAAGTATCTCGACTTGGCACACGAGGTTGTCGACATGTGGAATGTGGACTCGGCAATCATTGTGCCGATTGTCGTTACGGCCAACGGCCTGATGGCCAAGAGTCTCGACGACCATCTGTCGAGGCTGTCATTGCGCGGTTGGATCAAGGGCCTGATACAGAAGGCAGTACTCCTCGATACGGCTCGCATCGTGAGGAGGTTCCTGTCTCTGGAGCCCTAACCACCGGTAGCTTGGACCCTGCTCCCGACACCGGCGGAAAACCATTACTTTTTATATTTTTAAATGTTTTTTTTTTATGATTTGTTTTTATAAAGAAATATTTAAAAATGTAAATATGAAATGTGCACAAAATTGAATAAACAAAATAATAATAATAACCGCATTAAGATTTTCAATAAAAATAGAAAAAAAACAATAAATTTTGGGGGTCCCCATACTTGAAACTGAAACTAATTTTTTTTTTTCTTCAAACCCATACGTGTGGGGTATCTTTGGATAAGTCTTCGAAAATTATATTGAGGTTTCTAATATTTTTTTTTTCTAAACTGAATAGTTTGCGCGAGAGACACTTCCAAAGTGGTAAAATGTGTCCCCCCCCCCCCTGTAACTTCTAAAATAAGAGAATGATAAAACTAAAAAATATATATGATGTACATTACCATGTAAACTACCACCGAAAATTGGTTGGAACGAGATCTAGTCAGTAGTTTTTTTTTTAATACGTCATAAATCGTAAACCGCAATTTACCAAGTACCTATCAATTTACCAGGAACCCATCGTGCGCGAGTCCGACTCGCACTTGGCCGGTTTTTGAGTTTGTAAATGATCGGCATTTTTTTTAAATCTTATCGGCTATCTTAAGCTATTCATTTTTCAATTTATTCCGTTCTAATACCACTAGTATTTATTTCAACTCATATTTATTTTCTATTCCGAACGGATACCACTCTTTAAATAATTAAATTTAATGTGCGAACAAATACTAACAAATTGAATTTGTTACAGTCAGCTCAGTCAAACCTTATCAAATTAAAGGACAGTTATCTTATCTTGTGGAGGGGCCGAGAAATAACTCGGACACTTCGACCCATGGGATCTATTGTGTTCCCCTAGATAACTTATTCCTCTCCAATCTCGTTGAAAACTCTTTTCATGAGTTTTACAATGAGACTAGGAGATATGAGCCTATAGTCTTCTGGTTTTGGATATCCAAACCCTAGGAGACTCATTCGCTTACCAGCCAGTGCATCGCATGTGCACAGAAGGTGCTTCATGCGTTCCGTATCTTCCCCACACAACCTGCACATGGGTGTCGTGGTTAGACCCATCTTCATGAGCATGTCGTTGGTTCCAAAGTGCCCAGTAAAGGCCCCAAGCAGGTAACGGATTTGCCCCCTGCTCATATTCCAAATGCATTCCCGGGCTTTGAACGTAGAGCCTAGGAATTTCTTGGAGTGTTGTAGACCGGTATTATAAGACAATGTTTTCGTTGTCTTTGATCTGCAAACTCCCTAAATGTGGCTTTGACGAGACACGTCGAAATGCCTACACATGGTTCTGGACCCACAAAATCATTTGCTGAGCCCTCTCTTGCCAGTTCATCTGCCATTTCGTTACCATGGATTCCTTTGTGTCCAGGGACCCACATCAGTCTTACCCTGTTATGCTTCCCAAGCCTGTTTAGGGCCTGGATAGCATCCAGAATAAGTCTGGAGTCAACTTTGTAGGATGCCATGGCTTTGATTGCAGCCTGACTGTCACTAAGAATATATATGGATTTGCCTCTGGTTCCTCTATATATATTCTCTTGAGCACAGGTTATTATGGCATATGTTTCTGCTTGGAATACAGTTGCTATCTTCCCTAAGCTTCTGCTACATTTATAACCTTTTGCGTATATTCCCGCTCCTGTACCTGATTCCATTTTGGATCCATCAGTGTACCATACCAGACTATCTTGTTCTGGTGGATCGATTCCCTTCGTCCAGTCCTCTATTGTAGGGATTTGGACCTTGAAAGACCTTTCAAACACAAACATAGTTTGCATTTTATCGGATATCATGCTTGTTACCCGATCCAGGTCTTCATTCCCATCGAACTTTGTATGGTTAGTCTTTGGCTTAGAGGCATCCCATAGTCAAGCAACAGCAAGACGATGTAATGTCCTCCTTGCCTCGAATTCAACCATCATATGCAGAGGAGGGATATTAAGGTATCTCTCAATCGCTGCCGTAGGTGTTGTCCTGAAAGCACCCGTGATGCCGAGACACACTGTTCTTTGAAACCTGGTAAGTGGCGCTTTGCACGAGGCAAGCTTTGTTCTTGGCCACCACACTATGCTGCCGTATGTGATAATAGGTATTATCATTGTCCGGTACAGCCATCGTATCACTTTGGGCTTTAGCCCCCAAGTTTTACCGTAGGTGGTGCGACACATGCCGAACACTCGTAGGGCCTTTGTCGTAATATTTTCCACATGAGTTTTCCACCTGAGTTCTTTATCAAGCGTTACACCCAGATATTTAACTTCGGTGGACCAGGGCAGCTTTATTCCATTGAGGGAGGGCTCTCCTAGGTTTCCTAGTTGTCTTTTCCTCGTGAATGGAATAATGACTGCTTTGCTTGGGTTGATAGAGAGGTGGTTTTTTGTACACCATTCTTCTGTCATCCTCAATGCCTGTTGTAATAATCCAGAGACTATGTTCGGGAATTTACCATTAACCATTATAGCTATGTCATCTGCATAGCCTACTGTGTAGAATGGTCCGGTATTGAGTTTGGTAAGTAGCGAATCTACTACCAAGCACCACAGTAACGGTGACAGCACTCCGCTTTGCGGACAACCTCTTGTTGATTTTGCACCCATCAGTTCCGTCTCCCATCAGTTCCGATCTGACTATCCTGCTTCGCAGCATATTGTCAATCCAGTTGCACAAAGGACAGTTTCTGTTTGGACGTCGGCATTCACTTACAATACCTAAGCAGATAGATATTAAAAAGAAACCACATTTTAGCAGTCGGTTTTTTGTTTTTATAATATATTTTTTTTATAATATTTTTACTTTTAACGTTAGGTTTATTTTTAACGCTAAATATATTTATTATAAGCTTGTTCCCTGTATCCTAAATATAATTAAAATTATCTATATTGATATTAACTTTTAAATACGTAAGTGCCACTTTCAAAATTATTTTAGTCAAATAAAATACCAATGCATTTTTAATCTGCGATACTTGCTGAACCTTTAAATCAAGTAGCCGAAACATAATTGCCAAAATTGTGGCTTTGGAGTGCGTATGCATTTCTAACTTTGCACATTACAAGCACTTTTCTGACAACAATAAGCAATCATTTGTTTCCCCAGGCCAGGCATACAATCTATGTTACAAAATTACGTACTTCAATAAAAAAAAGTTAAAAGGGAAGTAGGTATAGCCATTTATCTATTATAATGAGTATCTAAAGTTTCATGTTGAAACAGTGGTCGTCTACATTGTGCTAACATAATGTGTACTTGATGAATTATTCACCAAACACTTAGTGTTAGGTACTTAGTATTTTGTAAACAAGAATTAGATAGTTTTAATGAGAATATCCTAGATTCCCTCAAGACTGACACGGTATTCAAGCCTATAATATGGTAAGTGAATCACGTAAGGCCCGCCCATAAGCTTTTGGAATCAATAGTAGCTCCTAACTCTGTATAGAGAAATTTTTCTACGAGACAGCACATTTGGTTTCAAATCTAGTGCTATTTTGCGTTGAGCCTTGTCCCGGTATGAATTACCACAACCTACACCAATCTCTACCAATAACGTTGCTTGGTTAGTAGTTGGGTGAAAGAGAATATTTAATGAACCTGAGAATACCAATTGCAGTTGTGCAAACTCAGCAGTGAATACTTACCCCAGGCCGACTGCTACCGACAAAAAGATCTATTTATTTTCAGTCCGTACCTACTGTCTCACTGACAAAGGCAGTCTCACTTTATTTCTTCCAGTGGTCGTGATTCTGTACTAATTAATTTCATTTCTGTAGAAAGACATCAACGAAGTCCTGCCTTCTCCTTCTTCATCCTGTGTTTAACGAGCCCACGCGGTCACGGTTTGTTCGGCATGCGACAGACTCTATTTGTCACTTAAGAGGAAATACGGGCGGAGAGACTTTTGAAAAATAGGTATTTGAAAAAACTATCGCTGTCGCTCTGCGAACTGCGAGCGCGTGGCGTCCGGCCGCCCTATCCATGTGTGTGTATGTTGACAGTGTGTGCGTGCCTCCGAAACGCTCCCGGCCGCGGCTCGCGCATTTCTTGTAATCGCCCCAGTCACTCGTTATTTTTGTTGTTGTGGATTGTGGACAGATATCCAACAATATATGTTATTCTTAACAGCAAACGCAGAAAATCTTTTTTTGGACGTGACTAATAATACTGTAGAGCAATTTAATAATGTAATTGCTAAATTTATTGGCGGAAAAAGAATTAACTTTGCAGGAAGTGGCTCATATCACATCAGACAAGATGTTATGGATTAGTAACTTCACGGAATAGCGAAGGGCTATTCATGCACGCATTAAAAAAAAATACAGGGCTGCAGTCCGGG
This sequence comes from Orthosia gothica, assembly GCA_949775005.1. Classification (NCBI taxonomy): domain Eukaryota; kingdom Metazoa; phylum Arthropoda; class Insecta; order Lepidoptera; family Noctuidae; genus Orthosia; species Orthosia gothica. The sequence continues at coordinate 17,938,922 of OX459058.1, forward strand.
CCAATATACAAAAAAAAAAATAGAACAAAAGCAGCGTTCGAAAAAAATCACAGAGATTTACCGAAAAAGGAAACTGACGTATCCCAAAGACGGAACTAGCAAAATAAAAAGAACTACATAACCTGTTAAAACTACGGTCGCTTAGAGTTGGAAGAAATATCTTCTTCCTGCCTTTGGATTTAAATAAATTAAAGAAAAATAAATTTCTTGAAAGATTGCTCTCAACTAAGGATGTTCAAAGAAAAATAGTGGGGGCCAAAGCGATAATAGCTTATGGGAAATTGAAAGACGAAGGAGGCTTACGGCATCGAATTTTGGGCGAATATGTAAGATGCGACCGAAAACATCGGTTCGCAAAATATGAGAAACGTTATTATATAACAAATTTAAAGGAACCGTGGCTACCAATTTTGGCAAGGAAAAGGAATCTGAAGCGATCGATCAATTTATCAAGCTACAGGTATTAGAGTGTGGAATGTTTATCGATGAAAACAAACCCTTTTTAGCGGCAAGCCCGGATGGTCTGGTAGGTGAAGACTCGATAATAGAGGTAAACTGTCCTTATGAAATTGCAAGTATGTCACCTGAAGACGGAATTCATCAAAAATAAATGGATTTGGAGCTGTTTTCAAGGGTCATCACTAATCGACTCCGTAGACCACACACATACGCGGCAGGTTATAGAGAAGACCGAAGTGTACAACCTGCCTCTCTGTTTAGCGTTTGTGGAATACGATATAATACGACACTTGGGCTGTACTGCAGTCTCTCCAACGGTACCAAATTGACTACCGGTACATTGAAGTGTTGAAATGTTTGTATAAAAACGATACCATGTCAGTTCGACTTCAGGATCAGACCTCGGACCCGTCCTTATGCAGCGAGGTGTGAGACAAGGAGACGTAATATCTCCAAAACTGTTCACCGCTGCACTGGAGAATGTCTTCAGGGTTCTGGACCGGAAAGGGCTAGGCGTAAATTTCAATGGCGAATACATCACTCACCTTCGGTTTGCCGACGATATAGTGGTCATGGCTGAGACTATGGAGGACCTCAGTACAATGCTCGATGACCTCAGTAGAGCTTCCTAAAGAATGGGTCTTAGGATGAACATGCACAAAACCAAGGTGATGTTGAATGTCCATGTTACACTCACTCCAATCAAGGTCGGATACTCTACACTCGAAGTTGTGGGTGACTATGTCTACCTGGGACAAACGATCCAGTTGGGTAGGGCCAACTTCGAGAAAGAGGTCAACCGTCGAATCCGACTTGGCTGGGCAGTGTTCGGGAAGTTGCGGTATCTTCTCGTCCAACTTACTACAATGTCTCAAGATGAAAGTCTATGACCAGCGTGTGTTGTGTGTCGCTTACTATGGGCCTCAGCAGAAAGCTTACAGTCACCCAAAGGGCAATGGAAAGGGCTATGCATGAAGTTTCCTTGCGTGGTCGAATCTGAAGTTTAGAAATCCGCAAGAGAACCAGGGTTACCGACATAGCCCGAGCAATAGAAATCGGCAAGCCCGAGAATTGCCACATTTAAGTGCACAATGCTCGCAGAACGGATGGCCAATGGGGCAGAAAGGATCTGAGAAGACGTTGCATTGGAAGGCCTCCCACCAGGTGGACCGATGACTTGGTGAAGGTTCCGTGGATCCGCTGGATGCGAGACGCACGGGACCGATCAATGTGGTGACCCTTGGGGGAGGCCTATGTCCAGCAGTGGCTGATATGATGACGATGATGATGATGAAATAGATTTATGTATGTTTAAAGGCAAAATGTTACAATTAAAACAGAATCACAATTACTTCTACCAAGTACAAGGCCAACTACACATAACTCGTCGAGATTTCTGTTATTTTATTTAGGTAGTCCCAAAAGCTTTTATTTTTCAAAATATTAAGAGGGACGATGCATTATGGCATAAAAATTGAACCATTATTAGAAAAGTTCGATAGGTTTGATTTGATTTGAAAAGTTCTACCACATTAGTGGCAAGCCTAAGGCATTAGCCTTTTACCAGAAATCATTGACGGTTGGATACCAAAAAATAAACCAGTGAGAGAAAGCACGTCGTCATAATCTGCCTAGCCTTTTCCCATCTACGTTAGAGTCGGATGCAGCTGAATATTATTATTTTGATGAATCGACTGCCTATCTGACCTCCACAACCAGTTATTGGGTAATATGCAACCCCTTGGTAAAACGGGTCAGACTTTCGGGCTTTCAAAGCTGAAAATAACAGCCGGGACCAACGGCTTAACGTGCTTGGCGAGACACGGACGGGTCTTGGTATGTAAAGATGGCCCATCCACGGACCAACCACGGCAAGCATAGCACAACCTGATCGATTGACCCGTGCGGCTGACGTTGAAATAAGTTTAATTTCGCTGATGTACCTAGTAGGCTATCTAGAGATTGCGGATACCTATCCGATATATAATTTACTGTTTTGTATTGAAAACTTTTTGTAATAAACATTTATAGACATGCACTTTATTTTATTTTGTATCCAATACTTTTTAGGGTTCCGTAGCCAAATGGCAAAAAACGGAACCCTTATAGATTCGTCATGTCTGTCTGTCTGTCTGTCTGTCTGTCTGTCTGTCTGTCTGTCCGTCCGTATGTCACAGCCACTTTATTCCAAAACTATAAGAACTATGCTGTTGAAACTTGGTAAGTAGATGTATTCTGTAAACCGCATTAAGATTTTCACACAAAAATAAGTTAAAACAATAAATTTTGGGGGTTCCCATACTTGAAACTAAAACTAAAAATATTTTTTTTCATCAGACCCATACTTGTGGGGTATCTATGGATAGGACTTCAAAAATGATATTGAGGTTTCTAATATCATTTTTTTCTAAACTGAATAGTTTGCGCGAGAGACTCTGCCAAAGTGGTAAAATGTGTGTCCCCCCCCCTGTAACTTCTAAAATAAGAAAATGATAAAACTAAAAAAAATATATGATGTACATTACTATGTAAACTACCAGCGAAAATTGGTTTGAACGAAATCTAGTAAGTAGTTTTTTTTTAATACGTCATAAATCGTAAACCGCAATTTACCAAGTACGGAACCCTTCGTGCGCGAGTCCGACTCGCACTTGGCCGGTTTTAATACTTCTATTTGTATTTATCACGAACAGCACATGTAAACAATATAAATGTGTTTATCGATAACTGTTTTCAACACTAATATATCGATATTATTTTCAACTACTACGCATCACCTTTCCGTCTGTGTACGTATTATGCAGACCCCTTGCATCTCACCCCGCCCACAAATTCGTGCGATAAGGACAACTGCAGATTCGACAAATTTTCTTAAGTAAAAAGTCATAATTCGAGGTTTGGCTCTCGTCTGTTTTCTCCTCCAATATTGGACCGATTTAGAAGATATTTCATAAACTGAATAAGAAGGATATTTACTATGTCCCTATGTTTTCCTTTTTTCATTAATAGTTGTAGTAGACAGCGACTCAAAAAAGACAATTTTGAGCATTTTGAGAGGGTTCTAGTTCTTATACGGATAATATATCACCAAAAAGGAAAACATAGGGACATAGAAGATGTTGATATTTATTTTAATGTAAATAATCATTGCTTTAAGTTCATAAACCAGAGAGTAAACAGACGAGAGCGTTTGTATGGAGAAAAGTCCACCCCCGTTTCCTCTTAATAACAAATCATACTTCAAAGTAAAAGAAACATACTTTAGAACATTCCATACAGCTATAAAACATTTACATCAAATGTTAAGTTCCTGAAGTCAACAGCTGTGTAAATTAGACCGAACTTTCCCTCGTTTATAAGCAAAGACCTTATACTTCTTACTATAGGTCTACCAGAATCTCATGGCAAAAGGGGAAATAAAAATTTGTTGTATGCAATACTGGGGAAATTGGATCAAACGATCTTGATACTGTTTAATTTTTATTTATGTCTTTAGTATTAATGAACATGAGGTACCTATATTATAGTAGTCACAACGGATCTTTGTGTCTTTGAACTTGGTCCTGCCAACCATTGCGTAAGAAACAGTTTGTCATCGAGTATACTGCATAGAGTAAGCGAGATAGGACGATGACAAAAAAGACAAAAGATATTTATTTCAACTGGGCCACCAAGCGGCACTTTTGATTGTCACAATTTAAATTTACATGGAATAAAAGTTGATTCTACCGTGCATTCGGAAAGTAGCTTGTTATGGAGAAGAATGCACAAGAAACTCCGTAAGCTTATGTGACATACATAAGCGAGTGAAAGAGACAGTTATACAATGCTATCTTTACCTTCAACATTGACACAAAAATAGCTACTGCGCGGGGTCTTTTTCAGAGACACAAAGATCCACTGTGAGTATTATAGGTATGTGTATGAATAATGTTTTTATACATCGGGTTCTTAACATAGGAAAAATAAATCAATTGAATATTAATTTATGTACTAATTTATTATATATCATTTAAATCATACTAATAACTAAAAACCTCATTCAGAACTAGAAAACTAGAATACGATTCCATGAACTCCACTGGCATTTCAAAAACTTGTATCTTTGTAGTTTTATGTCATCTCTCTCCATCAAAATGGTTCTTTTTCATTGGCATTTAACATATTCAAAACCAATCTCTTTATGTATAAAGTCTGTAAAAAATAATAAAATGTATCATGTTACTTATAGTCATTCATCATCATCAGTCTATATATACTTTTTTATGTAAGTTTTATGGCCTGGTTGCTAGGACCTTTTAGCCACGTCTTTGGAAAGAGTTTTGGATCTTATATTTATTCTTTAGTATGCATTAGAATTCGGATGTAACAGATTCTAATGTTTTGTGGAGTATTTGGCAGCAAATTGTATCGAGTCAGTCTTCCCAGTAATCTTTGCAGATGCAGTCAAACTACAATAAAATACTCCGCTCCACTATCCCGAGATCGCTTCTCTCAATGATTTTACAAATTGTCCAGTCGCGTAAACAGTTGAGACACAAAACTACACCAATAATATATCACAATATCCACTAGGAATCAATTTGCAAATAATATTAACATCCACTGAACTTCACTCGACAAAATCCCGCCAAAAACTCCCGTCTATATACACGTCCCACTGCGCAGATTATTACTTAATATTTTTCTTACGTCAAAGATTCTCAATCTCCGTTAAAATCAATATCTTTTCGAAGAATTAGTAACAGTTACATTATTGTTGCCATTTCCTTCCGGCCATCATTCGATGTGCCCTGACCTACGATTTACCATATAATAGTAATGGAAAGAAATTAAAATTAAGTACGAAAAATATAAATTAAACTAAAAGTATCAAAACAAGTCAGTCCAACTTACCGGTCCACTCTACGACGCACTTTAAAATAAAAGATTGAGTTTGATTTACGCCTTCTTCTTCCCTTATTTTATGATACACATTGAAAACAATATGTTTCGCATGAGATCGAAGTGGGTTTTTCGACATTTTCACAAAAATAACAAACTTTCAAGATAATATCAAAAAATTTCAGCAGCGGTTGACACATCAAGTACTTTGATTCGACAGGTGACAATTGACATTGCCATATGAAAATCACATTTTAAAAAAAAAAAGGCCATGAGATTCTGGTACACCTATACTAGACTGTGCACTATGGCGCAAAAAACGGTCCGAGCGAGAGGGCTCCCGTTGGTAGTGTGTCTCTTTCTAATGAGGTGACCATGACCAAACATAACAAGGGACAAATTGATTGTAAAAACAATAGTGTAAGTATCCCGATATATGTATATATCTTCCCTAACTACGCTACCTAAACCTACCAAATTCAAGGAAAAAAAATAAACGTATGTATATTTTTTGGAATCTACATCACTTACCGTATGGTGTCGGGCATAAAGAATTGCAACAGCCCATGTTTTTCCATTGTTGTCACAAGAGGCGACTAAGGGACAAACCAGAGAATGGGCAGCAGCGTTCTCTGTGCATTTGTAACAACCATACTGGGATCGCCAACCCGCCTGCAAAGCACTCCCCATGAATAGCACAAATAAAACATAGCCCTTAGTGCCCGGCAGCCTGCCTACCCTCGACTACGGTAGCGATCTAGGTTAAGGTATGGCAAGGGGTGCATAAAATCCCGGACGAGATCCGGCTACCCCAACAAATACCGACGACAGGACCTGGCAACGTACAACACGCGCACACTCCGGACTCCGGACCGACGATAAGATCACCGAACTCGAAGAGGAATTGAGCAGTTTACGATGGAGTATTATAGGGTTATATGAAGTTCGAAGAGAGCGGGGGACTCGATAACCCTCAAATCCCAAGTCTGGATAAATCTTGTTCTTCAAGACCCATCGTATAGATAGGAACAAAAAGCTCTCTGATCTTACTCTCAAGCTCATGAAGGAGAGGCGTGAGATGATCTTGCAGTCTTCAGATGATGCTTTGAAATACCCCAAAGGATCTCAATTATTTCACTTAATGTCCAGTTGCGTAGACAGTTGAGAAAAACTTAACTTCACCAATTATATTCCACTAGGAAACAATTTGCGAATAATATTAACAGCCGCTGAATTTTACTCGAACAAAACCCGCCAAAAACTCCACAAACCTGGTGGTCCTACATTTAGTATTACCAGGCCCAAACCTTTAAAAGTACTACTCTTACTCAGTATTAATGAATTATTTTTAAATACAATGAATTGATGCATTAAAGGAACTGTAAAAATATTTAAATACGCTTCAAAGTTTCATAGACTTTGAAACGTATTTAAATATATTTTTTATTCGTTCGTTTTGGTATTACATAAAAAAGAAAATATAAAATTTTCTACCATTTCTACCAAACCCAATGATTAGTTGAGCTGGCAAGATGTCAGACAAGGACACACTACCAGCAGGCACCCTCTCGCTCAGGACCGCTTTTGGTTAGCTACAGCTTATAAGGGAATAGATAACCTAGACGTATGGTAATAGATTTCATTTTAGCTATACAAAAATTTTTGGTACACAGTCTAGTAGTAAGAAATACGTATAAGGTCTTTGTGTATAAGTGGCGACAACTGACAGGATGCGGCAGACTTGCAGTTAGTGTTTAGTGCTCCAGTGCTTTCACACTTACTAAAGCCATGCAAATGTACTCGTAGTTTAAATGTAGGTTGAATGACAAAGTGTGTTTTGTAGGTACAAAACACACATCTTTTTTCTTCGTGTACATAGGTTGATGCGTGGCTTTATGGTCAATCTGAGTGAGTTTGTTACGAACCTTTGTGGCCGTTTTTACAAGTTTAGTGGAACAACAAAAACTTCGCATTGTGGATGGTTTGAAGTGCCCACAATGCGTTACGGTTATGAATACTTTTTCGTTCATAGAAAGTTATCAAAAAGTTATTTGTTTAAAAAAGTGAATTGTATGAGAAGAATGAAGTAGGTATGTTTTTATACCCTTCCCAATTTTAGATGTACAGAAATAATCTTTTATTTGTGTTTTTTTTTATTGCTGAAATAAAAAAATAAATAAATTTCTGCACGTTCAGACCGGCGTGTACTACCGGTAGCGCACGGAGTATTTGCTGACACGGCGAGGTGTGCCATCGTGGCCACGTCACACTATTCATTCAATATACTAAGAAATTCGCGCCACTTTGAGAGAAAGTGTTGTATTTACCTACCCCGCCTAGTCAAATTGTAATTTTTTTCATATTGTTATCTCAGGAGGTGCAAATTATTTCGAGAAGTAAATAAAAATCAATATTGAAAAATATTATTTCATAATCACGACATGAATTGGGAAAATGTAATTATTACAAAAAAAAACAAAATTGAAAAGAATATAAATGAAATGCCACCATGGGTGGTAAATGAAAATGATTTTGTATGAATCGTATTGAAATAATCAAACAAATTGGTTTTTCAAACGCAGAGCAAAATGTAGTTAGGCGCTTATTATTTTTCTAACCATACCCGTAGATTCGGTTTCACTGATCTCTTTGGTATCTCTGAGCTTTCCTTCCGTTTTCTCTAACTTGTGTTTTGGCTTTCTTTGCATGGGGTCCACCCTCCTCTGCAGCATCATCGGGTTGATTACCAGTGCTGGGCTTGCTAATCATCTCATTTATATTTTGTTCCCGAAATTCTAAAATACTTAGTTTTTTTTCTGCTCCAAAGTTTTGGTAAATAACCCAAGCATTTACTAACATTGTGCCACAGACAATCTCAAAGATTAGCTTGCGGTACCACTTTAGGGTTTTTCTAAGGCTGATATAGTACGACGCCATCTGATCAGAAATATTGACCCTCTTTTTCGCATTATTATAATCCAAAAAAAGAGAGAGAAGGCATAATTCCTGTCAATGTCCACCGGTGGCGCACCCCGCCCGGCAAGACTTTTGGTTCATGGGGCGGTGATGTGATGAACCACGGGTGGCTATATGAAGATTTGCGCCATAGGATACCAAGTACCTACTCATGAGGTGCCGGTAGGAATGTGTTAAACCTACAGGAAATCTAATACCGCACATTACGCGACTGAGTCAACCAAACCCGTAGTTCTAGAATTTTCTGCCTCGTCACTCATGGCTGGGCTGCCTAAGACATGTTACAAGTATTTGCTTGCTCAGTGTTAATTAACTTGCAATTAGTATTTGCTTTAAATGGAACAGCTTATTTTCTCTAACATTGCTTACTTGTTTGTTTCTAAAAACACTGAGGTGGCAAAATAATTTAAGACATAAGATTGTCTCTTATTGAGTACTGGTGGCCATTTAGGAACGGTGCCGCTTTACGAGTTGCAGGTCGTGGGCTCGAACTTTATATGTCTTCTGTAATTTATTTCATCAATACTGCTCTCAAAACGGGCGAAGAAAAACATTGTGAGAAAAACTGGCATGCACTAGAATAGAACCAAAAATTCGACATACGACATTTACCAACCCGAACTAGGTGCTCGCGCTGAATTACGGCCCAGTCTTTTTCGCAGATATTTCGGCCCAGTCCCAGCAGTGGGAACATAATAGAAGGATTATACTTATGCTGTTATAAGATTTTCCCCGCATTTGTCATCTTGTTGATATATCTGCTTAGTTATAACCTAAAACAAATGTACTCGGATTTATATCTGTGGTTATTATGAGCTCTAATTGTCAAAGAGCTGCCACTCATAATCTGCCGTTTTAAATACCAAATAGTCCAGATAGTGCAGTTTATACAAATACAGCGTTCTGATTGGTAGTTTCTCAGCGGTCTCAACCAATCAGAACGCTGTATTTGCATAAACTAAGTTTAGTTGAACTAGTCGCGATTAAATTCATTGGTAAAATCGGCCTTAAGAGTTTTGAAATTTAAACCCATATAAAGGATTAAGTCTAACAGCCTGTAGGAAGTTTTCCTGTTACACGGATGATGATTTCTTATGAATGAATTTTGCTACGCCATAATTAGATTTCTGTTCCCCGAAATCCCATAGGGGACATCTTAAAGCGAGTTCGACGATTGACGTGGAGCGACGATCATCGCATGGTAACTGGTAGCTGTTGTATGATTTTTTTCGAAAATTTTACAAATGGCTTTTGATTCTAGCAGTATCGTAGTGTTAGGTATACTACTAGACTGCTGTAGGCTGATGATAAACATCTTTAGGGTAAACTTTATATGGCTCTGACCTGAGAACACTGTAACCAGGTTATCTGCCTACTTGCTGCCAACGCAATAACATAAAGAAGCAATAACATCACTCACTGATTTTGCTGAAAAAAGGGTAAAATATACAGGTTCATTATACACAATAGGCATTACATACAATACGCCAGCCTGTAGAATACAAAGCTAAAGATTAAATATTCATTTTTGAGAGACCGGCCTATGTCATCATTCCACGGACGTAAATACAGACGATAAAGACTTTTTATTTTGTTACACATCAAGAGGTCAATATAAGTAATTAATCCATCAATATTAGTAATGTAACGTTGTTAGATATATTATTGGATGGTGAAATACATTATTACAGTGTTTTTTTTTCAAGCGCTACTTAATTTTCGAAAAAAAGAGGATGTTAAAAATCAAGTTTTGATCTCTAATGTGTTAGAAACACATAATATAAGCAAGTTCACAACTTGCCAAAATGTGATTTGTAGCTCCGTGTGAAGTCTTATGTGAGTGCGGTACCCCTCTCAGGAACACTCACGTGATGGAGTGTGTCCTAAGTGGCCATAATGAGGGTGCCTCAAGTGCACTTTTGAGGATCTGATGAACGCCACTAACGCTGCAATTAACATGGCCACCTACTGGAACCAACATTTTTTTTTTTTTTTTTTTTAATTTGAAATTGGCTTGCGTTTGACCACTATCTCACCTGATGGTAAGCGATGATGTGGTCGACGATGGAGCACGCTTGCCTAGAAGTAACCTATTCACTCTTGACTTAAAGACTCCCAGGTTGTAGCTATCGGGAAACGCAGACTCAGGCAGGGAATTCCACTCTTTTGCTGTTCGTATAATAAAAGTGTTCCCAAAACGTTTGGTGCGTATGGGTGGGATGTCCGCCATGTATCGATGACGCATCGCCGTACGTCTTGTAGTCCGATGATGGAACGGGCTAGGAGGAATCAGTTCATGCAATTCCAACGCACACTCCCCGAAATGTAACCGATAAAAAACCGACAGGCTGGCAACTCGGCGCCGATGTTCAAGGCTCTGGAGCCTAGACTCGACCAGTATCTCATTGCCGATAAGCCTCTTGGCTCGTTTTTCGATCGACTCGAGTGCATCCAGCTGGTATTTGGCAGATCCGTCCCAGAGATGAGAACAGTACTCCATGCATGATCTAACTTGCGCTTGATACAAGTTAAGCAACTGCTTTGGGGTGAAGTACCGTCTCACCTTCGCAAGAATCCCCAACTTTTTGGCAGCCAGCTGAGCTTTTGCCTCAATGAATGGACCAAAATTGAGGGTCGATGTCAACGTAACGCCAAGAAGCTCAAGTCGGTCCGTTATCGGCACGGTCACATCCCGGAAAGAAGGAGCCGGGTGGAACTGGCTCCTTTTAGCGGAAAAAAGACACGCCTGGGTCTTAGCAGCATTGAAACTGACCAGATTGGCATCGCCCCATTCGGAGACTGCCTTCAAGGACAGATTCAAGCGCCCAACCATAGCCTCTCGCAGAGACTGGACCTGAGGCCCAGTAGCGCGCGCGTCGGAGACGTATCTCTCAGCAACAGTGCTGTCGTCCGCATACCCAAAGGTGCCGGGTTTTAGCAGATCGTTTATGTGAAGCAAGAACAATGTTGCTGAGAGCACCGATCCCTGAGGAACCCCGGCATTAATATCCAGTTGGTCAGACGAGCGGCCATCAATAACTACTCGGATGGACCGGTCCCTCAGGAAATCTGCAATCCAATCGCACAGACCACTGGGTAGACCGAATGAAGGAAGCTTACCAATAAGGCTTTCATGCCAGACCCTGTCAAAAGCCTTCGAGATGTCCAGGGACACGGCAAGCGCTTCCCCATGCCTCTCGATGGCCTCACTCCAGATGTGAATGGCATACGCTAGAAGATCCCCAGTTGACCGATTTTGGCGGAAGCCATATTGGCGGTCACTGAGGATGTCATTAGCTTCTAGGTATGCCAGGAGTTTAGAGTTGAGTACCCGTTCCATACTCTTGCAGAGGATGGACGTAATCGAAATGGTCTGTAGTTGGCCGGGTCAGCTCGACTGCCCTTCTTGGGCACAGGCTGAACGTTAGCTTGCCTCCAAGCATTCGGCACTTTTCGAGTCTCATACGAAAGGCGAAACAGGCGTGTTAGGATCGGAGACAGTTCAGGCGCACAGGTTCTCAGAACAATTGCTGGAATCCCGTCGGGGCCACTAGCTTTGTTCACGTCGAGGTTGCGCAGTACCCTACGAACGTCCTTTTGATGGATGCGAATGTCCGACATACTCGTCTCGCATCCATCAGGAGAAGGAGGGGGCCGCGCATCACCAGAATCCAGACGTGAAGATTCCGCAAAATGCGAGGCAAACAAGTTTGCTTTCTCCTCTGCGGTGTGGGCCCAGTTACCCGTCGGGTTTCAGCAGTGGTGGTAGTGAGGGACGGCAGAAGTTCGATTCAACCGACTTAGCCAGGGACCAAAACGCTTTACTACCAGCCGGGTGTGAGGCAAGTTTGGTCCCAATACGGCTTATGTGGTCAAACCGGGCTCTTCGTATCACCTTCTTGCAGGACTTGGCAGCCCTATTGAAGGCTCTCTTCAGCTGACTCACGTCGCTTGCTTTGCGCGTCCGAGCGTCGACCCATGCCAGGTACGCCTCATGTTTAAGCGAGTCAGCGCGTTTACACTCGGCGCCAAACCATGGCCGGTCAGCGCCAGACATTGCTACGTCAGAGAACGGAATGTAGTACTCCATTCCCTGACGCAACACATCCGTCACGGCGTCCGCGCACGACGAAGCATCAGCCGAAGCGAAGCAAGTGGGCTGCCAAGGATAAGATGCGAAGAAAGAACGCATCCCATCCATTCACCAGACAATGGTCGGAACTACCCAAAGGTGAAGATACCGACACCGAGTATCGGTCTGGATCTGTTGTCAGCAGAAGGTCCAAGCGATTGGCTGTGTGCGAATCAACATCCGGCACCCTCGTTGCCCCCCGGACCAGTTGGGCGAGATTCAAAGCAAGCGCAAGCTTTCTCATCTCCCGCCCAGCGTGATCAGTGCTCTGGTACGGGAAGAGCCACTCCTGATGGTGGGCATTGAAGTCCCCCAGTAAAACCAATTGGACGGAAGGATACCGTTGCTGCGCTATATCAGCCGCCTCACCAAGGTACTCTGTGAGCCTGGTTGTCTCCTGATCACCGTTGTGCGAACGGTAGACACAGGCGTAGATAATTTTATCGTGGCCTGTGTCCACCAAAGCCCACAGCACAGAAAACCTAGAGTCCTCAAGGTTTCGGAGACGCCGATAACAGATGTCGTCTCGGGCGTACATGCATACATCAGCGCGAAGCTTAAAATTGTGCTCCAGGGTAAACCCTGGGTATGTAAGGTACGATATGTCTGACGGACATCTGATCTGCGTCTCCGAAAGGAAAAAGAGAGTCGGCTTATCAGTCTCGAGATGATGATGGACTACTACGAGATTGGAGTGCAGTCCTCTGATATTTGTAAGGTGCACTTTGATTGGGAGGGGGTGCAGCCGCTGTTGAACTCTAGTTTGATTTTTCCTTGTCATGTATGTATAAGAGTGAAGGGTGAGATGAGGAGAAGGAAGTGTGACGAGGTTCCACGCTGTTAACCTACAGACACGCACTGATAGGACGCCATCATTGGGGCACTAGTCTGGAGACTGCGGGGACGCCCGAGCCCCCCCGAAATGTCCATCGGGCCCTCCCATCTGGTCGCCAACCAGCACGATGGTGCATTCCGGGATTTTTCGACAGTTGGCGGGGCAGCCTTTCGTATGTGGCTGGCACATTACTTGGGCCCCCAACTACCTGCGGTCGGCCAGCGGCGCACCGTGCCTCGGATCCCGCTACCCTCCGCGACCAGTCTCCCGACACATCCATACCAGTGTGCGTCAGGCTGGTCTGCATGCAGTGGAACAGCTAAACATATTTGAAATATTAAAGCTGATTTCAAGTCAATGAGACTTTAGAAATTTCAGAGTGCATTCTTCACGGAATTGGACACCTACGAAGAATACGCTTTAAGTTTCTCCTATTCTTTTATGATTATATATTTATTCAATGTTTAATGAGTAGGTCATTATATAGTATCTACCAACTGGAATACCGTGCGCAAATATATAGGTAGATACAGACGAAAAAAAAAGATAGGCGAAGTTGCGGTATATAGTGGGCTCCTGCCGTTTTGCCGAAAAAGATTTTGACTAAATTTCACTACTCAAACAAATTTTAGCAACCTTTTTTTATACCAATACCATATTTGGAATGATTTTAGTACGCATATTTTCATTTGGTCAAATTTTTACTTGGCAGAACATTAACAAGGATAGTGTAATTAAGGCATTTGGTCTATAATCAAATGATTTATTACAGCAATCAATCTTTAGACAGTAAACGTTTGGACAAATGATTTGTTATGACAAGAAAAAAGATTTTGGGAATTATGTAATTAAAAATGCAATTTTATTTTAATATAAGCTTTATTTTTAAATCTACCATTTACAACTTTAAATCTAACATTTACTGTACTTATGTGTCGTTCGTTGACTTGTGTGTGCCCTGGCAGTTGAAATCGAGTCATGCTCTCTCAAATGTCTCTCTGATGGTGGCACATGTGTTGGGTTATTCGGTTCCCTTCATGATGGTTGAGCGGAGTGGTGCCAATTCATGCGTCATGTTCGTAAACGGGCGCCATCTGTTGGGAATGGCTTACTCGCCGACTCGACTTAGCTGCCTCGGGTAGTTTTTAATTACCTATTTTTTGTATTTTTAAATTGTTTGTTTTACTCTAGATGCTTTTACGTGCACGACTTGTTACATCGTTCTCACACATGTATTTTTTCAACAAGAATAATGTAACCAAATAATAAACTGATGGAAAAGAGTGAGAGTTTCTTGCTCATTCTTCTCCATAGAGACCTACTGACGCTTGCTAATGTGCAACTAGATTCATATTTTTTCTTTGACAATTCAAAAGTACGAAAAAAATAAAAAATAATTTAGGCTTCAGCGTGCATGTGTGTGTGTTATTTTTATTGACTGTACCTTTAAAGTACTTGTAATATGGGACGAAACACAACTTCAATAATGCTATGGAACGAACTAACAATTTTTTGGAATGTGGGACAAAACTTCAGGCCGAACGAAGAATAAATCGTAAATAGTGAACATATCTAAACATTTTGATACGTAAATTAGATCTTAATAAAGTTAGATAAATATTATTCGTAATATGTAGTTCCGCCTAATCGCAGAAATAAAGCAAACAATGGCAAAATAATCATAAATAACTTTAATTTATACGAAAACATTGGCTTGAAATTTGTCTATTTACTTTCGCCAATGTAGATTTATGTTTTATTCGGAATCCGTATATTTTCTCACAATAATACTAAATACATAATTGTACTGTACGAACATTATTGTATACATTTATAAAGTAAAATTAAGGCAGATAGAAAATATGTATCATTATTCGTATTCGTGTACAACGTGCCTTTTCAGAGAGTAGGAAAACTGCCAGCACAGTGAAAGAAAAGAAATCTTATAATTTAAACTGACACACAACGTTTGAATAAATAAAACAATCTGGAACACGGCAAACAACATTTCACTTTTGTAGATTGCCATGTTACTCTGCTACTTGTTACATTATGTCAACTGTAATCATCTTCTCCAAATACAATGCATTATTCTATTTTTGGTAATTTGCTTCTCTTCGAAAACACGATGTCACAAAGTAACAAGTCATGGCGTCTGAGAGCTTTGCTAGTCACGAAAGGCACGATGTATAAAATCATTTCCAAATTGTTCTCGTTGTCTTTATGTAATAATAAAGCTTACATAAATGTACATACTACTAGTCGTTGAGAATTAAAGTAGAGGAGACTGGGGACTGTTGGAACATTTGGATGTAGGCGCCCGTAGAGAGGTCGTTACGTACGAAGCCGAGCTTTCGACGATAAAACGTCTTTATTTGTCCTCAAATGGGTACAACTTGAGCTTTTACTACCACTGTTAGAAGCGTTAGGCAGAAACGAATAAGCTCCTAGGCGATCGTGCTCTACTCTGAATTTTGTCGTCGTTTGCTCTCAGGCAAGACTGGAATCTAACGCTAGCTGAATAAAACTAAGGGCCGATTTAACCTATGACACTAATCGCGATTAGTTCAACTGAACTCCGTTTATGCAAATACAGCGTTCTGATCGAAAGAAAAGACAGAAAGAAACTAGTTTATTTGGCACACACAGAATACACACAATATAGGTACAAAAAAGGGAACTCTAAGTAGTGCTCCTAACGAGTTAAACGTAGAAAACAGTGAGGAGAGTTCCTCCACCGAGCAGGAGAGTACATACCGTGGCTATTAGGTCGCACTGAACGCACTTGTCTGTCGTGGTACCTGCAATTCACTTGTGAGCTGTTCAGGGGGCGATGGGTAGCTGGTGGTGTAGCGGGGACACGGGTCTCAAAGGAGACTATCGTTGCTTCACATAGAGTCTATGTGAAGTGATGTGGTGTTGGTCGTATCATTTGAGGTTATGATGATATGGGTGGCATGAGTGTCACTAGTTGCTGCGGCAGTCGTGCCGTGAGCGTTGTATATGATACAGTTTCACTGATCAATTACTACTAAGGCACAAAGAACCTTTCGTTATCGGTGATCGTTATACACACTGAAAGCTTTAAATAGGTACGCTTAGAACTTAGAAGTATACACACGATAAGTGTAGGAAGATGATAATGGGTCATGAACTCACGTTCCAGTCGATGTTGATTTCGATAATGATGATTGATGAGCAAGATGTAGAAGGTTGAGTAATTCAGTGTATTGGCCGTAGTGTGTGTTCGACCGTACCGGTAGTTAAGTGTAGTCGTAGCCGTAAATCGGTATATTTTGAGGCAACACAAGTAGTCCGTTAGTGCGCGATATTGCGTTTAGCTCAGTCGGAGGTCTGGGTCTAGATATACCGTTGTGTGAAGGCAATTCGATTGCTGGTCTGCTGGAGAGCCGTGGCGTTAGGCTTTACTCAACTTTCTATTTTCATGAACCAAATAATATAGTTTGGTTAGGAGTAGCCTAATTGGCCTTTGTGGCAACTGTGAGCCAAGCTGGCAACCGCTGGCACGACATAACATCACGCATATGGACTATTATTGAGAGGTTCTTGATGGGGAAACCGAGTGACACTGCCCGACCCGGGAGTCCTGTCCGAGCCTGTGACCTCATTATTAGTTATTTGATTTGTGCTACATGATTAGTTCTAAAATAATAAATCAAAGGGCACACAAAGGCAGTAGAATATATCTACTGGTCATAAAGTTTATAGGCAGTGGAATATATCTACTGGTCATTAAATTGACAGGCAGTAGAATATACCTACTGGTCATTAAATTGACAAGCAGTAGAATATACCTACTGGTCATTAAAGTCATCAGAGAATGACAGTAATAGCAGTAGATTATACCTACTGGTCAAAAACTTGACAGTGCTCAGAGAATTAAATTAATAGCAGTAGATTATACCTAGTGGTCATTAAATTGACAGTCATCAGAGACATAGAATATACTGGTGGTGAAGGAAAACGTCTTAAGGAAACCAGCATATCTTAGAACCAAAAAATTCGAAGACATGTGACGTCCACCAATCTGCACTGAGTCCGCGTGATGGATTAAGGCCCATTACCTCTCTCACAGAGAGGATGCCTGTGTCCCAGCAGAGACAACATTATAAGGTTGATGATGATGATACTTATTAATTTATTAGGATCACCAACGAGTTACACAACATTAACTTATACAGACAATATATAATTTGATACCCTTCTTGTTATGCACACTCAATTATAGGTGACCACAACTTACACATGTTCGAGTTTGCACGCTCTCGAACATGTGTAAGTTGTGATAATTATTGATATTGATACCTACTGGTAATTAAGTTGACAGTTACCAAGAAAAAAAAAACAAGTCGGTAGTAGTGGTACATTTTATGTACATACTGGTCATTCAATTGACAAATGGTTAGTGCAAACCCTTAATTTATTCACCATTGTAATAATTAAAAGACTGGTACAGGCACGATGGATTGTTTTATTATATATAGATTCAACTTAGATTACAAGACTTAAGAGACCGGTCAGGCCGCGTTGCTATCCACCGACAATCTCCATTAGCCTCTAGAGTTGGGACGCATCGCTAGTGATGTGACCTTATATTATGACATCCCCCTTCTTAAGACAATATTAAGTAAACATTTTCAAATAATACATTTCTAGGTATACACTAAACTATGCATTTAAATAACAAGTTAACCATAATTTTGAACTGGCTTTACCACTCTTCCTGACATCGTGACGTATGGGTTTTTGTCTGCTTCCACCTGTCTGTCTGGTTTCTCAATGGCATCCAGTGAATCGCTGGATCGCATGGTCGTATGGTGGTCATAATTGTGACAACTTTCATTTACCCTAAATCTTAAGTGTATCCTATTCCTTCTATATCTGGCTCCATATGAATCTTCAATTATGTATGATCTTTTACATTTTAACATTTCTTTGACTACAGCTGGAAGCCAATTAGAGTTGGGATTTTTCTTATAATAGACATGATCACCTGGTTTTAACAAAGGTAATGATCTTTTATCTCTATTGTAATATGCAGCATTTTGCACATTTGTCTTTTCACTACATTTTTTGTAATCAGAAAACCTAATGACTTTTGGTTGTAGCTTCCTTTGCATGACAGGAATATTCATTCTAAGATTTCTAGATATTAATAACTGAGCAGGTGATGGCTGATTATTTTTAGGTGTATTTCTGTAATGCAAAAGTGCTATGTAGGGATCACTATTATCCTCTTTACATTTTTTCAAAATGTTTTTGACAATTTTTACTGAACTTTCAGCTTGACCATTTGACTGTGCATGATATGGACTGGTTACAATATGCTCTACATCCCAGTCATGCAAAAAGGATTTGAATTCTGCTGACTGAAAAGGAGGACCACCATCGCTCACTAACGTCTGTGCTATTCCATGACGTGCAAAAATGGATTTCAAATTAATTATTACATTTGTGGTGGTGGTATTTTTATTCAACAAAGCAATCTCTATGAATTTCGAATAATAATCTGTTACAACAAGATATGACAAATTTTCAAAGTACATTAAGTCAATACCTACACGTTGCCATGGAAACTGGGTGATCTCATAGCTTTGCAATGGTTCTTTTTGATTGGATGGTCTGAACTTCGCACAGCTTAAACATTGTTCAATTATATTTTTTAAATCTGTACTCATATTAGGCCAATACATTAATTCTCTTGCTAAATTTAAACATTTGTTGATTCCTTGATGACCTTTGTGTAATTTGTTTAAAATTTCCCTTTGCATAGACTGTGGTATTATCAATTTAGTACCTTTAAACAATAAGTTATTTATGACATTAATCTCATTTTGAAAATTCCAATAAGGTTTTAACATAGAATTAACGTTATCCTTGCTACTAGGCCATCCTTCTTGACAGTATTGTTTTAAAATTTGCATACTTTCATCTGAATTAGTAGCTTGACACAATCTTGTATGATATTCTTCACTGATAGCTAGATTTGAATAGATTAAATTTACATGACATTGCAACTCAGTTTCATAATCTGGTTCATAATATTCTTTCAAGGCAGCTCTAGACAATGCGTCTGATATATACATTTCCCTACCTGGGACATAAATGACATTCAAATCATATTTTTGCAATGCTAACATCATGCGTTGCAACCTGGCTGGTACATCATGCAAAGGTTTTTCAAATAGGTATACTAATGGCTTGTGATCTGTGTGAACAGTGACTTTGTGCCCATAAACATATTGGTGAAATTTATTGCACCCAAATTGAATAGCAAAGAGTTCCTTTTCAATTTGTGCATAATTTTCTTGCGATTGCGTTAGAGTTTTTGAACTGTATGCAATTGGACGATTACTTTGCATAATGACTGCACCAACAGCTGATTTTGATGAATCTACTGACAGCACAAGAGGTGAGTTGACATCATAGTGAATCAATACAGGTGAATTTGTAATTATTGTTTTTAAATCGTTAAAACATTTTTGACAATTTTCATCCCAGAGCCACTCAGTGTTATTTTTTAATAAATTTCTCAATATAAGAGACTTTTCAGACAAATTTTGTATGAAAGGACCCAAGTAAGTAACCATACCCAGAAATCTTTGTAGATCTTTAACATTTTGTGGAGTAGGCATATCCTGAATAGCCTTGACTTTTTCTGTATCTACTCTGACTCCCTCTTTACTGAAAATGTACCCCATGAAACATACTTCCTTTACCAGGAATTTACATTTAGACTTATTAAGTTTTAGGTTGACTTCCCTGGCACGAGCCATAACTTTTTGTAGACGCTCATTATGAATTTCTTTTGTTTCCCCATAGATTAAAAAATCATCGACAAAAATTAGAACACCCTCAAGGTCTCCAAAAAGTTCTATCATGATTCTATAGAAAATTTCAGTGGCTGCATTGATGCCAATAGGGTAATCTCAAGTATTTGTACCTCCCAAATGGAGTTTGAAACGTACATAGCTCTGAGCTTTCTTCATCTAATTTAAGTGACCAAAATCTTGAAAATGCATCTAAATGCGAAAAGTATGAAGCTCCTTTTAGCTTTGATCTAATCTCATCAATGTTCTTTAATGGGTAATATTCTCTTAAGATATTTTTGTTTAAATTTCTTGGATCTAGACAGACTCTTAACTGACCTGACTGTTTGACAGTAATAACTACTGAATTGACCCATGATGTGGGTTTGGTAACCTTTTCAATGACCTTCATTTCCTCCATGCGATCCAACTCTTCACGAAGATTGTCCAGTAGGGCGAATGGAACTTTCCTTGGTGGGTCTACGCATGGAACTGCATCTGGACGGAGTTTGAGATGACAGACAGGAGGAAGACATCCAAGACCCTGGAACACATCATTGTACTCTGTTAGAATTGTATTACTATCAGACTTGTTTAAAGTGAATATTCTTTTTATTATACCCATTTTTTGACAAGTGGGTAGACCTAACACAGTTGGGCAATTTATATCTGTTACAATAAATTTGATACTTTCTTTCACATCTTTGCTAAGTATGCATTCTATTTGACACTGTCCAATAATAGGGATATTCTTTCCTCCAAAACCTGATACTTTGACATTACACTTCTGCAGGGTAGAATTTGACAAGTTAATTTTTTTATAAGTTTTTGTTGACATTATATTGATATCTGCTCCTGAATCTAAAATACAAGTAATATTGACATTATTGACTTTAATATTTAAACGCCATGACTTATTGGAATAGTATTCTTGGCTATTCTCCATCGTGCCTAAAAATTAACTCTCAGCGCAGTTAGCACTTTCATCATTGAGTTTTTTTTTTGATGTTAGATTACCTACAAAAAATCTTTCAGAGCAGTTAGCACTTTCATCACTAAGATTTTGCGACTCCAAGTTTCTGACATTTTTATTTTTAAAGCAAAATTGAGCAAAATGAGCAAAATGACCAAAATGATTACATGACCTGCATTTGAGGTTCGCTGCTGGACACCTGTAGCGATGTGTCTGACCACACCTTCCACAGAACTCCTTTGATGATGGCTGTCGACTGGATGACTGGCTTCTTGAGTTGCTATTGGACGATCTTGCAGACTGACTTGATGGTTGATGCTGTCTTTGATTTTCATGACTATGACTCTCGACTCGCAGAACATTCTCAGTACCATTGGACATTATTTCTGCATTTTGTTGTGCCATGATGACTGTCTTAGCAATTTCCACTGCTTTTTCTAAGGTGAGACTCGTTTCTTGAAGTAGCCGCTGACGGACATGTGACAAATTTGAATTCATATTTGCTATAAGGATGTCTTTGACTAACGACTGTCTGAGATCTTTGAATTCACACTGCCGGCTTATATTCTCCAGGTCCGTAATGAAATCATCGATGCTTTCTGTTGTTTTTTGTTTTCTGGTGAAAAATGCATGACGAACCAAGGTTAGATTTTTTCTGGGCTCAAAATAGTTGTCAAATTTTTGTTTGACCTGTGTGACTGTAGCGTTGTCCATATTCAAATTGAATGAGTTGTAGATTTCTAACCCTTTTTCTCCCATCGTATGTATTTCGCATTGTTGTTCGCTATATCCGATGAGATGTTCAATCTTGGCAATGATGAGTTGAAATTCACCATGTGCGACTCCAACTTAACCTTACTTTCTTCCGGTTTCGACATTTTTTCTTTTTACGACACGGTTTTGACGACGATTATTTCCTTGAACTTCTGACACCATGTAATAATTAAAAGACTGGTTCAGGCACGATGGATTGTTTTATTATATATAGATTCAACTTAGATTACAAGACTTAAGAGACCGGTCAGGCCGCGTTGCTATCCACCGACAATCTCCATTAGCCTCTAGAGTTGGGACGCATCGCTAGTGATGTGACCTTATATTATGACAACCATCATCATCATGGCAACACACACTGGTCAAAGACTTTTGTCTTGAGACATTGTGTTGAATTGGACGAGAGGATGCCGCGCAGCTTCCCGGACGCTACCAGGCCGAGTGAGATTTGACGGTTTCTTTTTCGAGGTTGGACCTGCCTAGCTAGACTATTTGTCCCAGGTAGCCATGGTCGTCCACGGCTGCGGGTGTGGAGTCTCCGATCTTGACGGGAGTGGGTGCGACATGGGCGTTTAACATCACTTTGGTTTTATCCATATTAATTTGCGGACCCACTCTTTCGGAAGCTCTACTGAGGTCATCGAGCTTTGTACTGGGGTCCTCCATGGTCTCAGGAGACAGCTATGTCATCGGCGAACCGGAGGTCTCTTTTACGTCGATGCCTGGCCTTCTCCAGTCTGGAGCCTTGAAGGCGTCCTCCAGTGCTCCAGTTTCGGAGTTATGGCGTCTCCCTGTTCCGCACCTCGCTGTGGAGGGATTGGTTCCGGGGCCAGGTCCCAAGGTCGGACTAGCGTTGTGGCGTTTTTGTGCAGGCGCTTCGGCACCTCGATGTACCGGTCGTCGATTTTACGCCGTTGGAGGGACTGCAGTGCGGCCCAAGTCTCGATCAAGTCAAGGACTTTCACGTGGTCCACAGACGCTAAGCGGAAAGTCAGGGTGTACTCTTTGGTCCTCTGTATAGCCTGCCGCAGCGTTCGTGTGTGGTCTACGGTGCTGGAGTCTGTTTGGAGACCGGCATGTTCGGGAGGCTCGATGTCGTCGGGCCAGCGCGCGAGAAGATTTGTGTATTAATTTAATGTTGAGGGAGAACCTTCACCAGTAGGGCCGAGACGGTAATCAGGAAATGTAAAAAAAAGAAGAAGAGAAAGGGTAAAAGGAAACACTAACTGAAACCTGTAAATGGTTCTTAAATATAATATAATTGTGCCGACAATTTGTTATGCCTCTGGCATATGACAATTAATTATTAATAAAAATAAGATTGTGCTTAATGTCTTATTAATAATTCTGGTTACATCCAACTGTTTAAAAAAAGGAAGGGAATGTATTGTATGTAGATATCAATAAATCGCGCTACACGCCGATAACAGTATTGTATCGATGCGTCGGCCTGTGCAGTGGTGCGTTGGCGAGTCAATTATTAATACTGATAAATGTGCATATTTTACACCTATTAATTAAATTCAATTGCACTAGTCTGAACTTACCCTTAAATAGCTTGATCATGTACCTTCTGTCTGGAATAGAGAACAAAGAGCTATATTTTTTCCACTTTCATAGTATTACTTCCTTGTACCTACCAATTATTATGTATTTCTGATTGTTAAAATGATAAGAACAATATATTTTTCACTGTAATCTATGAAATATTATATATCATTGATGTAACAATAATTTTGTCATAAAATATAATTAAAAATCTTTAAAATACGTTTATCAGCTCATTTACTTTTAGCGAGAAAACCAAACCTGTGGGTTACTACCACCAACATATATTTTTAAAACACAAATTTTGGGAACTACTTTAGCAGTTGTTAACTCATTCTAACTTTTTATAGCTATTTTTTGCAGGCTATGAAACGTAGTACGTCACTTCGTCAAATTGTCTTTTTAAAATACAAAGCACTAAAAAGACCCTTTTAAGTCAGTTGAAACTTTTACGATGCACTGTATAGGTATGTATTAAGCGCCTGGCCTACCTTTTTAAATTTTGAGATCAGTATTAGGTCAGTAGCATGTAATGTGTGGTAATAAAAAAAGTTACTCGAGGCCCTAACCGTAACAAATATTGTATTTACCGATGTAAAATTATCAATACAACTCTAAGTTAGCATTGGCCAAAAATAGTGTTTTATAAATTAGTCATTAAATCGGGTAATTTGAACTTAGAGAGTAAGAAAAACCGTAAGAAAGTCGTTTGACAAAACACTGCAGCATCCCCCTTAAGTTATCACCCATTAATTATGTTTAAAAGATTCATCTTCAATTTACATTGCCTCTTGTTTAGTTCCAATATAAATGGTATTGGAAAAGTAATCAAACATTGACGTACTTATCTATCTTTGTCGCACTTGTCATTACTAAATCAAGAAATGCTTTGTAACAGCTCGCCTTTAGCTTATGAGAATTTCGGTTTCACAAATGGAAATATAATTGATTTGAATTAGGTACTAAATCTTATTAGATGACGTCTAAGATATGGCAATGATTAGCTAGTTGTCTAGATACTCGGCAGATAATTTAGGTACACAATACGAGACAGTATTGTCGGTAGACAATACTGCCATACCGCCATACCGCCATATTTTATAGTACCTTATAGGTATATAAGGTGCTATAAAATATGGCGGTGACTATGCATAATCTAAGCCTACGTGGCACGCTATTATTGTCTATCTTGAACGCAACCGTGGAACATTCCAAAAATGACATTCCTCCTTTTGGCCCAAGCCTTGTTTCCCTTTTTAAATAACATTGTTTGTAGGTCCTGAAATGTTCATAAAATGAATAAAATTGTACAAAATCGTTAATGTTGATTGCCTGTCGTCCAATATCTGCTAAAAGGGCCAAACTTATTGTCTCTATCTGTAATTCTATTGCTAAATTGCTTCGTAAAAGTGAATTAATTAAAATTGGCCGCTATTGCTGGTTCTATAGAGTTTTAATTAGGATTTTCCATATTATATATTAAAATAAAATTTAAATAGCCTTTATTCCATGTAACCTGTTTACAATACTTTTTTATAAATTAAAACATATATCTAGCTTATGATAACTATATATATTACTAACAAATCTAAATTAAATCATATCTTAACTAATTATCAGCTACCAGGTCAAGTTGCCTTTTGACATAGGCCTCCTCTAATTCCCGCCACCAGTTTCGGTATATTGCGGTTTTCTCCACTTCTTTGGCATATATATCTTAATTAAAATCAAATAATTTACTATATTAATGTTTCGGAACACCATTAGAAACAGCTTGTTCGTACAAACAGCCGTTGTCTTCTCAACGTTGTACTCGTCGTACTTTGCTTCTTTTGCCATCCCTTGGGTTTCCTTCAATGATTATTTTGGTCCATTTCTCTTTTTGCTAAGTAATTTAATTACATTAACTTAAATAAATGAAAATCTTCTAAAGAATAAATCAGCATTCATTTTTAATAGTGCAAGCCTTAATGCCTTATTTGTTTGTTTTGAATAGATTTTTTATTTAAAAATAAAGTTGGTTTATACATTGTTGTATATACTTAGATTCTTATTAGCATTTTAAGCGATGAATAAACCAAATTACTGATAGGCAGAGTCGACTAAATTTTCAAGTTTAGTTTAATGGTAGTAAGGTTTCATTCCACGTGTTTCTAGAATTGATTGTTTTCAACAAAATATAAAAATTGTACAAGTAAGTAAATAGATGTGTACTAGATCGTTAATTTTGATTGCCTGTCGTCCATTATCTGCGAAAAGGACCAAACTTATTGTCTCTATCTGTAATTCTATTGCTAAATTGCTTCGTAAAAGTGAATTAATTAAAATTGGCCTATATTGCTGGTTCTACAGAGTTTTTAAAAGGATTTTCCATATTATATCTTAAAATAAAATTTAAATAGCCTTTATTCCATGTAACCTGTTTACAATACTTTTTATAAATTAAATCTTAGATCTAGCTTATGATAACTATATATATTACTAACTAATCTAAATTAAATCTTATTTTAACTAATTATCAGCTACCAGGTCAAGTTGCCTTTTGACATAGGCCTCCTCTAATTCCCGCCACTAGTTTCGGTATATTGCGGTTTTCTCCACTCCTTTGGCATATATGTCTTAATTAAAATCAAATAATTTACTATATTATTGTTTCGGAACACCATTAGAAACAGCTTGCTCGTACAAACAGCCGTCGTCTTCTCAACGTTGTACTCGTCGTACTTAACTTATTTTGCCATCCCTTGGGTTTACTTCAATGATTATTTTGGTCCATTTCTCTTTTTCCTATCTTAAGCTAAGTAATTTAATTACATTAACTTAAATAAATGAAAATCTTCTAAAGAATAAATCAGCATTTATTTTTAATAGTGCAAGCCTTAATGCCTTATTTGTTTGTTTTGAATAGTTTTTTTATTTAAAAATAAAATTGGTCTATACATTGTTGTATATACTTAGAATCTTATTAGCATTTTAAGCGATGAATAAACCAAATTACTGATAGGCAGAGTCGACTAAATTTTCACGTTTAGTTTAATGGTAAGGTTTCATTCCACGTGTTTCTAGAATTGATTGTTTTCAACAAAATATAAAAATTGTACAAGTAAGTATTGGTAAATGGTACCCTAATGCACCATCGAGGAAATTTAAGAATGTTTCTGAATGTCATTTGTTACACAGTTGTTCCAACCGTTGGATCTGGAACTGCGAGGTTAGCCGGCCACAAAGTATGCATGATGGCACAAAGAGACTAGTTTAGCATTGTGGGAACAAAACAAATTATTTGTAAGAGAAGTTCTGAGCTAAGTAATAACAGCCGCATGGCGTGATTATTACGTATCTTGTCAGAGCAAAACGATTATACAGACGTTAGAGTACCAATTTGGCGGTTTTTTTTTTAAATTTTATTAATACTTGACGACCTTTGCACCGGAACGGATTTCGCTTTTGTGTTTTAATTAATTGACAATGTCGTTGTCTTCTCTTCGTAGTGACTTGCAGTGTCCTTTATTTGGCTAAGGGCGTGATTTTAAACGCAATATTTTACCTTCTTAAGAAGATATTATACCTGTGGGTGAGTCGAAGTAAACAAAAACCAAAACGAAATCTTGCTACCGACTTTTGCAAAGAGGTTTCTGAAACATTGTTGTCAGTGTGGCAATCAGCATCTATTCAACTATTGAACCTCGATCAATTATAAAATGTTCAAGAATGCATGACAAATATCTCAGTATACTTAAACCATACAAGTCAAGAAACAATCTCGAGTCAGCGTCTCGTCAGAAGCGTCTTCAGTTATATATTAAAGAAAACGCGCAATATTTGTTCGATATAGCAGCATGTATGATTTCTTTGGTCATGCAGAGAACATTTTACTAACAATGTTGACTGACGACAGACTTGTGTAAGCTTCTTTAAGTAAATAATTAAATAGAAATTGACTTTATTTCCTGTACCTACAATAAACTCTGTCCTAAATTCTCAGATGTTGTTTTTAGGTCAACTGTAAATTTCTTCGGTAAGATCTGAAGTTTGCCAGCTAAAAGGAACCTTGTAGTATACAGACTGTCAGAAAGAAGTCTGTCGCGATTTAAAAAAGAATTCAAATTTAGAAGTAAAGACAGTAAGTCACTGGTTTACAGGCGATATTATTGCATGGTGTAGAAGTATTTTTACATAAGCAAGTTTATAACGATTATAAGATGATAAGCATTTTCCGTTTCTTTTCGTCAAGTTCCTATAGTTTACAAACTATACAACAACACTATTTGTAACATAATAATAGGTGTAAGTATAGTACGTACCTTTTAATCTAACAATATTGAAATCCTAATGGAAGTATTAATCAATAAAATTTGTACTTAAAGGTCCGCTCTACTTCTAATTAAAGACATTATTTCAATAAAAACATTCATATTAAATTAATTTGGATGAAAGTATCCAATTACATACATACATACATGTTTTAATCAAAACAAAGTCGACACTTTCTCGGAAATCTTAATTGTTAATACTCAGACATAATGTAAATATAATTTCAATGAAAATCTACACAATTTATATTATAACGAAATATTAAATTAACTACTTTGTTTGCACACAATCATTAATTTTAATGTATTCTGTAATACGCCATAATTGACAAAATTATACTAAAATACATCAACAAGTGTTAGAATTATCTCATCATGCAAAAGCCTTTGATGTTTAATACTGAAATTATAGCGTTCATGCTATTAAATGGTTCACAGAGGTGAGAACATCATTGATTGTTTTGAAACCAGTATCATTAGCTTTTATAATGATTCTCATTCTGAAGTCCTTTATCTTAGAATAGTTTTGGATATTTAACAGCATACCTAAATAAATAACGTTTCGTTCAGTAAAATATTTTTACCACTATTAGATGTGAAATTCAGTGTAAGTTTTACATTGAATTCGCTTATGACAAATCGTATGGCATAAATTATGTTTTACTGTATTGTCACTAGACGGTGTTTATCCAGTGTCAATGAAAATTCATTCTGAAACCTGATAATCTAAACAGCGACACTGAAGGCTTGACAGCGCTTCTGCCCAAGTAATTAAAATTAAGTTGATTAAATATGTAATGTACAAAATGATCCGGCTCAAAAAAAAAATACTCACCAAACATTAACACACTTACTTATTGGAGAAACAAACCTAATAAATGAGCAGTCGGGTTTCATTGAACAGGCGTAAGAAATATGTCGTAATAAAATAAAACACAATTTGCTTTTGGAGAATATATTAGTCGAAGGAAAATCGATTGCCGTTAGGTGGAGACAAAAGCTCTTTGTTTCAGTCATAGGTTTAAAGGATCACTACATGGAGAACATTCTCCCATGCTCCCTTGAGTGTGAGGGCAGATAATATGTAGGTATTTCGAATAGACGTAAGTCATTCGTGACAACTTTTATGTACATAAAATATCAAAATTGCCTGTTTGAAGTTAAAATACCGTAAAACAGCTTTAAACTGTCTTCAGGCTCAATAGATCTTAGCTTGTACACATTTCTATATAAAATAACAACAAATTAAAAGAGACAGTTGAAAAAAGAATCACTTTCGTCTCACCTTTTTCAATGCTACGTTGGCTTTTCAGACCTATCTGCCTATCACTGAATATAAGGGATGCCCGATATGTAATTTATCGCAAGATTGAACAACGTATACAGTTTTAGAAGAATTAAGGGATAGCTTTGATTAATATTAAATTCGTGAACTAATAGGAACACTGCGCTACAGTGATTCCCGCAGATATGAGATAACTTGATATTGGGTGCCGTCTCAGTTATAACGAGCGCATAAACTTACCTACCTAGTGAAAGGACATGGACAGAAAGAACATTCTTTTTACAAATACATAATTAATAATAATGTATAAAAAAAAAAAAGAATTATTACACAGTTTTTTACTTCTCTGAACTTGACGTTTTTATTTCAAAATAAAAAGTAATGCAAGACGAATCAAAGTACCGTGTGTCACTTTCCGCCATAATAGACCATAGAGAAAGATAAACAATATATTGTTGGACGTTCCTCACCACGCACGTAAGTTATTTAGACGTGAATTGTACGCCAAGTTCTCTTATTAAGAACATTTTATTCACACGAAACTGTCTCTATTGGTATTGGTTGCATTTAATAAAATGATTTTTTATTTTGATGCGTTAGTTATTCAGTTTTTTTTTTATTTCACACAAAATAAAATACTTAAAACGGAATGCGTCGTGTTTGACAGCCGATGTGTCAGACTTGATGTTTTTGTCTATGTATACAAAAACTTCAAAAGCAACGTTCACTTTTTACAGTGACAGTTTGCGATTTAATAAAATATATTTAAGGCACCTTTAGAAGTATACATAAAATAAATAAAATAGTTAAGCTATTTTTTGTTATTAATGCCACATTTTGAGGCTCAACCAGGCTCAGTTTATAACATGCTAATCATTATACAGCTTAGGAGTCCATTACTTTGTTTAAATGACTAGTAATGAGATTGCCCTGTGCGATAAGACCACCCATAGTACACTTGCTTTTATGGTTGTTTGTCCTGTATATACATTTTTGTGGTGTACAATAAAGAATATAATAAATATAGAATGCTAAAACCATATCAGATAACTGTATTCTCACAACTGTTTTCTAATTAAAAGCGCCTGGCGTTTTTTAATAGCGAGATTTTTATCTGTACACTTATTGCAACAATCTGAATAATAGGTTTAATGAAACTGTTTTCGTCTAGTCTGTTCTTGTGACGAGTTCTTGAAGTTTTTTATTAATAGAAATTGAATGTGCTCATATTCACGAATATAAAACAGCAAGAACCATTGTTGTAAATTAAATTCGATAACTATGCCGACGCCCATACAAAATCCGTCCATGTCCTTTACCGCATAAATTTTGCGAGGATTTTCAGTAATATTGCTACTACTTAATCTACCTACTCGTGTTGACGAAACGTTAAATTTACACAAGATATATTTTATCAAACCTGGTTCTTATGTTAAGTTTTTTCAAGAGGTTTTTATTAAACCAAAAAATGTTTCAGAATATTAATTACTTTATATCTTTTTGTAAAAATGTTACGTTCACTTTGTTTTATTATGTATCGTGACCTATAAACCACAAACTGCTTGGTAATCGTTATTTTGTTAATTGCGATGATGACAAGTTAATTTTTCTCATTCAATCTGCCTTATTCTTTCCTAACTCAGCTTGAGTTCTAGTCTGACCGCATGTTATGTGAATACCAGTATTTTGCATGGAGCGACTGCCTGCATAACCAGATTCACAATGAAGAGTGGCGGTTTTCGGGCTTGTAACCCGTAATACTGTCACATTACGGGTCATCAAAGATCTTCAAATGATAGCCCGGACCAATGGATTACTTGTTTTCCGCGGCACGGAGGAGTCTTGGTAAGTGGATCCCATCCACAGACCAATTTTGAGAAGCTTGGAACGGTCAAAATAATTCTTTTTTTATATTGTTCTTTGATGTAGTTTAATAAGATATAGATTTATGTCTAGGTTAGGCTACTGTAAGGACTTACCATTTGAGAAGGCAACCTGCTTGCCTATTAAAACACTGGCAATATTTATTACTTGAAAGATGTATGAATTTCGAACAGAATAGCTGTAGATGTTTTTTGTTAATTTTCAATGTGTCAGAATTGGATGGAAGCCGCCCAAAGGCAGGCGTATTGTAATATCTTACTAAATATATATAATATAAAGTTATTTTCCATGTTTAACTGCTGATCACCCTATCTACCCCCTTACATATTGGTGGAGGCGCCGGGTAGATAAAACAATACAACAATATTGACATAGTTGATTATGTAGGACGTCATGAGCTAGGTAACAGCTTGTCACGTTGTGCCATAGATAATATAAAAAAGGCACAGCTTAAACAGAAAATGCGGTATGATAGAAAAGCTAAATTGAGAATATTTTCACCGAATCAATTAGTGATGCTCTATACACCTAGACGGACCACAAATAGAAGTCTAAAACTGTGTAGGTTGTATAAAGGCCCATACCGTATAGTTAGAAGATTAACTGATGTAAATTATGTAATTATAAAAAATAATAGTAGGCGTTTTAGGGACATAGTACATGTAAATAGATTAAAACCTTTTAATGTTCGATTAGAATAAGATATAGGTCCAAATAGATAAGAATAAGTTATGATTATTAAGGTTTATATATAGGAAAAGGCCCGTTGTCAATAAAAAAAAAAAAAATGACAACTATCGAATTTGACATAAGGAGGTTAATAGAGATGGGAATGTAGGAAAAATGTATCGATAGTTTTCTTGTCGAAATTTTCAAATAGTATCGATATATATAATAAAATTATTTCTTTCCGTTGCATGAGCTGTTGATGTGCTGATGGGTAGTATGCTGCTGGGCGAAGAAGAGGCTGGCAACATTAACTATGCATCGAAGAAACGACTATTTATATAATGAGCAAGTTTGTAGGTGCGAAACTTCCACCAGGCCCTAGAGATAAAATACAATAGATGAGGAATAGTTGTAACTGAATCCGACTTTGCTAACGGGGCATAGCCTTTGCAAAGGATGTCGAGTTGACATCATCGGTCCAGTTGATGACTGTTGTTTAAGAAAGTAAATATATTTATGATGTTAAGCCCTGGTGTAAGTTTGATGAGTAGAATTTAAATTTGATGCGATCCAGCCTTTCCTTCTCTGGCCTGATAAACGCACGAGATCGAAATATTGTATCATATCTGAATTTTTGAATTTAAACCCCATCCGGGTCGATGTGAGTTGACGCATCATTCTTATTAGTGTTGGGAGGACGCCTTGTACCTTTTTCAGAGGTTTTGGCCAAGGAGGTTCAAGCATGACTGCGTTGATTTGTTAGTGCGTATGTGCACGTCAGCTGAAGTTAAAAGCACATATCGGAGTATCCGGTAACTCGTTTGTCATGATTAAGCCTTCCCCTTTTAAGGGTCGTACCTCAATTGTACTTTGATTCCTCTGTTAGGTAAATGTTCGGGTTAGGATAAGGTAGGATTCATATATCCTTTCAAGACTTAGAATAGAAGCACCTCATATGATTCTGTGCGCCTATTCGTAGGGGCGTAGCTCATGTAAGGACTTACCATTTGAGAAGGCAACCTACTTGCCTATTAAAACACTGGCAATATTTATTACTTGAAAGATGTATGAATTTCGAACAGAATAGCTGTAGATGTTTTTTGTTAATTTTCAATGTGTCAGAATTGGATGGAAGCCGCCCAAAGGCAGGCGTATTGTAATATCTTACTAAATATATATAATATAAAGTTATTTTCCATGTTTAACTGCTGATCACCCTATCTACCCCCTTACACTACAATCGTATGTATGGTTTATGAAATAATCACAAAAAACCCCATGAGGCCATCGGTGGCTTTAGCGGCGCCGTGATGTCGAAAATTGTATTTTCGTTATTTTGGCGCCAGATAGGGCACACCTCCGGTCACCCGCCCCTGCAGTCGAATACCTACGCTTTAGGGCTATATATTTATATGGTTCACATGAAATATGCCAGAAAAAAAACAAAAATAAAAAATAAAAATTCTAATAAATATTTTCATAACTTACATAATTACTGTAGTTATTATAATATTTAATTTTATTACCATACTCACCCAATATATTGTAAAATAGCAGAAGCTTTTTTCAGATTTCTCGGAAACTACTGATGCATTTCAAAAACTGCCACAGTGGTCGCACGCATATACAAAAACTACGGAACAAGTATACTCCGGCTCACGAAATAGGTTTGAAAACCTAGGTCTGCCCTGAGGTCACAGGTAAACTACGTGGCGATTTACGTGGCGATGTCGTGTTCTGGGCTTGTTCTGCTACCACCTGCTGCTAACTGGCTGCTATATTCCTGCTGTAAGGTGGTTGACACTGCTTCGTTTGTTTCCTTCTGTGATGTATTTGCACAACTCAAATAAAGAGGATAGATAGAGAGGAGGAACGATACAAGTTGCCATCCTATAGATGCAGCTTCAGTCGCCTTATCTTCACATCTGACCACCAGCTGCCCATTGATGTGTTATTTAAGGCGACTCATAAGCATATTATGAGTATGAAAGTAATAAATCAGAAGTCTGTTTTTATTTATCAAGGAATATAATTTTCACTAATAATTTCGCCCCGGGGATTCGCCCGTTATACATAGGTACATATATTTTGCAATATTCATTACCGACTAATTACATAGATATTTGCCTAAATTACTGTGATATTTCTGGTCACGGTCTCCAGCGGTCATGACTTTTTGAACAATGCCCGGCCTAAGCGTCTTACACAAATTATCTTTAGGCACAGACTTTCTTTATTTCCTCCGGCTGGTACAAAGTTTTTTTTTTGCCTCTTTGGTGGAGCAGGATGGTGTCAGAATTTTACTGACTAAAACCCATCCCTATTCCTTTAGTTGCTTGTGTCAGAGCCGCGGTAACTCTCCTTCAAACTTATCCGCGGACCCAGCGATAAGATTTGACAGTTTATGATCTAGGCAGAGTTACGGCCCAACTGTAAGCTAAAATCACTTTTTAACTTCTAACAAAATATGGATTTATTAAAAACTTACCTTAGTTTTTAGTGCGGTTGATTGTACTGCATTGAAACTAAAAAATAGGTTTATAAATAAGTCTAGGTGAAAAATAACAGTCTGTGAGAGAAAAAAAAGGACTTAGTTTAAGGAGTATAAAATACTCCTTAAAATATTAATGCAAAGCTGCCACAAATAGGTAAGAAGAAAATGAATACTGAGAGACTAGTTCACAAGTAGACTAAACCGAAATCAAACTCCGCCCCACATAAAGCAGACACAGTATGGCAGCAAAGCGTCAAACTGTAAATTCGGCGAGCCATCTTTGGAACCGCTTCACGCGACTCTCGAATAAATTACACTATCAAGAAAAGGCAATGAAAAGTGAAACAGAAAACTGCCGAACTATTGCCTTTTTACTGGCGCCTACAGAATATAGGAGCCGCTTTCACACGGCTGCTTTACAACACTCCCCTAACTTTTTGTTTACAGCCAAATATAAGTTTCGTAAGTATATTAGTTTGGTTTAACGTCACATATTATAAAATAAGTTCGTCCAAGTGTAAAGTAGCATGGTTTTAACAATAACTTGTTATGATCGAGAGATTTTATGGGGCTTTACTATATTCAATAAATACCGAGAGACACTACTAGATTCTTTTTTTAAATGTAATGGAGGTTCAAGTCAGTTATTCTATTATAAAACCATGTCTGTGCCAGTGTTTTCTCAGTCTAAGTGACCGATTGGAATTGAGATTATTTACATCTGCGAACTATCATCAAATACATAATATATTAATCAATACACGTGTAACAGTTAATAGTAATTAGAGGCCCATGTACAACACCAAACTTGCTGAATCTGTGCTTTGGTAACAATTTAGCGACACGTTAGCGTCATGTTAATTATTAATTGATTAAATTGTTAATATCCAATTTACCGTACCTTTAATATGAAATATTGATTTAATATATACTTCGATGAACTTTGAGTTAAATTGTGAAAATGATACCACTTCAAAACAATGAAAAACGAATATGAATGTACAGAATTCAAATCCAATTTAATTTATTGATTGTATCGAATAATTTCGGAGCAATATGATCTCTTCGCCAATATTATTTTATTGGATCAAAATCTCATTACAAGTGCGGCTACGACTTAAGAGATGACATTTTTTGCGCGTATGGCTCACCTTACTTATATTATCCACTCGTAGGAGAAGAGAAATCATGATTATTCTTCAGTTGAATGATTATTTGGCTACTCGTGTTTCGAGAGCAATTTCGAATAACTGAAACAACCTTCAAAAAAACAAAGATGTTTTGATATTTACACTCTTTAGTCATTACTAATATTGTTATCAACCTAGCTCGCTGTTATATAATTGTAGCAAGATACCACAAAGGTACAACAAAACAAGCCAATTAGTTTTTTTTTTTTTTTTATCAAGAAAACAAAGTAAGGACTTCGCTGGAATGGAATGGTATATGCTAATCACAAATGGTCAAATAAATTGGAAAAATAATTATTTAACCACTTGTTAGACTTGCAATTGATTAAAAACGCATTTTACTGATACATAAAAACATTGGTTAGCATATTTAATCATTGGTAAAGTTAACTACAAATAAAAAACTGGGCCTAAACATACCAGCACTTTTGGGTGCAAAGGGCTATTTATTTAGGTTTACAACAACAACATCGATTCATCAAATATTTCAAATACTAAAAGGATTTAAACAGGAGTCCTTATCTATTTGAAAGAGCCATTTTCAAAACAGGCAGATTATTAGGTAGCTTTTAATGAAACTCCTTGCTCTTGTTATTTTTTCGTAAAAGCCAGTTTTGTGCTACTCGCAATCGAGTTAATCTCTACTTTAATTAAGTGTAACTATGAAAAAGCCTTTGTGCCAAACATCGTTATTATCGGTTAATCGGACAAGCTTTTCAAAGTGAATAAACAGTATGTTTGCTGCAGTCTCGTTAACGTTTTCACGTAACTAGTTGCACGTAAACGTAGAGTTATGTACATATGAACGTTATAGGCATGATTGTTATCGCGTATTATGTCCTCAGCTAGCGAAGATTTATCATACATTAGGGCACTTTCTGAGAGCTCTAAGCTAATTAATTATGTTTTTTCAACAAATAAAGTCTCGGGTCTGGGGTCAATAATGTCCTTTGACTTTGCGGAAGACAGTGCGTTGTATTAAGATCCACTTAATGAGCTCATGACACTTGGACATTGTGCGATACACGCGAGGTATGATATACATTCAACTCGTGTGACAAGTGAGACACACGTGACTTATTCGGGCAGATTAGCACTTGCGATTCGTACGACACGAGAAACTCACGCTTTTCTTGCGACATTTAAGACTTGTATGACAATAGGGAATATGTATGTATTTTTTAATTTGATAAATGATATACGTACTAATTAACAATAGTAAACAAATATATATTTTTAAATAAATATTGATTTTTTTATATATCTTTTAGTTCAGTGACGAAGTTTTAAAGCGTCAAAGTTGATAATCAGAGAGAAGTCCGACGTTCCCTCTGACGTCACATGGCACAACGCAACAACGCCCATACACTGCCATAGAAAACGGTGTTTTTGAAGAGAGATACAGATATATTTATTTAAATTGTTATATCTCGTTTGGTTTTCAACTTTGATTACGACCATTAGTATTATATTTTTATTGATAAACTGTTTAAAAAAACAAAACAAATCTATTTCTTGCATATTCCCTATTGCGACACTTGTGCGATTAGCATTGATTGGAGCATTAATTTAAACTTGACAACTTGAAAAAAAAATTACATATCGCACATGTACCTAAATCAGTCATATTGGCTGCCCGTTCTCTCTCTATAGTGCGATTAATGATATTTATAAAATGTGTAGAAGTTTTGAGTGTTCATAAATTCATAATATTTTGGCAAGTATGCGATGATACAGAGAATTTCATTTCATAAATTATGTCTAGAACATAATTATGTCAAGACATAATTTAACTCTGCTAGTACCGCTGCCAAACTATTCACTCTACAATTCATGTGGATCAAAGAGTATTATTATTTATTTATTTATTAGATGGAAAACCAACAGCTATACATAAAATGAATGAAACAAAATGTTACATTAAGCCAATTACAGGTTCTCACGGCTAGACATATGATAATTCTAAAGAGATCTTAGGGACCACTAGCAACAGAAAAATGAAATCATTAATGAATAATATTGTATAAATATCCACTTTTGAAAAGTCAAATATTATGTTGAGAGCGGATCCCAGCGCACCGATACGATCGTGTTTTAACAAAAAGAATATAACTGGCTCAGTGTTATCTTATTCACTCGAGTAAAACAAACGGTATAGCTTACCTTTGTTAAAGCATAAAGCTGTTTTAAGTCTAACTCGAACAAAAGTTTAGGTTTATCTTTGAACAAAATTAGATTTATCAGCAAGGGAGGCGGAATGTTTCTTGCTTTCTAAATCCGAATTTCAGGTAGGTACCGAAAGTATTTAAATCGAAGGTTGGATTTGAGTCATTGACTTAAATAATAAAAACCACATGGAAGTCTGGACACAGATGTTTGCAGAACGTAACGAACGAGACGTCGTTGTCGTCAAGAGTGGTCGTACATTTATATATGAACAAATTCCAAGTTCTGTGGTCCCATGCGTGGACTACAATAGAAAATACAGCGAAAAAGAATTGGTATTTCATTTCACCGGTAAGTATAAGTAACGTTGTGACGACCGAATAATCAGGCACCTACCACTCCAATCTATGTTTTAAATTGGAAAGCTCGCATTTTTCCGATTTCACATCAATCAATCAACTTGGCTCGCGCTCGCGGAAGACTATTGGCTGCACCATTTAATTATGAACACTACGATCACTGGCATTTGTCTGTAATTAATTTTAATCGCTCCAGACCCAGAGACTAAAATGTCACCTAAAATGGGGTCTATATGGTCTAACAAAAGCCATTACCTGCGATTGTAATTGTTCTCTTTTCTTTGAGAAGTTTTGTTTTCAGTCAAAGACAGTAGTGAGAATTGAACTTTTACTGAACTTAAGCGCCTTATTTGTGACCTATAGACGTGTAATATTTTTATATCGAAGATCTTATTCATTTTAATTGTACAGTACGTATATGTGGAGTATTCATACCTGCCACCTACGCAACACCTCTATAAATCCTCATGTTCTGAAACTTATATAGCACAAATATTGAGATTACTAACGTTGCCTTGCGTGTAAACGGTTACAAGATATTTTTACCGCAAAATAATACTAAAGTCTGAAAACATTTTGCCCAGAATACATTACGTAGACGTCTGCCCATCAGGTACGTAAATATCAAGATTTGTATCACCATAAACACATTTGTGTTGTTATTTACTATAAACACATACTGATAAAGTGTGATACCGCTACATAGGTAAACGTAAAAAAAGTTATATAACAGTAAAAATACTGTTAAATAACCGTAGATATTTTTGCAAAGCAATTCTTCAATGTTCATAAATGGTTAATAATAATAATTCACGATTTGTTAAAAAAGTTCTGCAGCAGGGTAGGTACTGAAATTGAGTATTGAAATCTCTTAAAAAAGTACAAAATTGTAGTGTGTTTCATATTTGTTCATAGCTATTTGAATAAGGGTTTTTTCAAACGTGCCACATGCACGACCACACACACAACGGCAACTATTTTGCAGGGCTTTAAGTAGGGCTTGTACCTATCTGTGTAACTACACATTTTCATACATTTTGAGTTTACAAAAATGATGTGTGTAGTTGTGGCACTTTTATTTAAATGAGCGCTGAACCTAATACCTTTAAACGAGCAATTCTTGTATATGTAATGTATGTATTTTTTTTTACTAACCTTGCCCCACACTAGGAATTGCTTTCTGTATCGTGGGTGCGTTTACAAACATTTAAACTCACATACACAACACCCAGAGCCGGAACAACTATCTGTAGGCCATACAAATATTTGTTCCATGCGGGAATCGAACCCGCGACATGCAGCGCAGCAGGCAATCGCTCATATACCGCGCCAACCGTGCGCCATACGTATATATAATCTGAATCTCAACAACGGCTGCAACGATTTTCATGAAATTTAGTACGCAGGGGGTTTCCGGGGCGATAAATCGATCTAGCTAGGTAACATTTTTAGAAAACGTCGTTTTCTCTATTTTGACCCGAGCAGTGCTTGGTAGCCAAGGTACTTTGAATAAATCGACACTGGGTCTATGTATGAATAAAAACGACTGTTATTGAAAAAAAAAAAAAAATGATTAAATATAATACCGGCATTTTACTTTCGCACCTCGAGTATGGGGAGGTCGATAAAACGATTGTTAAAAAATACATGGTCATATAATTTGCAAATCAATTCACCGTTCATTATATCGATACGAATAACCAACATTTATACCTACCCTGTTACTAATAAACACGGAATAAAGTTATACCAGGTATAACAAAGGTATAACCATACATTTTCATAGGTTTATACCTGGTATAACTTATTCTGCGTTTAATAGTAAGAAGGCTAGTGTTTAACTAATTTCAAAAGAATTGCCTCGACTTTAATGAGATATGAAAATATATTCGCGCGTTTTTTGGTAAGTGCTCGCCTGAAAACTTGCAAAATTGCTCAATATCGCGCAGGTTTTTTGAAAAATGTAGAACCTACCTACTGTAGCGTGACCGCGACAAGACGCTTTGCTTTAGTAT
This sequence comes from Orthosia gothica, assembly GCA_949775005.1. Lineage (NCBI taxonomy): Eukaryota > Metazoa > Arthropoda > Insecta > Lepidoptera > Noctuidae > Orthosia > Orthosia gothica. Next base: position 17,978,708 of record OX459058.1, read on the forward strand.
TTTTTTAATTTGTCTAAGCAGGCTGGTTACAATTATTAAAATTTTGATAATATTATGTCAAGAAAACAGAAGACATTTTTTTCCGGTAATGACAGATTGGATTTTATAAAAAATGTTTGGCTCTGAAATTATCTACTAAATTAATAATTGATATTTTTTATAGTTACTGTTTAAAAGTGTGTTTTACGGCCATGTCAATTCTTGTGCGGGAATGGCACATTCCTCGTCGCTAGGCCAAGGTTACGTGATATACAAGTCCACGAGCGCGCCGGAGCTCGCGGACCGTCTCTGCTACTAAGCTCTATCAGAGACACCAACTATCGTTTCGCTACCAGGGCATGCCACATAGTTGCCGTGCGACAAACTGGAGGACTGAGCGGTCCTGCCAAGACTGGTGACAAGCTAATCATAAGAATACTTTGTCGCTGACATGAGTTTATGCGTCATGAATCAAAACTGATATCAGTTGAGCCGACTTCAGTTTCTACCCCCGGGACAGAACGAATGACCCCTGGACCCTGCAGTCTTCGGGGTTCCGAACATCTTTCAACGGGTTCCGTACATATTTTATTGTGTTTGGAGAGGAACTACCAAAGGCGGTTTTGTTCAGCCAGCGTGGATTCCCGAAGAATGGCTGTTATCATACTTTAAATTTTCTTTCTTTTAATTTTTAACGTAGTTTGATTTTTTTCCGTAGTTAAATACTTTTATTACCTTACTTATACGTTTTGGTTTCGTACTTTTCTTGTATACTTGAGCCATCATTAAACCGGTTGCAACTGCGTTGAAGATTAGGCACGTGAATTCAGCTTTTAACTTTAAATCTTTTTTAAATTCCTCTTTTAAGTTTTACGTATACTTAATATTTAAAAATAATTAATACTATATTGACTATTGTGATTCTTTCTGTTTTAAAAAAAAATATGTGTTTTACCTTTTTACGTTTTTTATTTTCAGTGTATTTTTTTATTTATTTAATATTATACGTTATCGTTGCGTTCAAATAGTTTTATTTTTATTTTATAACGCTACACTACCTACTATAATAGAAAGTATAATAATTACGAAGAGTGAAGAGAGAGAAAATAAGCAATTGTTATAAATGAAAATAACATTCTATCTTGTTCAACAAAATCTGAGACACGCGTATCTCTGTAAGCTGGATTATTGGATTAGTTGATTGGTACCAAGTTATAAATATATAAGTGGACTAATAATATATTCGCTGACGACACGATACACAAAATATTTATAAAAGTATGGGTCATCAAAAATAATGCTGGTGTATCGAAAATAGTTTTAATAATATTATTATTTACGTTTTTTTTTTTTATAAAACTACTTAGTTAAACTTCATAAGTAAGTTTAAGCTCACGCGAACTTAAGGACAAATAACCTTAAGAAAATTTAAAAAAATGTTAAAATAACGATTCAAACACAATACTTGTGCTGAATTCCAACCTGATTTATGTATAACGGTTTTGTTTTATGTATAATGTTAAAATTGTAATAAATTATTTGAGTTAATGTTTTCCTACTTTCAGCGCTAGAGTTTAGTAGAGTTAAATTCACTTATTATAACTGAGTTTCATCCCGCTGAAGAACATCTGCTCCAGAATATGTGCATATTATAAGACTTTCCCTCTGCCCTACCATCGACCTATCCTTATGTTTCCCAACCATTCATCTATAACTTTTCCAATAAAAAGCACTCGGATCGTAATTTAAACAAATATGCTTTCTGCCCAGCTTTAGAGAAGTGAGCGTCAGTTACATGCATCGTGGCAAGTTAGTGCAAACACGGTGGAGCAGCCACTACTTGAGAAATTATTTAACATTTATTTGCAAACTTCTGTCACTTTTATACAAGAGACGTAGCACTCCGAGTGAAAATTTCGTCACAAGTGTACCACTTATCTATTCATATTTACTTCTACATGAACCCTCGGTACAACTCCATTTCCTCCTGTTGTCCTTTTCGGAGGCAAAATTCAGTATTTATACAAGTAAAATTTTTTAAATATTTGTTCTTCCATTTGTGCATTTTTGCCGTATATAAATATTGCGACTTTTGCTCCAGTGTTTTTGGCAATAAATAAGATTTATGTCGGTTTTTTTTTTTTTTTAAAGTATTTATTCCAGTTAATTCATTTTTGACCTCTATTCGCCACGCATTGGTTTGCATAAATACATTATATAAAGGCATCCTTATTTACATTTTTCTGACCTTTGCAAGTTTGCTGAAATAGTCTGGTTTAAATAAAAGTTTAATTTGGAGAAGTGGTGCTTCTTGCAAAATAACTTTTTATTAGTTCAATGTTCGATCGCCTCATTGTTGTAGGTTCTATGAGGTTCAGTGTCAAGCATCGCGTATCGTGCATGTTATATGAGTTGGGTTGAAGGGTTAAAAGCGCACGAAATCCACCGCCAACGTATCTCCTTGTACCGAACAGTTTTGATTTAATATTGGTATCATTACTAAAACTCACGTCTTGCGCTTCGAACTTTTCCACTTTCCCTAGAGCAGACATCATCAGCAATCTCATACATAAAAACTTTTCTTTTGTTATTGTTTACTTATGCAAAATTTTCTTCAACCTAAAAACGAAAGAGATACTTAGACTTTGCAACTAAGATGGAATATTAATATAGCATTGTACCTTTATAATAGGGGCTGAGAAAACATTCTTCGAGTTTTAGAAAATAATATACATATTATTTTTATAAAGTTTACTATTGCAAAATGAGAAAATTGTTTGGTAAATAAAATTAGAGGAGCACAATAATTTAAGAGCCTATCACTTATTGTCTACTATTGCCACTTTAGCAAATAACTATGAAAGTTTCAATGTAAATTATCACAACTATCTTATCTTTATTCTTATCTCTTTTCAGTCTAGACCGGAGCCCTTAATCACAAACTAATGTGAGAAAAGCTGTTAACATCCACAAATATGAAAATTTACTTTCATTTGGTTTGAATATTAGTGTTTGCAAACTCACAGTACGACTGATTATACAAGGGACATATTATATAAATTTGGTTTTCGGCATTAGATTTTCTTTCAAATATGCGGAACAATGGAAAGTGGTTGAATGCAGGTATTCGAATTTTTGCCTAACCCTATTTGAAGATAAAGGGAAAGCGGCTCATACGGGGGGCGGCAACGCCACTATGATGAGTCAAAGGAAGCAAGGTCATCATGTCTTATTACAGCTTATTTTGTGGGTGTAGTTGCCCGCGCAAGTATGCCACCATACTTTAAAAACCTAATCACAATAATGGGTTTCTTGCAGTAAAAAAATACCAAAACATGCGAGCATTTCTATAGAAACCAGTAACTGGATTATGAAGGTCAAATAGACAGTCGGTCCATGCAGGGTGCATCTGGCAAGACTGAAGCCAACTTTATAGAAAGTAAAAGGTTAGCTAGGCAAGTTATCAAGTCCTTAGGTTGTAAATAAAGTACCCCCCCGGTGGGTTCCCGCATTGTCGAGGCGAGGGGCTCAGTAGCCGTGGCTTGGTCACCCACGGTGAAGTGAAGAGGAACCCGAGGAGGGGCCGCTCGTCAGGGCTTTTGCCGATTAAGCCGACGACGTAGCGGCCAACTAGTAGGTTGCGATGGCGCTTGGTAACAGCCGACATCGCAACTGGGTCGGGCCGCGATGTCTTAAAGAGTGTCCGAGGTCCCATACGATATCGCAGCTGAGGGTTGGAGGCCGCGGCGGGAGAGTGCCGGTATTGCGGTGCGCCGCTCTACCTTCCGCGGCCTAAACAGGGTCACCACCGTCTGATGGCGGACGCAGTGGGCCGCAGGGGAAGAGGAGTGTCGGTATAGCGTTAGCCGCTCTCCCTTTCCTTTGCGGCCGCAAAATGGTAGGTGGCGGGGCCATTGATCTTGACCCGTCACAGGGGGACCAAGGGTGCAACACACGGGGTCGTCTGGCACCCATGTGCTGATTTGGTCCCTGGGGTGGTTACGGCGTACAGTGTGTTTTGTTTCGCCGGTGATGGGGGTATTCCCCCGAGGAGGGTCCGGTGACGGACAGACGAGGCGGGTACGCGGTAAGTGCTGACGCTAGCCCGTGTTCCTGCCATAAGCGGCACTGAAGGACACCATGGAGTTTTAGTGGGTTCGAGTCCCACATAACTGCGCTATCTTCCCGTGGTATTTCTTCACGCAAAAAAAAAAAAGAAGTTTGTAAATAAAGTTATTTTCATACCGCAGTCTGGACGGGGTCACCACCATCTGATGTTGGATGCAGTGGCCGCAATAGATCCCAATGGATCGAAGAGTCGGGCCCCTCCACAAGATAAGATATCATTGGCTGCACTTAATATCCCCCGTGGACGAAAAGTGGTAGCGGGCCATTGATCTGAACTGTCTCAGGGGTACCAAGTCGTCTGACGCCCCACATGGGCGTGGCATGGGCTGGTTTGGTCCCTGGGGTGGTCACGGCGTGAAATGTGTTCTGGTGCGCTGGTGATGGGCGTACTCCCCAGAGGAGTGTCCAATGACGGACATGAGTGTTTACGCATGCCCGTGTTCCCGCCATAAGCGGCACAGGAGGACTTCGTGGAGTTTTTGTAGGTTGGAGTCCCACATAACTGCACTATCGCCCCGTGGTAGCGCAGTATGAATGAGCACTTCTCCTCGCAAAAAAAAAAGTTAGGTAGGGCAGGTAGGTAGTGCAGGCAGGTAGGGTAGGGTAGGTAGGTAGCCAGGAGCGAAGCCGGGGGTTCAGCTAGTATTATATATTTATGTATGTCGTTTTGTTTTGTCAGTTAAACACTTTTTCTTTCTTTCTTTTCCTTTGATAACAGCATTTCACTATATCTTACACATTATATTTGTACCCATTGTGTGTGCCAAATGAACATGTTGTCTTTTTTTTTTTTTTTTTATAATCAAAAAGAACCTTTGTAGCAATTTTCCTCACACAATCACTGAAACGACATTTCCTTGCAAGCATGGATACTAATAGTTACACAATATACGTTTAAAGTAATCTGATCTGAAACAACTTGCGACCCACGGATGCCCCTCAAGTTAAAGGGGAAAACTTATAAGTCCGTGATAAGACCTGTTGTACTGTATGGATCAGAATGTTGGGCTGTGAAAAAGATGGATGCAACGAGATTGCATGTAGCAGAGACGAGAATGTTGAGATGGATGTGTGGAGTGACGAGAATGGATAAAGTGAGAAATGAGTATATTAGAGGAAGTTTGAAAGTGGCGCCCGTGACAGAAAAGTTGAAAGGAAACCGTTTGTCCTGGTATGAAACGATGATGATGATGTTGAGGAGGGATTAAACGCATGTTACTCAAAAAGTTATGAATAAAGGTGTGGATCGATGGAAAGGGAGGGGACGGCCAAAGTAAAGATGGATGGACTTTGTGAGGAGTGATATGAAAGAAAAGGGCGTCAGTAATGGGTCACTCCATCACTGACACCCTTTTCTTTCATAGTCAGGATGGTATGGAAGAAGAAAACGTGTTGCGCCGATCCCAAGTAACATGGGACAGGGGCAGGAAGATGATGATGTATCCGATAAGATTCGCTCCGTATCACATGACCCATTTAGCTAAGAGCGTGTCGGTACATAACTAAATACTTTTATTAAGTGGGTAAGCCATGGGGATGTTACCCTGATATTAAGTTAGTAGGTAGGTCTGTAAACGTTGATATAAATTACTTGTTTCATTAGAACATGATAAATTCTCTCTCTTTCTGTTAGGCCATGGTGGAGTGCTTGAGCTTAACCTTGGAGGCAGTCTCCGAATGGAGCGATGCCAATCTGGACAAGTTCAATGCCGCTAAATACAAGCGTGTCTTTTCTCCGCTAAAAAGAGCCAATTTCAGCCGGCTCCATCTTGCCGAGGTGTGACCTTGCCGATAACGGACCATCTTGAGCTTCTTGGCGTAATGTTAATATCTACACTCAATTTTGGCCTATACATTGAGGCAAAGGCTCAACTGGCTGCCAAAAAGATGGGGATCCTTAAAAAGGTGAGACTGTACTTCATGCCAGAACAACATATTTGTATGTCATATATTATAGACTATGTTGGCATTGTCAAAATATTAGCAGAATTCATACGAGTGTTTATAAATTGAAAGCTGACAAGTGTTTGCTTTCAGACTTCAAAAAACTAGGTACTTACACAAAGTACGTAAGCGGCGGCGGCGCCGCAGGTACTTATTACGTGTCAGAAATAAAGATATTTCAGAACAATGCGTCGTCATAACTTTTATAATTTTTGATAAATAAAATAACAAAGTATTAAACGTCTATTAAAAAAAAACACTCGGCCACAACTTTTTCACTACCTTCCGTTTTTGTGCCCTTATATATGATGAATGTCCTTACAGCTGTAAAATGTTGTTACAACGCGCATGGAAGCAAAATTTGAATAAAAATCATTTGTAATTTATTTATTTATAGTACATGGAGGACTTTCAGCTAATAAAACAAACAAAAAAGGAAACCATAGTCAACAAAAACCTAATTAAAAATCTTCACGTACCTATAGACTTAAAATAATAATCTATGGTGTGAGCACAAAAACAAAAACAAACCGCTTTAATTAAAATAAGAAGTAAAATAAATACTAGGTTTTCAATTATATGACTGATGAGAAAGAAAATAATAATTTAATAAAAACAGAAACAAATTATAATAATATATGCTTGAAAATTTGAGGCATAAGCATCTTCTGGCCGAATTCACACTGATTGTAAAAGTAATGCTGTAGAAGTGTAATAAAAAATAAAATCGAGTAAGCCGCAGTTTTGCGCAAGCCTCTTTTTTTGAAATAAAGGAGGATTAATTTTTCCGAAACATTAAACTCTATCAAAGCAGTGGTTGGTAAATCTTAATCTGCTGAAAAAGTAGTAAATAAACTTGCGCTAAAAGTGAAAACTATGAAATTTGACATTTTGAAAACCTCACTCTACACAAGTGGTATATTAATTGGACGAGTCGATTGATTGATCGAAGGGACACAGCCGAGGTGGACACGGATCAACGACAGATGGGACTTATTGAGACACAATAAGTACCTACAGTATCACTCCAAGCGAAATGGCCCGGAAAAGCTTTTTAGCTAATGGTGCTCCCACACTGCTGTGAAAAATGTTTACATCAAACATTATTAAACATTTTCTAAACCAACATTTGGTCAAAATGATAAGAAAATGTTTACATGTTAGGTAAAGTTAGTAAACACAAAATTGTATACTTGACAAAACCGTTCTGAGGCGCTAGACAAGTGTCATTCAATGTCAGCGATGCAAAGGTTGAAATGTCAAAACGTAAGGGATTGATCACGTGACATTTCGATAGCGTTTGTGGTTCCCATACAATATTCGCTATCGCCACGCTTTTGTTGATAGAAATCATTTTCTCTGAAGGAAATCGGTTATAGGTTCAATTATAAGACCCTGTTTAATTTATAGCTTCGCAAGCAAGAGGGGATAAGTTTCAAGTTGCTTTGTTTAAACTTAAAATACAACAAGCACTAGATAAATGATGTGCCCGAGATGTAATTTATCGCCTTTTGCCAGATTGATAAACTTAGCACAGTTTAAGAAGAATTGGTAAAGCTGCAATTAATTGTGAACTAATAGGAACACAACGCCACAGTGATACCTGCAAATAGTCGGTTATTGTGTTCCTTCTCAGATATAACGAGCGCATAAACATACCTAGCGAAATTTGCCTCGCAAACTGCCGCGTTTTTCAAGTAATCTTGCTACTTAAGCTGCCTACTCGTGTTGACAAACGTGAAAATTTCCACAAGATATATTTTTAACCGACTTCCCAAAAAGCAGAAGGTTCTCAATTCGGATGTCACTTTTTTTTTTATTTATGTTCGGCCATAACTCCGTCAAGTCTACAAGTTAGGTCGACCTAGATCCTATAAGGGGTTGTAGTTTCCTCATTCCTGACTGATTTGACTATGAAACACTTTACCTCAATATTAAGGCGGTACCATACATACATACATAAACTCACGCCTTTTTCCCATGGGGGTAGGCAGAAACTACAGAACGCCACCTGCTACGATCCTTACATACTTCTTTTGCTTCACACACATTCATACATCTAGTCATACACACACGCCGGTTATGGGTACTGCGCACTTGGCCTTTCTGAAGAACATCACCTATAAGGTCTATGTATGTCTTTCTAGGGCGCCCCTCCCGGCGTTTCCATTCACGTCTGCCTTGTAAATACCTTTCGTAAGTCGACTTTCTTTAAGGCGGTACCCTGACCAAAAGATCAGCATAAGATATGAGCATTCCTATTGGCCTAGCGGTACTGGTGGCGCATGAATTACAGAAGTGAATACGCCCAGATTTTAGAATAAAATCTTTATAAAATCGAATATTAGTCTTTTGTAAAAAGTTTATTAACAAAAATGTTCGTTATTAAATTATCGATCCATTAGTGTTAGTACACAAAATAATTAATGAACACTTTACGAGAAAATGCATGCTATCAATAATTATTTCTCATTTTTATGTTTTTGTTGGAAGGAGATTAGTGAAACATATATGTAAGAGCGGGCGTACTCAGGATTCTCAAATGATAACGATCAGACATCTTGTTTACACTTTTTATTACTCACACCAACAGTAAGTCTCACAACTTAATTTTATGAAGATATGTGCACAGTTCAATACAATTCAATACTGAGTTCTTTCGACTAGAACCAGCCTATTTATACGTTTAAACAAATGACAAGACGTCACACAGCAACAACATCCGGTGACATTCGTTTATCAATTAATTATAGATTTAGGTTTGTAAAAATACAGTAATTGTGTATATTATTTGTTTAGTAATTAATAATACTTTTTACAAATATTTTGAACGAATATAGTTACCAATTATTTTATTGAAATAAACTAACAGTCGGTGAATCTACCTTCCATTTTTGACTTTAAAATATTACTCAAATAAAAACAAATCTTTACAATAACAATACATAATTCGTCCTTCCATTTTTGACTTTAAAATATTACTCAAATAAAAACAAATCTTTACAATAACAATACATAATTCGTGTTTCCGTTATGTCATCTGCCTTTTTGACGTTTTGATTTCGTCTCTGCTGCTAGTTTCATTTACCAGCGCTATGACGGCCATACTGACGAGCGGGCCTTGCTAGGCCCAGCGAATCTCTGAAAAAAATAAAAAAAATAAAATATGAGTGAGTGAATGAGTCAAACTCAGAGATCGCAGATAGTGGCTTGTCCATTAAGATTCAGAGGCCCATCTTTGACTTGTTTTGACTTAAATTTTATTGAATCATCCAACTTAAGCCATAGCCATGACCAAGGCCTTTTTACACATCCATTTTGCTAACTCAAATCAAATTCAGAGGTATCAGATCGTAGCTTGATCATAAAGATTCAGAGGCTAGTCTTACGACTTGTTTTGACTGAGTTTTATTTTACTATCAAACTCTGAGGTCGCAGATCGTTGCTTGATCATAAAGATTCAGAGGCCCCGTCTTTGACTTGTTTTGACAGAATTTTATTTAACCAACTAATTCTGAAACTCAGAGGTCGTAGTTCGTTGCTTGATCATAAAGATTCAGAGGCCCCGTCTTTGACTTGTTTTGACAGAATTTTATTTAACCAACTAATTCTGAAACTCAGAGGTCGTAGTTCGTTGCTTGATCATAAAGATTCAGAGGCCAGTCTTTTTTTTTTTTTTTTTCATTATTATTTATTCTTGCTATCACGGTCTAGTCGTTCAAAGTTCATTGAGTGACCAAAGTCTTTTTCTAAAACCAAAACCTTTCGGCCATTCTATGCTTAGGGTCTAAACGGATATGGTATTTTCAATTGCAGGGGAGGGGCTATTTTACCTAGTTAATCAAAAGGGCCATTCAGTAGCCTTAGATTTCGTATATTTTAATGCCAATTACAATTCACCTATTTTATTAACCCAAACCCATTCACTTTGACTGTTAGCTCTAGATGTACCGCGAGTAATAGCATGATGTATGAAAAAAAAGAAAATAAAAATGGCTGTAATCTGTGCCATTGTAGCGGATTCCCCATTTGTAATAATTCTACATGAGGTACCAAAAGATTAATTGAAAAGTTATACTTATTCAATGATCATCAATAGGGTGAAGTTCGGAACGCAAAAGCTTCTAATCTTCGTGATTACAAAGTCCAAGTACCACTGATAGTCACTAATGTCACATTAAATGAAACAAAGGAAAAGACACCAGGTATCTTATTCACGACCTTTAGCCATCACATAGCTCTCTTCTCAATTGCTCTACTCGCACATCCCTACGATGTCGAGTCAACTCAACTCTCTGAACTCAGAACCTGTTCACACAGAGATTTAGTCTGTCCTTTGTTACGTCTATTCATCGTCTACAATCTCAATTGGTACTTCAGCTTTGTATATCTTACTAACACAATCTACGCATAGTAATAAAAATTAGAAAACCAAAATTATTTCAATTTTCGTAACGAAGGCTTGTCGATTCGAAAGTCATCAACATTAACATGGTGACCTCACCTCTCGCGTGACTATGCGAGTTTACTTTATTTTAACCTCATAACTCTACAGGAATCCTCTGTAAGGTTCCTTACACAAACGTGTTTATTTTAAACCAACTTACAGGACCACAGTTGCTACAAAGACCTCCAGTTGCCACACTGGCCTACAGTTGCCATAAAGGCCTCCAGTTGGTACACTGGCGTTTAGTTGCCACACAGGCCAACAGTTGCCATAAAGGCCAACAGTTGCCACACAGGCCAACGCACAACAATCGGCTACTCCTGACCAAACTAGATCATTGGGTTCGTGACAATAGGGAAATTTTAGAACTTTGATCTTTAACTAAATCATTACCCTGGGCCATGTACCACCAGTCGCTCAAATCAAACTTTAAAACTTCTTCTGCAGCGAAAACTGCCAAGCTGACAGAAACCCTCGAGTAAAACCTCTAACGCCACGGCTCTGTAGCCGAACAGCAATTATATTGCTCTCACACAACGGTCTCTCAAGACCCCGACCTCCGCCAGAATCCACCGGTACGGTCAAACATAATACGGCTGATAGACTCAATTACTCGACATTTTGAGCTTGCTCATCATCATTAAAATCCTTTTAACATCAACATCGACTGGTACATGACCCGCTGGCATCTTCCTTAACCTACCGTGTCCATACTTGTAGGTTTAAGCGTATCTATTTAAAGCTTTCGGTGTATAACGATCACTATCCTGTCATAATCACCTATCGCGGACTTAATACCGGGCCTCTTCAGTTTTCGTACTAAAATTTCCCACACAACACTATTCATTAGAAAAAGGTCCGACGATCAACAAGTTAAACTAAACAAAGTAAAGGCAATGCATACTCAACTCATAAACCCACTTTAAAAAAACCCACTACCACAGTCATCAACTATGACGTCTAATTCTCAAAGAACTTGGTGATCGGTTATCCTTCCAACATGATTCGCGTTTTCGACTTAAAGATTTTGGAACATACTGATGGCTTATAAAAGGGAAACAACTAACCCTGATACTATTAAGGAGCTTCACGAATTAACTCTGATCAATATCATAAATATCAGATTATCAACAGTAACCCTTTACTGTCGGTCACTAACTCAGTTTTCATGTAAGAAAAACAATCGCGTGATCTACTGTTATCATAATATTACTTTGAAAGTAAGCAAGTGAATTCAGATCTGAAGACGGTGGTTGTACATCGTTACGCAACAAGATCCGTCCTGAATACACGCAAATGACCAGTACCGTTACTAACTCGATACAATTACGATAGCCCAACGACATTACTAACTCGCTTTGCCACTGAAAACGACTAGTTATTCAGTCATTTTGGATATCTCATCTCCTTCTTATGGGATATCTCATCCTAAAGTTCGTACTGAACCAAATGTTGAAACTAGGAAAGTACTAACAACCCAATAGGTAACTTATTAGCTACTTGCTTTTTACCAGGTGTGTCTTAATTACCTAGTGATAGTGCTAGGTATAACCACTACCAACCAATTCAGTGTTCCAACATGAACACTTAAAACTCGAAATAGCATCTCATCACTAGAGAATATTCGACTTCACTATCAAAAAAAAATGGAAGCGACTCACCGAGTATTCCATTCCAAACTTGCGCACGTTCGTACCGTTCGGCTAAGACCAGCGAACTGCTTGCATGCTGTTCTTCTTAACCTCTCAGATGTTGACACGTCAACCTTCGCGCTCAGCATCTGAATCGCTAGCCTTCAGCAGAGGCTTCAGGCTGCGACACAATATGGTATCTGAAACATAAAAAATATTACGAGAGTATAATGTTCACACGGTTATCTTAACCATACACAGCTTTGATGGAAATTAACCTGTGCACCGGTGTAGTAACCTAAACCAATAAATCTGCCTATCTGACCTCCACAACTCAGTAACTGGGTAACACAGTACCCTTTGGCAAGACTGGTGTCAGATCTCAAGCTTCGGACTACCCGTAAAGACTGTCAAAGATCTTCAAATGACAGCCGGGACCAACGGCTTAACGTGCTTTCCGAGGCACGAAGGAAACTCGGTATGTTGAAATGGTCACACATCCACGGACCGACATCGTCAAGCGTTGCTTAACTTAAGTTATTATTTAGCCACGAGCTCCTCTATTAAGGGATATGAAAATAATGGGCATAACCGAAAGTTTTATTTGTATGTGTACCATATTTAGTGGCATCTAATGAAGTATTTTGATATCCAAAGTCAAAGTTTTCGCGCAAATCATGTTTGTTTTGTGTTCTTGATGCTTGACCCGAGGGGTTCAGCTTGGTAAAACTATGATTTTATGCCACTGGAGCATTACGAAAAATACTTGAAAGTAAACTTTATGACTTAGTACCATATTCAAAAAAAGATTTAGCTTGATTTGAAGTCTGTTCAATATACACACAATTCCAATACACAATATAATATCTAGTTTAGCTACTTAATATTGTGCTACGAGTGCAAAAGAATGAGCATTTGTGTCTACTAATTGCTTGGCGCGTCTTAGCAAGCATGAAAATCCCTTCATCCTAGCAATAGACTGAACTACCTCGCACGGTGGATAGACAGGTAACTTGTTCACTCAATTGTTATTTTATGCTGGTCAAGATCATAATTAGGTAAATAAATTTTACTTAGCTTGTGGGTATTGGTGTTTTGTTTTTAAAAAAACATCCTTTTCTGCAACTTGATCTGGCAACGAAGTAAATTCAGCTCATCCGAATGTCCTGGTCGAGTGGTCGGTAGGCTAGGCAAGGCGACTGTGTTGATGGGTCCAGTTGAGGCTCGGGTTGATCCCTTTCTTCTGATGTAAGAGCGGGCGTACTCAGGATTCTCAAATGATAACGATCAGACATCTTGTTTACACTATTTATTACTCACACCAACAGTAAGTCTCACAACTTAATTTTATGAAGATATGTGCACAGTTCAATACAATTCAATACTGAGTTCTTTCGACTAGAACCAGCCTATTTATACGTTTAAACAAATGACAAGACGTCACACAGCAACAACATCCGGTGACATTCGTTTATCAATTAATTATAGATTTAGGTTTGTAAAAATACAGTAATTGTGTACATTATTTGTTTAGTAATTAATAATACTTTTTACAAATATTTTGAACGAATATAGTTACCAATTATTTTATTGAAATAAACTAACAGTCGGTGAATCTACCTTCCATTTTTGACTTTAAAATATTACTCAAATAAAAACAAATCTTTACAATAACAATACATAATTCGTGTTTCCGTTATGTCATCTGCCTTTTTGACGTTTTGATTTCGTCTCTGCTGCTTGTTTCATTTACCAGCGCTATCATATACCTCTTTAAAAAAAAGTATACGACCATTTTAGAATCAATAATATGTAGAAATTTAATGTATTTTTATTAGTTGATATTTCTTTTTAAATAACGAGTAGATAGCTCCTACCTAATACCTAACTAATACAGCACAAAAAACCGTCTTAACCATTTCGTTTATTCAACAGCTTTCGTCTATTCAAGTCCAATGGGACTTGAATAGACGAAAGCCCTGTATAGACGTATTTGCAAATTTCTTTTTTTGTTTGAAAGGGAATACTGTCGGGGTGGTCTCATTGTCAAAAAATCAGAATCTGATCATGGGATCCCATGAAAATGGAGGGAACTCCTCAAATATTGTAGGCAGACATATAGCGATTTTGGTATGTTCAATAACATGGCGAGCATTTGCACTCAGAAAGTATCATTTGGTAAAGCAGAACTGATGAAAAATAACACAGGTGGCAGATGGAATAAACGATAAAAAAAACATTTTCCCATACAATTTACGAACACAGCGCCATCTCTGATACATGATAGAAACAAAGCACGCACAAAAATGAACATGGCGTTGTATTCTGTTTCCGGTATTGCCAGTAGGTGGCGTTGTCGATTTTTCTGATATTCATCCTATAATTATTCTAATATATAAAACACAAAAAATGTTATGCTTATGTCCGTTACAGACTTTGAAACCATCCAACCGATATGCCCCAAACCAGTTTCGTTTGAATGGCAACACGAAAATGGTTTAAGACCAAAAAAAAATAGTTAGGAAGGTAGGTATGTAGGAAAAGGATAGGTTAGTAAGGTATGTAGAGAGGGAAGGTATGTAGGGTAGGGTAGAGTAAGGCAGGTAGGTTGGAAGGTAGGGTAGGTGTGTAGGTACTTAGGTTGGGTAGGTGGGTAGATAGGTAGGGTAGGGTAGGTAAGTCAAGTAGGGTTGGTTAGTAGTTAGGGTAGGTAAGGTAGGTAGGTGCCATTTTGCTCAAGATATTCCTTACGTACAGTTAATTAAGTGATCTCATATCAATTAATACTAATCAACACGTGTCAAGAGCTCCCGCCAACAACAATCATTGTTTTACGTTTAAAATAACGTAAAACAATGGTTGTTAATAAAGTATGTAACAGTTTAATAATGGAATAGTTATTAAACAATTTGTCGTTTAATAACTATTCCATTATTAAACAAGAATTAAAAATACTATAATACGTCGTTTAATAACTATTCCATTACTAAACAACAATTAAAAATACTATAATACGTGCAATATTTATGGGAATCTTTGAAATAATTTATATGGCAAAACAACGTTTGCCAGTCAGCTAGTAGTTAAATAAAACACAAAGAAACATCTTCACAGCAAATATATGGCAAAGAAGTTTTATGTTTCGCCGTAAAAAGTCTAGGGCGTCCCCTCCCGGCGTTTCCATTCACGTCTGCCTTGTAAATACCTTTCGTTAGTCGCCTTTCATTCATCCTCTCAACATGGCCAAACCATCTTAACATACTCTTTTCAATTTTAGTCACTACATCTTCTTTTAAACCACAACGTTGTATTATTACCTCATTCCTCAATATATCATTTAAAGTTACACCGCACATACTAAACTATTATCTCTATTACTCGACTAAAGTGCCCGAGATGTTGTACCTCAGTACTGTTTACGAGCCCCGGGAGTTAGGCTAGATTTAGATACCTTATAAATTGCAATATTCGTGAGACAAAAAACTGTCGCAATCTTTTTGAGCTGTTCGCTGTAGCTGTAAAAAGATCAATAATATAAGTACTTTCCTAAAATGAAAATAATGCTTTCGTTTTCTGAAACCGTCGCATAAAATAGGTAGGTTAGTGTAGGCCTAGGCATATTATCGTAGCTAAAAATATTTGAGCCTTAAAGAACTTGAAACCTCAGAACTCAGTGGCTTTGAAATATTTTCTAGATAGTTTTTGATTCAGTAAGTTCTCGTTGATCCAATAACCATGCATTTCTATATTTTTTCAAGTACCCTTTTTATGGTTTAAGACATTTATTTCTCAAAAACAGAATAAATTCTTTCAATTACAATGAGAAACAATAAATACACTAAAAATTTAACTTTTTTGCATTATCTATTAAGCTTCTAGCTTATTCTTCCAAATTTGTCCGTAACATAAAACACCTTAGTGAAACTTTCCGTCAGTGAAAGATTTTTGAAATCGGACCATTACTTCTAAATGTGTAATTCCTTTTTTACAAACAAGCCGCTTACCACTTTACCGCTTAAAATATCATGTTAAGAAGTTCAGTTTTTTTGCCTATGGACAAAGATACCGACGCTAGCAGTAAATATATTTATTTAGCTTGAAGTATCATATGAATTTTAGAATAGTTTTTAAAGTGTACATGGAAGAGAATTGGCAGGTCGTTAGGTGCACGTGACCAAAGAATATAAAGTAAATTCAAATTTTAGGAATATATTCCAATTTGCGCGACAAAACCTTTCATTGACTTCGATCACATAACAGTTGGTAAGTACGTTTAATTACCGACATAAATATAATAAAATAATAATAACCCCACCGCAGTATCTCTACGTTGACGTTGTGGTGGGGCTTGCGCGCTTCTATGATCCCTAGATTTGTGACGGTAGATTCTACTTTGCCGCAACATGCCTAGGGTGAAGGGCCAGACTTAGAAAGATACAATCCGCAGGGCAGCTTTGTGGCGAGCTGGTGGGCAGTGGCGACCCCACGGACCTTTCCAGGGATACGTCTTATTCCTCTCATCTCTGGCTTGCCTTTATTGGCTGGTTGGAGTGAAAACTGACGGGGACCAGAGCTTTCAACTCTCTCTTGTCTTAATTGGATGGCTTGAGTGGAGATTCGCAAGAGCAAACGTACTCGGAGGAAGGAAGTTAACCCAGTTAGATGCTTGTAGGTATCTGGACCGTACTTCCGGGATTGTCCTGATAGCCGTGGTATACCTCTCCACTCCTCAAGCACCTCCCGATATCTTGCCCCCTTGGCGCTACGTCACTAACTCTAGCACTTGCTAACGACACTTTGTGGAGGCCCATTAATTGAGTGTGCAAGTCACCCTCTGCCATTTTATAGCCGTGTAGTTCAACAGTGGTCGGGCATGGACCGGTAGTCTTCCTATAGCTTTGGGCAATCGATCCACTAAACCTACCAAATCCACGCTTCGTCGGTTGGTGTCACATTTCCTGATACATACCTAACGGGACCTGTACGAGTTGGCTTCGGCTCCTCGCACGCCTTTCAAAGGATCGATAGAATAAAAACTTAATTCAAAAAATCAAAAAATCCGACTGCTTCAAAAGCGAACTAAAAAGTCACAGTGCAGTCGGAGGATACATATTCGCGGGCTGGCTGACCAAAATCTGGTGTATCCTCCGCCTGCACAGCATGATTTTTCCCTTGTTTACGACTTTTTAGTTCGCTTTTGAAGCAGTCGGGTTTTTTGATTTTTTGAATTAAGTTTTTTTATTTATAACTTTTTAGTTAGTTTTTTTCGAATTAGATACATTTAAACATATAAGTGTTATATATTTTTGAAAACACCTCTTAAAATCCTTTATTTTGATACCCCACACGATGGGTTTGGAAGAAAAATAAAATTTGGGCCCCCACAATATGGCACCCAAAATCCGCCATTTTACTATTATCAAATTTTAATGTAGCCTATGACACTCGCAGGATTAAGACGCATCGATTGACGTATGAATCATCAAAATCGGCCAACGCGTTTGGTCTCTGGGACGCCATATAGGAACAAACATACATACATACATACATACATAGACTGATAAACACATTACCCTCCTTCGGCAGTCGGGTAAAATCTTTATTTTCTTCCACAAATAACACTTCACTAAAAGTTTAAAAAAGGACATATAATAATAATGATATGACATAATGTTTATTTGTGGATGACTGGTGCCTGAACTAAGCCTCGACCTGTATTTCAAGACGCCAGAGACTATATATGACAGACAATTGTAAGGGTAAGTGAAGCCTAATTTCGAATCTACTGAATGTAATGCCAATAACAACAATCCTAATGGGGACAAAGTGCTAATTGCTATTAGAAGTAAAATGGAACACATAAGAGATTTAAACGCGACCATTTGTTCGTGCTACGTTCTGAAATTTACCCTAAAGAAACTTCAAACATTGATTATTAAAAAACTAGCATTTTCCCAAGAATTTGCTCACGTGGACTATTCTACAGGATGCGTACATTTTCCGGGTTAAAAAGTAGGATCAGGCACATAAGTCATAAGTCATAAGTAATTTATTTCATAACAATATATACATTGTGTCGAAATTTGAAATACGTAAAAAAAATATTACAAACACCACAAATAGATTACGCATGCGGCACGGCGCCAGGGCCGCCAGGCGCTGACGGCGCGCAGCTCGTGATTCAAGTTGAGATATTTCAACAGCATCCAATAAGCGATCTGTAATTTATTAATTTAAGTATACATGTGTAACATTACAGGTCACACCTAAGGCGTTACACAATGAGATAAAAAATATACAAATGAAAAACACGATATAACAAAAAAAACATGAAGAAAAATACAAAACAGAAAAAACTTACAAAAGTAAAAAAAAAAAAAAAAAATGTACAAAGAATACTTAATACAATTATTCACTAATCTAAATTTCATCCATCTTCTCACAAAAACTTAAAAATTCACGACACACATCTATCCATCGCCCAGCAAACAGGTCACACTCCGGTGCTGATGTCAGAAGGGCATTTAGCATTGTAAGCGCCCGAACTAGAGGCGAGTTAGCTCGGGACACCGTACGTGCCGAAGGAACGGCCAAAAGCCGGTGGCTTCGTGGTCTAAGCTGTTGTTTGGGCACCACAGGAACAAACAGCCTCAACAACTGCGCCACGAGCTGCTGGCAATCGGACTCTCCCCGCATAATACGGCAGGCAGAGATAAGCAAGAAGTAATTACGCCTTACTTCGAGAGAATTAAAATTTAAAACACCAAGTAGAAATTTGGTAGGGTATAGGAAGGGGTAATATCCGAAGAGTTTTTTATAAAGATAACGAAGAAAGGCTTTTTGGATTTTTTCAAGAAGTAAGGCGTAAGTACTCTCATACGGGTGCCAGATCACTGCTGCTGATTCGAGTTTACTCCTGACTAAGGCCATGTATACAAGTTTAATGGCATGTGGATTGGTAAACTCGCGCATATTTCGAAGGACAAATCCAAGTCTTCGATATGACTCAGCAGCAAGTGTCTTCATATGCTCATGAAAGGTGAGCTTCGTGTCGAACAGAACTCCGAGATCTTTTACAGAATTAACGCGGGCTATCAGATCACTGCCTAAAAAGTACTCTTCATGCCAGGGATTACGCGTGCAACTGAAGGTCATAACGCTGCATTTAGCAATATTGAAGAGTAACTTATTATCCATGCTCCACTGATAGACCGCGTCAATGTCATCCTGCAGAGTAGTTGAGTCAGCTACTTTTTCCAAGCCAAATATTAACTTAAGATCATCAGCGTAAAGTAAACATTTGGCGTGTTTCAGGACCTTCTCAAGGTCATTGACCATAATGATAAATAGTAAGGGTCCCAATATAGAACCTTGACTTACTCCAGACCGAGTATGATATGGTACGGACACAAAGCAACCGTGTTGAACATACTGCTGACGATCTCGTAAGTAACTTGCGAAGAATTTAAGTAACTTCGGGGAAAAGCCTAAGTTATTGAGCTTGGTGAGCAATACGTCGTTATCTACTCGGTCAAATGCTTTTTTAAAATCAAAATATAGAACATCAACTTGTATGCCTCTATCTAAGTGCTGCGATATAAGATCCACCAGCGTTAGGAGGTTCGTATTAACGGAGCGGTTAAATCGAAAGCCATGTTGGGAATCGGAAAGAAATGGTTGTATCTGGAAACTAATAAGCCTGTGTAAAATTGATTCGAACAGTTTTGGGAATGTGGAGAGTATAGCTATGGGCCTATAATTTTCGACGTTAGAAGTAACATTAGATTTAGGTATAGGTTGGACTCGGGATACCTTCCAACGCTGTGGATACTTTCCAGTGGATAATGCCAGATTGAATATATGATGTAATGGTGATATTAGATGATCTTTACATCCTTTAATAATGTATGCGGGAATGTTATCTGGTCCTACGGCAGAGTTTGGTTTGAGTTTATCTATAGCTGTTTCTACGTCACTCGATTTAATTGCATCAATATGTACAAAGTTAGCATGGTTTTTCTGATTGTTACTGTCTGTTTTATAATCTAAAAGCGGGGCATCGGGTAAGAAAACACTAGAAAAAAAATCGGAAAAAGCGTGTGCAGCATTACTTCCAGCATATTCTTTTCCATTATAATTCACGCTGGGTTCAAAGCCACCTTTGGCTTTGAAGCTGTGTATATGTTGCCAGAAGACACGAGGATCACGCCTAAGTTTGGTTTGAATGTGCTTGATGTATTCATCATATGCGACCGACATTCTTTTTTTAAGATTTGCCCTAAGCAAGGAGAAATTGTGATAATCAGCATGGCTTTTAGTTGATTTCCACTTACGATGCAGATCAGATTTATGTTTAATGTCACTTATTAGTTCTGTTGTGAACCAAACCGGGTAGCGTCTACATGGCTTTTTAGGCCTGTGTTTTTTTGGTACACATTCATCAAAAATATCGTACAAGATGTTATAAAAAAACTCTACAGCAGCGTCAACGTTACTAGCGAGAATCACGTCTTGCCACGATTCTTCAGATATGAGCTTGTACATCAATTCATAGTTTCCCCTAGAGAAATTCCAGTCTCTTTGCGTGTCAAGGTTACTTGGATCAATTTTATCAGAACCCAGCAGATGCGTCGTATTATTGGGAGTAAGGGAAACATCTAATGGCGGATGATACGCGTCTCGTTGTGGTACAAGGCCGCCACCCTCAATTTCTACCACATCGACACAGCTAATGCAATCAGACACCAGCACTACATCCAACTTACTTCCATACGCATTCATCACCTCATTCCTCTCAGTCAAGCCACAAACACTTAAAAAGTAACAATAGTAACTTAAAATATTATTCGATGTACGGTTAGCGTTTAAATTTAAATCACCAACAATAATCACTGCACTTTTTAATGAATCGATTATAGTTTCAACTTTCTGAAACCAACACATATATATTTCATCGGACGCTCTTGGATGAATATACACTACACAAACGTAGAAGGTAGAGTCACTCGTCGTAAAACGTGCCCACAAATCCTCTCCGGCTGGTGTCTCCAGTTCACAACAGCGCGTCATCGTGATACCGGGCCGCGCTGCAAGCAGTACGCCGCCACCAACACCGGTGGCGCGGTCCCTACGTAACACACTCCACCCGTGGCTCGCAACCTCCGTATCCAGTACAGAACTCGAAAGGAATGATTCTGTCACAGCTATGACGTCGCTGGCGTGAGATAAGAGATTATGTCTAAAGAAATTCAGCTTAGTATTCAAGCCTCTTACATTTTGATAGGTCAAATTAATTAGCCGGTTTTGTTTCTTTTTGACCACTGGATGAACGGGCTTGGAGTTTGCTTGGTAGTCTTCGAAAAAACCATTCCTTAACTCTTGCGTTAGTAGGCCAAGTATCCGCCGCCGTTGCTTTTTCGAAGAACTCTGCTGGTACCCCAATCTTAAATGACTTATAGTCACCTTTTGGTTTAAGCTCTTCCACCGTACAGTTACCTGTTGAACACAGCTTTTGCAGGTAAGATTGAATATCAGCGGCTCCTGACATCATATTCCATAGATGTACGTATTTGCGAAATTCCACGGCTTTAAGTGGGGTAATCTCGGGTCCCGCGGTACCACGAACAGAGTTATACCGCTTAGACTTACGATTACGTACCTCTACCCACTTCTCATTCTCAACATTATCATCAGCTGTTGGTGGTGGAATTTCGTCATGGTCATCCAAGTGTACAGTTTCCGTAACAGGTCCGATAGGCTGTGTAGAGTTAATGGGTTGCGAGGGTGTATCTGAGAAATCGTTTTCTATTTGCACAGAGATGGTACTGTTCGGTGGTACTAACTTTTGGTTGTTTTTCGGTGAGCTATGGTGCTTAATCTTAGGAAGGTTAGGTATCTTAGGTTTAGTAATGTGACTATACAACTGTTTGTCATTTACATTTACAGACTCTAGTTGGGTAGGTATGCCTGGAGAAATGATGAGGCAACGGGTACATTCTCGTGTTTGCTCTAGTTTGTGTAGTTTTTCGTTGCAAGTTTCAATCTTTTTAGTGCAATCAGTGAGCGGGATATGATACTGTGCAATAGTAGAGACAGCTTCAGTAAGCTGTTCTGTTAGAACATTTATTTGTTCGCGGAGTTTCTGCATTTCTAATCCCGAAGCAAAGGGCGAGTCTCCCGGAGATAGCGGCGGCGGGGGGTGACTTTTATTCCGGGCCGAAACATTTTTTAGTACGATCGGCGTGCTTACTGAGATCGGCAGCTCATAGTTCCGGGCACCTGTCCTAGCAGCACAACAACATTCTGGGCAAACCCAAGTGGCTCTTTCCTCAAGCGTAAGCTGCCGATTATTACATAGGTAATGGTAAACTTTAGTACAGTCTGCCACCGCGCATTCAAGGAAAGCATCACCTGATACCAATTCAATATTGCATGCAGAGCAAATCATAATGATGCTTATGACGAGTTAGTCAGCAAGTCAAATTAATGTAATAGGTAATATTCATCACCTATCGCTTTTGGTTACCTGAATAACACTCAAAAAATAAAAAAATAAAATTAAATAACAATAACTTTCAATAATAATAATTCGTAATAAATTAACAGTAAAATTAAAATGTTAGATATAAACTTTAAATAATAAAATAGACTCAGACAATTAAAAAAAAAAAAAACGTTAGGTAGTGATTATAATAGATTAACAAATAAATAATGATAATCCGGAACAAAAAATACATGTCAATTTAAAAATCAATGAAAAAGATAAAATTATAAAAATTTCAATATTATGTCACAAATCCTAAATAATTATCCATGTTATATCAATTCGAGTCAATTAAAAATTCAATGTCAAAGAAAAAAATAAAAAAATGTCAAAAAATTTCACAAATACCATTACAATTTTAAAATAATAATCCATACAAAAATAATTCGAGCCAAAAAAAAAAAAAACAATGTTAAAGACAAAATTATAAAAAGTTCAATAATATGAAAGAGAAATTATAAATGTCACAATATGTCACAAATTCTAAACAATTATCCATGTTATATCAATTCGTGTCAATTGTATAAAAATAAATTAAATGTCAAGAGAAATTATAAAATGTCACAATATGTCACAAATACCATTACAATTAAAAAAATAAATGATCCAAATTAAAATAATTATAATCTTATAGTGGTTGTCATTTGTCATCCAGGAACTCATCGACACTTTAGTAGGCCTTCCTCAATAAATATGATTTGAGTTTGTTTTTAAAAATGTTAGTGCTATTTATCCGTTTAAATTCTAAGGGTAACTTGTTGAATAGAAAGACTGATTGGTATCTAGGACTGTGAAAACCACGTTTAATTTTGGTTGTATTTTGTTAGGCAGGTCTTTCCGTAGAGTTTTATGTCTAGCTCGTCTTTGCTCATAGGTTTCGAAATTGTGTCAAAGTCAATGTCAAATATATTTATTCAATTAGGCCAATAAACGGCACTTTTGAACGTCACATAAATTAAAATTAAAATTTAAAAGTAATAAAAAAAAAAAAATTAAAGGTAATAAAAAAAAAAAAGTATTAAAGGTAATAAAAAAATAAAAACAAAATAAAAAAGTGATTCTACCGTGCATTCGGAAAGTAGATTGTTATGGAGAAGAACGCACAAGAAACTCCATACTTACACTTTTATAAAAAAAAAAATTGGTGTTTTACAATACTAACATACGTACATACATTAATATATGTGAGGACGATGCACCCAGAATAGCTCTACACACAGATATTACAAACAGGTAAAATACCTAATTCAACAACAACTGAACAGTGTGTGAGTCAATTTCTAAAAAAAAAAAAAAAAAAACTATGAATACAATAACTATGAATGGGAATATAAATTAACAAATTTGATTTTGTCTACACCAAAGATTGCCCTATGGGGCAGGACCAGCATATTTCCAAGCATTCTTATCTTGAATATAATCATCTAATTTGTAATATGCTTGTTTACAAAGCTAAGCTAAGGTTTTTTTTCATTTAGTACTAAATTGTTTGCCGTGAACCAATTTTGGACCTGATAAATGGAGTTATTCACGTCATCAAGATTTCGTGACCGCCGATCTATTTTAAATATCAAAGATGTGTCATCAGCAAACAACACCATCTTCGGTTGGTTTTGTAGTAATTGGGGTAAATCGTTAATATAAACTAAAAAGAGGAAAGGACCCAATATCGAGCCTTGAGGCACACCCATTGTCATTTCAGACCCTAGTGAGTTTACGCCGTTTATCTGAACTTTAACTTTTCTGGCTTTTAAATATGATCTAAGTAACTCAAGGGCTGTATGTCTAATTCCATAGTGCTCGAGCTTCAACAATAGTGTCTCATGGTTAACGCAATCGAACGCCTTCGAGAGGTCGCAAAAGATTCCAATGGCGTCCTGTGCTTCCTCCCAGGCCTTAAATATGTTCTTTATTAGGGTGACCCGCGTCAGTTGTGCAACGCCCTTTGGTAAAACCGTATTGTTGATCATAAAAGATGGAATGTTTGTTAAAATGACGCAACAATTGGTTGAGCATTAACTTTTCGAAGACCCTACTGAGAACCGGCAGAATTGACACTGGCCCTTAATTATTGGCTTCTTTGCTATCCCCAGATTTAAACAATGGAACTACCTTACTGTGTTTCATGAGGTCCGGAAAAACTCCTTGCTCGACACTAGTGTTAAATATGAAAGCTAAATAGGGTGCAACAGTTTCAATGATTGGTTTACACACTTTTACAGATAGTCCAAAGATCTTCTGTTGATTTAATTTTAAGATCTTTAAAAGCTTTTAAAATAGCCTGGGGGTTTGCTTGTTGAAACTTGAACTCCGCAGGGCACGCATTTACGTTCTTTCTAAGTAAGGCAGCAGACAGTGCAGGTGAGGAGTTTAAGGCTGCTGTAGTTTTAAGTGGAATATTAACAAAAAAGTTTTCAAATTCCTGAGCTACCTCTATATCTGAGTGTGTGGGGCCATGTGCAGTCGCTAAATTAAATTCTGTATTACGCTGTTTTTTCCTACCTGTTTCATTATTTATTATTTTCCAGGTAGTTTTTATTTTATCATCTGCTGATATTATTTTATTGCTAATATACAGCGCTTTAGCTATTTTGCATGCAATCTTAAAGGTTTTTGAATATTTTGAAACATATTTATCAAAACTTGTACTATTCATATGTTGCTTTAGGCCATAGAGTTCATAAAGTTTTTCCCTGCTTTTACGAATGCCTGGAGTCGCCCAATCGCTAAATATGAACTTGGTGTAAATACTTTTTGCTTTCAGTGGAAAAGTGTCATTGAATTGCGTGTTGAGTACTTTAAAAAACTCGGCATAGAACTCATTTGGGTCATCTATATTCATAAAGTTTTGAACACATAATTTACTAGTCAAGGTTTTATTAAATTTTTCTAAATTGGTCTAAATTTTATTTGAATTTTTTGCAAAGGTATGTAGGTGCTAAACGTTATTGTTTGTCCACTGTGATCAGATGTTAATTTATTTATAATTTCTTTATTTAGGTAATCACAATTACAAAAAACGTTATCTATGCAAGTCGCAGAAGAAGCTGTCACTCTAGTTGGCTCCATAAAAACATTTGCTAGATTAAATGTTTTAAAAAGACCCAATAACCTGATAGTGTTAGAGTTATTTTCTAATATGTTAATGTTAAAATCGCCGCATATGACAATTGATTTACTACTAGTACAAACTTTTTTTAACACATCTTCCATTATAGAGTCAAACACAGATAGATTCTGGTAACTTGGAGGTCTGTAGACACAAACTACAATATGCTTATCAAGCTCAACACAGGACAATTCAATGGTGTGTTCAACCGACAGTCTAACAATGTCTTTTCTTTCTTTAGATTTAATAGAATTTTTAATTAGTATTAATGATCCGCCATGTATCATACGTTTTCTGCTGTAATGGCTAACTACACGATAATTTTCATAATTAATGGACCTTACTTGATGATCTTTTAACCAATGTTCTGTTAGACAAATAATATCAAATTTGTTTTTTTCTAGAAATAGTTCAATTTCTAATAATTTGGAAGAGCAACCTTGAATGTTCTGATTTAATAATTTTAAAGAGTATTGCTCTCCCCTCAGCTTAGTACTATTAAATGGATTGCCAGAAGATACCTTCATACTATTTACTAATAATATCTGATTATTTCCAGGGGTAACTTCTATTGTCTTATGGACTAGTTTAAATTTATGTTGCTAGTTGAACTAGGCAACACAGGGTCGTCGCTTAATATAAATTTTGATAGATTTGCTATCAATTGATTAATAGAATATGCTATCAACATAGCAATTTTATGTCTACATCTTCGTGACAGAGAGAAAGCTCTCTGCGTTACTTGTAGTCCACTAATAAATTTATTAGTGTCAAAAAACAATAATTTGTCACAATGACAAGTCGTCAACATTTGTAAAATGTTATTTAATTTAAAAATCCGCTTGTTTTCATCTTCTGAGAAGCTATACGAGTAAGGAAAAGCACAAACCATGAGCTTTTCTACATTTAACCCTAACAAGGTGTCAACACCAGCCATTATGTCCTTTTTGGTAATCCCAGAACTATTTCCCAATAGCAAAACCATTGTAGAACAATTATCTATATTTGAATTAATAATTCTATTGATCATTTGCTTAAAACTTATATTATGGTAACAATGATTTGTAAAACTATGGCTAAGGTAATTTTGTAATATTTTTCCAAAGCCTGAACCAATTTCATCACTAAATAATGTTGTTTTACATTCCTGTACATTGTGTACACATGACTTTTCAGGAAGAGCCAACATTGGTGTAGACAAGTCACCTTGTAGCTGGGGAGGTGGTGGGTAGCTGGCACAGCTGCAAGAGGAATTAGTCAGAGACTCATACCTCTCTGCATTGTATTTTACCAAGTCTAATAATTCCCCAGCCTCAAACAAGCGCTCACTCAATTGCTGTTGTGAACTTGTGCAAATTGTGCAAATTCTTATGAAAATTGGTAAGCAATACTAGAATATAGAGGCATGGCACCGTCAAAATTTTAAGTCTGATAAAATGGTCCCTGCACGATTCTGTCAAACATCGAGATGTCATGTTGAGTCACACATCGAGTGTGACTCAACGTCACACTCGATGAGTGCCTGACGCTTTAATCAGTGTTTTATTTTTTTAATAATTGGATAATTTTAACCCAGAAATACTTCCTACAAACAAACAGACAATTCTACCTCTTTATAATATGAATTTAGAATACTGCTTTATTTTCTTGAATGAACTAGCGATATAACCAGTTTTAACAAACTTTTTGTCGCCCGGGAATTTTTGAGCTTGCTTATGGTCTGTGAAAATAAATAGGCAAACAAAGAATTAATTTACTGCCGGAAAATCAATTTAAACTTTAATAAGGACAACCTCTTTCTGATTCGTTTCACAAATATTTGCTTTGGAAATATATAAGTCAGTACCAATTTAGTAGTTTTGTGATAATGTACACTACTGGCGACGACCACAGTTTGTAATAACATTTTGGTTATGATCTAATTGACCGGAATCGTGGATTTCCGTTGCGGTCCATGATTTTCATTATTCACGCAGTATGAACTCCGAAAACAGTTAATCAGTTTAAAACAGATTAATCTCACAATTTAGGCTTACATTAATTACATGCCAATGTTTAACTAGCGTAAAGTATAGATAACAAACCTTGTTATCATGTGAAATGTACTCAAACGATGTTTGAGACACTTAAGTGGCACTAACTTACTCTAGACATATCTTTATGTCCCCTCAATTAACTTTTTTATCTGCACAGTTTTCAAAGCTTACGTAAAATTGTTTGTTTGTTAATATCTGAAAGATAAACTCTGGAAGTACTGATCCAAATTTTATATGAAGATTCTTTATTGATAGAAAGTTACCTGTTGTTGTGTACCATGGGCTTATTTTTATTCTGAAAAAAAAAAACACATTTCTTATTTATAGTACACAGGTCACAGTAAGAATGCTGCGGGAATATCTAGTTTTATAGGCAGATGTGTTATATCACGTCAATTATTAAGTGTTTTTAGTAGAAAGTGAACACCCTAAACTGTTAAATTAATGTGTAGTAAATACCAAAACACTGTAATATAAAGGATGCAGGGTATGTTTGGGGCGTTTTTGACGTTTGGATGTATTCATTTTCAATTCTATGGGTTATGAACTGATAATTGTTATTTTAGAGCCTTTGCTTTTTTTACTAGTCCTTCACTCCCAATATTAAATTTTAAATCGTTGGTAATCTTGAAATGTGAACGTACTCTTTAACAAGAACTACTTACTCTAGGGCCGAACACTAAAATTGCGTAAAATGCAGCTATCTCGACGTTATATCGAATTATGTAAACATAAATCTGTCGTACTGAACTTTGAAAATAAAGTATCTACCAAAATATTATATTTTTCCAGTTTAAAGAATTGTTGTAAAAGTAAAAGTAATTTTAATTTTTTTTTAAAGTATTCCCAAATCGTAGCATTAATGCCTTTTTAGTAGCTGAATTAAGCAAATGTAGCAGATAGACACGTATAGCCGCATAAGTGCCATTTTACCTAAAATATTATTATAAAATACATAATCTGTCTGTAGCCCATCATCATTAGCCTTTTAATGTTCCCACTGCTGGGACACAGGCCTCCTCTCTATGAGAGGGAATGGGCCTTAATCCACCACGCGGGCCCAGTGCGGGTTTATTTTAATTTAATTGACCATAATTATACGTTATTTTAATTTAATTTTCCATTTTTAGGGTTCCGTACCCAAAAGGTAAAAACGGGACCCTATTACTAAGACTCCGCGGTCCGTCTGTCTGTCCGTCTGTCTGTGGCCAGGCTGTGTCTCATGAACCGTGATAGCTAGACAGCTGAAATTTTCACAGAAGATGTATTTCTGTTGGCGCTATAACAACAAATACTAAAAACAGAATGAAATAAATATTTGATTGGGGCTCCCATACAACAAACGTTAGTTTTATGCCATTTTTTGCGATAATGGTACGGAACCCTTCGTGCGCGAGTTCTACTCGCACTTGGCCGGTTTTTAAATTTAATTTAAAGTACTTTTACGTATATTGTTATAGACAGTATTTATTTTCCTCCCAGCTTTATAAATATGCAAAACAAGGAAGCATGTATAAATTTCTTTTGGTTGACTTAATAATAGTTTTTTTTTTTTTTTTTTCCATATTAATAAAAACTAATGTTCTTAATAACAAATTACAATCTAGCCTTAATAGACTAATAAGCAATTTAACTCTAACTTATTATTATAATGTAAAATGTTATGACTAAGAATAGTGTCAATTTGCACTTTTATACAGTTCGGTAGCACTTTCTTAGAGTCTGATACGTTAAAAACACTTAGTTCACGTGTTACATGTATAGCACAGTATTCTTTGCTATTATTTTTTCACTTATTATACACTACACTAACTCAAATGGTTTAGTTCTCTTTAGCCTACGCACTATGTCCGTGTTATCTAGCAGCTGGATTGCTTCCACATTCACATGTCGATGAAGTCTGTGTTCGTGGGTTTCAGCAAAGTTTTGAATAACGGTGGTGACGAGTTTCATTTTAAGGTCGCGGTGAAGGTCGTCATTTCTGATGTACCATGGTGCATTAACAGCATCTCTGAGTACTTTATTTTGAAATTGTTGTATAATTTTTACATTACTTTGTTTAGTACAGCCCCAAAGTTGGATACCATACGTCCAAATTGGCATAAGAATATGCTTGTATATTATAATTTTATTGTGTATTGATAGACAGGATTTCCTTCCGAGTAACCAATACATATTTTTGTACCGTATATCGAGTTCCTGTCTTTTCTTTTTGACGTGAGATTTCCAACGCAACTTGGCGTCAAGAGTTATGCCAAGGTATTTGGCTGTATTCGCATAAGGCACTTGCATGCCATTTATATAGACTGGGTGATAATCGCAGTGTTTATTAGTGAAGTCAATGTGAATCGATTTTGACTCATTCAGTTTGATCTTCCACTTTTGTGTCCAGTCGTAAACTAAGTTCACAGCTAGTTGAACCTTTTCTACTGCTTCTTTGTGGTTTGAACCAATAGCCATAATAGCAGTATCATCAGCAAAGGTCGCTATAGTGTTGTTTTCCAGCTCTGGGATATCACATGTGTATACCAAGTACAGGATTGGGCCTAAAACACTTCCTTGTGGTACTCCGGCCTGAATAGTTTTTAGCTCAGAATATGCGTCCTCTTGTCTTATCCTAAACATTCTGTTGCTTATATATGACTCTAGAATATCTGAAAATTCGGGGAGCATGCGTCTGAGTTTGTATATCAGACCCTCATGCCAAACTTTGTCGAAAGCTTGTGCGACATCTAGAAATACGGTGGCGCAGACTTCCTTGTTTTCGAGCGTTTTTTCGATGATGTTTGTTATTCTGTGTACCTGGTCTATGGTAGAATGTTTTTCTCTGAAGCCAAATTGATGGTCCGGAATAAGGCCTTTTTCTTCTATAATTGGTTTTAGCCGTTTTAATAAGAGCTTTTCAAACAGTTTTGATAATACTGGCAGCAGGGAAATGGGTCTATAAGATGATGCTTCATGGGGTGGTTTCCCAGGCTTCGCAATCATAATGACTTCAGCAACTTTCCATGGCTCAGGTACATGTTTTAGCATAAATGCTGCGTTAATAAGTCTGGTCAGCTTAACTATGGCTTTGCGCGGGAGGTGTTTTAGAATTTCTCCTGTTATGAGGTCATAACCCGGAGATTTCTTCGAGCTTATATTGTTTTTAATTTCTCTCACAACTTCTTTAGGAGTTACAAGCCGAATTCTTTGGTTTTGTGATACATATTCACTCTCCGATATTTCTATGGAACTTTCATTGGGTTGAAAAGTATCTGCTAAGTATTGGGCAAACCTTACCGCTTTTTGTTCATTGCTAATGGCCCATTTTCCATCGTTGTTTCTGATGGGAGGTATTTGCATAATCGGCCTTTTTAGGTTTTTTGTAGCTTTCCAGAGAGAGTAATCCGTTGATTGGTCGTTGGTTAGCTGCACAAGATTGGAGTTCAGGGTTTCATCCTCAAATTGTATAATTTTCCTCTTTAATTGTTTAGTTAGGTTATTTAATAGTGTTTTATCTCGCGGGCATCTTGTTTGCTGCCAGCGCTTTCTTTGTTTTCTTTTCTCTGATAGCAAATTCACAATATCCTTGGGATAGATATGCCCCTTGTATTTCCGTTTTAATTGTGGTGTGTTATTCCAAGCACATTGTTGAATGTTAACAACATATTTGTTTACTTCTGAGTCAAGCTGATCATGATTTTGTAATGGAGTTTTTAGGTCGATTATTTTATCTAGATCAAGCGCAAAGCTGTCCCAGTCTGTAGACTTGTTAAGCAGGGTTAGATGGTATTCTCTTAATAGAATTTTTTGACTAAGTCTTAGTATAATCGGGGAGTGATCCGAATTCATAAGAAACTCTTCCTCCAAACTAACATAATTGGTGGATATGTTTTTACATATGAAAAAGTCTATGAGATCGGGTATTTTCTGAAGATCAGTTGGCCAGTATGTTGGTTTGCCAGTGCTCATAACTTCACAATGTGTGTCTCTAACTGCGTTTAAGAGCTGTCTTCCCTTTGTTGTAGTCAGTCGTGATCCCCAATGCATATGCTTGGCATTAAAATCACCGCCTAGGATGAATCTTTGACCCAAAACTTCAAAGAATTGCATATATCGCTCTTTTCTTATCATATGCCTTGGAGGACAGTAAACAGCTGCTATGGAAACGTGACAAAATTTGGTTTTGACTGATACTGCCACAGCTTGAATGTCTGGTTCTTCAAATTTACTGTGCTCGTAATGGTTAAGGTTTTCTTTAATTATAACCGCGCTACCTCCTCTGGCAGAGTTGTCAGGGTGAAGCGAATTATATATCTTGTATCCTTTAAATTTAACGAAAGATTGTTTAGTGAAGTGCGTTTCAGAGATTAAACACACGTCAATATTTTCTGTGTCTAGGACTGCCTGTAACTCATTCTGATGTTTGAGGAGCCCATTAGAGTTCCACGCCATTATTTTTAGTGTATTAGTCATTTATGATTATTAAGAGCAGCTGTTTTAGTGCTGGATTCTAACTTCTCTAGTCTTTTGTCAAATGTAGTAATACACTTTAAAATCTGATTTATCTTATCTTCTAGATTTGAGGGTTGGGTGCCTTGTTTTGCAGCCTGAGCATAGGAAATATTTTTGGTGACTTGAACAGGTTTCACAGTTGACTGGACACCTTCTTTCCGTGTGTGTTGGTCAGGATTCCTTATTGTAGAAAACTGTTGGGCTGTTGGCACAACAAGTTTCTTTTTGATGTTTTTGTTTTTCATCATTTGCATCTCTTTGGCTACTTCACACCCTCTGTAGTTGGCTGGGTGGGGTAAGCCACAGTGGACGCATTTCGGTTTCTCTTGCGGAGATTTAATACATTCGGCTGTAAGGTGCTTGCCAGTGCACTTTACACACCTTGGCTCTTTTTTACAGTATTTATGAGTATGCCCATAAGCCTGACATCTCTTACACTGTGGAATGAGTTTCGGATTTTTGAGAGGGTGTATTTCAATTTTACACCCTAAAATATGCTTTGTTGCATAGATTTTATTTACATCTTCGTCATTATGAAATGAAAGAACAAACATATTGAGCGGTTCTTTACTCTTCCAGCTCAACTTGTGGTCAACTTTTTCTATTTTAAGACCTTGCGATATTAAATCATCTTTGATTCGATCTGGCTGGCAAGAAGAATGTAACTTTTTCACTACAACTCTTATTGGCCTAGCCTGTTTGTTTTCATATGTGTGCCAATGATAGTCTTTCTCTGTCAAAAACTTAACAATTGCTCTATAAGAGTCATCAGTTTTAGCGTTGATCTTCACACAGTCTCCATTCATCATTTTGGCGGTGAATGATTCAGTTGGTTGGGTTTCAGTCAGTGAGTCGTAAAACATTTGGTAGCTCTTGACCTGATCTATAATGATTGGCGGTGGTGCACGCACTTTTTTGACTAATGTCTGTTCTTTTTCCAATGTTTTTTGTTGTTGGGCGTTTGTTCCGGGTTGTTGTGGGGGAGAAAGAGAAATGTTTAGCTTCCTTTTTTTCCTACTTTTGGCCCTTATCCACTCAGTCTCTTTTGCGAGTTCTTCCTCGTCTGTGCAATACTCGACGTTTCCTTTTTCAGACTGAGCAAATCGTACGTTGCTCTTATTTTCCAACTCATTGGGGCCGTTATTTCCTTGTTCCATGCTTGAGCTGGGATTTTCATTTTGGCGGCTTTGTAGTTGATACTGAAGGCTTTCTATTTGGACCTGCAAATCATTAACAAGAAGTGCCAGCTTTTCTCTTTCTGATTTTTCTTGGATGTAACTGTCATACAACAGCTTTTCCAGATCAGTTTTAATTTTTATTTTTGTTGGTGACATTTTAGGGTAAATAGGCACTACACCTTCACAATTAACTGATTGCACTGTTTACACTATAATTAATAAATAACTGGGTCATCGCGGCGACCTTGACCAACCGATTTCGCAACGCGGCGACGACGGCGTTATTTTGATGCGCCAGCGAATTACGCTCACGTAGCGCACTCGCGCGAATTATAGGTATACGACCGTTCTCGATAGAAGTCAAACAACGTATGTTAATAATAATAGATGTGAATGCTTCACTCAGGGTGGATTTAAATCGGCCTGTTATTTTCCCCAGTAGGTACTAATAATGTTCGTCTGTAGTATTCTGGGCAGTCTGTCCTTGCTGATAATATAGTTGCTATGTCTGCTGTTAGTTGATTGGTAATGCTTTCTTTATTCTTTTCTGATATTTATTCTAACTAGTGAGTTATAATAAATAGTAGTACATTTAATTGATTGACTGATTGTTTTTAATTTCGAATTCTGAATTGAGTAATTGGAGTTAAATCGTCTCAAGGAATTGTATACAATGCCTGGTTTTCACAGATTTCCTATCTAGCAAAGTTATAAACGTCGAATCGAATCTCTTACGACTAAATAAAATTTGCTGTTATAAATATTTTTTGCAATAATTTTCGGATATTTTTAGTCAATTCACCTGA
This sequence comes from Orthosia gothica, assembly GCA_949775005.1. Classification (NCBI taxonomy): domain Eukaryota; kingdom Metazoa; phylum Arthropoda; class Insecta; order Lepidoptera; family Noctuidae; genus Orthosia; species Orthosia gothica. The sequence goes on from OX459058.1 coordinate 18,013,006, forward strand.
CACTGCTATCGTGAAATTCCTTGAGCATTATCTCGTCACCAACATGGCGACCAATCGTGGCCCATTTGTAGTTTCAGTAACCCAATTATGATCTCTTCAATTGAAACCGTCAATATTATTTTGCAGGTATCTAAATCTCATTATCAGCGGCTACGAGATGACAATTTTTCAGCGTAATACCTCTTTATAATTCGCCACTCGTAGGAGAAGATAAATCATGATAATAACCATTCTTCAGTTGAATTTTGATTTGGCTATTTGTGTTTCGAGAACAATTTCGAATAACTGATACAACCTTCAAGAAAAACAAATTGTTTTGATGTTTACGCTTAAGGTGTAAACAAAATTATTATCAACCTTGCCTGCTCTTATAACCACAGCAAGATACCACGAAGGTACAACAAAACAAGTAAATCCTTTTATATTTATTGTTTGTTAACAAAAAACGACTTCGCTGGCAAGGACTAAACATACCAAGACTTTTGGCTGCAAAAGGGCTATTTATTTACTTTAACATCAAAAACAAAAGGTTTTAAACAGGACTCCATATCTAAACCAAAGAGCTCTGGAACTCCGTTAGCATTCCATTTTTAAACCAGCATAGATTATTAGGTACGTTTTAATGAAACTCCTTTTTTAGGGGCTCGCTATTTTTTTTTTCGAAAAAACCAGTTTCGTACTACTCGCAATCGAGTTAATCTCTACTTTAATTAAGTGTAACTATGAAAAAGCCTTTGTCCCAAACATCGACATAATCGGTTTATCGGACAAGCTTTTCAAAGTGAATATACAGTATTTTTGCTGCAGTCTCGTTAACGAACCTCGTTAACTTTTTCACGTAACTAGTTTTTACATTTAACACGTAGACGTAGAGTTATGTCCATAGGAAAGTTTTAGCACTGTTATCGCTTATGAGGTCATCAGATAGTAAAGATTTATGAGAGATTAAGACACTGACTGTAAGGTCTAATCGAATAATCCCCCCCGGTGGGTTCACGCATTATCGAGGCGGGTCAAGGTTAGCCCCCCCACCGGTGAAGCGAAAAGGATCCCGAGGAGAGGCCGCTCGTCAGGGCTTTTGCCGATAAGCCGACGACGTATCGGCCAACATGTAGATGCGGCGCTGTCTGGGTGGCATCGCTAGCCAGTGTCAAACTGGTTCCCAAGAGTTGGGTAAAGTAGCCGTGAAAGACAGTGTCAGAAAAACTGTACAAGGTGTAGGCGAGTAGCTCATGACAGACCACAGTAGAAACTGTTAGTGGAGGCCTATTCCAAGAGGCACACTGAGGTTAGGGACATTTTACAAACTATAAAGAGGTATTGTATAGAAGTATTGTATATACAGTGAGTGAGTTTTATATCTCTGATTTTAGAATAAAAGGCTTTATTGTTCCGTTTATATTATATCTATTTTATAATATTTATTTTGTATTATTATATCCTGGGTTCTTATTCTGGTCATTGTGTAACTGTATTCCAAATTATATACTTCTAAAGCTATTCCACTATTAAGGTGTGATTAACAAATATCCAAACATAAAGACTTCCAAACGTATCTATAATATAAAATAGGATCCACAAGACAAGAAAAAGTTACAACGATGAAAATGTGTACAGAATTTTACTGTTGCGAATTACCAGTGTGGTCCCTCAGTTCACACGCACATAGTAATTTTGGTATGATACGATTTTGGTAAGAGTACATTAAAGATAATAAAAACAACATGATAAGTCTCATTTGTTTATTATTTAACAAAATAAGTAGGCAGATATTATATTGTTTAATTCATATACCACAGTCGTCCTCCTTCATAATATCCAACACATATCAAATAGCACCGACCCTGGCTGATATTATTGCCTTCAGAGGCTCTTCGATGGCTAGCAAAGCGTTTGGTCTTGAAAACCCAGTCACTCATTAAAAATTGCATACAAAAATTTAACAATTTTTTTCCTAGTATGACAGAAAGTATTGGAATTACGAAGAGTAGAGAGCGAATAAAAAGCAATTATTTTTAGTAAATATATAAAAAATATTCGCTGACTATACAATACACAAAAATACTTGTATAAGTACGACAATTTTTTTTATAAAATTAGCTGGTTAAACTTCATAACTACGAGTAAGTTATAGCTCACGCAAACTATAGAACAATGTGAACTTATGAAAGTTCAAAAATATGAGAAAATAACGAGATACACACAACACTTGTGCTGAATTCTAACCTGATTTATATAATAAGGTTTTGATTTATGTATTAGGTAAAAAGTATAATACATTATTTGAGTGAATATTTTCCTACTTAAGGCGCTAGAGTTTGGTAGAGTTAGATTCGCTAATTATTTATTGTGTTTAATCCTGCTCAAGAACATTCAGCTCCAGAAAATATCCATATTATAAGACGTGCACTCTGCCCAACCATCGGCCTATCCTTATGTTTCCCAACCATTCATCTATCACTTTTCCAATACTTTCTTACTTTCCAGCACTCGGATCGTAATTGAAACAAATGTTCCTACTTCCCAGTTTTTGACAAGTGAGCTCCAGTTACATGCAGCGTGGAAGGAAAAGTTAGTGCAAACACGGTGGAACAGCCACTACTTGAGGAAATTATTTAACACTTATTTGCAAACTTCAATCACTTTTATACAAGAGACGTAGACGGGCACTTTGAGAATAGTTTTATTCGCAAGTGTAACGCTTATTTAATCACATTTACGTAGATCGATTCGCCTTGCCGTCTACATGAGCTCTCGGTACGTCTCCGATTTCTCCTGTTGTCACTTTCGGAGGCCATATTCATTATTTGTACAAGTAACATTTACCAATCTTACGTATACACAAAAACTTTATATTGTCAGGCCTATATCTATATCTATTCTTCCATTTCTGCCTTTTTCCCGTATGCAAATATCGCAACTTTTGCTCCAGTCCTAATAACAAAAAATAAGACTTATTAAACGAGAACACTTTCAAAGCTTTCACACAACAGAAATTTCCCCCTACTGAGTGGCCTATTGTCCAATTTACAGATCCTATAGGTAATTCACCTTGAAGACTCGGGCTATTACTCTCTGTCGGCGGTAATCAACGTCATCAATAAAAGCCTAGCCAGGAGGGACTGCATGTCAGAACAAATTAAATCCGGGGCTACATCTTACACCGAATCACAAGTTTTTTTTCGGCTAAGATAAACAAGGTAGTATGAGGACCCTTTTTCCAGTTCATTTATATTTGGCCTCCATTCTCCATCCATTGGTTTCCATAAATAAAATTTTACAAAGGCCCTTATTTGATTTTTTTCGGACCTTTGCAAATTTCCGTATTGTCCTCAAATAGCCAGGTTTAATTAAAAGTTTAATTTGGAGAAGTGGTACCTACTTCTTGCAATATAACTTTTTATTAGTTCAATTTTCTATCGCTTCATGGTTGTATTGTACACGGTTCAGTGTCAAGCGTTGCGTGTCGTGCATGTTATACGAGTTGGGTCGAAGAGAAAAGGAAAGGAAATAGGAAAAAAAAGGAAACGCGTAGGAAATTCTCCGCCAATGTACCTCCATATGATAATACCGAACAGTTCTGATTTAATATTGGTATCATTACTAAAACTCACGTCTTGCGTTTCGAAATTTTCCACTTTCCCTAGAGCAGACATTATCTGCACTCTCATATTTGAAAACTTTTCTGTAGGTTTTGTTTACTCATGCAGCCTAAAAGCGAAAGAGATACTTTGGACTAAGCAAACAAGATGGAATACGTACCCACCATTACATCCTTATTAAAGTGACGGCAAAAAAAATCAGGGATGATTACACACGTTAAACAAGTAAAATTTCACAATTTAAAAACCCCCGACGCATTTATCTTGCGAAAACACCCCGATTCAAACAGTAAAATACCCATAACTTTTGAACGGCTGAACCGATTTTATTCAAACATAGCTAAGAACACTCTCGACAAAATTAGCTTTCAAACAAAAAAAAAATCGAAATCGGTTTATCCGTTTAGGCGCTATGATGCCACAGACAGACACACAGATACACAGATACACAGCAACACACGTGAAACTTATAACACCCCTTCTTTTTCCGGCGGGGGTTAAAAAAAGAGTATTGTTCTTCGGGTTAAGGAATATAAAATAAATGTTATTTTTATAATGTTTGCTACTATTGCAAATTGAGAAAATTGTTTTGTAAATAAAATTATAGGAGCAATAGTCGACAATAATTTGATGGGTGACCCCTTCACTTATTGTCTACTATTGCCGCTTTAGCAAATAATTTTAAATATTATATTTTATTACCTACACTTGACTAGTTGCAAGTCAGGGCTAATAGCTTTGAGAAATAGATTAAACATTCTCGCACTGTAAAAACACTTTCGTTATTTTAAACGTAATTTTCGGCATTAACATTATCCTTAATAAGTGTTTAAACTGGTCTATAGTTGTCCAAATATAATTAGAGATGAAGTTATTAGCCGTCATAAATTATACACTTTTATGATAAATAAATTCGTGTTTCTGAGTGTTTTATAAATAAAAATAAAAAATAAACTTATTTCATCTCACACTTTTAACCATTTAAATTGGTTTCTTCATTGAAATCTTTGTGACTGATGGAATAAATGAACTGCCATGAATTATTGAATTGACTTTCCACGTTATCTTTTGATATTAAAAGAAAATTCAGTAACAACAATAATAATATCTTAATCAATAACATCAAGGTCAAGTCGATGGCTAAGCTCTTCATTTTAGCGGCAACGTGGCAATGTAGCTGTACTACGCCGCCAGCAGCTACACCAAAGCACGGCTCCTGCATTAAGTAAATTTATTATGTATGAACATTGAATAAACATACTATTTATATAATTGGCTACATAATTATTGTACTGTGGTTATATGTACATGGACGCCTATGTCCAGCAGTTGACGTCTTTTGGCTGAAATGATACCTTATGATAATGATGTATAAGTACATAGATAACATAATAATTATTGTGTCGGTGATAACACTGTTTCTTATACATATTTGTGCTCATTGTGTGTGCCAAATAAACATGTTTTATTTCTATTATAGCAGTCTAAACGAACATTCGTACCAATTTTCTTCATACAATCAATGGACTTTTCTATGCAAACATCCATATTACTTACTAGTAACACAATAAATGTATAAAGTAATATGATGTTCTCGAAGAAAAAGATTTGCTTCGTATCACATAGCCCGTTTAGTTGAGGAGGTATCGGTACACCACTAAATACTTTTAATTAGTGGGTAAGCCTTGTGGGTGTTACCCTGTGATCAATTTAGTAGGCAGATCTGTAAACATTGATACCTATTTCATTAGAATATGTTAAATTGCTCCAGCCTTAATCTTAAGTGATGGAAGAAATTAATTACATTCTGCTTGAATTTAATTTGTGTTTCCAACGCTTAATAAATATGTAACAAGACCATTCCGCGAGTGAAGCTCAGTTTATTTTTTTGTAAAAACCTTTTATACAAATTATATAACCGATAGACATAGATACTATTGTAAAGAAACTTTTACAGGGCAGACTCCGTTAGTGAAATAATTATTTAGGAAGCTTTTTCTTTAAGTTAATATTTTTATAGGACTAGTTAAGTAATAAAAAGTTGATTAAAAAAAACTTTCGAACAAAAAAATTAAACCCCTAAGGAATACATTGCTCGCAGAACGGATGGACTTTGGGCTGAAAAGTTCTAGAATGGCGACCGCGTACCGAAGACGCAGCGTTGGGAGGCCTCCCTCTAGGTGGAGCGCCGACCAAGTCAAGGCTGCGCGCGTCCGGTGGATGCGAAACGCACAGGACCGATCAGTGTGGCGACGCTTGGGGGAGGCCTATGTCCAGCAGTGGACGTCTTTCGGCTGAAATGATGGTGATGATGATGATGATGACCACTATTGAATGTATTTAATTTAATAATAATGTCTGTATATCCGGGCGAATACTGATAAATTGTCCGTAATATGTACTAAGTACCTGGGAGACCGAGCTCTGCTAGGGTGAAAATAGAGAAAACGACGTTTTCTAATAATTAAACCTAGCTAGATCGATTTATCTCCCCCGAAAGCCCTGCGTACTAAATTTAATGAAAATCGTCGGAGCCGTTTTCGAGATTCAGATTACATAAATACATGAATTGCTCGTTTAAAGGTATTAGATAGATAGATTAGATAGATAATAACAAATGCACGTCTCGTCTATATCGTACTCGTACACATGCTAGTGTACCACTACAATTCGTTAACTCTCCAATATTCAGTAGCACTTTCATATATCACTAATCCATTACGCGTGGATTGCGTTCAAAGCGAGAAGTCATCGAATTTTTCGATTTGTGCGTATCTTTTATGTGCGGGTATTGCCTCCAGCTTATTACATCATCTGGAATTCCGGGTCTGAATTCTCGATGAGGTCCGGGCTTCGGAAGCGCAAAATATATTTGATTTATAAAAGTGCATCGTATTACGTCCGTGCCGATTGTTAATTTCGCCCCAGTTCCAACAAGCGGTTGCCGGCTGAGATTATTCATGCCAGGGAAAAAATACTATACGGTACGGTAATACATTTTCAAGCATTATGCACTTGGGTAACTAAAGAAACAGCCGGGATGGCCAAACTTTTGGGCGTGAACTGTCTTCTCAGCTGGAGTTACAGATCATAAATTACGGAGCTTATTTATTTATTTATTTAGATAACATGGAAAACTTACAGCTAAAAACAAACAGAACAAGAGCAGTAAATTTGACAGTCAGCCAATTAAAAGTCTTCACTTATAAAATATTGGTTACAACTGAATATCTATGGACACTCTAGAAGACTACTGTTACAATATAATAATAATATCGCCAAACAGATCACCAAACATCTTATAAAATTAACCAACATATTGCTCACACCACACGACAACCCTCACTTTGCATTGAACTAATTGAAAAAGTTACGGCTTAAGCACTTCCTGATTGATGGCACACTAGTTAGAAATGGATCAATATCGCGCTGCTTACACAACTCATTAAGATGTCTACTTGCCCGCACAATATACGAATTCTGTCTATAATTTGTGGAGGCTGATGGAACCTGCAAAGGTGGATCAAATCTTTTTGACTTCCTAAGGGTGTTAAAATTAAATTTGGATAAAATATCGGAGCAGTTTATACTGTTGTTGAAGATTTTCAACAAACAAACGCAGTCACTAATCTCGCGGCGAATGAATAGAGGCAATATATGGTATTTTCTACAAAGGGTAAGGTAATTTTCGGACTTATATGGTACTTTCTGGTGGTAACATAAGTATTTTATAAATCTTTATTGGATGCTTTCTAGACGGTTAATGTACTTGTGGTAACATGGGTTCCATATTTCAGACGCATATTCCAAGTGGCTTCTAACAAAAGTACAATATAGGATTTTTAAAGTTTTAGCATTAGTGAAGCACTTGGATAACCGCATTATAAAACCCAGTGATTTTGATGCCTTGGTGACTATTGCATCAACATGTGTTTCAAAACTGAGCTTGGAATCGTGGTGAACCCCCAGATCACGGATGGAATTCGATCTTAGTAAAATTTGATTATTTAAGGTATACGAAGTAGCAATGACTGAGCGCTGCCGAGAATAAAAATATACAGAACAATATACCGTATACAGTTCAGGAATCAAGTATAAGAAACACGAATGCAATCACTCAGCGTATGAATCTTACAGATTTTTCTGCTGAATTATGTTATATTGTCAAGTTCTACAAAATACCCCAAAAAACCGCAAATATTTCTTAGTATCCTTCATATTGGCACGAACACCTTTTTTTAACAACTATTTTTTTACGTGGGCAGAATTTTATTGGCTTTTTGTTTTACATTTACATTTTACTTTGCATAACCATTTTGTTTTTGTAATGGATTTTGCATCAAGGGGATAAAGCAGTGTTTTAAGTCACAGGCTGCATATTGAACCCTGAGCGTAACGAAGGACCCTAGAGTTTAGTATAAACATTTTAAGTTTTTTTGTAGGGTCCTGAGTGAAGCAAGAGGTTCAAGCTCCCCAGACGAAGGCAGGCTTTATTCCAGAGGAGCACACTCTACTATTCCCACCTTCTGTGAGACAATGAAAGCTGTTGTATGTATTGATTTACATATTGTGTTTAATGCTCATTGTAAATCTGAGTGTTGAATAAATGCATAGGCTGCTTGACTTTCGAGTTTTTGCTCAATATTGTAAATAAACCAAAAGGACGGATGCCGACACAGTCTTGACATTTACTTTTGTTGTTTTCCATTGTACAGAATAGTCATAGGCTTTTACGTATCTATGAATTCTTGTTTCTTTCCGTAATAACACAATCAGTATGTATAATAATGCTCCTAACTTACTATTCTTAGACTATATAACCCTATTACATACTGATAGACATAAAATATAATTTTAGTGTCTTAAAAACACGAACGAAATTTCTTGTGCGCATTACCCTTAATCAAAATTTGTTCGATATTCTAACGAGTAGGTATTTTTAACGTAAATATAATGAACTTAGGTGTTTTAAATGTTGACATTTTGAACATCGGTATAATGACTATCGAGATTTTGAATCAGTCGGCATTCTAATCATATACATTATATGCGTCGATATTTCTATACAATCGTGGCATTTTATTCTTAGGTATTTTAATATTGACATTCAAATATGTACCCTAATTAAGATTAAAAGTTACTTTCCTTTAACATATGCGTCTTGCCTGGGCGTCCGTCCTATTAGTCAAACATTAAATTGGTGAGGTACAGGTAAGCTTGTGGTAAATTCAATTTACTCCAAGTTTACGTATTAGTACATAAGTAAGGGGTTAATGTAAGATTAGGGTTTGACGTAAGATTAGGAGTCGTAACAACAGTAATTAGGTTTGTAGATATGTGTTAGTACTCTGTTACAGTTTTGGTTTAGGTACGTAAAATAATTATATCAACAAAATGAATTAATCTAAGACGCAATATGGGTGTACTTATCTGCGTAATCTTCAAGGAATCCAAGCGTGTGTTATGGATCAATCCATCTTGTTTTACATGTATAAGGGCCGGGTAGGTTTTTACGAGACAGGGCTGAGAACCTTTTGTAATTAAAGTATGGATCCGTCGCCGAGACCATGAAAGCCGATTTTTCGGCGAAAGCTCAGAAGGAATTCGGTAAATTACTTTCCGACATTTTCCGTCGTATATACAGTACCTTCACACAAATGTTACTTTCTTTGGTAACATGTGTCAGCAATCAGTCATCGACATTGATCCGCAGATCCGAAGTTTGCCCGGAGAGAAAACAAGGATTTTTTAAACTGCGCGAAGAGTACCGTCAGCTTGCAAAGCACAAATTATTTTAAACTTTTTTTTCCGCTCCTGCGTCAAAAATACACATTTACCCCCACATATTCTGCTTTTACCTGTTATTTTTTTCTAATGTCAACATGGGGTGCCATAATTTCATTACTTGGATTGAACCGCTTTTATGAAAAAAACATCAAAAGCTCCCTAAGCATTCAGTCGTCGTTTCAAGTTGGTAAAATCAAGGACAGTTTTTAGGCTCAGGTATAAAGCCCCATCCATGATTCGGTTTTCCCAGAAAAGGTTGCCAATAGAAATCAATAAGAAAAGTTGGAAAAGATTCTATGGAAGTCAAGGAACGTCAACAAAAAGAACCTTAACTCCATTCATTCCAAACGTTTCAATGGTCTCTCAATAGAGAGGTTGACAGAAAAAAAAAAATCTTTCTTTCTTTAAAAAACAACACATTTGTCTAAATCTGGCGAATAGTTTAGCAGCTGCGATGAACATGTAATACACAAACATACACTCGACGATCATACAGTTCCAGTACTTGGGTAAGATATCACCTTTCTATATTTTAGCTGATTTGGTTTAAAAACCGGCCAAGTGCGAGTCGGACTCGCGCACGAAGGGTTTCCGTACCATTATCGCAAAAAACGGCAAAAAAATAACGTTTGTTGTATGGGAGCCCCACTTAAATATTTATTTTATTCTGTTTTTAGTATTTGTTGGTATAGCAACCACAGAAATACATCACCTGTGAAAATTTCAACTGCCTAGCTATCACGGTTCATGAGATACAGTCTGGTGATAGACGGACAGACCGACAGACAGACAGACAGACGGACCGCGGAATCTTAGTAATAGGGACCGTTTTTACCCTTTGGGTACGGAACCCTGAGATGTAAAGAATGGAAATAAAATCTTGTAAAGATGATTGACGTAGTTTTGCCTTGTTCAAAAATCGTCACCACTGCGTCGTTTTTTTGTTAAAAGACCATTGTTTCTAAAGCGTTGTCATTCAACATTGCTGGAATTCAAATCAAAAATGTAATCGAAAAATGCTTTGGTAGCCTACGATATACATACAGTAACCTAATCTGAGATAAAATGTCAAATGAATTCAGTAATTATGTATGATATTACAGAAAAACAAAACATTGAAAAAAAATGAATAATAAGGTTTATCACAAGTCAAACCATAGTCATCACAGTTCAAAGTGACCCGTTTCAAAAACACCAGTTTCATATGGAACAAATTATATGTATTTCTTATGGTTTTTTATACTTAAGGTTGAACTATTTTGTGCGCGGGGTAAAAATGTATGTTATCTTATCAAACGACACGTGCGAAAAAAATAGATGCTGTGATGGTAAAACTCTATAAGTAATAGAGTTTTCCATTATTTTTCTGTTCATTTTTATACATTAGAGAAAATACATACATACATAAACTCACGCCTTTTTCCCATGGGGGTAGGCAGAAACTACAGAACGCCACCTGCTACGATCCTTACATACTTCTTTTGCTTCACACATATTCATACATCTAGTCATACACAGACGCCGGTTATGGGTACTGCGCACATGGCCTTTCTGAAGAACATCACCTATAAGGTCTATGTATGTCTTTCTAGGGCGTCCCCTCCCGGCGTTTCCATTCACGTCTGCCTTGTAAATACCTTTCGTTAGTCGACTTTCATTCATCCTCTCAACATGGCCAAACCATCTTAACATAATAAGAGAAAATACATAATTGGTTTAACGGCTTATAACGGTTTTTAAAAGTTGATTTGTCCAGGTTTAAGCTACTCCTGAAGCACCTACTAGAACATTTTATCCCTAGTTTCTATTTCAGTCAAGAGAAAAGAGGTTTTAAGTCTAACGGATTCAACTACATATAAAATGAAATGAAAAAAGTTAGCAGGAACTACATAGTGAGCGCGAGTGTTTGCATAAAACCGCTGGGCTGCCGGCCGGATACGAAGTGTGTGCACTTTGACTTCGTCGAGTAACTTAGGCCCCTTGAGACTGCAGTTTCACTTAATACCGTGTTCTATTATACCCGCGACGAAAAAATAAGTTCGATCTGATCATTTATGTTAGAGATCACGGCATACTTATATTCGGAGGGTCTACCCTTTCTAGCAGAACTTTTTATGTCATAATATTATTTTGCATAACGTTTGGGAAACACTTATTACCATACATTCAAAAGTCATAATTTTGTAAATCTGAATTATCTTTAGGCATAAACATATTCATAATAATTAAAAAGTAGAACCATCATATCGCAGAAACTTCATAGTCAAAATCGTCTTTTATTATACATTTCATATCGATAGTCATTAATAGGCAGAAATATCATATCTCAGAAAGTTTACAGTTAGAATCATATTTTGGCTTACTTTTCACATCCATAATAACTGAAAGCCTCATTTATCATCACCATCTACGCATGCAGCAAGCAAGCAGCATGCAAACATGCAACTAAGCATACACCATGCATAGAAAAAAAAATTGATTAAAAAATAAATCAAAAAATCAAAAAACCCGACTGCTTCAAAAGCGAACTAAAAAGTCGTTTTCGCTTTTGAAGAAGTCGGGTTTTTTGATTTAAATTTTTTTATTTATGACTTTTTAGTTAAGTTTTTTTCTAATAAGATACATTTAAACATATAAGTGTTATATATTTTTGAAATCTCCTCTTAAAACCCTTTATTTTGATACCCCACGCGATGGGTTTGGAAGTAAAAAAAAATTTGGGCCCCCACAATATGGCGCCCAAAATCCGCAATTTTTCTATTGACCAATTTTAATGTAGCCTAAGACACTCGCAGGGTTAAGACGAATCGATTGACGTACGAATCATCAAAATCGGGCAACGCGTTTGGTCTCTGGAATGCCATATAGAAACAAACATACATACATACTTACATACATACATACATACTTACATACATACATAGACTGATAAACACATTACCCTCCTTCGGCAGTCGGGTAAAAAGTAAGAACATGCATACAGCAAGCATCCAGCATGCCGCATACAACATGCATGCAGCAAGCATCGAGAATGCAGCATGCAAGCAAGCATGCAATCGAGCATGCAACATGCAGCAGTCATGGTTTCTGTCACAGCTCCGGCGCTGCGGAGCCCCGGCCCACAGAGCGGCCGAGGTCGGTCAAAAACCAATTTGGGGAGTTGAAGATAGGTCAAAAAAAGTTATGGCTAATATTATTTGAATAGTTGCTTTATCAAAATCCGCTAAATATGAAGGTAGGTTTATGACAAAACGTAAGATTAACAACAGTTCAAACATTCTACAATCGGTTGACTAGAATACGTTCAGTAAAAATTGCAGTTCTCTGTTGCTTTTTAATTTCAAAACGGCAAAAGTCACTAAAGTTCTGAAACATGGATTCTGTAGCTCAAGGTATCTTTTTTATTATAATACTATAAATTTTTGAATAAATCTTTTACTTAATATTATAATAGTGAAGTTTCTTTTTGTTAATGTATTTTATGGTGTACAATAAAGCATATAATAAATAAATAAATAATAGTGGTGAACTAACTAAAAGCAAATATTACAAATAAAATTTATTTTACGAGAGTAAAAGTTATAACAATTCCTTAATCTTTGCAATAAAACCTATTGGAAAATATACCTTAAACCTTCTTTTATTAAGATTTTATACAATAAACTTGCGAAAATTTGCTAATCTTGGCGTAATTATTATTTTCAATCGTGGGGCGCGTACTAATTTTTACTCGTCTTGAACTAGCAGACTTGATATTTCAAGATCCTGCAAAAAGTTGGGATTGTAAGAGAAAACACTTAATTAGATTGAAAACTAGTTGCCCCCCTGACCAACAAAATTCTATGAGAATGAGAGTTTCAGATTTTTTTAACAATATAAAAATGAGATATTTAAATTCTGCGCGCAGAAAGGAAATACGCTGAGTGGCTGCAACAATCTGAAATATACCCATTTTACACTTTTCCCTGCTGGACCTAGTCGTCCTTGTTCTAGTTTTGATTCAACCAGTGAAAGATCGAAACGTAAAAAATGGGAACAGCAGACTATAGTATCTTTTTGAATTATAAATTATTGATTATATATTGCCACTCACTGATCCATATTAATTGTATTTGTGAATTATTTAATTATATTTTATGTGACACAGTTGTCAACATTGTTATGTTTCACAATTAATATGTTAAATAAAAAAAATATATAAAATGCTTGTTTATAAAGAATTTTTTATTCTTTTTATTTCTTGATTATACCAAATTTCACTAAGACTTCCTCAGATTGTCCCTTTGTGTTAATTAAACCACGCATGATTCTAAAGATGTGTCCCTCTTGAATGATTCTACGGTACGAATTCATTTGTTTCTCGTCCAAATTCTTAATACGTTTGACATCACGACAGTTATATATCTGTCTAAATATATAAAAGTAAAATTTCACTCGCTCATCACGATATAGCGAAAACCGTTTGACGTATAAAGATGAAATTTGGCAGAAAGGTTTCTCAAGTAACGTTAGTGAGCACTATGAAACAATTTTTAAACTTTCCATCCCGAAGGTGATAAAAAAGGGGCAGAAAATTTGTTTGAAGAAGAAAAAATCTCGCTCCGTTGGCTAATATTCTTTAAACTTGGCACAAATAGCAATCTTAATAACTGATTAAGGTTGACTTTATTCGTTTTTCAAAATAACCACCTGGGGTAGTATTACCCCATTCTGATTTGCATTAATGAAATAAGTTGTTTTCAGAATCATTAATATTTGAAATTGTAGTACCAGAAGTTCTTAATACCGTCGCAAACTAACTACGAAACGTAATCGGCTTATTTTATATTATTCAATTATATTCATTTCGTAGCTTCAGTTATTCACAGATTTTTATTAATTTTTGGCTGGATGGTTTAGCTGTTGAGCAAAATGATAACTGACAAATGTCTGCACTGTCTGAAGACGTCCACTCAAATCTGAGTGATGCCGTCTTCAAGAGACCACCAGATTGATATAATTTTATTTCTTTTAGATTAGACCATTAAATTTATTGTATAAACTTTAAAAGAGACTGACTTCTGTGTTTTGTATTTCCTTTTCCAGGGCAGTAAAATTAAAATTAAAAAAATGTTATGCCTCAACGAGCAACACGCTGTTAAGTATTAATTCCGGTGTGCGAAACCAATAAAACAGATTATAATAGATAAGCTTACTGAGAAAATATGTTAACAAAAGAACGGCAACTAAGTACTCCTGAAAAAAATCCACATAATTTTATTTATTAGAGTGCGCGAATTTTCCTCAAAGGATTCGCTTTCTGGGAAAATAGATGGAAATGGTAACCATAATCATCATGATGGCATATATTTCTTAATGAAAAATATTTTCAAATTAATTTAGATTGAATACTTTGTGCATTAACTTTCATATACTAGCAGAAATTGTAGATTCAAAGATATTACATAAATTGCAATGAAAAAAGAAATTATAAAGTCATCTTCTTCCCCTTGTCCCATGCTACTTGGAGTCAGCTCAATATGATTTTTCTTCCATTATCCCTGACAACCGCAACGCATATTCACTTCTTGTTTAAGTTTAGTTTATTAGTACATAAAAAAACAACAACACAGTACATAGCATTTGGAAACAGTGGGTTGTACTACCAAGTTTAAAATTATTGTCAGCTTGTTATCAATCTTTGGCATCTTCCGTTTGTAATTTTAAGACTTTGGTAATTTTAATTATAGATCCACGTGTACCCCTTTCTTAAATACAAACACGGTGTATTATTTCAGTTTCGAACTCGTTGTGAAATTTTGAAAGTTCACAAGCCCGGTCCCCAGTGGCTGTCCGAATATTATTATTTAGTCAAATTTCCTTTACCTTAGTCAAATTTTTCGCTTACAGGTCAATCTCGCTTGTCAACTTGACATCTTCACTGACAGCTGCCTTTCAAGAGTTAGGAAACCATTGACAAGCAACAAAAATCATGGGAAAGGGAATGTATAGGGTATTCGTTACAAATAGACAACCGATTATAGGTATATATTCGTATGTCGTTAATTAATTATGGAGAGGATATTAATATGTTTCGTAAGTGATACCAACGTATTATATTAATGTACTTAGATAAGTCAATTTTATTTTCAAAATTAATCAATTTAACCCCGTTTTATGGAACCATTTTTAATACACCTATTTCATTCAATATTAGGTAAATTTTCAGGCAACTTTATACTCTAATTTTCATGGCGACCCCGTCAACTTGTATGTAGTGGGTACGCGTATACACCGTAGGTACTTGTTGCTTGTTTTATTTACGATCTCTGCAAAGTACATCATACAAAAATCTTATCCAAAATTCTTGGCCGGTCCAGAAAAGCTTATAACATTAGTGTTTTAATTTATTTCTTTGTCTGTAAAATCGTTATAAATAGAGACAAAGACCTACTTTCTCAGTTATCATTAAGTTGTCTTGAAATAAGGTGCGAACTGCCTAAATAACTCCGTTAAAACTTTATTGGAGATTCCATTTTCTACCTAATAAATAAAATTAAATCGGACGAATCCTATTTGATGCCGACATTCGCACCCGACACTCAGCAATTCTATTTTAGCGACTCTTTTACAAAAATACAATATAGACGTGAAAATAAAAAAGGACAAGATAATGGCACATAGTAAAAATAATGGCATAAAGAAAAACATGGTTTTTAAATTAAATACGACAGTTATTTGTTTTAGCTAAACGAAATGAATGGAAATAAAAAATATTTTGTTTTCTAACGCCCTTTCTAAGTTCTTCCACTAGATACAAATGTGTTGCCAAATGTAAGTATCGCATTTTTTTAAATATTTGAATGAACAGTCAGACGACAGATTTATTATTTAGAAACCAATCTGGGTCATTGTCAGCATTCCAATAATTTTCTTTTCAACAAGATTTATATTTTTGACATCTAAAGACCCCCACGACTTCACAGGCCGATAGCTGATCGAGATCTCCTTCAGGGCTTCACCAGGAACTCCAAGGTACTGCAAAAGATCTACAGAATTCACAGACGAACCAAACATAGACTCCTATGCGATAAATTTCTTCTATCTCTTGGACAAGAAGATCACGATTTTTCGCAATAACCAATTTTTTATACTCGTTCTGACGGCAACATAGTTAACTTAATGGGAAATGGTCTGGGTCGGCCCAAAAAGGGTCAACTGACCAGCCTGAATCCTATTTCAATTAACAAGTCATTAACGTTTGTATTCTGTTGCGATCAGATATTTTCATCACTGTGATAGAGACAATAGAGTCAGCTGGGGTGTTGACTACACGTTGTTAACGGTCTAAAAAATCCTGAAATATTTTATACTTTTTATTACCCAGTCTTCACACAATACATTTTCGCATAAAAATGCTTTTGTTCCACTTTTTTCAACAGTCTCGGCAAAATATGAACAAGGTGTCATTCGATTTGATATAGCATGTAGAATATTTATGAAAAAAATAAAGTTTCGCTAGAAAAAAATACAGTAGATTGAAACCATTTCCAGAAAAATAAAAAGGGGTTTTGGTTTTTCGTAAATATCTCAAAAAATCATTACGATTTTTAAAATCTAGAAAAATATTTTAAAATAGAGAAAATTGACTAAAAGAAAAAAAGAATGGCCAAAAAAATCAATAAAATAAAATACTCGTATGAGGTAAAAAATATTTATGTACAAAAAAATATTTATTAAATAAACAATGAAAAATTAAATATAAACCATTTTTTGTTTTTAGATCGTAAAGCAAGATACATGATCATGATTCTTAAAAAAAATGGTTCCTTAACAGGTTGACTGCCACATCGGTCACCGGTGACCCTCAAGCAATACATTTTCTATTGTGTTTATTGTCTGGCAGCCAAACTACGACGTCGTCGTCGTCGTCGTCGTCGTCGTATCGTATCGTACGTGTCGTGGTATTTGTATATGCAAATACAAAAAAAAATACGCAGAAAACGCAGTAGTAAGTATATACTTACTACTGCGTTTTTTAGCAATAAAACATTTATAAGAAGCGTTTTTTTTAAATTCTTCATTTGCGTCATCATCATCATCACTTCAGTCGAAGGACGTTGAATGCTGGACATAGCCAGGCCTCCCCTAAGCGTCGCCACACTGATCGGTCTTGTGCCTTTAGCATCCACCGGACTCCCGCAGCCTTTACCAGGTCGTCACTCAACGTCGGGAGGCCTTCCAACGCTGCGTGCGTTTCTTCCGGTACGCGGTCGCCTCTCTTGAACTTTTCGGCCCCAACGGTCATCCGTTCCGTTTGGCAATTCTTCGGGCTACGTCGGTAACCTTGGTTCTCTTCTGGGTGTCTTCATTTCTGATTCGATTACGCAAGGAAACGCCAAGCATAGCCCTCTCCATTGCCCTTTGGGTGACCTTAAGCCTTCTTATGAGGCCCATTGTGAATGACCACGTCTCTGTCCCGTAAGTACTCGTAATCGCTGGCAATACACACTGGTCATATTTATGTATTTATTTCTATTTCTACCCCACCGCAGTATCTCTACGTTGACGTCGTGGTGGGGCTTGCGCGCTTCAATGATCCCTAGGTATGTGCCAGTAGATTTTATTTTGCTGCAACATGCCTGGCCCAGACTAAGAGATGTATAAAATACCTGTATTTTGATCGTTTTATGACATGTATGAAAAAAAATGATAGAACATTTATTTAACAGCAGAAATAGCATACTGCAGAGACTTTAAAATAGATTTACTTTTTTTTATATGTATAGGCTTGCGATTAACCACTATCTCACCTGATGGAAAGCGGTGATGTGGTCGACGGTGAAGCACGCTTGCCTAGAAAAAACCCATTCACTCTTGACTTAAAGACCCCTACATTGTAGATATTTGGCAACACAGATTCCGGCAGGGAATTCCACTCCTTAGCTGTCGCATAATAAAAATGTCTTCAAAACGTTTAGTGCGTATGGGTGGGATATCCACCATGTACCGATGACGCATCACCGTACGACTGGTAGTCCGATGATGGAACGGGCTGGGCGGGATTAAATCATGCAATTCCATCGCACACTTCCCGAAATGTACCCGATAAAAAACCACCGACAAGCTCGGCGACGATGTTCAAGGCTCTGGAGCTTTGACTTGACCAGTGCCTCATTGCCGATGAGTTTCTTGGCCCGCTTTTCGATCAACTCTAGTGCGTCAAGCTGGTATTTGGTAGATCCATCCCAGAGATGAGAACAGTACTCAATGCACGATCGAACTTGCGCGGAAAACAGACACGCCTGGGTTTTAGCAGCATTAAACTTGACCAGATTGGCATCGCCCCATTCTGAGACTGCTTGCAAGGACAAGTTTAAACGCCCCACCATTGCCTCACGGAGAGACCGGATCAGCGGCCCGGTAGCCCGTGCGTTGGACAAGTATCTCTCAGCAACAGTGCTGTCGTCTGCATACCCAAAGGTGCGGGTTTTAGCAGATCGTTAACGTGCAACAAGAATAATGTTGCTGAGAGAACCAACCCCTGAGGGACCCTGATGTATCCTTCATTTCAGTGTCATTATTATTAATTTCATAAATAGTGCTTTTGAGATTAATACCTACTTCTTTTTTTACAATCAAAGTGGATCAGTATTATAATACTTTTGTGTGTTTGAACTCGCTCATGGAACTGCATACGCCAGCGCCGAATAAAAACGTATACAATAAAGTGGACCTGTAAAACGGACCTCTGTGTGAACGAGCAATCAGAATCTCGGGGTGGATTTATTGAGGAAAAATATGGCAAGTGTAAAAGCGTGTGATAGATCAAAGGCAATACATAGAATGTATCATTTAACTAACTATCCAATAAATGATTGTATTGAGGAAGGGATGATATAAGGATAATAAATAATATTATTAAGCTGAGCCTTACTAACGACGATGTTCATATACGAAACATATGATGCCTCAAGATTAGGGACACGGATCAAATTTTGGTTAGGAAAATATGCAACACACCGAACATATTCCACACACCCCAATCTATGGAGCATTATACATATGGACCATATAATTATATGTTTTAAATGATATTAGACAAAATTAATTTGATGAGGGCTCATTGCGACTGCCGAGAATTAAAAAAATTGGAGAGCACGCCTCCGCTCTTTGTGGTAAGAGTTTGCCGAAACTCACAAAACATATTAATAATTTAATCATTCCGGGTGAACAAGATGTTATTTTGCCGAGAAATAAAGAATTCAGAGTTATGACATGGACGATAATTGGTAAAACGAGATCTGTGTTGCGAATTACAGATTAATCAGAGAAGTTATTAAAGTGTAAATATGAACGCTCAGGAGTATTGTGTTTTTATTAGTCATTAAACTTGCAAGTAGGTAGATATGATAGTTTCCCAGTTGACCTACATACGTAGGTTTGCCACTGACCACGTCGAACCATGGGGTTATTAGAGTTACTCAAAGGGGGCAGAAGATGTTGCAACGTTTTGGTGTGCAATAATGTATATTCTATTTTATTGGGTGACAACCAAATGAAAGCCGTTGCTTAGAACCGCATTATTGTCAAACAGATGCTAGTAATATTCATGAAACTGTGCCCACAGTTAGAGCCGAAGTAATATCCCCAGGTTGAAAAACTCTTGCTAAGCTGAAATCAAGGTGGTTGTCAACTGTAGGTGGTCTGAACAAATTAATGTTGTAGTAGTTGAAATAATTTCAAAACTAGGTATAGTTAGCGCAAAAAGGGTACATGGAATACCTATTTTATCAAATTATGTCGTCTGTTATTAAATTATTGCTATAGGATTTGACCCAAAAATAATAGGTATGAAATTGCCAGATTGAATTAACAAAATAATCAGCAGATTACACAGATCGCTGCATTTGACGGGAATCAGCTCGTGGAAATTGATGAAAATTGTTTTCCTAAATGTAGCATGTATTTTTATTACAATTAACAAATCAAATCTAAATTATTTATCAAATTGTACATAACATGAATAGGAAGTTGTTAAATCAGAACTGATATCTATCAACCCGCACCGGTCCTGTTGGTGTATAATCTATAGCCCACTCACAGAGAGGAAACCCGAGCTCCAGCACTAGACAAATTGGTTAATTATTAAATAATTTAAGCAGTGATGCCTCGTTGCCTACCTATCTATGTAAACTGTTTACTTTCTTAACAGACTTTTACAGACATGCCACAAACAGAAAAGGTCAGGTCTATCTGGGCCAGAACCTAAGCTAATATTTAATTTCTAATGAAAACCTATTACAGCTAGTTACAATAGTTGTAAATTACATGGTTCCAATTAACAAACATTTTAACTAGATTTCTAACGTTTTCCTACGAGTAACACACACGCTTCAGCGTTCTCGGAATACTTAATAAGTCCGACTTAATACGACATTAAATACGGGTACAGCCACAGATATAAATCTAGCTAGATGTCGCGATTGTATGTACTTCGTGTGTCAAAAAACGGAGTAAAAGTACGAACGATCAATGATCGTAATTCGATCTTTTCATTTAGCATTATCGGCACCGGAAATCTAGAAAAATGCCTTTTTATGAAATATTGAACTGTAAAGACTGTAGGTACAGAAAAAGTTGGCCGAAGCATTGGAAATGTTTTCTTTCATTGGCAAGTAAATAAGTTTTTTTTTTTTTTTACACGTTGCCCCACATTAGGAATTTCTTCCTGTATCGTGGGTGCGTTTACAAACATATAAACTCACATACACAACACCCAGAGCCGGATCAATTATCTGTAGGTCATACAAATATTTGTTCCGTGCGGGAATCGAACCCGCGACACGCAGCGTAGCAGTCAATCGCTCAACCACTGCGCCAACCGTGCGCCCAAAAAATATTAAATTGTGTGTGAAAAAGTGGCACGCTTGGTTTGCGTACAGATGGAAGGAATTGCGTTATCTAGTTAGATTTATATCTGTGGGTACACCACACTGGCTTTACATGCGTGTGTTTGATAAGTCGCTAGACACGCACACCCGGTATTAATCTATTAAATCTAACATTATAAAGGGGTTTTGTTGATGTTTGTAAAAGTTAATCTTTGAAAGAACTGATCCGAATGCGAAAACATTTTCACTGATGGAAAGCTACTCTCTATCACTCCCAGAAATGGTACATGACTCCTGAAGGATAGGCCACGGAAATGAAGCCACGGGAAAAGCTAGCCCCTGAAAAATAAAATCCATCGTGATGTTTACGCGGCGGCGGCGTATCTGTGACGTCTCCGTCGCGAATATGCACGCAAGCGATTTTGTGTCGGATTTGCACCCATTACACATGCTAAGAAGTTGTACTTTTGAAAAGCGCTGGTATGGAGAATACCTAATCTAAATAAGTACAATGCCTGAGGAGAGAACTTCGGCGCGGGTTTATTCCTCGCTGGGATCAACAATGAAAGTGTAAACCTTTTGACCAACCCATGGTCTGGTTTGGTCCTGAGTAATGATAACTGGCCTATTAAATGTTAGTCTTGGTGCACTCTGGAGGATATAACAGTTGACCATTTTAGGGGTTCCGTAGTCAACAAGGAACCGTTATAGTTTCACCATGTCCGTCCGTCCATCCGCAGCTTAGTGGTATAGGTCTACCAGAATCTCATGGCAAATGTGGAAATAAAAATTTGTTGTGTGCAATAGTGGGGAAATTGGATTAAACGATCTTGATACTGTTTAATTTTTATTTATGTCTTTAGTATTAATGAACATGAGGTACTTATATTATAGTTGTCACAGCGGATCTTTGTGTCTTTGAACTTGGTCCTGCCAACCATTGCGTAAGAAACAGTTTGTCATCGAGTATACTGCATAGAGTAAGCGAGATAGGACGATGTGACATACATAAGCGAGTGAAAGAGACAGTTATACAATGCTATCTTCACCTTCAACATTGACACAAAAATAGCTACTGCGCGGGGTCTTGCAACCAATTCAGAGACACAAAGATTCACTGTGAGTATTATAGGTATGTGTATGAATAATGTTGTTATACATCGGGTTCTTAACATAGGAAAAATAAATCATTTGAATATTAATTTATGCACTAATTTATTATATATCATTTAAATCATACTAATAACTTAAAACCTCATTCAGAACTAGAAAACTAGAATACGATTTCATGAACTCCACTGGCATTTCAAAAACTTCTAACTTTGTAGTTTTATGTCATCTCTCTCCATCAATATGGTTCTTTTTCATTGGCATTTAACATATTCAAAACCAATCTCTTTATGTATAAAGTCTGTAAAAAATAATAAAATGTATCATGTTACTTATAGTCATTCATCATCATCAGTCTATATATACTTTTTTTATGTAAGTTTTATGGCCCGGTTGCTAGGACCTTTTAGCCACGTCTTTGGAAAGAGTTTTGGATCTTATATTTATTCTTTAGTATGCATTAGAATGCGGATGTAACAGATTTTAATGTTTTTTGGAGTATTTGGCAGCAAATTGTATCGAGTCAGTCTGCCCAGTAAGCTTTGCAGAGGCAGTCAAACTACAATAAAATACTCCGCTCCACTATCCCGAGATCGCTTCTCTCAATGATTTTACAAATTGTCCAGTTGCGTAGACAGTTGAGACACAAAACTACACCAATAATATATCACAATATCCACTATATAGGAATCAATTTGCAAATAATATTAACAGCCACTGAACTTCACTCGACAAAAGCCCGCCAAAAACTCCCGTCTATATACACGTCCCACTGCAGGGCGCAGATTATTACTTTATTTTTTTTTCTTACGTCAAAGATTCTCAATCCCCGTTAAAATCAATATCTTGTCGAAGAATTAGTAACAGTTACATTACTGTTGCCATTTCCTTCCGGCCATCATTCGATGTGCCCTGTGTATTAACCATATAATAGTAATGGAAAGAAATAAAAATTAAGTAAGAAAAATGTAAAATAAACTAAAAGTATCAAAACAAGTCAGTCCAACTTACCGGTCCACTCTACGACGCACTTTAAAATCAAAGATTGAGTTTGATTTACGCCTTCTTCTTCCCTTATTTTTAACCGACTTACAAAAAAAGGAGGAGGTTCTATGTTCGACTTTATGATTGTTTTTTTTTTTTTTTTTTTTTTTTTGTGTATGTTCATCGATATCTCTGTCAATTGTGGACCGATTTTGAAATATTTTTTTTTATGATACACATTGAAAACAATATGTCTCGCTTGAGATCGAAGTGGGTTTTTCGACATTTTCACAAAAATAACAAATTTTCAAGATAATATCAAAAAAATTCAGCAGCGGTTGACACATCAAGTACTTTGATTTGATAGGTGACAATTGACATTGCCATATGAAAATCACAATTTAAAGAAAATAAAAAATGCCATGAGATTCTGGTAGGCCTATAGTAATGGATATTTGGATATACATATTAAGCACGCCGACAAAGTGAGTAAAAGTTTTTTTTATTATTCCTCCTGTACACGTAAAGCGTTCATATTATTTTTCTCATCTATCCCATCCCATCAATATACGAGGCTGTGAAAACCATTTTTCGATTCAGGGATCCGTTTGCGTAAAATTAAACTTTAAATTTCTAATAAATATATCACAGCTAAGTACAAGTTTACGAGTAATAGTCGACCAACTTATAAAATGTACTTGGAAAAGTATTTATTTTATATATTGATGTATGGGGAAAACAGTTGTTGAATGGTAAAGTCAATTTTGTCCCTTCGTTAGAGCAATGTTCGATGCTTTAATTGTTTATGAACGTTAGTAATGGTAACTATCGACGTATATTGCAATATGTTCTATGTCAGGTTAAGCTAATTTTTCAGGGGAGACAAAACATTTTAGTGTCGTAACGATTACTTATAGTGAGGAGCTCGTGGCTAAATAATATCAGCCACACAGGTCGATCTTCAAGGTTAACGCTTGACGAGGTCGCGGTCGGTGGATGGGTGACCATTTCAACATACCGAGTTTCCTCCGTGCCTCGGAACGCATTGTTAGCAGTCATTGCAAGATCTTTGAAAGTCGTTATGAGTAGTCAGAAGCTTGAGATCTGACACCAGTCTTACCAAGAGGTCCCGTGTTACCCAGTTACTGGGTTGTGGAGGTCAGATATGCTGTCGCTCCATGTAAAACACTGGTACTCAGCTGAATCCGGTTAGACTGGAAGCCGATCCCAATAAGGTAATAAGGTTGGGTAAAGCTAGGCAGATTGATCGATTACTTAAAGTGATTGTATTTTTAAACTACATTTTCAATAAAGACGTTTTTCATCATATTCGACAACAAAATAGTAATATTACCACTCCAGGGGGATGATCATAAGCTCTTAGAGTAAGTAAGGTTGATATCGCGTAAGTGACAGATGTACACAAGTCATATAAATCTGTCCCTTACACACACTCAAAATAACCTTACTCTAAGAGCTTATGGTCACCCCCCATTTCAGAGATTCAATGACATAGTACCTATTGCATTTCAATTTAAGTTGGTTTTAGTCTAATAATTATATTTCAGTAACGAACGGTTAAACTAGTGGTTATCCGAAAGTTTTCCTGCCAAATTTTAAAAAAAAATCTACTAGAATCAAAAACTTTAAACGTGTCTATTTTGCAAACATCTCCCCAATATTTGAAAAGGTTGTAAGTGAAGAAAAAGCCGACAAATAACATATTGCAATATCAAAATAAAAGTGTTCTTGTCACGTGACCTATTGCATCTGTTACGAATCCAGCGATCTAATTGGCTGTTGACATAGGCCGTTTAACGGATACGCTCAGAAATAAAATGTTAAGTAATTTTGCAGATTTTTTTATTTTTTTTTATGTTATTGCAATGTCAACGGCGCTGTTTATTTTGGTGAATGTAGCTGTTTATACGGAACCCTCTGTGCGCGGGTCATACTCGCACTTGGACGGTTATTATTATTTTTGGGCTATAAATCATCCAATGACTTCTCCCATTCCGATAAAGCGGGACGGCGTGTCAGACTTATACTGACTAAAACTCACCCGTGTTTCTTAAGTTGCTTGAACCGGAGCCGCGGTAACTCTCTTCCATATTATAATAAATCTCTGGAGATTATAAACTAACGTTAAATGATGAACAGGCCATTTAATCAATAATCATCAATATCAACAGAACCCATTTCCAGCATTTTTGGCATTTTTCTGTTTGTTGGTTATATTGTGCACTCATCACGTAAAATATACGAAACCAATTTAGATTACTTTTATACATACTAATTGTGAGTAACTGAAGTATTACTTATTTTTTGTTTCATCGCAATCGGTGCATACTATCAAAAGATATATAAATAAATTTAAAGTGTTCAAGAAGTAAAACATCACAACACACGCAATTCAGATACGCAGACGGTTGAACTCCATATTCGATAGATGGCGTTGTGTATTTGACCTAATAATGGCGGTGTTAAGATTCTCCGCGGGGGAATTACCCTAGTAAAAAAACATGGGTAGGGTAGGTGGGTAGAGTAGAGTAGGTAGGGTAGGCAGTTGACGGGAGCGAAGCCGCGGGCCCAGCTAGTTTTTAATAAAAACCAAAGCAAAGCGATAGGCAGTTTATAATCTATCCGTCTCTTGCCTCAATATTTTGAGACAGCAAGTAAGAAAACGCTAAATGCGCTCTGATTTGTTTAGAATTTACCAAAAAGGTAAAATGGATATTTTCGTATTGATAGATAAAAAGTCAGGAAAACACATCGAAAAATCTATATAGAAAAAGTTTTTGCACGCGTTAAGAATCAAGACGTAATGAACCGAGCGCTACCTACTTCCCAATTCTGGCCACGAAGAATATTTCTCATACCGTTAAGTAGGAAATAAGTGTAATCGAGGAGGAAAACTTACCAAAATATATCACTACTTAATATCTGTTGCGATAACTTAGGACATAGGCCTCCTCTCTGTGAGAGAGGAAATGGGCCATAATCCACCAAGTGGGCCCATTGTGAGTTGTTGGCTTTCACATGTCTTCGAATTTTTGGTTTTAGGACATGCCCGTTTCCTCATGATGTTTTCCTTCACCGTTTTTAGAGCAGAGCGGTGATGAAACAATTTATACAAAGTAAAGCGCCTGCCTGGGTTCCAACCCCTGACCTACGACACGTACGTCGGGGCCGTTATCACTGGGCTATCATTACTCGATCCCATTTCACTTCTCACTAGAACTATACTCTCACTTCGCACAACGGCTGAACTCTGGACCCATGGTATGGATTAGAATCAGGACATTAGGAGACTTTTCATCCCAACAATATGTTCCCATTAGTGGCTTTACAACTTTATGCAGCCGCATCCGCTGGCAAAAACTAGTGTTGAATAAATTGCCGAAATTCTCGCAATTATCGTAAAAGCGGGGATCTTTTAGTTGTGTAAATATATGTATTTTGCTATATTAAAATTCTCAGAACAACCCGCACAATGAAATATTGTGCTCAGTCTAATAATAGGTTCACATCTCTTTGAACAGCACATATAAGTCTACTTGTCATTAAGATCCTTACATTTCCTATAGGTATACAAAAGAATTCAAAGAAGAAAATATGACTTGAGATGAAAATATTTTCTAAGAAACATCCAGTTCTCTGCAGGCAATAGTTTGCTATTCGTTGTATTTATCTATATCTATAAAAGCGAAAGGTGACTGACTGACTGACTGACTGATCAATCAACGCACAGCCAAAACTGCTAAGCCTAGAAGCATGAAATTTGGCAGAAAGGTTCTTCAAGTGACGTAAGTGTGCACTAAGAAAGGATTTTTGGAAATTCTACCACTAAGGGGGTAAAAAGGGGGTTGAAAGTTTGTATGAAAAATCTAATTCCTTTGACCAAAATTCTTGAAACTTAGCACAAATAGTATTCTAAGTAAATGATAAAGATTGAAATTATTAGTTTTTCGAAACTACCCCCAAATGATGATTTAGGGGGTGTTGAAGTTTGTATGGAAAAATCAGATTTCTTTGATCAATAAACTTGAAACTTGCCACAAATACTTATCTAAATGAATAATAAAGTTTGCTACTATTATTTTTGAAACTACCCCCAAAAGACGATTTAGGGGTGTTAAAGTTTTTTGAAGAATCTTAATACTTCAGTTAATAAACTTGAAAATTTACATAAATACCAATCTTAATAAACAATAAAGGCTTTCAGTATTGGTTTTTCGAAACTACCCCCAAAAGATGATTAAGGGGATGTAATTTTTTTTGAAGAATCTGATTTCTTGGGTGAATAAACATGAAATTTGACATAAATACCATCCTAAATAAACAATAAAGGTTGTCATTATAAATTTTTGCAACTACCCCCAAAAGACGATTTAGGAGGTATTTGTGTTTTGGAAAAATCAGATTTCTTAGGTCAATAAACTTGAAACTTGCCACAAATACTAACCTAAATGAATAATAAAGGTTGCTATTATTATTTTTTGAAACCACCCCCAGAAGGAGATTTGGGATTGTTTAATTTTTTTTTGAAGAATCTAATTATCTAAATAGACAATAAAGGCTTTCATTGTTAGTTTTTCGAAACTACCCCCAAAAGATCGATTTAGGGGATGTTAAATTTTTTGAAGAATCTGATTTCTTGGGTGAATAAACATGAAACTTGACATAAATACGATCCTAAATAAAAAATAAAGGTTGTATTTATTAGTTTTTTGCAACTACCCCCAAAAGACGATTTAGGAGATATTACAGTGTTATTGAAAAATCTGATATTTAGGGTCAATTTAATTGAAACTTGCCACAAATACTAACCTTAAGGATGCTATTATTATTTTTTGAAACTACCCCTAAAAGACGATTTAAGGGATGTTATTTTTTTTGAAGAATCTTATTTCTTGGGTCAATAAATATGAAACTTGGCTTAAATACCAACCTAAATAAACAATAAAGGTTTTCATTATTAGTTTTTTGAAACTACCCTTAAAATACGATTTCGGGTGGTAAAGATTTTTGATTAATTTTACTGCACATAGCTTCTTTTTATGATATAGGGGAGCACTTAGGAGGGATTTTTGGAAATTCAACTTTTTAAGGGGTTTAAAGGGAGACATTTATTTGTATGAAAATTTTTATTCCTTTGGCAAAATAATAAAGGTTGGCATCATTTGTTTCTCGGAATTATCCCAGAAGACGATTTAGAGGTGTTAAAGTTTCTTTAAAGAATCAAATGACACTAATACGGGACCCTCTACATCGATTTGGAACTACCGATCTGGACCGTTTGTCTCAGGTAAAGATAGTTGTGAGTGACGTTTTAGTGTTGCGTAATTTACGCTGTATTAGGTTTTTGTGTTGTGTCGCGTAATTTACGCAGCATTCGTTTTCATACTAAAGTAATTTTTGGTCCACCCGAAATTATGCGTCTCAAAAAACCCGACCAGTCTTCTGCTCCATATATCTTCTTCTATTTATATGAAATGTTTTGTCCTGATTGACTGACTGACGGATCAACGCACAGCCTAAACCGCTGATCGTAGAGACCTGGAACTTGGAGAGTATGTTTTTGTATGACGTAGGCATCCGATAAGAAAGGATTTGCCGAAATTCTTCCCCTAAAGGGGAGAAAAAGGGGGACAAAGTTTGTATGAAAAATCGAAATCCTTCAGCTAATATTCTTGAAACTTGACACAAATAGTAATCTAAGTAAATGATAAAAGGTTCACATTATTAGTTTTTTGAAACTCCCCTCACAAGTCGATTAAGGGGGTGTTGAAGTTTGTATCGAAGAATTTTATTTTATGGGTTACTAAACTTGAAACATTGCACAAATACTAACTTAAATAAATAATATATTTTGTTATTATTAGTTTTTCGAAACTACCCCCAAAATCAGATTTAGGGGGTGTTAAAGTTTTTTCGAATAATCTTATTACTTGGGTTAATAAACTTGAAACTTAAGCAATAAAAGTTGTTATTATTAGTTTTCAAAACTATCTCCAAAAGACGATTTGTTTTTTTTTTGATAAATCTTACTTCTTGAGTTAATTAACTTTAAACTTGACATAAAGTAAACAATACAGGTTGAAATTCTTAGTTTTTTTTAAACTAACCTCAAAATACGGTTTTTTAGGGGTGTTAAGGTTTTTTGAAGAATCTCATTTCTTGAGTTAATAAACTAGAAACTTGACATAAATATCAACTTAAGTAAACAATAAAGGTTGTCATTATAAGTTTTTAGAAACTACACTCAAAAGTCGATTTAGGGGGAGTTAAAGTAAAAAAGTTTTTTGAAAATTTATAGGGTTTATAAACTTGATACTTGACAAAAATACCAATCTAAAAAAACTTAGATTTTCAAAACTTCCTCCAAAATACGATTTAACAGGTGATAAAGTTTTGTTAAAGAATTTTCTGCCTTGGGTTAATAAACTTGATAGTTGACATAAATACCAACCTAAGTAAACAATAAAAGGTTGTCATTATATTTTTTCGAAACTACCCCCCAAAATAGGATTAAGTGGGTGTTAAAGTTTGTTAAGAATCATACTGGACAAGGTTTCGTTTTTGATGTAGGGTTCTAGGGGAGCACGAAGAAGGAATTTGCGGAAAATCAACCTTTTACCATCATCATCATTTCAGCCAAAAAACGTCGTTTAGGCCTTCCCCAAGCGCCGCCACACTGTTCGGTCCTGTGCGTTTCGCATCCACCGGACTCCCGCAGCCTTGACCAGGTCGGACTTCCTAATTTGCGTTTTCCGGTTCGCAGTCGCCACTGAACTGTCAACCTTTTAGGGGGGAGAAATGGGGGAAATTTGTTTGTATGAACAATCTCATTCCGTGGAGATAAAGTAAATAATCGAAATTTACATAATACGTTTTTAAAACTACCTCCGCCCTGATAGGGTTAGGTGATTTTAGTGTTTTTGAGACGTCTTACTGAGCAATCTAACTAAAATAAACAAAAAATTAAAAAGGGTATATTAAGTTTTAAGGGGCGGTTTTTACTTTGTAGCGGTAACCTAAAATGTATCATTCTTTAGTCAAATAACGAATCGTCCCAAACCTATAAACCGTAGAACTTTACGAAACCACATTTTATTTGGTTTTATAACAACTTATTTTTGGTTGCCATCACACGAACGAAATCGCGGGCAGAGTTAATAATTTAAATGTGAATGTAACTCTGTTTGTCTCTCTGTCTACCTTTTCACGCTTAAACCGCTGAATCGATTTAAATGTAATTTGGTTCGGAGATATTTTGAGACCCTGGGCAGGACATAGGATAGTTTTTATCCAAACATACTTACGGAAATCATACTTAAGGGAGTGGAAAGAGGGGTAGAAGTTTGTATGGAAAACCTACAATATTAAATCGCGATATAAAAAATAAGCAATTCGAATTACTAATGCTTCGCAGACGAAGTCGCGGGCAACTGCTAGTATATATATATGGCTTCGTTTGACGAAAAATTGAGTATGTTTTTGCTTACACTTATAACTTTGACAAAACTTCACTAAAATTAGATTTATTAGGCACTTTTAGTTCCTTACAAATATCGTATCATTTATTTATACACATTAATTAGGCACTACTTGTACTTTTAAATAAGATAATTTAAAACAAATGTTAATACAACCAAATTTACATACAGACCACTTTAATGAAACCTATTATCTCGGTTGTTCACAATCAAATCTAAGTTGAATCTTCTCCTTGTTGATGGATAATCGTGCTGGCTGTATACAGAACACTGGTTTTTCTTTATTTAAATTTACTTTGTACGTCTTTACTTGTCATACCTTTTTTTTCTGTCACTCTAAAATGACTAAATAAACTAATTACAACAAATTGGTTATGGGCGACATAAAATTGTTTATTTTACGTGAATATTTCGAAAATAGTGTGAAATAGTAATGTCCGTACGTGATAATACGATTTCCGTACCCAGTGGTGATTTTAATTCCGTGCCCTCTACATACGCGGGTTCTGGAGCTTCCTTGATGTCCATTAGGAGTTTACATGGTAAAGATGGGTATGATCAGTGGAAATTTAAGATGCGCATGTATTTACTGCACGAGGACTTGTGGTCAGCAGTTGAGGGTTATAGTGCTGAAGACACTACATCTGTTACCCAGAGAAATATTAGAGATTTGAAAGCGTTAACAAAGATGTGTCTTACACTAGAAGGCGGAGTGATAACTCATGTACGTGCCTGTAAGACTGCTAAGGAGGTGTGGGACATCTTAGCTAGTGCGTACGAAGATAAAGGTATGGGTAGACGGTTGGCTTTAGAGCGAAAGCTTTATAGATACGAGTTGCAGAATTTTGCTTCTATTGAAGACTATATTAATGCCGTGACTGGCACTGCTCAGGATTTAGCAGATATAGGCCGGAAAATAGACGATCTGTCTATAGGCGCAATTTTACTTGGAGGTTTACCAGCAGAATTTGACCCCCTAGTGATGGCTTTAGAAAACTCGAATATCGAAGTAACATCAGAGTTAGTAAAACGGAAGTTACTGAATGAAAGCGCCAAACGTGAGTCGAAGGAGTCAGCTCTTGCAACGAATAATTTGAAAGCAGTACCAAGAAATATTATTTGTTTTAAATGCAGAGAGCCTGGACACAAGAGCCCCAATTGTCCACAAAGAAATAAAGGAAAAAAGGGAAAGCAGAGAAAAGGTCAGAATAGAGAGTCGCAGAGTAAAAGTCAGGATGACGTTAAGCAGTCGACACTTATTTCAGCATTTGGTGTTGGAGGTAATTTAAGTCCTACGGACTGGTATGTGGATTCTGGCGCCTCCACACATATGACCTGTTCTAGAGGAATGCTTACCAATTTTAACCCTACGTCTGAGAGCAAGGAAATAACTTAAGCCAACAACAAAAATGTAGTTTCAGCTGGCATCGGTGAAGTGTTGCTTTTAAGGACGCTGTTACATTTTCGACGACCTCAAATTTAGGTATCTAGTCGCACACAGCAACATTACGCGTACGCACACATTGAAACCACTGAGCGCTCGATTTTATACATCACTGAAATAATTTTGGTCCTTGATATTATTTTTTAATTTTATTGAAGTTGATTCTGGAAGGTTAGTTGGCACTTTGAAAATGCATTTGATAACTGTTACAAACCGTCGTCGTAAAAAGTAGGTTATTATTTTCAACCGACTTCAAAAAAAGGAGATGCTTTATCTATTCGGCCAAACCTCTTATCCGATACTTATCGGGTTTTCATCGATAAATGTATGTGGTGGTATTTTCAGGGAAGTTTTTATTGTATAATATATTAGGATCTGATAAAGAACTTCGGAGATAGACAATGGAACTCTTTACTAACAAACAGCAAATGACCTGCAATTACTGTGATCGTATGTTTATGTTTTGTTTTAACCATACCATAATATATCATCACGCTTGTACGGTTTTAGGGGGTAAACAGATGTATTTAGTATACCCAATATGGGGTACCTACAAAATGTAAAAGAGAAAAATAATAGCTTTCCTGTGACGAAAAACAATAGGTACCGACACCGACTGCCGAAAAGAATTTTATTTTTCACTTTGTTGTAGTAAGTAAGTATTTAAAAAAAAAACGCTACGTGAAATAACTAGATACCTAAAACGAATTAATTTCCGGTCACAAGGATTAAAAAATGACTTGAAATTTTTTCATTATATGGAATATATTAAATATTACTATCACATCATCAGTCACTATTAATGTTCCCACTGCTGAGACACAGGCCTCCTCTCTGTGAGAGGGAATGGGCTGTAACCAATGATATTCAAATAAACAGATACGTTATACACTCACAAAACAATTGAAAAAAGTGTTCCGCGCAGCAACGGCAGCACACATACACACTTTTCATTCATCTGACATTTCACTACAGGTCGAAAGGGATGGCTTGATAAAACCAACAAGAAAAAAAGAGACAGCTAGTGTTTGTCACTTGCGTGTGAATGTAAACAAACATTATTCTGACCACCAATGTTTTTTTCTTTTTGTAACCTCCAAATATCAGAATATTAGGAAAAAAATTGAAATAAATTAGTAAATTGAGGTGTATTGCGTACTTACATATGGTATGAGATCCCTTCTGTTTTATGTAATTTGGTATTATAATTGGTACACTTTCTTAATACTTGAAAATGGCATCTTTTTTATTTTGTTTTTGTTTCAACAAAGCGTATCCCTCTTCGCCATGCGTGACATAGACTAAAGACTAAAGGTTACAATTGTCTCCTATTCGAGTCTTCACAATGCGCGCGCTTATAACATATCTGTTTATTTGAATATCATTGGCTGTAACCAACAACGCGGGCCCAGTGCGGGTTGGTGAATGCACATATCTTCGAATATTTGGTTCTAGGACATGCCGGTTTCCTCACGATGTTTTCCTTCACAGTTTTGAGAGCAGTGGTGAAGAAATAATTTACCCAAAGTAAATCGCCTGCCTGGGCTCGAACCCACGACCTACAACTTTTAAGTCTAGCTAATGCCATACTACCCAAAAACCATGAAAATGACACCCATGACGAAAAGATGTCAAACTTTCGTCGGCGCCAACTTGTATTTTGGTTTTGACCCCATATTCGATATTAGCGACCCCAAAGAATCAGAATCAGAATCAGAATCATTTATTGCCAATAATGTAGGTATACATATAAGATGGTAATTTTTTTGTAGACAGTCCCGGTACATTTTGCCTTACGGCATGCAAAATTGTTCAATTGAATGTAACAGTTAAAAAAAATAAAAATAAACAGTTATTAATACAACAATAATACAAAACATTCAGATCATTATGTCAACAAAATAATTAAATATAACAATAAGTAATCAAAACTTTCTAGATTAAAAAAAATATAATGTCAACAAAACAGTTAATTAAATGCAATTATAGTCAAAAATTAGGAATAAAGAAAAATTAAATTAGGAATAAAGAATAATTATGTAAATTCTGATTCTGATTCTTCTGATTCTGATTCTGATTCTGATGCTGATTCAAAAACCATGACAATGACACCCGTGACAAAAACATGTCAAATTTTAGTCGGCGCCATCTTGTATTTTGGATTTTGACCCCAAATTCGATATAAGCGACCCCAAAAACCATGACAATGACACCCGTGACGAAAACATGTCAAATTTTAGTCGGCGCCATCTTGTATTTTGGTTTTAACGCCATATTCGATATAAGCGACCCCAAAAACCATGAAAATGACACCTATGTCGAAAAGCAGGCAAAATTTACGTCAGCGCCATCTTGTATTTTGGTTTTGACCCCATATTCGATATAAGCGACCCCAAAAACTATGACAATGACACCCATGACGAAAAGCAGGCAAAATTTACGTCGGCGCCATCTTGTATTTTGGTTTTGACTCCATGTTCGATATAAGCGAACCCAAAAACCATGACAATGTCACCGATGACGAAAAGATGTCAAATTTTAGTCGGCGCCATCTTGTATTGTGATTTTGACCCCGTAATCGATAAAAGCGACCCCAATAACCATGAAAATGACACCCATGTCGAAAAGCGGCCAAATTTTCGTCGGCGCCATTTTGTATTTTGGTTTTGGCCCCGTATTTGTCATACATACATACATACAAACCGGTTAAAATCATAAATCTCCTCCCACCCATCCACTTCTAAACTTCCCCGTCGGCACCTACCCATCCAAATCCTAACCTTACTCAGAGCTGTTTAAACCCACCTATCCATTTCTCAACCTTGTCAACAACTGCTTAACACCAACTATTCAAATCCCGATCTTACCCAAAATAATTTCTAAATCACATTCTAATAATAATAGGAAACTCAAAAATAAAATATCAACACCTTTCGATCACAACGAGGACGGTACTCACGCATGCACACTATAATCTTTCTATTACTTTTATCGTATTTATTTCCTGTGAGAAAGCGATACGCCCGTCCTTCCACGAGCGCTTCTGAGCGCGGATTGATGAGCGGCGGGTACAAAATGTATGAAGACGTCGGCAAGTGATTTTATTTTAGCTAATAATTAAAAAATATAATTATTTAGGTGAAAAATAATAAGCTGAACCTGTAAAGAACTATATATACCGCAATTTTTTATAATTTTGAAGATAAAATATGCTGTAAATTTACCTAAACTGGAACCTATCCGGACCCTACTTTTTTAATTTTGTGCGATTATTGTTTTGGGCAAAACGTATTTGTGCGAAAATTTTGTATGATGTCATACAATTTTTCTGATGCCAATCTGGAGCTGAATATATTATCTTTGAATTAAGACCATGATATCTTCACATCGGTGATTGATTATACATTAAAATGGTACCTCAAAAGTACTGTTATTTGTAGAAAAATGTAATAGCGTCCTTAAAGGACAATAACTTAAAATAAAATGGTATCAAAGATGTTCTTTATGTTCCCGAGTTGAGTACTAATTATAATACCCTTTTCAACCGCCTTATTAACAGATATTACTGTTAATAAGGCGGTTGAAAAGGGTATTACTATTGTTTTTGATAAGAAAGGTTGTTCAATGTACAGACACGATGACGTGAAGGTAGTTGGCAGAACAGTAGGTCACGCTACATGCAACGTTGGTGGCTTGTACAGGCTAGACCATATACCAATTTATCCTGAAAGCGCAATGGTTACTGAAGCTAATGTCACTTCGAATTTGTGGCATCGCAGACTAGGTCATCTGTGCCGCGCTGCTTTGGAGCATCTACGTCGTGGTCAAGCTAAAGGTATTGAATATTCTTCTTTAGATAAAAACCCTTGTGTAGCTTGTATTGAAGGCAAACAGAGTCGAAAGCCCTTCAAATCTATTGATTATAAGAAAGGCACCAGAGTGTTGGAAGTTATACATTCAGATGTTTGTGGCCCTTTTCATGTTATTTCTTTAGAATCAAATAGATATTTACTTACTTTAATTGACGATTTTTCTAGGTTTATTTTTTCTTATTTTATACGCTCTAAAGCGGATGTTAAGAAAAAGGTTTTAGAATTCGAAGCTCTTGTTGAGAGAGAAACGTCTCTTAAAATAAGGAACTTGCGTACCGACAATGGCGGTGAGTATGTCAATGCCGAATTCGAGGCATATCTGGCTTCTAAAGGTATTAAGCACCATACTACTGTCCCGTATTGTCCTGAGTCTAATGGTGTTGCCGAGAGGACGAATAGGTCCTTAGTTGAGAAGGCTAGGTGCATGCTGCAAGACTGTTGCCTACCTAAAACTTTCTGGCAAGAAGCGGTACGTACAGCTACTTATCTTAAAAATAGATGTCCACACAGAGCTTTAGAAAATCGTACCCCCTATGAGCTATGGTAAAACAGAAAACCAGACATTGCTCATTTACGTGTATTTGGTTGTCGTGCATACGTACATGTACCATCTTGCGATCGTCAAAAGTTAGATGCGAAAGCAAAGCAGTACATATTCGTCGGTTTCGAGATCCTTCCAATATTAGGAAATCTATTAAAGGATGGGATGCAGTATTTTTGGAGAATTGTTTTTCGAATCCTAAAGTTAATGATGAGACACCCCGTCAAGATATTGTTCTCTCTTCTGATACCAGTAATTTACAGGTGCAAAGCAGCTCAGCTGTGGAGAATAATGTCAGCCTTGAATAATGATCCTGTTGCAAGTACGAATGCTGATGCTGTACCTGCGGTACCACCCCTCAATTCCTGTAGTTCCTGCTGAGGAAGAAGAGGTGGATGTGGAATCTGGTACGAGGTACAATTTGAGGGATAGAAAACCTGTAAATTATCGCTGTACTCTCTGTTGTTCGACGATGCATAGTGGTGAATTAACAGATGAACCTTAATCTTATTCTGATGCTCTTTCACGTCCTGATAAAGCTAAGTGGATAGCTGCTATGGAGGACGAATACAATTCTTTGATGACCAATGGTACTTGGACCTTAATAGAAAACATAGGTCAGAAAGTAATTCCGTGTAAGTGGGTTTTCAAATTAAAACGTGATTCCGAAGGTAGAATTAGTAGGTATAAAGCACGATTAGTTGCAAAAGGTTTTCATCAAAGCTATGGTATAGATTTTGGAGAAACTTTTTCGCCGGTTGTTCGTTATTCGTCGTTAAGAGTATTAATTGCAATAGCAGTTGAACAGAATTTGAAAATGCATCATTTAGACATAGACACAGCTTTTTTGTATGGAAAATTAGAAAAGGTATTTTTGATACAACCTGAAGGCTTTATAGCTGAAGGTGAAGAGACTAAAGTGTGTCAATTAAATAAATCACTTTATGGTCTCAAACAGGCCGCTAGAGCCTGGAATAAAAGATTAGATCAAGTACTTCTTGACTTAGGTTACAATAGGTTACAGTCTGAGCCCTGTATTTATTTAAAAAAAAGTGCTAATAGTCTTGCTATTCTGGCAGTGTACGTTGACGATTTAATCTTAATTTATGACAAAGAAATAGAGTTATCTTACTTGAAAAATGGTCTGAAAAAATATTTTGGTATCAAGGATTTAGGAGAACTTAGTTATTGCCTCGGTTTACATGTCGCTAGAACATGTCGCTAAAAAGGAACTAACGATGTTAAGGTAGATCAAAAACGTTACATATTAGAGACGTTGAATCGATTTAATATGTCGGAGTGCGAAACTGTCCCTACTCCTATGGACGTTAGTATTGACCTGCGATCTCAGACGGAACCAGCTGTCAATGTTCCTTACCAGAATTTAATCAGTTGTCTAATGTTTATAGCTATCAACACTAGGCCTGATATTTTGTTTACCATTAGCTTTCTTAGTCAATTTAACAAGAATTCCATGCAGGCGCATTGGACTGCTGCTAAGCGCGTCCTGCAATATCTTAAAGGTACGTTAGATTATGGTCTTATTTTTCAAAGGACCGGAGAGCCTTTACGTGGTTATGTCGATGCCGACTGGGCCAATGCTAGTGATAGGAGGTCGTACACTGGCTACATTTTCAAATTGGCTAATGCACCAGTGTCGTGGGAATGTAAAAAGCAACCCACAGTGGCCTTGTCATCCACAGAGGCCGAGTACATGGCTTTAACCAGTGCTTCTAAAGAAGCTGTGTATTTGCAGCGCTTACTTGGTGAGATTACAGGTGAGTCTTCCATTGTTACTCTTTGTAACGATAACCAAAGTGCGCAGAAGTTGGCTCAAAATCCGGTTCATCATAATCGGACAAAGCACATCGATGTCCGGTATCACTTTATTCGAGAGCTAGTCGAAAGTAATAAAATTAAGTTGTCGTATTTGCCTACTGATATGATGTTGGCGGATATTTTGACCAAAGGGTTAGGTCGTTGCAAACACCAACGTTGCGTGTCTGATATAGGCTTAATGATATCTTAAATTAGGTTTTTAAAGTAAATAAGTTGTGCTTTATGTTACTTATTTGTTTTAGTTTTTTGACTAGTGTAGTGCTCATGTTTTTATAAGATATGACAATATGTAAAGTACAGTCAGATCGATTCATATGTGTCCTGGTTTGTACAGTCATGCAACTTAATTTGTAGCCTTTCCGATTAAGGGGAGGATGTTGATGGATAATCGTGCTGGCTGTATACAGAACACTGGTTTTTTCTTTATTTAAATTTACTTTGTGCGTCTTTACTTGTCATATATTTTTTTCTTTCACTCTAAAATGACTAAATAAACTAATTACAACACTCCTTGAACTTAAAACTTTAAAATTACTGGTCATCTTATCATTTAAAATAAAATCATCCACTTAAAAACAAAAACAATACATTCTTATTTAAATTTTAGTTCTAACTTTTTACCTACATTTCATCAAGAAGGATTTAATAGCCTTCTTGACAATATGTATGTATTCTTAAAATCTTGGGATTCAAAATCTTAACACAGTTACATAACCTTAAAATAATATGACAATTTTTAAAATTAAAATGATTATATAGTTAATCAGTTTCAATACACTTACATTAGTCTCTATTATTATGGCTTTATTTAGAACTTGTATCGGAATGTTCATTTTCTTTTGTTGGAATGAAAATTAACATAACGTTAGTTTTTCCAAAATAACAATTTGCTAGGGGGAATTATGTTTGATAAGTACCTAAATCAGCTTTTCTTATAGATTCGATACATTTCGGTTCAGTCCTGATTTCAAATACCATATACATGAGTTTTCAAATATTTATCATTCAAAACAGAGAGTAGTATATGTTGTATCATCGAAATTATTCTTAAACATGAGATCATAACTTTTACGAAACATACCTCAACCATATTATATAAATAAGCTCTTGGGTTGGAAGTTTGAATTCTTCTTTGTGACACATAATTTGGTATATTCAAAAAGGTTTCTGGCCACATAGACTGTAAGATTACTTTTGACATATTAATGGAAGATACACTCTTCAAAATCTGTAAAATCGTAAGGTTTACCTTTTTTCTTCATGGTCAATTCTACTTGGTGAATGGGCTCAATTGGGACTTTATAATAAAAGAGTTGACTGTATTAAAATAGGTTTACTGCTATTATTTACACTATCAACTCAGGTTGGAATATACAAACTGGTTCGGTTCCCCGACACCCCGCGACTGCCCCGCGGACGCCCGCGCATATGTAATACGCCATTATATTCCCGAACGGAAGGAGGTAGATGCAGTTGAAAGCACGACGAATGGTGCCCCGCTTCGTCTTCAGTTCGCCCACTTTCGTGACTCTGTCTACGCCAGGATAGGTCTTCGTGACCCAGCCCAAGGATCAGAGCAGAGGCGGCGTTGTTATGTCCTTTTTCAGGACTAAGGACCCAGGCTTCACTTCACCTCTGGAATGAAACCACTTAAACTTGGCCTGCAGCAGAGAAGTATACTTGTTATGAAACCGTCGCCAGAAATGCTGGCTGATGTGCTGAATTCTCATCCAGCAAACCAGTCGCGTGATGTTGGCTTCAGTCACCTGAGGACCACATCCTCAGATGACTGAAGCCAACATACTGATAAGGATGGCCGTCCAATTCGGAAGTGAAAGGCAGTAAGTGGCGAAAAATGTTTAGGGTCTGAAGAAAGAAGAGTAAGAGGGCGTGAGATAAGAACCGCCTCTATATTAGTGAGACAACACAGACAGTAGGCGTGTTGATTAGGATGCAAAGGTTTTTGTACCAAAATTTTATATCTAATCTTACTGTCCCCCAGCCTCACCAGTGTCTTCAAAAAGAACGAATAGAGGCTTATGTGGAGCAGAGGATGCTGTCCTCTTCCTCGCTTGCATCCCGCGGTGGAAAGCAGCCCTCACCCGAAGTTAGTCCGGGTGAGGAGGGAACCTGTGTTGATCGTTGTAGTTGACCTCCATTGCTGTCATGGATGTCGCCAGCCCCTCCTCCCCGTTGGACTCCCCGTCGCGGGTATCGAAGGAGAACGTAAAAAAGGTACAAAGGCGGAGTTAATTCCTTAGGCATTCTCTACCAGTCAACTAAGGGTGGTGAAGAGACAACATGGCAGATGCATAGTTTAATAATAAAAAGCTAGTAGTTATTATACTAACAGAAAAGAAGAAAGTGAGATGACTGTGCTTATTTGTGTTGAAAATAAATTTCCACTTAAATGCGTACCAACTAGTGGCCGTCCTGATCTCGGAAGGAAGCGCATTCCAAAACAGAATGGACTGGATATGAAAGGGAGAGTGAACGAAATCAGCAGTATGAGAAGGACAGAGTAAGAGGAGATTATTGGAAGAACGCAGATTGCGAGCGTGTGAAGAACTTAGATATTGAAAGCCAGAGATAAGATAGGAAGGAAGCGTGGGCGATTTGAGTTGAGAGAATAGCGTGGTCAAAGCGCGTATGCTTCTTCTCTGGTGAATGGGCAACCATTTTAACTCGGACCTGTAGCTCGATACATGATCATATTTCCGAAGATTAAATATGAATCTAATACAGTCCGTAGTTTGTCCAGCAAGACCGCGTTCAAGTCAAAGTAGCACACGTCCCCATTGTCGATGACTGGGAAAATTAAAGCCGGCACAAGTATTGTCTTCGTTTGAGACAAGATTTGAAAATCCAAATGACAAGTGGTTGTGAAATGACGGTTGATTTCGTCCAGGCCAATCGTCTTAGAAAAATCCAAATGACGATTCCTACCGATACCGAGAGTTCCA
The DNA here is from genome assembly GCA_949775005.1 of Orthosia gothica. Taxonomy (NCBI): domain Eukaryota; kingdom Metazoa; phylum Arthropoda; class Insecta; order Lepidoptera; family Noctuidae; genus Orthosia; species Orthosia gothica. Next base: position 18,054,520 of record OX459058.1, read on the forward strand.
AAGAATTCCCAGATATCAGCACGAGAAGAGAATCAAATGTTTTCGAGAATATGGCGGCGTTTGGCGTTGCGTATCATCTGATTACACCGATTCCTTGCAGCTCTGAAGAGGTTCTTATTTCCTTCACTGCGATCCCTTTTAAACTTCCGAAAGGCTCGCTCCCTACGTCTCATCGCCATACGTACCCCCGCGGTCAACCAAGGAGCAGGAGCAGGTGGACTTCTGAGTTTAACTTTCTTCACTTTTTGTCTGTCGTGAAGGAAGAGCAAGTATCGTTCTTTTAAAGCTACGCAGTTTATCGTCAATGCCTGTTGCCGCTGCAAGATGTCCCCAATCGAGTTCCGACGCAGACTTTTTTTTTTTTTTTGCTTGGAGAAATGCTCATGCATGCTGCACTAACACGGGGAGATAGTGCAGTTATGTGGTACTCATACCCACTAAAACTCCACCGTGTCCTCCTGTGCCGCTTATGTCTGGAACACGGGCACGCGTTAGCAGTCAGCGCGAACCCGCCGCGGCTGTCCGTCACCGGACCCTCCTTGGGGGAGTACCGCCCCATCACCGGCGCACCAGAACACACTGTACGCCATGACCACCCCAGGGACCAAATCAGCACATGGGTACCAGACGACCCCGTATATGGCATCCTAGGTACCTTGTGACGGGTCAAGGTCAATGGCCCCGCCACCTACCATTTTGCGGCCGCAGGGGATAGGGAGAGCGGCTAACGCTATACCGACACTCCTCTTCCCCTGCGGCCCCACCGCGTCCGCCATCAGACGACGACGACCGGCGACCCCGTCTAGGCCGCGGAAGGTAGGGATAGCGGCGCATCGCAATACCGGCACTCCTCTCCCACCGCGGCCTCCAACCCTCAGCCGCGATATCGTATGGGACATGGGACGCTCCACAAGACACCGCGGCCCGCCTCAGTTGTCGCCTGTTACCAAGCGGCACCGCAACCTACTAGTTGGCCGCTACGTCGTCGGCTTAATCGGCAAAAGCCCTGACGAGCAGCCCCTCCTCGGGTTCCTGTTCGCTTCACCGTGGGTGCCAGGCCACGGTTACTGAGCTTCCCCGCCACGACAATGCGGGAACCCACCGGGATGGAATTCCGACGCAGCCTGACTTAGCCTTTAAACATCCGAACAAGCAAAAAAACGCATGCGCAACCTGCGTGTACTGCTGGCGGGCGCGCTGTGGCCGCGAGCGCCTCTTTATACTTACTGCTGCAGCTCATGCACCAAGTGCGGTTGGTAGGCAGGAAGGCAGGCAGCAAGGAGAGTCAAGGAATCGAGCTGTGGCGTTACACGCCGTAAATACGAAGGTATACGGTCGGCAAGAAGGCAAAGAACAAATGATACACAGTATATCTCACACAATATATTTATCTGGAGCACTTCAGAAAGTAATATACTATAATAATAATATAAAATAATATTACAAGCTTTGCTTTTTGGAAATTCACAGTTTTGAGAGTTTTTAGAATAGAAAATCCATTTGGTATTATAATACTAAGTAGATAAGAATATACTTTGTAATTTTAGGCTAAAATATGTCCTTCAAATTTCGCAACCAAAATCAAACTGAAAAACTGACGCCCGTTTTATTCCTCGATCTGTCATATCTTCCTAATTTCAAATCTCAATTAAGAAATCAAAACGAGGAACGAATAAAAAATGGTTTACAGAGGGGGGGCCGTCTGCCGCTGCCCTTATAATAATGTACAACTAGCTTAAGGAAGGTCTAAGTAGTCCATGGTATGTTGTGTCTATGGCTTAAGAAAATATAATAGACAGACAGATGTCTGTCAGATGAAAATGTCAGAGTATAAAATATTCCAAGATTTAACAAATTAGCAATATAAATTAAGTTGAAGATATTAAATCAATCAGAGATAACTAAAACTAAGCTTTTCAGGTGTTAAAAGTATCAAAGAATACAGAAAAAATAGTCTTATGAGTTGATACAATATCAATTTAGACATGTAAAAGCGTTTGTACAAACCAACTTACAGAAATAAAATCATTTATCATTAATTATCAAAAATTTTAAAGGTGTGGTTTGTATAGTGTTCTAAAACGTTAATAGACTAAAAGATGTGGAATTAATACCACAGGTTTTAGGATATATGAAAGGAAAATGAGGTCATGTTGAGAAAAGCCAGGTGCAGGACACTGAACATGAGAGGAAACAAGGGAAGGATTGGAAGTAAGGAGCAAATCAAGCCAAGTGTCATCGCCTGAGATATTGAAATGAATGGCTGCAGTGGTAGAACATGGAGATTGCTGGCGCGGCGGCATCCTCTCTGGTACCAACCTCCTCCAGAACGCAAATGTATATGTGCTCCCTAGAACCAAGTCAGTGTGAAGTCGTCCTCGCACCAGGTTTTGAGGACAACTTCGGCGATCGCGGTATTTTCCATTGGGATAGTTGGGTCAGATTCTGCTTTGAACAGAGTCCGAAGTTGGTTCTCTATTGATTGACGGATCCCCTTCACTTGCTCTTGCGTCATGTCCATAATTGACTTGGTCATGACGGCAACGCACAGCTCATTCTTCCTAAACGGCGCGACCGTTTTGGCGTAGCTCACCAAGGTTCCATCAACCATGTGGGAGCAAGCAGGCTTGTTCTTCTTGCTAACTCCAGTAGGTGTGACGGAATCGTCAGAATGCGAACGCTTCTGCGGCCTTGCTAGTGATTTTTTCGCCCCCTAGGCGTCGCGCTGCGCTTACGTTTGATGCCGGTTGCAACCTCGCCTATTGGTGTCTCAGCCGTTGCCAACACGACGTTTAGTTATGAAAGGCTGAAGACGCGGTCTTTGGTGTGTTGTTCTGTGTAAGAGCATCCGAGGATGCAGCTTGTGACTTGTTTTTTTTTATATTATGAGTTTGGACTGTTGGTTGTTGTTGATTCACCGTTGGAGCTCTCCATCCACCACGGAGTCTTCAGTCGGTGACGTCGCTCATTCAACGAGCGAACGCCAGAGCTACTTCTTCGGTATAGGATCAGCCTAGTAAGAAATTGAGGACCCCTGCGCGCGTCGGAAGATCTCGGGACTTTATACGACTCGAGACTATGCAGCAACTCATGTCAAGTCCCCAGGGAGCAAAGGCTGCCCCCTCCCCGCCGCTAAGCCGATCCTCGCTTTACATCCTGCTTATGGGATGAATCAACCGGGTGATCCACCCATGAAAACCACGCCACCTTACCCATTCTGAAGGGGGAAGCAAAGTAGGCCTGTGTCTACACTACCAAGCAAGCAAAAAACAAAACGTGTTGTTGGAAAATCAAAATATAAAAGTGTAATCACGAGGCCCTCTTTCTAGAAATGAAGACCGCCTAGCCACAGACAAGCAACTCACGTGCATGTTTAACTTCATTGCGGGGCACGGCACGATCGAGCGATTGATCACATTATACCTCGCTAGCTCGCAAAGTAATGCAACTTGCAGGTAGAATCGTGGCCTTATCCTTTAATCATCAAACTCTTTATTAAAGATCGTAATAATTTATGATTTATTGATGGTTTTTTCGTTGTCGTGGTGACTGAATTTGAGCCAGTCTTTGGAATATGGGTCGAACGCCCAGTTTCCAAAAAAAAACGAATAATTAATGTGACAAATTGTCAAAAGTGCGTCTCTCAGCTGAGATTAATTTAGTCATGTTTATCTTTAGTCAATTCAACTTCAATGTACTAGATCTTAGGACAGTTCTCCACCAAAGCGTAGAGGACGAGAAAAAGAACAGACTAGTACCTACCTATATCTCTATTTAACTACCTAGTGGTTGCCTGCTTTAAAATGTTGAGTGCTACACCGAACCGAGAAATAATATTTTGCTCAGACATTTTGATCAGGCTTCTCAATTTATTTCGAACGGCTGACAGCAATGAATTTTATTGAAACAAAATTATTTAACAGGACAGGAGCCATACTTAATTCGAATACGAACTTTTTGGATTACCTAAAGGTCGGATAAGTTACATACACGCATTAATATACTCAGAATAAAGTAGTTACCTACAAGTTCAGAAAGTAAAGGTCAACATATCTTTACTCGCGCTTGATTCGAGGGATTATAAAAAAGGGGAAAAAGGTTGGCCCTGCCTTAAGCCAAAACCCAAACACGTGCCTAGAGAAAACAATTTTTTTTAAGTATCTTTCAAAAGCTCAGAGATGACGAAAAAAAGTTGGATATAATTTAGATTAGATAAAATAAAGTACCTAAACATTATTTTCCACCTAAAGCAATAAAATACATTAATTAAAGACTGATAAGTTTCCGTCACAATTTAAGTGGATTTCTCAATAACCTAAGGCCTGCTGGTCGAGCACTTCTCCGAAGAAAAATTAATTCCGTAGCCTCTTGTGAAATTACTGCGATTTATCTTAACTGAATCATCTTCAAAACTTAATTAAGCAATTCTTCTGCTCGGTATCCGTAGTTTTATTTTCGTAGTGCCAAGATAAAGTTCTTAGATACGCAAAATAATAATTAAATATGCAGAGTAGGAACCCATTGCTTAGGTAGTCTTCACCTCTGTCTAATTTAATATTATAGGAAGGTAAAACTGATCATTTATATTATTATAAAAGGTAATCGCTTGCAGTAGGTATTAGAAAAAAAAAAAGTAAAGACAAAAATTATCGCTGAAGCTACTTTTTAAGAATCAAGCGAAGTCACTAGATAGAAGCTAGTATCTACTCATTCGAATCGATATCTAGAGTCAAATTCAACTAAGCTTTACTAGAAGTAAGTGCTCGTTCACATAGAGGTCCGTTTTACAGGTCCGCTTTATAGTATACGTTTTTATTTGGCGCTGACGTATGCAGTTGTATGAGCGAGTTCACACACTTAATGGTATTCCGAATTGAGTAAACATATCGATCCGACGAAATATATACGTACAGCCACAGATAATATAATACTAGCATACAGATGCCTCATCCCATACAAAGAAACCGTGCCGACGTAACTAGCGTTATTCATCTGATCATGCCGATTATTTTTTGTAAATAGATCGCGTTCGGTTCCATTCCACGGTGATAGATAGATCACCATCTATATCCGTGGAATGGAACGGAACCGAACGCGATCAATTTACAAAGAATAATCAGAATAGAACGTCGGCACGGTTTCTTTGTATGGGAAGAGACAACACTTTATCGTATACGTTTTTATTCGGCAATGACGAGTTCACGCACACAACAGTGTTAAAATATCCGTTTTATCGGATGTCCATCCTTAAAGAAAGTTGGTTGGTGTGAACATTACCCACAGTAGCGACGGATCCGTTAAAACGAAACTGTAAATGGTGTCTGTGGTACAATACAATGATATTCATTAGTACAGGTACCAACGATTCTCTTTTTCCGTGTTTACTAGTAAAAATGTATTTACTTTTTGATCCTGTACATGTGTTTTTTTTTAATAAACGATTATTGTATTGTATTGTAATGCAGTGTGAATAAATCACCTCCAGTAGCGACGAATGCATTAAAAACGATCTTGGAAACACGGATGTTGTGAGTGAACGAATCTTAAGATTAATCGTCTTATTTGCGTAACTAGAGAGAGGTTAGATATTAATACCTACCTAATGAAAATATGATGAAATCCAAGGAGAAAACCAGCAAGGTATAAATTTTAATTAAGGCATCATTAAGGTAAAGCCGTAAAAATATATCTTAGCCGGATTGATTTCTTAGTAAAATACAGATTACTTTTAGAGTAACCTATTCCTAGGTAATAATCTCAATAAAGTAACAAAGTAGAAAACTCATCATTTCAGGAAAGTGTTTTTTATTTACTTGGTAAACTACTTTTACCTTTGACAAAAAATAATGGTTTCAGAGAACGTAAGACCTTTTTCGTGTACCTATCTCTAAGAAGCTTTACAATCTCGAGGACCATCCCAAACCCTTGGAAGAAAACTAAAGTAAAAAAATCAAAAGTGTTTTTATAAAATCTTTAATTCCCCTACAGGCAAAGAACACAATATACTGAAAATCTACTTAGAGAATCAAAAAATATACTCGTGTTTCAGTTGACCACTATGTTTTTAAGTAAAACAAATATCTGGGCATACTGATGCGATGAAAAAAAATCTTCACTAATGAAAAGCAACACTTTTATTGAATGTGATAAAACATGTTGCTTAAGTTGCTTGAAGAACAGATGGTCCCCCATCAATGATGAATGTGAATGTGAAAATGAATGATGAAAGTCTTGCACAGGGTAGACCGATGAACAAATGCGTTGAGAATCGCGGGAGTCCGTTGGACCCAAGAAGCACAGGACCGGTCGATATGGTCAACGCTTGGCGGAGGCCTGTGTACAGTAATGGTTGTCTTTAACACGTTCACTGCGTTACGAGATCTAATGGTTCTCTTACGAGGCTTCCACTGAGTGCGGCAGTGAAATTGTATGTCTATTCCGTTCCGGCGAATGAATTTTCTTTGGGTTATGTTTAGAGTTAGAGTAAAATGCCTTAGCCTACTTTTCATAAGTACCCTAATTGTAGTATTTTTATGAACAAAAACGTAAGAGATCTTATAGGTCTCGTACCGACCAGATAGAAAATAATTGCATTTAGTGCGATACGAGACTCATTGGATCTCAAGCCTGGTGTCTGGGAAGCCTGTTCATTAATCTATTAGTGTTGTGTCAACTTTTGAAGACTGCAACTACTTTTACTTGCTATCATAGAAAAAAATACCCGAAAAAGGTCACGAAATTTTTTAGAACCACCATTTTCCAATTGTGACGATAACGATATGAGTAATGCATTCATTCAAACTATAATTGCGAAATTAATTGGAGTTCCTTTTAAAACCAAAAAATATACTGAAGTCGTCTATGAACACAAATATCTAATAATATAATAAAATAAAAGAAAAGACGCTGTACCAGATGCTATGAGAAAGAAAAATGAACGATAACTTGGTATTAGAGAGGCGGATAAAAAAGTAATACAAATGTATTGGATGCAACAAAACGATGTGCGATGTGCATTAACGTTTTAACAAAATTCATTAACTTTTTTAACATTTTGTATTTGTCAGTAATAAATTTAATGATCCATTTATTCATTCCTGCCAATTATTATTGTATCTAATCTCCCACTACTTGTTTTTATCGATATTTAGACACAAGTGTGTTCCGCGATCTAAAACGTCTCTTAATTTTCTTACTTATCAATCACTTAGTAATCGTATCTATCAATTCTGTTCATTCTACAATACAAGATACGACACGGTAGGTCACACGGTTGGCACAGTGGTTGTGCGATCGTCTGATGCGTTGCGCGTCGCGGGTTCACGGAAAAAATATTTATATGGCCTAAATATAGTTGTTCCGGTCGAATCGTTTGGTATGTGAGTTTATATCTAAATGCACCCACGACATAGGAGAAATTTCTAGTGTGGCAGGGCAACGTTTTAAAAGACGAAGAATATACTCTGTACTTATTTGATGATTTGTACTACGTCATCTTTAAACAACATTTTTGGTACCTAATAGGTTACCCTCTGTTTAATTTTGAGGAGACAAAATTATTGATCATAATAACAACATATTTATAAAATGTCAAAAATTCTGGCCTCTATCTCAACCAGAATCATGCGCCAGGCAGAAACTTCTGAACTTTTTTGTACCATCTGGCCATGAAAGCAATGATTGCGTATTCCCATTAGCAAAGCTCTACAGGTCCCAGATCTCTCTTGGAAAAATCTAAAGAGAAAGACCGTGCTCGTCAGATGATAGATAAATTAGAGATTTGGACAGTAAGCTTAGCTTTACGTTAATTCCCTGGGGACTGTCAGAGACGATTCATTAGCAGGCTCTGTTTTACGTTAATTGCTAAAGAAATACGGTAATATATCCATTCCCAAATCTTCAGGAATGTCAGGATATACGACAAAGTAATGTAATCGAATTAATTCCATTCTTGTTTGATTTTGTAGCACTCATTTATATCTGCTACTCCTACTCGTGTGTGTAATGTCGAAGCCAGATACAATTAAAAGCTTTTGGATGTAACTGCCATATACAGGGGTTGTCTGATTGCGATTCTTAAAGAGGCCATACGTTACGTGATGAGATATAGAACACCTTTTTAGGGCGCTTTATCTTACGGTCGATAGATAAGTCAGATAGGCGGTTAAAGACGACACGTTTGGTGAAGACCCAATGGACCCGAAACCGATGAGAATATAGCTAAAATAAAGAAAAATAAAATAAAGAATGTAAGCATGATACAGTCTGAAGAAATCCGACTGCAAGAAAAGAATCCGTTTAGGAATATAAAAATAGTGATTTATAGAAATCTTTTCAGTTTCGAGGTTTGCAATTTTGCCTCTTATATTAAGTACCAAATATCCAATTAAGTGAGAGTGACTAAGTTTAAGTTATTGATGTATAGTTTGCACTAATTTAAAACTAAATTAAAAGCCTCAAAATAAATCTCGTTGTCAAAATGTATGTCAGATAATGGAAAATAGATATCTACTAATAGAAACAGCAGTGAATAAACTTTATACATATACACTGACTAATTGCTACTGGCTAATTGTTATTTGCGAATAATGTCAAATTGCCTTAATATGAAATCACAATGTTTTGTGACATAATAAGGTAATTGGTGACACAAAGTAAGAGAGAGTAAAAACGTATGTTCAGGAACGCTACACATGGCTAGCGCTACACACGGCGGAGAGTGTAGCTTTGGCGTGAAAACCCACATCCTCTTCGCCCGCGCCATGCGCCGTATTCCCGCCCCGCATCCATTACGCCGTTTTTTAGTATAAAGACTCTCAGTGCGCGTCGTAATTGCCAATCCAAATGGCCAGGCGCGTTACGTTTGTTTCACGTGTACCGTCACAACTTATTATTTTTTTTTCTTCTATAGTGGGTTCAAAAACTATCACCACGATTTTGTACGCTCTGCATTATAATATTGTAAAATATAGTTTAAAGGAATTAAACAACCAGTACCTATATTCGGGAGTTTCATTCAAGTTCATTGAAGCCCCAACATCTGGCGACCGTGACAGGACCTACAATCTTCGGATATTACGACCACGCGCTGCCGGTGTAGCCATTGCGCCGCAGCTACGTTACATCAAAACCAAACATCATACCTGGATTTCCTGGAGGTGTACCAGCCATTGCAGCCACCGCCGGTTAGCGATCAGCATCGTACCGCAGCCTCGGCCAATGCAGCTAAGTGCCCATTTCCTTGAATTCCCTGTAACCTACTCACTCTTACCTTTCATACCCATACCCTTAGTAAATCTATCCACAATATATGTTAAATATATTCGTGTTTCCTATCAGGCTTATAGCTATTATAATAAGCATATATTTCACCCAAATCGCCGAACATTCCAGGCCGATCACTCCGTCGAGCGCGTCTTCGGGCCGCCTGCCGTGTCACCTTGACCGGAGCGGAGCCCTACCCACTGCTGCGTTGCTGGACCGGCCTCAGGTGACGTTAGGCGAGGAGCGTGAGCTAAGTCTTAGTTTTTTCATTATCATCACCTAGTTTAGTGTCTGTGTATTTCCATAATCAAACCCACTTGGCATCAATTTGTATAATCAATCCGATTTAACATTAAAAATATTGGCAAGGTTTGCGTTCACAATGGGTAAAGATCATGGAAGTGAATCTAGCACAAACAATCCTCAAGAATTACAGGATCTTTTAGTGAAACGTAGTTCCATAAAAGGTCAAATAACTAAATTTAGAAACTTTTTATCAAATGTTACCTCTAATGAAGCGCTTACTCAGATTGAGTTAGCTGAGTTAACATCAAAACTAAACAAATTTGAATCTATCTATAGCCGTTTTGATGACTTGCAAAATCAGATAGAAGTATTAAACTCTGGCAATTTATCCAATGAGATTGATGAACGTGATACTATCGAACAACTATTTATATCCAACATTGCAATTGCTCAAAGTATTATACAAAAACATAACTCGAACCGTCATGATGAAAGTAATTACAAGGATTTAAATTCAAGTCAGATAACTACAGGTCCATGTAATCAAGATCATTTTGATATAGGTTTTAAATTGCCTCAAATTCAAGTTGCTAAGTTCGACGGGTCTTGCTTTCGTTGGCTTGAGTTTCGTGACACATTCTTATCTATAGTACATAATAATGACCGCATCGCTCCCGTTCACAAATTCCATTATCTTATTTCGTACTTGACTGGCGATGCAGCGCGCATTATTGCTAATTTAGAGGTATCCAGCGCAAATTATGCGTGTGCTTGGAAACTGTTATGCGACAGATATGACAATACACGACAATTAATAACTCATCATATAAATTCATTATTATACATAAAACCAATTACAAGCGAGTCTGATAAATCGTTACGATTCCTTGTGGATCATGTTAATAAAAACTTACGTGCTTTAACTAGTCTCGGTGTAGGTTTACAAGACTGGGATATTTTACTCATTCATATAATGAGCCCCAAGCTTGATAGTCACAACAAAGCCAAGTGGGAAGAATACCGGGGCACGTTGGATACTAACACACCTAATTTGCAACATTTTTTCAAGTTTCTTATTGATCGTGCTGATGTACTTGAATCAATAAATAGCAGCCATCCATACTCTAAACCTAAGATTCAAACAACGTCAAAGCCTATAGATTCAAATAATAAAATAAAGTCCCATCAGTCATATATTACTAATAGTGAAGACAATAATACTTCTAATTTATCGTGCGGCGTTTGCAACGGTAATCATCGCCTTTATGATTGTCCCACCTTTTTAGCTAAGAGTGTGGATGATCGTATCACCGAAGTAAGCAATTTGAAGCTTTGTCACAACTGCTTACGGTCTGGCCATTCTGCACGCAATTGTCGCATGCATCCGTGTCGCATGTGCAATGCAAGGCACAATAGACTCTTGCATAAACCATATGGTAACAAAAATATTTCCAGTGTTGTCACCATTTCACCCGACATCACTGACGACACTATCGTAAATTTTTCAAATCAAAATAATCAGCAAGTTTTACTGTCTACTGCTTATATTGAGGTAGCTAATCCTACGACCAAACAAACCCAGAAGGTTCGTGCTCTTTTGGATTGTGGTAGTCAGTCATCGTTCATTACTCAATCTCTTAAAACTAAACTGCTTTTAGAGCCGACCACCACTTTGCATGTCAATATAATTGGCATAGGCAACAAAACCACCACACAGGCTACAGAAACTTGCGTGGTTCAGTTGAAATCTTTGATGAAGCATTTCACCGTCACTTCTTCTTTTCTAGTGTTGCCAGTGTTGACCTGCAACATACCTAGAATACCCGTTGACGTTAAAAAACTTAATATTCCGAGTGATTACTTTTTAGCGGACCCTCACTTCCACCAACCAGCACCTGTTGATGTTGTCATCGGTGCCGATATTTTTTGGGACATTATTGGCCGTGATCAACTCTCTCTTGGTCTCAATTCACCTGTATTGAGAAGTTCAAATTTCGGTTGGTTGGTTTCAGGTCCTATGTATTTTAAGTTACCCACAAACAAAGGGTCAAAGGAAATTGATAACAATATAGATTCTAATCATTCAGTTGTTTCATATGTGTCGTCTGTTGACGAAATACATCAAGAACTATCAAAATTCTGGGACTTAGAGAATGTTCCCCAAACTAAACCAATTATGAGTCATAGCGAGAAGGCATGCGAAACACATTTTTTATCGAACAGTATCCGTTTAGAAACCGGTAGATTCTCAGTTAGTCTACCCTTAAAAGATACTCCTGATTGTCTTGGTGAATCATATTCACTAGCTAAAAAACGCTTGTTAAATTTAGAAAGGCGATTTCGCAAACAACCACATGTGAAATCCCAATACGTAGAATTTATGCGTGAGTACGCAGACTTAGGTCACCTTTCAGAATCCGCTGTACCTCTACCTTCTACATCTTATTTCCTCTGCCATCACGCTGTTTTCAAGGACAGTAGTGAGTCCACGAAAATTAGAGTCGTATTTGACGGCTCGGCTCCTACTTCATCAGGTCAGTCTGTCAATGACATCCTCATGGTTGGGCCTAATATGCAGGACTCGCTTTTCTCCATCTTAATAAGAGCTCGACAACATAAGTTCCTCCTCACGGGTGACGTCGAGAAGATGTACCGTCAAGTCCGTGTCCACGAGGAGGATCGCAATCTTCAACTTGTTTTATGGAGAGAGGATGAGTTTTTGCCCATCAAAACGCTTCAGCTGGGTACTGTGACTTACGGAATGGCAAGTTCCAGCTACTTGAGCACTAGGTGTCTATGGCAGATTGGTGAAGAATCTTCTGATCCTATGGTTAAGGACATAATTCAACATGATTTCTTCGTGGACGATCTCATCACCGGTTCTGAAAGTGAGGATACCCTACGTTATATTCACCAATCGTAACTGAAGAGTTAAAGAAAGGATGCTTTAATCTTCGTAAGTTTAAGACTAATTTACCATCATTGTTTGACTCACATAAGCAATCTGATGATAATCTTTTAATAAGCGAGTCAACTAGCACACTAGGCATGGGATGGAACCCATCAACCGACCAGTTACATTTCCCCATCAAATGCCCACTCTCTTATAACAATAATTTAACTAAAAGATCTTTTCTATCGTCTCTTTTTAAGATTTTTGATCCATTAGGACTAATTAGTCCGTGTGTAATAAAAATGAAAATGTTATTACAACAACTGTGGCTGCTTAATTTAACATGGGATTCTCCAGTCCCACATGAAGTTCAAAGAGACTGGAACAATTTTATGCAGTCTTTACCTTGTCTGTTAGCTCTAGAAGTTCCACGGCGTGTGCTCTGTAATGAACCCGCAGCGGTAGAATTACATTCATTCAGTGATTCATCCCAACATGCATATGGAGCTTGCATCTATTTACGTTCGATTAATGCTGCGAACGAGGTCACAGTCAATTTGCTTTGTTCTAAATCCAAAGTAGCTCCGATAAAGGGTATGACTATCCCTCGTCTAGAATTGTGCGCGGCCTTACTGGCAGCAAGGCTATGCCAGGCTGTCAAGAAGTCACTGCGATATGAAGTTCAGCATCAAGTACACTGGTGTGATTCGTCAGTAGTTCTGGCCTGGCTCCACACCAGTTTTATAAATTTGAAATCATTTGTAGCTAATAGGATTTTGGAGATCTGTGAGCTAACAGATGCCTCCTCGTGGCGGTATGTTCCCACATCTGTCAATCCTGCAGATCTCATATCTAGAGGAATTAGTCCAGATAAGCTCGGCAGTACCAAACTATGGTGGTCAGGGCCTGCATTTCTCACGGAGCCTGAAGGTAATTGGCCTTTCTTGAAATCTAGTAAATTTAATACGAATGACTTACCGGAAACTAAATCTAATTGTACTTTCAATCATGTTGCTACTCAAAACGAATCTCTAATTAATTTTAAAGACTTTTCCAGCTTAACTAAAATAAAACGATCTTTCGCTTTTGTGCTAAGATTTATTAATAATTTAAGAGGGAGCAAAGATAAACTTTTTGGTAATCTTACTGTTCATGAATTAAATAATTCGTTTCTGTATTTGTGTCGTTTCGCACAGCAAGAATCCTTCTTCTGTGAATATAATTTACTATGCAACAACAAGGCTTTAAGTTCTAAATCAAATATTTTATCATTGACTCCATTTTTTAGTAACGACAAGATCATTCGCGTTGGTGGCCGACTAGGTTCATCTGACTATGACTACAATAAAAAACACCCTGTTCTACTGCATGCTTCGCATCATTTTACCAAATTGATTTTCGAGTTCGAACATAAACGCGGACTACATGCTGGTCCACAATTGTTATTGACCGTTGTTAGGGAATACGTTTGGCCGATTAACGGTAGAAATTTAGCCAGACGTATTTTTCATAACTGCCCCAAGTGCAGACGTTTGCAGGGCAAGACTATTGCGCCAATAATGGGACATTTGCCCTCACAACGCGTCATGCCAAATTTTCCATTTCACACAGTGGGAATTGATTTCGCTGGGCCATTCCTTATTGTGAACAGAAAGGGACGTGGTGCTTCGCTAGTCAAGTGCTATCTTTGTTTTTTTATATGCCTTCGATATAAAATTTGTCACCTCGAAGCCGTGAGCGATCTATCAAAGGACGCTTTCGTTATGACATTCAGAAGGTTTGTGTCACGAAGAGGCAGGCCAGCGGAAGTATTCTGCGACAATGGACGCAACTTTGTCGCAGGAGCTAAAGAACTTAATGATTTTTTTAAGATTCATCAAAACGAGTTATCTGATTTTGCAGCCACGGAAGGCATTCAATTTTACTTTTCACCAGCTTACGCTCCTCATTTTGGCGGTATTTTTGAGGCCGGTATTCGTTCAGCAAAATTTCATGTTAGGCGAGTAATGGGTAACTCCCATTTAAGTTTTGAAGAACTGCAAACTCTCTTCGCTCAGGTAGAAGCTGTTTTAAATAGTAGACCTCTCTGTCCCTTATCCGCTTCTCCTGACGATTTCCATTGCCTTACTCCTGGGCACTTTCTCATCGGTCGGGCTCTAACCGCGCTGCCTGAACCATCTCTAGAGGATTGCCGCTTAACCAACTTGCAGCGCTATGTCAGGCTGCAGCAAATATACCAACATTTCTGGCGGCGCTGGCAACGCGAGTATATGTGTATGTGTTTCAACGGGGGGAGGATGTTTACGCCTGTTTTTTAGTATAAAGACTCTCAGTGCGCGTCGTAATTGCCAATCCAAATGGCCAGGCGCGTTACGTTTGTTTCACGTGTACCGTCACAACTTATTTTTTTTTTTCTTCTATAGTGGGTTCAAAAACTATCACCACGATTTTGTACGCTCTGCATTATAATATTGTAAAATATAGTTTAAAGGAATTAAACAACCAGTACCTATATTCGGAAGTTTCATTCAAGTTCATTGAAGCCCCAACAGTTATGAAAGCATTTACGAATAACAAGCATAATTATTATAGCTTCAGGTGGTTCCATGGAAGCTGCTCGAGGAGGGTACCACATGGTTCTACATTACAAGCCAATTAACAGAACTTCTCGGAAAGCAAGATAATACCTAATACAATAAAATAACGTAATATGTTGTTTAGTAATTCGGCTGCATTCTGATGGGATAATATTAACGAACATGTCCATTACGAGGGTTCATTACCACTAAACATGTTCGTTAATATTATCCCATCAGAATGCAGCCGAATTACTAAACAACATATTACGTTATTTTGTAATAAGGTACAATATATTAACTTGATATTAATATTTTGTGACATTTAATTAGATTTACTTGACATTATAATTATTGCTTGTGACATTTATATTTGGATTAATTTGGAATTATATTTATTTGTTTGACATATTTTGTATCAAAGTGACATCACAAAATAAATAATAGTACAAGTAGTGACATTATAATTATTGCTTTTGACATGCATTGGAATACTTTGAAATAATTATATATTTTTTATTTTAAGTAATAATATCAAGTTAATTCAATACTACATAATTGACAAGCAAAATTGCAAAAAAAACCAGATGGCTAAGCGAGACAAGGCCAAGCGCTTATACAGGAAGCAGCCAACTGAGGAAAACTGGAACATTTATAAAGGGATGCGAAATCGCTGCAGTCGTTTGTGTAGGAATGCGAAAAGGCGCCACATTCACAGCTCAATTGACAATTTCAACCCAACACAAGTATGGCAGTTTTTAAAGACTCTCGGTATTGGCAAAGCCTCTACCAAGAGTTCTTCTGATAAAATGGACCTAAATGCACTTAATGCTCACTTTTCTAAGTCCCCAATTACCCTCGACGACCATGTTAAATCTTCCACTCTCAAATATCTCTTTAATCTTCCATTGCCTGCAAATACTTCTTTCTCTTTCCACCCAATTACTGTACTAGACATTAAGAAATGTATCCAATCCATCTCCACTAAAGCGGTAGGTGACGATGGCCTTCAACTTCAAATGTTCCTACCTATTTTGAGTGAAATAGTTCCTGTTGTAACTCATATTGTTAATTTTTCTCTTTTCAATAACTCCTTTCCTTCAGCTTGGAAGAGGGCTTACGTCCTACCGCTTCCCAAAGTTTCAAATCCCTCCTCACCATCTCAATTCCGTCCAATATCCATCCTCCCAATCCTCTCCAAAGTCCTCGAGAGTATTGTTCAGAAGCAACTATCCTGTTACTTATCCTCTAATAGCCTGCTGAGTCCTTACCAATCTGGTTTCAGACCTGGCCATAGCACCGTTACGACTCTAGTCAAAATTTCCGATGACATACGACTGGCTATGGACAATAAATGTCTAACTATACTGGTTCTACTGGACTTCAGCAGTGCTTTTAACTCAGTTGACTTTGACATTCTCTTAGGGATCCTTTCCTCCCTTAATGTCTCTGCTCCGGTAATTGAATGGTTCAAATCTTATATCTGGGGTCGCTCGCAGTCCGTTCGATCTGATGAGGATTCCTCTGAATGGTGTGAATTGGCTGCGGGCGTTCCTTAAGGTGGTGTTCTCTCTCCTCTTCTCTTCTCAATTTTTATAAATGCTATCACTAAGGTCCTAACTTCTAACTTTCATCTCTATGCAGACGACTTGCAGTTGTATCGCCATTTTAAGGTGGGTGAACTCGCCGAGTCTGTGGCTGCCATCAATGACGAACTTGAAAATATCAACAAGTGGACTCAGTCCTTTGGACTCCTCCTGAACCCAACTAAATCTCAAGCGCTCATTATTGGTGGCAGATACATGCTCAACCTATTGGATCCCCAGTCTCTTCCGCCAGTAATGTATAACTCAGTGCCTATATACTACTCCAAAAGCGCTAAAAACTTGGGCGTCCATATAGACACTAAACTCTCTTGGGAGGTTCATATTGCTGATGTGAGTAAGAAGGTCTTCTACTCTTTTCAGTCTCTTAAACGTCTTCAAAAATTCTTACCATTTCACACTAAGGTCACTCTTGCTCAATCTCTTCTTCTACCGCTCATAGACTATGCGGATGTCTGTTTTCTAGATGCAACGGAGGTACTCCTAAACAAACTCGAGCGATTGCAGAACTTGTGCATCCGCTTTATTTTCGGCCTCCGCAAGTACGATCATGTGTCGGAATTTCGGACCAGATTGAAGTGGCTGCCGATTCGGCGTCGACGAGATACCCATATCCTATCCCTTCGCTATAATATCCTGCACAATCCTACTTCTCCCCAATACCTTCGCGAACGGTTTGAGTACCTCTTCCCGAGGCGCAAACTTTGTCGCACGGCCACTTCGCTTCTCCTTCGTACTCCACGTCACACTTCCAGCCGTTATGATGGCTCTTTCTCTGTAACTGCAGTGCACCTCTGGAACTCTCTCCCACACTCCCTACGCGATAGCCCTTCTCTCGATGTCTTCAAAAGGAAAATTAAAGAGCATTTCCTTTTAACGCAATGTTAGTAGATATATATATTTGTATTTATGTATGTATGTATATATTTTTGATTTATTTTTATTTTTATAAATATGTAATTTTAAAATTGTACACTGGATCCTACCCTCTTTTGTCATCATTCTCTGTCACTCTAGGGTTTGCTGTAAGAGAACTCAACATTGAGTTAAGCTCGCCTTTGTACATGTACTTTATTATCACATTGTATTAAATATTGTTTTTGGTGTACAATAAAGAATTAAGAATTGGAAACATGCTGGTTCTGCTCCATAGGGCAATATTTGGTGTCGACAAAATCAAATTTGTTAATTTATATTCCTATTCATAGTTATTGTATTCATTAATTTTTTTTTTTAGAAATTGACTCACACACTGTTCCGTTGTTGTTGAATTAGGTATTTTACCTTTGTTTGTAATATTTGTAAGTATGTGAGAACCATGTTCCTACTTATCAAATTAATTAATTTTCCTGTTAATGCTTTTTAATACTTTATATCTGTACGAAGTATAGTGTGTAGAGCTATTCTAGGTGCATCGTAGTCACATATATTAATGTATGTACTTATGTAAATATTGTAAAACACCTATTTTTTTTTAAAATGAGTAAGTATGGAGTTTCTTGTGCGTTCTTCTCCATAACAATCTACTTTCCGAATGCACGGTAGAATCATTTTTTATTACTTGTAAATTTTTATTTTTATTTATGTGACGTTCAAAAGTGCCGTTTATTGGCCTAGTTGAATAAATATATTTGACTTTGACTTTGAAGAGACTGCTTTGAGTCAATCGAAATACTTGTCACAAGTAATTACTTGTGACAAATATTTGGAAATTCATTTATTTTTTTATCAACTTGCCATTATAATTATTACTTGTGACATACTTTGGATTCATTTGAAATTATTAAGTCTATTTAATTGTGACTATATAATTTTATCTTGTGGCATATATTACATTTCTTTTTTCCTAACAATTTTTTAAATAATTTGCCTACATTTTTTTGTTGTGTATTCTCTCGGCTCTAGTCTAGTCAGAGGTGACAGAAACAAAGTCTACGATGGAGTGAGCTTACCTAGAAGAAGCCTGTTCACTCTAACTTTAAAGAGATTCGAGTTGTATGCGTTCAGAAACACAGACGCAGGCAGTGAGTTCCACTCTTTTGCTGAGCGTATTATGAAGGATGTTTGAAAGCACTTGGTGCGAATTGGTGGAATGGCAACTAGTCGAGGATGGTAACTTAATCTTCTATAATTACCTATTTAATTTATCTTCAAGTGTAATAATTGTTTTTATTATTTTATTTATGTAATGTACGACACAATGGAAATTGTTGGAGAATAAATAAATGAAAAAATAAATAAATTATATTACCTCAATATCTATTTAGGTACCAATCATAATTTACTAAATGACAATAAGCCAATGACGCACGCTCCATTTATTTCATAATATTAGTTATAATATATTACGCACGCTCCATTTATTCATAATATTAGATAAAATATTAGTTACTCCTTTTCACCCTCATGTGACTTATTTCTCGCCGTTCGTGCGTAAGTTCGTGCGGAAGTATAAACACGTTACACGTGTTTATACTTCCGCACTCCATTTGTCCATTTCACTTAGTTTCACGTTTGATCACTATCTCACAAAACGAAGGGATAGGTCACGTGACATTTCGATAGTGTTTGACATTTACATACATTTTTGATAGTTTTTCCAATCGCTATCGCCACGCTTTAGATGATAGTAAAGTCACTTGTTTAGGGGCTCTGATGGTAAACGATGAAGTGGTCGATGGTGATTTGTGAAAGAGAAAAGAAGGTGAAAAGAAAAAGCTCACTAAAATTATTACGATACCGTAGTTTTAAAAACAAGTAGAAGTAACTAATTGGCAAACCAAACCCGACTACGGACGAAACTACGATGTATATTCAGTGCTATCGATACATAACGCCCAGTAGTATTAAAAATACCAACTTTTCGATGTCTGTCATATTGTTTTTGTAGGCTATGATACCTGAGGCTCTAGATAAGTGACATTAGATGTCAGCGAAGGCGATAGTCGATATGTCAAAATGTAAGGGAATGATCACGTAGTTTTTCGACATCGCTTGTCAATCCCATAAAATTTTGTGCCCTTTTGACAATTGCTATCGCCATGCTTTCGATGATAGAATGACACCATAATAACGAATCCACTGGTAAACAAAACGGTGCAGTAGTTTAAGTATAGTGGTACAAATATTCTAAAATACAAAAGCTGCTAAAATCCTTGCCCTACTTTTTATTTATGCCATAATCGGGCAATAAGGTGAGACTGATATGATACATAACCTCAAATCTTAATAAAGTTTTCATTATCATTTTCTTTACCCTTCTCTCAACCGATTTTTTATTTTATATATCTGGAAGCTCGCTTTGATTACTATCTCGCCTAATGATATGCGATGATGTGGTCAACGGTGAAGCACGCTTGCCTAGAAGTAACCTATTAATTCTTGATTTAAACACCCCAGGTTGTAGCTATCAGGAAACGAAGACTCCGATAGGGAAATCTACTCCTTAGCAGTGCGCTTAATGAAAATATTAGCAAAACGCTATGTAAGTATGGGTGGGAAGTCCACCATGTACCGATGGCGCATTGCCGTACGTCTTCTAGTCAGATGATGGAAAGGGCTAGGTGGAATCAAATTGTGCAGTTCCATCGCACACTTCCCAAATTTAACATACAATAAAATAAAACAAATATCTAAAACCCGATTACTTAAGAAGCGAATTAATAAACAATTACTTTCCTTCCGCATTCGGGTAAAAAGACGTAAACAAGAAAGCAATCATGCTGTGCAGTCGGACGATACTTATTAGCGAGCTGACTGCACAGCATGATTTTATTCTTGTTAACGTCTTTTTATTTCGCTTCTTAAGCAGTCGGACTTTTTAATGTAACTTTTTATTCATAACTTTTTGGTTAACATTTCTTTTTTCGAATTACGTACATTTAAACATATAAGTATTTTATATTTTTGAAATCACCTCTTAAAGTCCTTTATTTTGATATCCCATCCTTATTCGGCAGTCGGGTAAAAAACCGACAGCTTTGACGTGACCAGTGCATTGTTTCCAATAAGCCTGTTGGCCCGTCTGTCAATCGACTTAAGTGCAACAAGCTGGCGATAGTTGTGGTATATTTGGTGTCAATGCAACATGTTTTCTTCTCCCAAACCACTCTATAAGCCGTCATCACAGTAGCGACCCTCTTTGCAGCCATATTATATTTCACAGTGCATTTCCACCTTATAGCAATTCATAGTCATACTTTCCTCACGACATTTTCCTTATTATTTTGCATCACTATAGCCCATGCCACGACAACCGATTTCCATTCAACTTTTCGAAGTTAAATTAAGTATGTGGAGACATTCTAAGTATCTCGGCAAGGGTAAGTTCACCCAGGCATAAACATTGTATACAGCGTAACAAATCTATTGATTACGGCATGACCTATTTTTCATCACCCGACTTCTCTAGAAAGGAAGGGTTACAAAGTTTAGCGGTTTCGTCGAATCAATGTTAGATGAAGATGTTTAAGTTGTTTTATATCGGAGTAAGTTAGTTCTACCAGTACAATTTTAGTAGTCAAACGTGACTTAGACTTACACTACGTTAATACCAATGTCGAATAAATCGTAATTTGTACAGATACTTGTATGGCATGCTCCACTCTACCCAAGTTGAGGAAAAGGCTCGCAATATCCTCGTTTCATGGGATGACCAATATAAGAAATGTTTAAGTTGTTTGTTTATTTGGAAATATTGACGAGTTCGGATTGGAAGTGGAAAACTACAACTCCACGATACTTTATGAATGAAAAATAAAAACACATACCTACATACATATGGGTAAATATGTGGGGAGATAAGTCAGTAGACACAATAGGAAAATAGTCCATTTTTATTGTGTGCGTCCTTTATATATGGGTAAAGTAACTGTGTATGGAACCAAGGGTATATAAAGTGATAATAGAGAAAAGATAAAAAAAAAAGATTAATTGACCCACAAAAACGTGTTTTGCTACAAGGTATAACATTTTAAGTCCTTAAAACATCCTCTAAAGTTTACTAAGTAAGTTCACTTTGTAAATTAAATTTCAGTCTTTCAAATAAAAAGAAAAGAGAAAGATGAATGTTTTAGAAATAGTCGTCAAAGTTTTTGAGTATTTTTAATTAAATTTTGAAGTCCTTAATTGAAATAAACATTGATGGCGTTAACCTGGTAGACAAATGAATTTAAACCAGGCATATATGTACAATAACAGTCACACACGTCATTGGTGGCTATTTTCCTGTGCTATCCTCATAGTCATAGACAACAATTTACTATTGAAACTTTGTAAATTTATTTTATGGCAGGTACATTCAACCAACATTTCTACGACGAAATATCCTATTAATTTTATATAACTCATAATATATAATGACACACGGTTGTCCATCCCAAGGGCCGTCGCCGCTCGAATAAAATTAGGTAAAAATCCGTTCGGGTTTTATCTCTGGATTAGGGAAATTAAACAGGTGATATGTGTGAAAGGACTAGCTAAAGCTGGCTCTCCACGAGAAAACGTAGCGATAGCGCTTAGTAAAATGCCGAAAATATATAGGATTGCCAACCGCAATCAAAATGTCACATGATAAATACCTTAAGGTGAGAATACTGAGTATACACTAGAGCATATTTGCGAACATTACGATGTATTGTAATGTTCTTACGAATGATACAATACAGACAAATGCTAAGTTTCTCAAAGCATTTCCTTGTAATGTAACGTTCTTGCAAATTTTCGACGTTGTTGTTCGATGTCACGGTGAGTAAGCATTTACCTGTAATATTTCTTTGTATCTTGCGTTCATTATTAACCTCACTCCACGTAACCTGTGCTTGTGCCTTTGGTCGGTAAAATGTTACACCAAAAAGCTCGTTGGTTTTTAAAATCTGAAACAGCGAATGTTCGATGTTCTGTTACAAGTAAATGCTCTAGTCTATACTCTCCTTTAGATTTCGACAATTACCATCGCAAATAGAATGACATTTTGTCTAGAGTGGGCCAAATAAGCTCATTGGCAATGAGGCACTGGTCAAGTCAAAGCTATATTGTGGAATCTAGGTACTTTAAGAAAATTCAGCCAAATGTCAATAAATAAAAATAATCATAAACGTTCGACATCCTTCCCTGAATTCAACCATTTTTTTTCTGATTTGAAGCGACCATTATTGCTACATAATATATTATTATGTTGATAGTTATGCGTATATTTCGGCCGTATTTCTGATAAAGGTCCCTTTAGCTGGGCAGCCATCGGAAAACACAATTTATGCCAATAACTATAAGGGGTGTCGTGACATGTACTCTCGTTCAGTCATCAATGAAATTTGAAAAGGTAGCCACTCGTATCTAACCCCGATATTGTCATAAATTTTCCTGTCGAGTATATTATGTTAGTATCCCGAAAGTGCTCATAACGAAAAAAAGCCCGTCGTAGGTTTTCGTTTTACCACAACGCGTTGTGGTAAATTATTATGTAAGGCCATGATGCAAAATGTCGCTTTGTAGGGTTGTTTTTAGGTCTAACTAAATAGAACCAGGATGATGAGGACATGAATTTTCCGTACAGGAAAGTTTGAATAATCTAGGTGCGTACCATGTCATGATATATTTAAATATTTGTTTTTAACTGACTTTAAAAAAGGAGGATGTTCTCAATTCGACTGTACTTTTTTTGTGTTACCTCAGAACATTTTACTGGGTGAACCGATTTTGATGTTTTTTAGGGTTCCGTACCCAAAGGGTAAAAACGGGACCCTATTACTAAGACTCCGCGGTCCGTCTGTCTGTCTGTCTGTCACCAGGCTGTATGTCATGAACCGTGATAGCTAGACAGTTGAAATTTTCACAGATGATGTATTTCTGTTGCCGCTATAACAACAAATACTAAAAACCTAATAAAATAATTATTTAAGGGGGGCTCCCATACAACAAACGTGATTATGTTGCCGTTTTTTGCAATAATGGTGCGGAACCCTTCGTGCGCGAGTCCGACTCGCACTTGGCCGGTTTTTTTTTATTTGAAAGCTGTTGCTTCTCACGTGGTCCAAATTTGATCAAGATCTGATGAAGAACTTCGGATCAGATATATACAACAGAACTCTTCAATAAATGACTGCAAATCATTCGGGAATGCTGCAATCGCATTTCTGTTTATTGTTTACACCATTTCATAACATATCATCACGCCAGTACGCTCTAAAGGGAGTATGCAGATGTGTACAGTTCACCCTGGTACAATCACACACATTTACAAAATGTTATTGAACACATGTGAATCTAATAATAACAAATACGCAATTTTTTATATTTTTGCCTGTCTGTCTGTTTGTTCTGGGTAATCTCCGAAACGGCTGCACCGATTTTGACGCGTTTTTCACTGGTAGATAGCTGATATTGTAAGTAGTAACATAGGCTTTTTATAATAAAAAAATAATTAAAAAATTACGAGCTTGACACGGGCAAAGTCGCGGGCAACAGCTGGTTGTCAATAATTATAATAAATCAGTGTTTTACAGTGTTAGTAAAGTCCGTGGCAATGATTTTTTCACAATACAATATGCCTAGACTTCTGCCAATGGTTGGGATTCCATGCAGTCTAACTGAATGCTGCAGAATTACCATCATCATATCAGCCGAAAGACGTCCACTGCTGGACATAGGCCTCCCCCAAGCGTCACCACATTGACCGGACCCTTACGTCTAGCAACCAACGGATCCACGCAACCTTCACCAGGTCATCAGGCCACCTGGTGGGAGGCCTTCCAACGCAACGTCTTCTGGTTCGCTGTCGCCACTCCAGAACCTTTCTGCACCATCGGCCATCCGTTCTGCGACCAATGTGCCCTGCCCACTACCACTTGAGTTTGGCAATTCTTCGGGCTATGTTGGTAACCCTGGTTTTCTTGCGGACCGATTCGATCACGCAAAGATCTCCGAGCATGGCCCTTTCCATTGCCCATCTCCATTGCTGCAGAATATTGTGTTATATTCCTATCTGAGAATTTCTATAATCACCATGCATTATAGGTTGATAGTTGAAGGTTGGTGTTTGAAACAGTAGGAATGCACACATTAATCGTTAAATATAAATCTTTTTATATATTTATAACATCCACGACAGGAGTACCCTTCTCTTTACCATACAAACAATCCACTTAATATATTATTAAGGATACAAAATGATAATAAGGAACTGCAATTTTTTCATGATTATGATAAAACTTGACTCTTTGTTGGTGACTTTTAAAAGAATAAAAAGACGCAATATAGCACAAAGTTTGCTTTAAGTAGGTAACTACACAAGCTTTGTCAAGATTCGCAGTCAAAGCAATTTTTTTCTTTTCTTTCTTCTTTTCTTGTCTTACAATTTGTACGGATTTTCTTTGAACTTCATCGTGCAAAGATAAAATGTTTTCAAACATCTGTCCCAATCCTTTTCGTCATTAACTAAGCCTTACATTTACATAATTTGGTTATCATTATTACGATCCTCAACACAAATAGCAATCAAGTATTAAATACATCTGTGTTGTTTCCTCTCATTTATTAATAATAATCCCACCATCATAAAATAAGACCTCGTGAAAAGTGACTGCGGGATTAAATCAATAAAATGGGCACCGTAAACATTACTGTATAAGTATCATTTACACTATGCAAAAGAATTAATAAATTAGTATATGCGCTACATGAATTAAAACAGATAACAAATATCAACATCTTGTTAACTGCATATCATGGTTTGGTTGCTCCAGTCCTGAGGTATGGTGTAATTTTTTGGGGAAATTCGACTGACGTTGACCTAATTTTTAAAGCACAGAAGCGGTGCATAAGGGCTATGTTTGGACTTAAAATAGTTGAGACCTGTAAACCATATTTCCAGAACTACAAAATTCTAACTCTCCCAAGCCTATATATTTATGAGATTTCAATGTTTGTTAAGGTCAATCAAAATTTATTTACTTTGGCTTCAGAATTCAATAATAGGCAACAACGTGACGCACTTCGCCTCTGTGTGTGCCAAACCCGTACCACATTAATGCACAAAAGTGTGTTTCGGATGGCTCCTGAAATATTTAATAAACTACCTAAAGAAATAAGGGCAATGAATACTGCATTATTTAAAAAAAACCTAAAGACCCTTTTAGCTGAAAAATGTTACTATAATTTGAATGACTACTTAAACGATAAATTTTCCTAACTCATGACCTCACAGTGACATCAAATAATAGAACAATTATGCATGTATCTTCAAATAATTTATATCTTAATGTATTGTATTGTAATAATACTAGGAATGACATTGAAATAAATTGATTATCATTATTATTATTGAATGAATTAAATAAATGATTATTAAATAATCTATATTAATATAATTTTAAGGAGGACATTACATTAATTTAATATTTTAAAATATTTTAAATAGTTTTATATGTTTCAATGTCAATCTTGATTTTAATAAACCATGATTGTACACATTTTGCATGCCTTACGGTCGAATCACTTGAAACATGTACATATAATAACACCATTGTAACAGTGTTTTCTGCAAAAATAAATAATTTGATTTGATTTGATTTGACAATGTGCCCGAAGGGTCTAACGTTATGGTAACGTCTATGGGGTAATCTTATGTACTGATATACGATGAAAGTAATGGTGCCTTCAGTTTGTATATATGTGTGTTTCCAAACGAGGGATGATGTTGACTGAAACTGCGTTGATTGAGCACTAGCTTAACGTTCCAATTACTACAGGCAATAAGGCTGTGCCTAATGAATGTCTGACTCGACATTCTGGATTTCTGGGCAGTCTACGTTTAGGCTATGAATAGGATGGTTAGGTATTGTTGGTATTATTCTATTGACGAATCTGAATGTCCTGAAACAGTGACTGGAAAGGTCTGGAGTAGAAGATGTTGTCAAATAAGACCTAAATCAGAGAGATTAGGTAAATTGAAGTCAAAAGGAAACAGATACCCATATACCTTCAAGTGTCAATAAGTAGACACAATAGAAATTACCATTGTTTTAATCCGATTCGGCAATATGGACAGTTAAGAGGTTGTTCCAGAAAATGTTAGCACGCAGTAAGCAGACATGGAAACCAGAGTTCGTCTCTTCTAGTTATAAAATAAGTCAGACAAAGAACCCTGCAAACCGACTTAGGTAAGTACTAACGAACGAGGATGTGCATCATCGTACAATTCGACTGGTAATTACAATGACTGTCCGATTGCTTCTACGCCCATAGTTTGATCGAGTACAAGATCGGTGTTGTCTTATCCCTGTATAACAGTGGTATATTAATGAGTGGGCCCTAGGCTTTATCTGATTGGCATTCTGAAGCAGTAAATATTGTTCGTCCTCTCAAAACATCCTTCTATATCTATATCGGGATCATTATAGGCAAAATTATCTCATAAACGCCACATACTTGCATATGACCTCTCCCTTATCTAATTTATAAATCGCTAAAATATTTTTAATCCAGTTCACTAATTGTCCTGCTATTCTGTGCATGAACTTTTTCCTCGACATACAATCCACATTCATTTGGATGCTGGTGATCACCGGGGTGGTTTTAATAAGGTAAAAAACCCACACTACCCTGGTCTTTTTTTCCAAAAGTCCAGGCGCTTTTTGAAGGTTTTACCCCTGTAATAAAAAAAAGATTAGGTACAAGATTATGATATTGCACTAGTTGTATTGCTAGGTTCTGACGTCTTGTTGTTCTTGTAAGGTATCGAATCTGCAACTCTGTTTTACGAATAAGTACAATCAACTGTAGTGATAGTGAGACTCAGTCCTACCAATGGCTATTAACAGCAACTGATAATGAAGATTAGTTTATTATACCCACTTCAGAGTGGGTCGATACTCGATTAGTGAATGCAGCAATAATACACCAAGTGCAAAAACGTATAACTACTTCTAATCATATCCGTCTGGTAACGCAGAAGCAGAATTAAAAACAAAATAAACTTGATATCACAAAAAGGTACCTGCGCTAGCGTAGCAAACGTAAAACAATTCGTCACAGTGAACGTATGTAGTGTATCACTATCAAACATCGCTCAAAATCGAACTGACCTTGAGATAATGTTAAACACGCCTGCATATCGATTATAATAGTTAAATAGAATCGAACAGGAAACACTGTCGAGATGGCCACAGCTTGTCGAATCTACAATGCAGCGAGCTGGTAAGATGGACACTCGATGAGAAAAGTGTTCGTGGTTGTGTACCAGCCGGCACTTTTATGTGTTTAGTTGATAACCGCGGGCCGCGCGCGACGCTCGTGCCCACGCGCATCCCGCACGAGTCACGATCCCCTCCGCGCGCACCACCTCTTATCACATACCAGTTTTATGAGTGTTTTGTGTCTTTCCCCAAAAAGTGGATCCACTGACCAACAGTTACTAAGTGCACCCAGAAGATACGAGTTTGATCTTAACGAGGCAACAATCAACAGACATCGCTCGACCCGGAGGAAGGAAGCCGGTCCATATATCACAAGAATCAGAGATCAAAATTGACTCAAGGTATATCAAATAAACATCTATTCACTATTATGAACATAAATGCATTATGTATTGGAGACAAGGGACGAATGCATCTCTAGAATATGAATGAGACTAACTTTTTAAGTATGTATTTATGCGAGTTATGCGACTATAAGTAGAATGCGTGTAGCAGTAACAATAACAACACTCCCAATTTATTTCAAAGTCTCGACAAATATTCATACAATACCACAACGCGCACTAAGTGAGTTAGTCAAGCGCGTTTGAGGTACGAAGTTTATATTTCTTTAGACATAATTTGTGTCGAGTTTACCAACATCGTCATGAATACAAAAAATATGGCAGGTAAGTCCCACCGCACTAGGTACAGCACCAAACTCATTACGACCATACGACCTTTTATAAATGGGATTTGCAACTGCTTCATGTACCGGGTTTTACTTAATTTTATCTAGATTATGACAAATATAGCTACGGCTGAGTTTTATAGTCGTACTATGAATCATAATTTCGCTCTTAAACTTTTTGCTCACTATACAATTTCATCTGTAACTGACGATGTGGGAAATCTCTGATAAAAATAATAGGTTGCGTTTACTCAAAAGGCACTTATCAAATTATAATCTTAGTTGAACATGTAAAACTTTAGCGAAACAAAATATATGTATAAGATATGGCCACAGTCATAAGCGAAACTGACCTAGATGCCGTATATTATTTGACGGAAGTTTATTCCGACTATTGTGTGAAAAGAACCTACCTTAAATGCAATATAAACTATACAATATTTCAGTTCCATACGGCAGTTTTACTATCGTATTTACTCTAACAAAACACTCTTTTTCATTTAAATCTGCACTATGAAAAATATTTGCATTGATTGCTACTCAGAGAATAAAGTGCAAAATTTCAGAAGGATATTTTGCGTAGGTCCTTTAGTTAAAATGTCCACACAAAGGGTCCAACAAAAAAGCCGGCTCTAATCTCATAAGTTCAAAGATTATTTCTTTTTATTCCATAGCACAAGCTTGTGATGCGAAATGATGGATAAAATGTGATGAGGAATGTTTTGAGTGTGAATTTGGATGGCTGCAAGTAAAATTTGAATAGCCCCCGACGCAAATACAGTGAATTTATCTAGTAGTAAACACGCTTCGATCGTCAATCCATCAAAACACATAAATACTACACGATATCTTGAGAATAATACTACACGATATATAATACTAAACGATATCTTGTGAATATACCCCGATTCAGAGAGTAAAAAAATGCGCATAACTTTTGAATAGGTAATAGGTAAACAGATGATTTAAAATCAGCAGATTTTTGAAATTAACTTTTCTTGAAAATACAATAGCTATAACCACATCTCGTAGTGTTTGATTCGATGCTGCATGAATTCCCTGAATTCGGTTAGTCTGAGCGCAAATTGTAACCACAACAGAGAAACATAACACAGCAGTAAATCTTAACTTCTAGACATTTCAATCCAACCACAATGGGCCATTGTAAATGTCATTCAAAACTACAAATTCTGATAACTACTATGCTAGACTTCTTACGATACATCTTAGTACGTCAAGATCCACTATAACAAAAACCGAATAGCAAACTGGGTACAAAATAATTACAAAAATATAATTACACCAAAAATTGACATTAAAATTTGACACCAAAATTTGTAAGTAAAGACTTCCGACGAATTAATTCAGGATCATTTAGTATTTATGTGGTAATCATGTTTATGAGGTCGATAAGTATCTATAAATACTAACTACGTCAGTAGTCATTACAGTAATCTGGCGATGTCGAAGTTTGGGTACTTCTTATTGCAAAATTCCTGTTGGTTTGTCAACATTTAGGTATAGCAAAATTTTTTTAAGTTATAATCTCTCTGAATCTGGACATGAAGCAATTCTTCGGATCCGTAAAATGCGGAAGGTTTTTGTGTCGCACTACTACTGACATAATATTTATTCCCTATTGTTCGGAGCCTAGACTACCCTTTATGGTAATATTTTTTTTGCTTTGTCCTAGTTATATTGGCCATATATTTCCAAAAGAGGGCTGAACCTGCTAGATTTACTGGCTGGGGTAAGTTCAAAATGTGGTTATTTCGGAAAGCTACAGAGGTAATAAAATTTTACGGTTTATTTAAAACTCGTTCTACCTACTATATTCATTACGGGCTCGCAGACAAACATTATTTCCTCGGAGTGCCAGTAAGTAATGCTTAATCTGATAATCTATAAATATGTGAGGGGATTTAGGATTTAAAAAGCTTAGATAATGGGCAAAATAGCCTCATCATTGTTTTGATAATCTTCGAGATTTATAATGATAACTAGGTCATTAATATGGACTGTATTTTAGTTAAGTTTCTCGTTTTGAGGAGTTTGCGAAGTTGCGTCTGACTGATCTGTTGCGTCATAAACAAATCAGAGACCGAGATGATAACAATTTGAGGAAATAAACTCTTCTTTCGTCAAGTATCCGAGAGAATGGATCAGGCTTAATATAATTGTTGTTATTATCAATGCAAAGGACATAATCGTATCTCAAAATAAAGCTGGCTTACCAGACTTCTTGAAGATTTAAGAAAATGGAAAAATATTTTAACATTATACAGAGGATTTTTTTGTTATTTAAAGGTTTTATAGGTAATGTAAATAATTCATATTATAAAGACGAAAAAGTTTAAACAGGTAATGTTAAAACTTATTTAGTAAAATTTATTTTTCTATATAGGATGGGCAAAAAATCCTGGATCAAACGAAACAAGACGATAGTTGGGGTGATAAGGAGTAAAAACAAAAAAACGAATGTAATATAAAATTTAAAAAAAATACTTATGACCTACTGCGAATATAACTGTTACGTTTTACCCACGATTTTTGGCCCAACCTAAATAATGTAAAAGTAAATATTATAAGAAGTAATTAATTCCTTTTCTAGGGCTAATAAGTACACCTACTTATTATCATTTAAAGAGATTGTTCCCGAAGAAGCGAGCCTGCCCTGCCTCACAGTACCTAGTACCTACTCTTACGTTTATTGTTATTCTTACGGACCAATGAACTGAAAACGTAACACAACAGTTAAGCCTTATAAGCTGTGTACTGCTTACGATCTGAAATTTTTATAAATTACCTTTCCATCAAAATTAACCTTTAAAAAAAATTCAAATTATTTACAGACAGATAAAATCAAAGTTAAATGTTCTACATTTACAGGAGAAAGAATTCTATTTCTACTGATTTCGTGAATTTCCGAGACATAATATTACACTACTTATTAAAATTACTATAGACAGAAATCAAATTAAGAATTTAATGAAACCCAAATAAATGACATGACAATGAAATGAATATAAATAGCTGAGACATAATTTTAGATGAAATGAAAATATTTTAGTAATTAATAAAGGTTAAATGGAAAATTAAAAGACCTAATAACAAAATAGCTGTTGCTGTAGTCATTAAAGTTGCTACAAGGCCGACCAAAAACCATTACTGTTATATTAGAAGTTCGTATTATTAATTAAATCGAATTTAGACTTACAAACGACGCGGTTATTGTTTTCGGCTAAAACGGGTCCAAGTTGTCATATAACAAATCCCACTAAAAGGGATAGTTACGACTTCATGACCTAAATTAATTTTTATATAGTTGTTCATTTGTTGAATACATAGTTTCCAACA
The DNA here is from genome assembly GCA_949775005.1 of Orthosia gothica. Lineage (NCBI taxonomy): Eukaryota > Metazoa > Arthropoda > Insecta > Lepidoptera > Noctuidae > Orthosia > Orthosia gothica. Next base: position 18,086,322 of record OX459058.1, read on the forward strand.
CTCGTAACGTGGACTCAATTCAAAGTTTCAGGAATTTTGAGTCACCCTTGGAAGAGCCATAGGTAAAATGTTACGTGGTAATTTACCACTGCGACATGAAACATTTTTTGCGTATAGATATGAAATCATCCACATAAAATTCCATTTAGTAATTGGAAGTCTGAAAAATGCTATGAGTGGTTGCCCTAAAAGGGCATACACAGCGTGCACAGACCTTATTGGTGATGTTCTTTAGAAAGTTCAAGTGCGTAGTGCTCACAACAGAGGGGTCTACTCCGTCCAAAAGTACTCCGAGAAATCGGAGTAAAAAAAAACAAGGGTTAAGCTAAATTTTTCGGACGGGTAAACAACACATCGGGATTACAACTGTCAAAATGTTTTGTCATTCATTAGTAGTTCGGGCCCCAAATGAATCATCTGTCCGTAGGTGTCAGGGATTCGAATACAGGGAAACGACTAAACGTTAAAAGTAAAATTATTTTCATTGTTGAACTACTTATCTATCCCTGTATGGTATGGTTTCCTTCTTCTTATGGTATTTATTTCTACCTGAAGATGCGTTAAAATTAGTGTTGAAATATGGAACTTACGACGCTCATCACTTTCAAATACATGTATTTTTACTTTTTGCTTTCATACAGGCCTAGATAATGTGATGAGACAAATTGATATCATTTTTTATTTTGAACTTTAATCGTCAAACAGTGGAGTAATCGCCATACTACGGTTGTATAGAAGAATGATCGACTAGGGCAACCTTAATTCGTTTGGTACACAGATTATTTTCTCTTAATTTTTCTACTATTTAATATAGTTTTGTCCGTCGTACAGATAGAAACAAAAAGCTCTCTGAGCATACCCTCAAGCTTATGAAGGAGAGGCGTGAGATGATCCTGCAGTCTTCAGATGAGGCGTGCAAATACCGGCAGATCAATAGACAGATCTCTAAATCCTTGAAAAGAGACCTCCGCCGCTTTAATACCGAGCGTATTAAAGACGCGATTGAGCGAAATAAAGGCTCCAAGGTTTTTTCAAGGGATCTGGCTATTGGACAGAGCCAGCTCACGAAACTGAAGACCGATGATGGCAGGATTGTATCCGCCAAACCGGAGCTTCTGAGGGAGATCGAGAGTTTCTATGGGCAGTTGTATACGTCAACCAGTAAACCCGTTGCGAATCTAGCAAACGACCCAAGAGCTAGATTGACCCGACACTATACCGAAGATATCCCGGACGTCAGCCTGTACGAGATTAGGATGGCTCTGAAACAGCTTAAAAACAACAAGGCGCCGGGTGATGACGGAATCACGGCTGAACTTCTGAAGGCGGGTGGAAAACCGGTCCTCAAGGCCCTTCAGAAGCTTTTTGATTCCGTCATACTCGAGGGCAAAACGCCACAGGCATGGTGCAGGGGTGTGGTGGTACTCTTCTTCAAGAAGGGCGACAATGCCCGGCTGAAGAACTATAGGCCCATCTCGCTTCTTAGCCATGTTTACAAGTTGTTTTCAAGAGTCATCACGAATCGTCTCGCGCGCAGGTTTGACGATTTCCAGCCTCCCGAACAAGCCGGATTCCGAAAAGGCTTTAGCACCGTAGACCACATACATACGCTGCGGCAGGTTATACAGAAGACCGAAGAGTATAACCTGCCTCTCTGTTTAGCGTTTGTGGACTACGAGAAAGCCTTCGATTCGATCGAGACTTGGGCTGTACTGCAGTCTCTCCAACGGTGCCAGATCGACTACCGGTACATTGAGGTGTTGAAGTGTCTGTACAAAAACGCCACCATGTCAGTCCGTCTTCAGGATCAGACCTCGAAACCAATCCTACTCCAGCGCGGCGTAAGACAGGGAGACGTCATTTCTCCGAAACTGTTCACTGCTGCGCTGGAGGACGTCTTCAAGGTTCTGGACTGGAAGGGGCTTGGCATCAACATTAATGGCGAGTACATAACTCACCTTCGGTTTGCCGACGACATAGTGATCATGGCTGAGACCATGGAGAGCCTCAGTAAAATGCTCGATGACCTTAGTAGAGCTTCCGAAAGAGTGGGTCTTAAAATGAACATGGACAAAACCAAGGTCATGGTTAACGCCCATGTAACACCCACTCCTATCAAGATCGGAGACTCTACACTCGAAGTTGTAGACGATTATGTTTACTTGGGACAAACGGTCCAGTTGGGTAGGTCCAACTTCGAGAAAGAGGTCAACCGTCGAATCCGACTCGGCTGGGCGGCGTTCGGGAGGTTGCGTGGTATCTTCTCGTCCAACTTACCGCAGTGTCTCAAGACAAAAGTCTATGACCAGTGTGTGTTGCCAGTGATCACCTATGGGACCGAGACGTGGTCGCTCACAATGGGCCTTATCAGAAAGCTTAAAGTCACCCAAAGGGCAATGGAGAGGGCTATGCTCGGAATTTCCTTGCGTGATCACGTCAGAAATGATGATATCCGCAGGAGAACCAAAGTTACCGACATAGCCCGAAGAATTGCCAAACTTAAGTGGCAGTGGGCAGGGCACATTGCTCGCAGAACGGATGGCCGATGGGGCCGAAAAGTTCTGGAATGGCGACCGCGAACTGGAAGACGATACGTTGGAAGGCCTCCCACTAGGTGGACCGATGACCTGGTTAAGGTTGCGGGAAGGCGCTGGATGCGAGACGCACGGGATCGGTCAATGTGGCGACGCCTGGGGGAGGCCTATGTCCAGCAGTGGACGTCTTTCGGCTGAAATGATGAATGATATAGTTTTGTACACACCATCCTGTTTCAATGTTTATTCATTTTTTATGCAAGATATGTAGTTTTTTATGTTATTTAATTATCTAGGTAATTCCGTAACCTATTTGTGTACATTACTTATAATTTGTACGCAATTACCTATGGCAAAACATGCAGGTCATTGTTTTAACCACAATACCTTGCAGTACAAATTCCAATTTGTATCTACTGCTTACTCATGTTTTTACAAAATATAAACTTTCTTCCTCGCTACTAAACCGCTGAACAAATTTGGACGAATTTTAGATTAGAGATAGATTGTATCATGGAAAAGGTCTAAGGATATACTGTTCTTTTGTTTTTCGGGAGTTAATTTCCAACCTTTACACAGGCAAGCCGTTGGCAGAACGTTCACGTTGATACATAATTTAATTTAAGACCAACATAGAATAATTAATAAAAAGTGTTACACAATTTGTTTAATTAAATTCTTATGCTAATCAGGTTATCGTAACGGCCGAATCAGAGTAAACAATGTAGTCATTGTTTACCAAAGGATATTAAAAATGTTTGCAGATTCTCGATATAGATGGAGGTGGGTATTAGGCTACTGCAAAACATAGGAATAAGTGTATTTATATTATTTTTTTATTTATGTAATCTTTGGCATTCCTATTTGGGCGACCATTCTTCGGGCAATCGTTCGTTCGACTAACAGCTCTTCGGTTAACTTTAGGGAATCGTGCCTAAGTCACATCTCAATGTTTATTCTTTTAATATAAGCCTCTCCATCCTGAATTTCGATTCTTTGCTCAGTTGTAGTTCTTTCCAGTTCTTTTTAAAGTATATCTCTCAATTCAGTGTGCCTCCGGGCAAAGGCCTCCTCTAACAGTTTCCACTGTTTTCTGATTAGGACCTGCTGTCAATTTTAATTCGTCCTCCCATCTCTTTCTCTGTCTTCCTCCTGCCAGGCAAGTCGCATACCTACCATTAAAAAAACGGTCAAGTGCGAGTCGGACTCGCGCACCGAGGGTTCCGTACAAACAGCTACATTCACCAAAATAATTAGATAATAATACTGAAGTTCATAAACAACGAAAGCACCGAACATTGCTCTAACAAAAATATTTTTTTGTACATTTTCAAGTTCGTTATATAAGTTGTCGCCTATTACTCGTGAACTTGTAAAACCTACTTATCTGTGATAGTTTTCCTTTTAATTTCGTTATATATAGATACTACTGATGTGATTTTTTTTCACATATCCAAAAGCAACCATTTAACTGGCAAAAGGACACTTGACTCTAACAAAAATTTGTAATTTCACGGACTCGTAATATTGTTGAATGACCTATACAACGATACCCCACAGAACTAGGTAGAAACATAACAACTACAAGATTGAAGTTATCAGCAATACCAAATCAAAGTAAGAAAAAAAAACAAAATGATTACACTTTTCAGTTTAAAATAAACATTTTCTTTTATTAAATAATCGACATGAAAAAATATACAAATTTTTAAACAGTTTGTCAAATAATCAACAATCAAGCAATTTCTTGTAATAAGTATTTTAAGGCCATAACTTTTCTTGATATTTTTAATATGTTATTTAGAATTAAAATATCACTGCCTGATTGTACAAATAGCACTGAATTGATAGTGAAAACATCTTTTATTATTCTTCGGGTCGAGTCTAACCAGGTCGAGAGGGCGCAGACCCCATGAGAGAGACGAGAAAAAAAAGCATCCCCACTTTACGTGTACAGAAGGTAAAGTAATAAAGTTATTTTTTCATGATTTTATTTTACATTACATTATTTACATGGCTAAAGCAAAGAGGAAAACTTAAGCATAAACAGGAAAATGTCACATCCGCGCAGAACAAACAAGTAACAATAAGTGGGTATATACTTTAGATACTATCTCTTTCTGTTACTTTACGGTCTCATGTGTAGGTATCACAAAGCATTCTTTCTTTATTTACAAACCAATTTTCCTATACAAATAATATAAAAGTACTGTCCACGATTAAAGTCCATTAATGCTCTTTGAAATATCTCTTCGTAAAATATTGAATGTCTGAGTTTTTTTTTTTTATATCTTTATTTGTCATAAGGGGTTTTATCACTGAGTGATAATGTCACCCCAATAAAAGAAAACATAGCAACTTAAAACTGAGTTAATAATTTGTCTTTGGAATCGAGTTTATTAAATGGGATTAGGTTTGCCCTTTGCCGCTTTGCCGTCTCCTTTATGCAAGAAGTTTAACAGAGTTTATAAGAAGCCAAAGAAAGGTACCGTAGCAGTTCAAGATCTAATAGCTGCCGCCTGCAGCTCCGCTCGTATGGGTTTAGTACCTACTTAATATCTTTATAAATTATAGCCAATGTGTTATTCTGATAATATATGAGCTATGCTACTTTTTTGTGTGAAATAGTAACAAACATTCATCCATCCTAACAAACTTTCGCGTTTATAATAGAAAAGTAAGACCAATTTCTGGCTGCGGCTTCGCTCGCATGAAAATTATCGCAAGGATACATACTCCCGAGATAAAAAGTGTCCAATGTCCTAATCATGGATTGCCCGTGTGCCAAGTTTCATCAAACTCCGATTAGACTTCAAAAGGTAACAAACAAACATAGTATGTAGACAGACTGAATTATTTTCATATTTAATATATTAGTATGGCCACTATAAGCGTTCGCCTGTAATGTAACATTTCAGATTCGATTTTGAGCATTACATTACAATACTGCCTCCCTGACTGACGAGCATTCGCCTGTAATGTAACATGAGATTAACTTTTGACTATTACATTACAATACTGCCTCCCTGACTGACGAGCATTCGCCTGTAATGTAACATAAGATTCGATTTTGAGCATTACATTACAATACTACCTCCCTGACCAATGAGCATTCGTCTGTAATGTAACATTTCATATTCGATTTTGAGCATTACATTACAATACTGCCTCCCTGACTGACGAGCATTCGCCTGTAATGTAACATTAGATTCGATTTTGAGTATTTAGTTGATTTCACAATGTCAAATGAAACGGTCATTGATGTTACAAGTTGTATCAAAATAATACACATTGTTGCGCACTGTAATGCTCGGTTCTCTTCCCTCACCGATGTAATGCTCGAATCTGTAACGTTACAGGTTGCACTGATGTAAAGTTTGACTCTGTAACGAGTTAATGACATTACAGACGAATGCTTCAAGTGAGGCACTTGAGCATCTTAATACAAATCCCTGTGAAAGTTAATCCATTAAAACACAAATTGTATCTTGTTTTCTTATTCTATCTCCTGCCTTTATGAGCTAGCTTACGCCCACTGCTGATTCAAAATGAGAATTACTAGGCAGGATACTTAATGCAATGATAAGTCGTTAAGTCTTTAGTTTTTTTAATACCAAGAAAATAAATGAATAACAAATCGTTAATATCCTTAATATTGTCAAACCATAGCTTGCTATGTGCATAGCCTGGCACCGCTTCCTAGCACCATAGAAACGATGCGTATGATTAATTACTTAATCTTCGTGCAACTTCAAAGGTATAAAAGTGGACTGGTCTGTACTGTCTACATAGTTATGTGCATGGAAACAACAAAATTAAAAACCGACAGACAGACAGATGGACCGCGGAGTCTTAGTAATAGGGTCCCATTTTTACCCTTTGGGTACGGAACCCTAAAAGGATTTACAAAATTGTGTTCGATTGGAAAGCGATCTTTTGTCCACGTGTTTTACTACCTACTTGGAAATATTTTCAAAAACTTTTTTTAATCAGTTTTTTAGCTTACCGTGCATTGTCATCCAAACCAAACGTGTATGCACCACCACATCTCAATCGGTTGAGGGTAACTGCTTTAAAATTCTGTTGCAAGATTTTACCCGAACGGACTTACATACATTGCATGTTAACTTAAAAGCTTGTAATATAGCTGTTGTAAGCTTCACAATCAATTAGAGCCACTAGACTACGCTACAAAGGAAGATACTTAAAATTAAGTACTTCTACAAAAACCAGGATCCAGCTCAGCTCGGGGACGTACAACGGTACAACTTTTGTTCGCGAACTTTTTAAAACGGATTTTAAGCGTAAAGCTGGTAAATCAAGCAAATTTCGTGTCGTTGTTCGTCAAAGTCACAGCCCTTTTAAAACTGATTTATTAAGGTTTAGTTTCTGCTTAAATAAAAAGTACCTTAAAATTATTACTGAAACGTGCGAGGCATTTCCCGTTACCCAATTAAGATATTCTGGAACTTGGGTCTTTTCTTCAGCAATATTTTACTTGCCTGAAATTAATAGACTGCAGGGTAATTTACTGAAAAAACGGAATGTTCTTCAAAAAGCTTATTATAAAATATTTGTTAAAATTTTTTGTTACTAAATAATTATGTACAAAAAACTCAAATTTAATATTTTTTTCCTGTACATACTGCTTCGTTATCTATACTAATATTATAAAGAGGAAAGATTTGTATTTTTGTATGTAACTTACAAAATACTGAACCGATTTCAAAAATTATACCAGGCCCCTCAGAAAGTATTGCGAAAAAAAGTTTTTTTATATGGGAGACTGGCCAGTTATAATGTTTTTCGAAAATATGATTATTTATAAGTAAAAATAAGTAAGTTCCAATTTCAAAATTTCTCTCCACATTTTTTGCGAGTTAATTCAAAGTATTGTGTCTCACTGAAATATGGATCTGCGCCGGGAACATTTTAGAGCTATGATTTTATACGATTTCAAGTGTCGCCTGAAACCGGATGAATCGTACGATAGACTTCAAATGGCATTCATGGATGAAGGCCCTTCCAAGGCAACCGTGTATCGTTGGTATAACGAATTCAAGCGCGGTCGACCAACTTTGGGGGATGACGAAAGAAGCGGTCGCCCTTTGACGGCTGTTACCGAAGAAAACGTGCTAGCAGTGAAAAATTTAATCCAAGACAATAGGCGAATTACATATCAGGAGATTCAACACATATTGAAGATTGGATCGGGAAGCGTTCACGAGATTCTACACAGCCATCTTCGCGTGAGGAGGATAGTATCACGCTGGGTGCCGCACAACCTCACCGATGCTCAGAAGCAGGCCCGGGTGGAATGGTGCCGTGATATGCTTAACAAATTTGAAGCAGGCTCGTCTCGGCGTGTTTACGACATCGTTACAGGTGATGAGTCCTGGATTTATCAATACGACCCAGAAACCAAGCGCCAGTCGACTGTTTGGGTGTTTCAAAATGAGCCAACGCCTACCAAAGTGAAGCGATCTAGAAGCGGGGGTAAGATTTTGATCGCTAGCTTTTTTAATTTGACTGGCCACTTGGTATCAATTCCCTTACGGGATCAAAGAAGCATTAATGCCGAATGGTATACTACCAAATGTTTGCCAGAAGTTTTCTCTGTTATAAGCAACAAGCGACCAAACACAGGGCTCCGCGGGCTACTGCTCCACCACGACAATGCACCTGCGCACACCGCACTCAAAACGAGGGACTTCCTGGACAGCACGCCAGTCAAACTCCTGGGTCACCCTCCTTACAGCCCTGATCTAGCACCGTGTGACTTCTTTTTATTCCCAAAAATAAAAAATCAGCTCAAAGGGATACAATTTTCGTCGCCGGAAGATGCGCTGGCTGCGTTCGAGCAGGCTGTAAACGAGGTGTCTGCGGCGGACTGGAAAAAGTGTTTTGAAAACTGGTTTAGGCGCATGAATCTTTGTATAGAGGCTGGTGGAAAGTACTTTGAAAAGATTTAATAAAAATATATGTACGTATAGAACAATTTTTTTTAGTTTCGCAAAACTTTCTGAGTGTCCCACGTATATTATATAATTTTATATATATTTCTGTCACCATTGGGATGCTACACTTTCCCCGGGTGACATAGGCTACTTTTTATCCCTGTATTCCCACGGGAACGAGAACTACGCGGGTGAAACCGCTAGGCGTCCGCTAGTTTTTTTATAATTGTGGTAACCTTGAGTATTTACTAAAATTTTAAGTTACCTAGTTAAATAAACTAACTATGGAGTTACTTTGTCACCGTCTCGTCCCTTAGTTGAAAGGAAAACTAAATCTCATTTAGACATTACTTGGCGGCCATAATTAAATCTCTAAGAACTTGGAAGTCACACTAAGGCCTTTGAGATTTTGTCATAGAAATTAATGGATTTTAGATAATTATTCGGTCCAACTATAATTTGAACTAAAACTTATTTTATTTGAGTATAAGTAACGATACTCAAGAAAAGATAATTATGCAGTATTAAAAGTAGTAACTAAGAAACTTTGTAAGCAATGAAAACAGAAATTAAATATCTCCGTCAAGATTGCATGTGAATTAGAGATTCTGTAGAACTTCACGAAATATATTTTAAATAAAAAAGCGAGCGCAGGCGTAACACATACTTTATTCAATTTCAATACTTTACAATTAAATAGAATTACTATTTCAGATAGAATCGTATATATACCTTTCCTCAATGGCTAAACAAAGGAAAACAATACTGCATGCCTAACAAAAGCAGAGGTGTTTTAGCACGACAGTTGCGGTCATTGGCCGTTGGTCATAATGATAATATTTATTATTATAAAGCCGTTCTTAATCGGTAACAATCGTGATCCTTAACATTTGTTTATCCAAAGCCTCTTCTTTTTACCCGACTGCAAGGAAAAGGTTATCTTTTTCGTGCGTATCTTGTATACGTATGTATCTCGTACGTGTGTATGTATGTAATATTCTTTATTACCTCATACCTTTCAAACTACTAGACGGATTTATATAATTAATACATCGTTAGATAAGTCTTGACCGCCCAAGTGTTGAAGTTAAAAAAAAACGTGTCAGATTTTGGGCGCCATATTATGGAGGTCACAATTTCTTTTTCTTGCAAATCCATCGAGTGGGGTATCAAAATGAAGGTTATTTAGTGGTGATTACAAAAATACATACCACCTATATGTAAAAAAGATAACTAAAAAGTAATAAATCAAAAAAGTAATAAACTCAACTCAGTATTTGTATGTATGTATTTATGTATCTATTATTTAGCAAATGTATTTATTGTGTTTCTAGAAAATATTATTGAAATTACATTATGTTCATTGTTGGTATTGTCGCACCAATGACAACCCCATGTCATGTCCAGGTAATCTCTGTCCATTCCAGGTTGCCTGGAAGAGATCGCGGTATGCGATAAGGCCGCCCATTGTATGTTTTTAGTATTAAGTTTCTTTTTCTTGTTTATTATGGTGTACAATAAAGTGTATATAAATAAATATATAAATAAATAAATAAAACCTGACTGCTTATGCGAACTAAAAAGATGTAAATAAGAAGAAAATCATGCTGTGCAGTCGGATGATCAGATGGTCAATCAGCTTGCGAATATGTGTCCTTCGATTGCACAGCATGTTTTTCTTCTTGTTACTAATAAAAAACAACACGCATAAAGTTAATTGATCATGTTTCTACAAATATTTAGGGTAAAGGCAATGACCGCTACGACCCGCCTCAAGTAACGCAGAAACTATCGCAAATAAACAATGTAATAAACATGCACCTGCTGGGCTTATCATTAATGAATAGAGAAACGTTCCAAGTAATTAAAAATAATGCTTTTAAAATAAAAGGAAAGGAAGAGATTTATAGCACACAGATATTAACTGGTGAAACTTCATTCGTCCTGAATGCCTGACAGATATAAATAGGTAGTACAATAAATGAATTAACATTATAATTTCAAGTAGATATCTAACTACACGGAAGATAACCCCTCATTCGGCCGGGGTAGAAGTCCTCAAGATACTTATAAAAGTAGGTAATATTTTCTCTGCGAACAATGTTTGTTATTGTCAACGGAACAAAGTAAAAAAATTATAGGAAAAAATTTAGAATCGACTACGAAGATTGATTGGGACAATATTTGGACAAGAAGGAAGAGGACTCTCGATATTAAAAATAAACTTTGGGTACTCGTATAATAAAAAGTAAGTGGCTAAATTCAAAGATTATTACAACGTTTATAATGCTGTAATTTCTAAATTCGAAACGTCGGTCACTATGGTAGGTTAAAAAAAAATTAACAATAAATCAAACCGACTTCAAAACCAAAACACTACAAAACGAAAAACAACTTTCTTTTCCGAAGTCGGTGTCAAGTTTTTTATTTTCCTCCTTTTTAGTTTTGGTAGGTACCTCCACTTAACATGAAAATCATTTATAGCCAAAGTACATCTCATGACGATTCCAATAAGCCCAAACACGACTAGGATAAATTGTTTTATTTTGGAGTTCCAGTGGCCATTGTGGTCATCTTCGTCAGTTTTACTTCACCAAATGATACTTTCTGATTGCAAATGATTGCATTATTGAAGAAAATATCTAAATCGCTCTATGTACCTATACCTATAATATTTGAGGATTTCCCTCGATTTCTCAAGGATCCCATCATCAGATACTGGTTTCCTTATCATGAAACCACCCTTGCAATATCTAACTAACTAATTCCAACAAAAAAAGAATAATCTAAATCGGTTCATAAACGACGAAGTTATCCGCGAACACACATAAAAAAAAATATATATATGTACGGTCGAATTGAGATACCTCCTCCTTTTTGGTAATTCAGATAATGAAACTAGTAAATAGAAAACTGTTTTTAACTTGACCGGTTTTTGTGACTTATACATATTTTAGCTTTGAACGTACTGAGAAAACGTATCAATCAGTACATCGATACTTACATGAATATACCTAGCTCGATCTACAAGTACCCATTCATTATAAAGAATCATTCGTAAAATACACCTATTCTGAAAGCTGAATTGAAATTGGTGCCGTTTTGATGAATATTTATAGAGTCAATTCAATTATCCATCTGACGTGTAACAAAGTTACTGAAACTCTGTTTGGAACATAAACAGTTTTCATTGACTTTCTACCGCAAGGCGACAAAATGTTAATAAAAATCACTAGGTGCTTTTAATTTATTTATTCAACCCTACTTGATTAATCCCACCCAAATACCGTCGCTGACACAGCTTCTCGGTTTGGGCTCCTACAAAACACAACAAATGAGGTGCCTTACAGTAAATCCATTTTCGCGGAATGTTCACAAATCAAAATGTCTGCTTAATATTCAGTAGGTACTCGATGAGCTCTGTTTCTAACAAAAGTTTTTGATATGAAGAAAGAAAACACAAGATTTAGGTTGTTTGTATTAATTTACGTACACATTTACATAACCGTAAATAATGAGCAATTTTCTTTGTTTATATTTTGCAACTTTAAATCGCCCTAATTATATTTATATAGTAATACAATTATATTTAAGATGCTATTCTGGTAATAATAGGTATTTAATGCAAATCTCTTGCCATTACATGCTTGTAATTTGTACCTAAGTGTGACGGTAACTAAGAGGCGGTCCGAAAATAGCGTCATTTGAAAATTGCTATTTACAAGTGGTACTTTAAGGCCGTACCATGATGACCTCAAGCGTGGTCATTGTCAGATTGCATGGAAAAGAAAGAGATGTTCAAATGATATGAAGCATTTTATTGATTGACTTAAAAATGATTTCTGTCTTCTTCTTTTCGTATAACTCAAATTTTGACTCAACTTTTCTCAAATTTTGTCTGACCAGTATGTAGCCACTTGGACAGCTCTTTCATTAGCCACTCAGATCCTGAAAGGTGCAGCCGGCTGGGCACAAAGGGCAGACAAGGAGGTGGGGCATATCCTGCGACGGGGACCCACACTGGCACTGTGTTTGAGATGGGTCTATGAGACTCCATTTGGCCAGATTTGTTCTATAGCGACCAACCTGGACCCGCAATCGGTTTAGGGATTTCCAGCAAAATCAGTGAGTTCAGTAATTAAAAACAACCAAGTTCTGCATTAAGATACATATTTATAATTCATTATTGTTGTTACCAGTATATTAGCGACGTACTTTAGCAAGTACAAATGTTTTTTTTAAAGGTTAAATTAAGAAGTAGTTACGTTTGCCGTTAATTTCTATCAAGAATTTCTTCTTAATTATTTTTCTGAAACGACCAAGTTCTCAGAAATTTGGTCAAAGTTAACATATATTTATGCGCAGCTTCAAACTAACTTCCATTTGCTAAAAAACTTTATACAAAACTAGCTGACCCCCGCGGCTTCGCTCCCTTGAAAATTATAGCCTATATTACTCGGGAATAATGTAGCTTTCCATAGGTGAAAGAATTTTTAAAATCGGTCCAGTAGTTTCGGAGCCGGTACAAACAAACAAACAAAAAATCTTTCCTCTTTATAATATTAGTATAGACAAGCAATTTTTGATTGTCTTTCGAATGACTTCCTCTTCATGTAATTTTGCTTTGGAATTACTTTCTCTCAGACCGGACAATAGGGCTTTGAAATAGGAAACCCAATAATTGTTAGAATTCAGCAGAGGTGCGAGGGTCCTTCCGGCTAAAAGGGACGGACCACGTTGTTATCATCCTATTACTTTACCATTCAAGGGCTGAATAAATATATTTTGAATGTCGAAATTGACCTAATATAGCTTTCGGGCTTTTCTGCAAAAAAAACTGTTTCTTTATGTCCTGTCTTAGTCCACTTTTTACTACACCAGTTGTTAAACCCCTTAGAATAGAATAGAATATACTTTATTGTACACCAAAACATGAAGTTACCCCTTCTTTTTATTCTATATTTAATTTGCCGTGTCGATTATTCTCTGTCTCAAAAAATCAATAATTTAATAGATTGTTTATTTTTTTGTTTTCTGACCCAAATGATAAATTGTACCGTTATTTTTACACGACAGTCCAAAAAAAGAGTGTTATATTTTCAGGATTCATGTATGTTTGTGAGTTTCTATATTCCACCATAACTTCAAAACGGCTAAACCGATATCAATTTATGTGGTATCTTAAGCGTAATATCTGCTTAATCTCTCTTAATCTGCTTCTGTTTAGGTTGGTGAAAATTTAAAATATACGATGCAGGCGCCATGGTTCATTAAAAACTTTTTTACAATAAAACACAACCGACTTAAAAACAAAAAACTACAAAGTGAAAAATAACTTCAATTTCGGAAGGCGGTGTTCCTATTACGAAAACACAACAAGCTACTAAACGGATTTTGATGAACAAAATTCGTTCAGTAGTTTTTTCGTTAAAGGGTAACAAATATCCATTCAACTATACATCCATCCTCACAAATTTTTACGTTTATAATAATAAGTAGGATAGACTGTCTAACTTCAAACGCCGGTCGCTTATTATTAGTTCAAGTAGAGAAATATTTACCTACTGAAACTAAAACTTTCAAAGTTTGTGTTTTCTTATTGCTCGAGTGTTGGTGCGCATTTTCAAGAGAGCACATCTTACCTCAGTCTTTAACAAATGTAATGAGCGCCACCTTAAATGGACCGATTAATTCACTTCACAAACCTACTGTTCTCTTTTATTTATTTGCTAGCTTTTTCTGCAGCTAAACTCCCGTGGCCAATTCCGTAGAAACCGTCCAATTTTACGGGATAGAAAGTAGCTTATGACACTCAGCGGTAGTTTATCTTTCTGACAGTGAATTTCGAAATCGGATCAGAAGGTTTTACCAAAGTAAAAAACAAACATAAAATTTCACCTTTAACCTTTATTATATTAGGTTAAGATTGTACTGTTTATACAGCAAAAGGTACAAAATTACATTTATTACAATTTTTACAATACGATTACAATTAATGTTGCACGTGTTCACCACTGTTTCACACACATACTCTCATTCTGTGTTATAATCCACTTTATACTACACCAGTTGTTAAACCCGTTCTTATTTCATTTGCCGTATCGATTATTCTCTGTCTCAAAACATCAATAGATTTTGGATTGTTTTATTTTGTTTTCTGACCCGAGAGATAACTTTGACACTCATCATCTGCCTAGCCTTTTTCCCAATTATTGTTGGGGTCGGCTTCCAGTCTTACCGGATTCAGCTGTGTACCAGTGTTTTACATGGAGCGACTGCCTATCTGACCTCCACAACCTAATAACTGGGTAACACGATACTTCTTGGTAAGACTGGTGTCACATCTCAGGCTTCTGACTACCCGTAACAACTGTCAAAGATCTTGAAATGACAGCCGGGACCAACGGCTTACCGTCCTTTCCGAGGCACGGAGGAAACTAGGTATGTTTAAATGGTCACCCATCCACGGACCGACCTCGGCAAGCGTTGCTTAACGTTGAAGATCGACCCGTGCGGCTGTTATTATTTAGCCACAAGCTCCTCTTATAATATATAATATATATATATATATAATATAATAATGAATTACATACAAAAAACCCTAATAAATAGGCCACTAGACAAAAGCCGTCAGTTTAAAAATTTCCTCTCGTTCCTATATCTTGAAAACGGTTAAGTTTGGTGTGCGGTGTTTCTTAGAAAAATCAGTCAGGAATAATGGAAACTACAACCACTTAAAGGATCTAATGACCTGAATGTCTATGTCGTTAGCCTGGTAAAACTATCTGTTGTGATTGTGAGTCTTATAATCAAGTTTTCTGTCATTTTTAACCCCAGACGGAAAAAGAGGGGTGTTATAAGTTTGACGTGTATTGCTATGTATTTGTGTGTCTGTCTGTGGCATCATAGCTCCTCAACGGATGTACCGATTTTGATTTAGTTGTTTTGCTTGAAACGTGATTTGTCGAGAGTGTTCTTAGCTATGTTTGAATAAAATCGGTTTAGCCGTTCAAAAGTTATGGGCGTTTTACTGTTTGAATTGGGGTGTTTTCGCAAGATATCGTGTCATAATTACGTGTTCAATAGATTGCCGATCGAAGCGTATCTACTATGTACTAGATAAGTTATGTAGCATGAAATAAAAATCTGTCAGGGTTTTTAAAAATTTTGAAATTTTACTTGTATTAAAGCTGCTGTAAATATCTTATGAAAAGTTTTAATGTTTCATGCTTTTTAAAAGGAATGTCTTCATCGCAAATTTATATAGGTACTGTCACAATGTAAATATACTATTACAACGAACTTTTCATCTAAATGAGTCGCAATTAATAAATTCATATCTCATTAGATCCCTTCTCGTAAGAACAATGAGAAATAAATATGCTTTTTTCGTTCAAATTGATGTAGAAACGGAAATTGAGAGACGATAGGAAAATATAATAAGAATAATATATTTAAGTGGCACATTATTAACGTTAATAAGAAGTAATAAATTAAATTAAGGACTGTTGAGGGAACGTAATAAATGTAGCCTGGTAAATGATACGTTCATTAGAAAAATGTTTATATTGTTGCATTGTACTTTACTCGCACGTACTATGTTTAAAAACGATACTCTAACTTTACAATCATTTGTGCGTAATACTTGTACAAAAGACAATTTTGTAATCTTTATTACTTTCTGGCATAAATAATCTTAGATTATCACACGGGCCCTTAATATCACCATCATCAGGTACGGCATCTAGGTCCTCTAATCCAAAGCCATTTATCTCGAATCCCCTCAATTGTAGCCAGATCAATGAGTAGTTAAACCTCTATCGTGTGTAGTTACATGTATTTTGTTATCAATTTGTTTAAATGTATAGTGTTGGTGTACAACAAAGAAATAAGAGAATTCTATATTTTCTTTAATTTATTATTAAACTTAAAGTATGTAATACTTACTTCGACATTATCTACGAGCACGCTAAAGGTAGTGTAGAGATAACATGATAGATGCATTGTTTGATGTTTACCTGTAGTACAGTGTATGGTTGCAACCTAGTTACGACCACAACCCTTGTAAACCATCGATTTCAAAGTACATTCTAACATAAAGGATCTCTTATGCACGTTTCAATCACGCTGTGGCCGCGACTGGGGCTTTCAAAACTTCAGACATCACGCGCCGAGCTTCATGAGTTTAGGACTTTAGGAAACGCGTTCCTACGTTTGAACATTCAAAACAATCAAGAAGATATCTTTTGTCTTACTAGAAATCGATTTATTGGCTATCTAACTATCGTAAAACGGGGTTAAATTTAAAAGCAGAATTGACATAACTAATAACTATTTCAATAATATTTTGAATAATAAAAAAAATGCAGTGTTGGCGACTTTACTTAAAGTTTTATATTCTCTAATAGTTTGGGGGAAAATAAAAAAAATGAGACTAGCAACGTTAAAATAAAATGGGGTTACTTTGATACCCCTTTGGTTTTTCATTACAATATAAAGTAACCCCAATTTACAATTATTTTTTAATGAATTCTCACTGTACAATTTTAAATAGTTTTCTTGAAAAAGCTAACATATTCTTGCGCTGACGTTGATGCAAAACATGGATGACAGTTTTACCTTTGACCTTTTTACGAAGTTACATATTAAAACACCTAAAAAAATAAGTTATCATAAAAGTTGCCCCAGATCTCAATGTAACCCCGTTCTACCGGTACCTAAAAGATGCAATAAAATCAATTTATTCCTAAACCAACATTTTTATTTTAAAATGCACTGTAAAGCTACTAAAAAGATTTAATATTTTTATTCTCTTAATCAAGAATTCTCAAGTTAAACAAAGTACCAACATTCAAATCTGATTTCATCTAATCTTCAACGGAGTAATAAAAGATTTATAACTCGGAAAATAATTGAAACAGTACAACCCGTAGCCTCGCCGGACAGACCCTTGGGCCATTTATCGCGCCTTAAGAAAGTCTATGTTGGTAATTAAATTATTTCTTGAGAAAGTTCTAAGTTCGATCGTCTACAAAAAATTAAATAATATTGTACCCGGTTGAATGAAATAAAGTTATCTCATAAATAAAAATGATTTGACATCGAGGTCGACTTTTAACAAAATGCTGAAAAGAAATATTAAGTCTTCGAAATAAATACTTAGGTTGTTTAAACTTACATTGTGCGGTATAGCTAAGGAGTGGAACACCCTGGCAGAGTCTGTGTTACCCCGGGCCTAGCCAAGTTACAAACGTTTCATATCGTGGTTAACGATGGTCTGACCACGTGACTTAACGTCTAGATGAGCCATTTCCATAAATTGATTAATTTTCATGGCATGGCATTCAGCCAAGTTGACAAATTGCAATAGTTTGTCAACTTGGCTACAGGTGCTGAAAGTGGTCTTTAAGTCAAGAGTTGAGGATACTTCTAGGCAAGGCTCCATCGTCGATCACATCATCGCTTTTTACTATCAGGTGACATAGTGGTCTGAAGCAAGCCTATCAAAAATAAAAATAAACAAAGATAGTAAAGTAGAATGCAAAATGGTATCATCGGTAGATAGCAGTTCCGTTTACACAGAGCTATCGCAGTGCGCGCAGTCCACAGATACAACACATCAGCTTCCGTTAACGATAACCAACTCCTGCGCACACGTAAACAATTATCGCATTAAAAAGTACAAAGAACACTGTTGTGTTTTAATGTCGATAAATTTCAACTTCGTCTATGTGCCTCTGTTATTACTAGGGAAACAAACTAAACACAATTTAGCACAATAAATTTCGTAGCACAAATGGCTCTTTGTGTAGTTTTTATTAACTAAAAGATACACAAAGAACCATTGTTACTTCATCAAAAGTTGTTTAATGTCTATGATTAGATACTAGTTTAGACAATTTTGTAGCACGGAATAATTAGTGGGTGCTATAGGATAGGCACTTAAAGTGTAGATTTATTACTATGATCCCCGGCATCTAACTTGGCAAGGTTTTTGCGCAGTGGGGGTAAGTTTGCGCATGTAGCGCAAACTAACCAACCACCATGTAGAGCGAACGGAACGTGGACGCGACGCGTTGCTCAGTCGATCCTTGTGTCAACCGATGCTCGGAACGTTCCCCGCGTCCCGCTTCACTACCAAAGAAACCTAAAAAACTATTTCTGCGCATCTAACGACTGTTACCTACTTACGTAAGGATTGGTGAGGCCTCTCCTCGTGACTGCCAGGTTTTTCGGTCCAGTGCCAATATGATTCAATTGTCGTTTGTTTTGTCCTTGTCCCATCATCTACAGGATTCGAATAATCGGATGCTTCTGTCCGGTGGAAATATAGTATTCCCTTCAACGCAATAAATACTTCGGTCAGAAGAATACTAACTCCAACGACAAGAAGAATAACTTGCCTCGACGAGTTTTTGACGAATTTAACTTGTAAGACAGTCGTTCAAATTTTAAAATACATTGGTGTGACTTTTGCAAAGTTTATTTCCTTGAAATAATTGTTTTATTTCGGATTTCCAGTTCCCACCTTCCGGTTTCATCATTAGATCAGTTTGATGGTACAATTTTGTTTTGTAAATTTTTATTTTATTTGCTTCATCATAGTCGGTTAACTATTCGAGATATCTTATACCCGTGACATACTTTTCTTTAAGGTCTTCCAGTGGCCATCTGTGGTCTTCTTCATCAGTTCCATTTCACCAAATGATACTTTCTGAGTGCTAATGATTGCATTTTTGATGAAAATACCAAAATCGCTGTATGTATACCTATAATATTTGAGGAGTTCCCTTGATTTCCATGGGATTCCATCATCAGATTTCTAGCTTGGTGACAATGGGACCACCTCAGGAATATACCCTTTCAAACACGAAAATAATTTTCAAAATCGAAAGTTCAAAAGCAGTCAGAAGAATTTTCTGCCTGCCTGCATAGACAGTGTATTACAGGAAGCGACTTTTACAGTAATACCTCAGGAAATATTTAAATGGCTTGCGATTTAAGAGATGCCCTGCACTGAATGAACCTAAATACCTATTAAATTAATCGGTAATATTTCAGTTTGTTACAGCTGTGGCCCTGAAACAATTTCAGTCAAGATAAATTACGAAAAAGCTACATAAAGATTTCAAAAAAATTGTAATGTGTATAGGTCCATCATTTATGGACATCAAGATTCAATTACTTATTCTTAAGGCTACACTAGTCGAACATTCTTCTATACAAACGTAGTCTGGCCATTACTCCACTGTTTGACGATGTACGATCAAAATAAAAAATGATATCAATTTGCCTCATCATTATCTAGCCCTGTATGGAAACAAATATGTAAAAAGAAAATATATCTGAAAGTTATGAGCCCCGAAAGTTCCATATTTCAACACTAATTTTAACGCATCTTTGGGCGGAAATAAATACCAAAAGAAGAAGGAAAATTGCACAACGGGCTCCATACAAGGATAGATTAGTAATTTAACAATGCAAATAATTTTATTTTGAAAATATACATGTAGTCGTTATTTCATGATGTCTAGACTCCCAAAGGTCTGTTTATAAAATTTCGCGCGCTCGTTTTCGCCCTAAATCATCCATTTGGCTACAAACTTGCAAAATTCGTACTCGAACTAGCTTCTTACTGCTCGTCACAGCATCTACCTCTTTCGCACGTGTTGTCGGATGAGATGGCATGCATTTTAACCCCGCGCACAAAATAGTTCGTGCCGTCGACTAGGGCAACCTTAATTCTAAATAAAGTATTATTTAACTATGGATAAAGTCAGTAATGCCTGGTGTGTAAAGGTGCCTATTTGTGTTTAACTAAAATACAATATAAACATAGTAACAATGTTATAAAATAAATTATACATAAACGTTTCTGTCTGTTATTCTATTTGAAAGGTCAAGGAGTTCAGCAAAAAGTTGCAAACTCCCATTATAATTATTTGTCCATCTTGCGTCGAGCAGGAAACCTAACAATAGATAAAATCTTTGTAAGAAATAACATTGCTAACAATCTTGTAATATTTACTGAGTTTGAACACAGACTTGAAAAGTAAAATAACAAAAGATAACTTTCCTAAACGCCTGAGGTAATTTGCATTTTCTGTGAAAACTTCTAAACTCCTCAATGTTTCTTTTAAAAATTCTAGATTTTTTGCGAAGAAAAGAATTGTTCAATACGAGGGACGATTTTCGTATTAATACGTTATAAGTACCTACATGATACACATTTTTTTTAATGTTTGTCCTGATTGTGATGTCATATTTTGTGGTGTAGAATAAATTATATAAGGGTAGGGTAGGGTAGGGTAGGGTAGATAAATGTTTGGTCTTTTTATGGCAAAACAAAGTTTGCCGGGTCAGCTAGTTATACTATAAATTAATGTAAAAAACTTTACCTTTTTCTCCAATTATCCTGGGACATGAACAACTTTTCAAATCGTTTTACCGACACACAATAAAATTGATGTTTAGGCACATTTTAAAATAAGTAGCAAAACACCATTTATAAAATATGCACGAAGTCCATTAGATAACTCTAGAACTACAATGTTATTGTAACTTAGAAAAATACATGTAATCATCATAAGTACATGACAATCCATTACATGGACACAGGTCATCAATTACGGGGGTACACAGTAAATCGACATTATTAACACAATCATTTTCTAAGATGTTATGTAAGTACTTACAAGTGTACTTACAAGTCAAGATGTATACCTGAATATCAATAAATAATAATATGTCATTATGCAAATATGTTCTCGGGCTGAGATTATAATGTCAAATTAAACGTCATATGGTAAATAGGTACATAGCCATTGGCAGTGAGATTTATAATCGTTTTTGTCTGCTGTAGTCTGTTAAAAACCGGCCAAGTGCGAGTAGGACTCGCGCACGATGGGTTCCGTACCATTATCACAAAAAACGGCATAAAAATCACGTTTGTTTATGGGAGCTCCACTTAAATGTTTGTTTTATTCTGTTTTCTGATTCTGTCTAGCTATCACGGCCCATGAGATACAGCCTGGTGACCGACATACAGACAGACGGACAGTGGAGTCTTAGTAATAGGGTCCTGTTTTTACCTTTCGGGTACGGAACCCTAAAAAGGGTTCATTAACATAAAAAGCAGGCCGAACATTGACTGTTTGTTTGCAGTGGCGTAAGGGCCACATAAAACCTCGAACCTCGCCTCTCGTGCTAGAGGCCGTAGGTTCCAATCCGGGCAAGAACCAATGTGACTTTTTCGATTCATATGTAGGTACTTGGCAAGTTTTGGACGTCGCTGACAACGGTGAAGGAAAACATGGTGTGGACACTTGGATTGATTATAGTGTTTGTGTTGCATTGGTCTAATATATAATATACTAGCTGTTCCCCACGGCTTCGCTCCCGTGGACCCCCACAGGACCCGTTTTCGGGATAAAAAAATAGCCTATGTCACTCAGGAATAATGTAGCTTTCTATTGGTGAAAGAATTTTTTAAATCGGTCCAGAAGTTTCGGAGCCTATTCGGTACAAACAAACAAAAAAATCTTTCCTCTTTATAATATTGGTATAGATAAACGAATAAAATAAATAAGAAATTTGATGAAATATAACGTGTCACCGGGCATAACCTATAATTAAAGTAGTTGTCTACATTAGCTTGAGTCTAGACAAATATTATGATGTGAAAACCGGTCCCCGAAGGCGCGAAGCGCAATAATTGACACTTATATACACCTACATCTCTCATTCAGTATTAAAATGGAATCATTTCGAGCTTTCATGCGAATGTGGGTGAAAGCTCAGTAATTGATGAAAACTAGATCATTATACCCCACGGTAACATTTACGGATCTACCTTTAATAAAATCTCGAAATTGCCATCTTCCAACGCCATCAAATCATTTTCAGTGTTGCCTGAGGCCGCACAAATAGAGAAAATTTCGGATGTTATTCTGTCGTGCTTAACTATTAGTAAAATCTATTAATTTATATAAGTAGAAATCGGTTTTATTTTACCATTCAAGATACCTACATCTGATTACAATTGATTTGCATACTTATCATCTTAAAGGTGTTTAGTCTGTTTGACTAAGCGGTCATTTTGATTAGCTCTTAAGTCATGTCCCTTACTATCGGTTGCTTTTTCACTGGCTTACAAGATACCAACTTAATGCAAGTAGGATGCAAATTTCTCATAAATCAAATCTTGCGTTATTGGATGCAGATTTAATAAGATTACCTGGTACGCATCGGTAAGAAAGATAAATTTGAATTGGGCGTATGTAAAATCTGAATTAAGCGATAAAACACTTATGAAACATTAAAAATATATTACAATCCACTTGATTAATAATCATTAATAACTAATTAGTTACCTAATAAACGTGCATCGATTCGTTTTAGAGCACAGTGTGTCAATATTTGTAGAGGGTTGATAATCATTACAATTGGTGTAGGAAATCAAAGTGTTTGTGTGCATCATCATGTCATATTACGTGCCCGACTACTATAAACCAAAGTACGAGCAGGAATTTGACTCAGATGACAGTGATATTGAAGTGAAGATCATTAAAGAATTTAGAGCGAAACGTAAGGTACCTATCTAGATATTTATGTATAAAAAACCGGCCAAATGCAAGTCGGACTCGCGCACGAAGGGTTCCGTACCATTAGACAGAGCACGCACTAGACAGAGGGACCGCGGAGTCTTAGTAATAGGGTCCCGTTTTGACCCTTTGGGTACGGAACCCCAAAAAGAAGCGAATAATTTACTAGTGTGATTACAGTAGTAGGGGCTCTGACTTAATATTTTATAAAGTATATGGAAAAGAGGAAATAAGGTTTCATAAACAGGCTTTTGTCCGCAACGTTTTGAATGAAAAAGAAACAATCATATTGTATTTATGTTACGTTAACAAGAGCTATGTTTATATAAAAACATTTTAACAAAAAAACTCTGCCAAAACAAAACACTACAACGCGTTTTCTGTGGTACCTATATTTTTTCGTTACTGAAACACACATACGAAAAAAAAGTTTTTTATTCGCTTTGTAGTGTATTCTTTTGGATGTTGGTTTAGTTTTTTTGTTAAAACGTTTTTTATTTTGGTACCATAGATTACCATGAAAAGCATTTATAGCCAGAGGGCTTCTCATAACAATAACCCTCTTACAAATAAACGCAGAATAAAGTTATACCAGGTATAAACCTATGAAAATGTATGGGTATACCTTAGTTATACCTGGTATAACTTTATTCCGCGTTTATTTGTTAGACGGACAAGTCTAAACACGACTGGGATGCTTTGTTTTATTACGGAGTTCCGGTGCCTACTTTCCGGTTTCATCACCAGAGTAGTTCGATGGTACCATTCTCATTAGAACCATTTATTTAAATTTGATTCATCACACTCATTTAACCGGATCCGCTGGTTACGGGATGCACGGGACCGGTCAATGTGGCGACGCTTGGGGAAGGCCTATGTCCGGCAGTGGACGTCTTTCGGCTGATGTGATGTGTGATGTGATGACTCATTTAACTATTCGGGATATCTTATATCCAGAACATACTTGACATTGAGAAGCTCCAGTGGCCATCTGTGGTCTTCTTCATCAGTTCCACTTCATCAAATGATACTCTCTGAATGCAAAATGCTTGTCATGTTGATGAAAATACTGAAATCGCTGGCTAAAATTTGAGGAGTTCTCTCGATTTCCATGGGATCCCCTCATCAAATCCTGACTTGGTGACAATGAGACCACCTCGATAGTATATCCTTTCAAACAAAAAATATAATCGAAATCGGTTCATAATTGACACAGGTAATCGGTAAAGAGAAAAAATAAATTAACGTAATGTCGAATATAGAACCTCCTCCTTTTTGGAATGTCAGTTAAATACAGAAACAAATGAAATTAACGTAATGTCGAATATAAAACCTCCTCCTTTTTGGAATATCAGTTAAATACAGAAACAAATGAAATTAACGTTATGTCGAATATAGAACGAAAGTCAGTTAAATACAGTACCATACAGTAACAAATGAAATGATCAAATCTATATCAAACTGAAATGTTTTGTAGTGACCATTATAAAATATTGACATTCATTCCATACCTTGAAGGTTTAATACACCTGCTCCATAACAACGAAGACACTACTAAGAAACTATTTACTTCTATTACGAAGAAGTTATGGAAATAAGAGGAAAATTGCCGAAAAATCTAAATCGCTTTACAGGACACATTGTTTCTATGATAAAAAGTAATCAGAATAATTTATAACGTCCATTAGTCAGTTTGGAAACACCGAAACAAGTTTGGAAATGGATAAGTAAAAACAAGTTTGGAAATGGAAAAAGAACCGAACTTTACTCTTAGATTTGCCTTCTTTTATAAAATATAAGCTCTTCCATATTAATGAATAAAACTTTTTTTCAACTTATTTTACAAAACATGAAAACCGCGCCAACAATAAACAACGCAAAGCAATCCCGTATATAACTAGAGACTTATGTCTGTTTGAATAAAAATACAGTAATTCAAAGTAGATATCTTTGTGAAAGAGCTAGCCCGGGGAAGTAATACCACCAAAGTCATTTCCGCGGCAAAGCAGCGTAGCTGTATTTCGTTTTGACGGATTTGGTTTCCGTATGAAACAGGTTCTAAACATCTGACGACAATAATTTCACCGAATTACAGTCGTCAGACGTGTTTCCGCCTTTGTCTCTGGGATGGCAAAACGGCAACACACTTGCGATTCCTGTGGTATTACAGATATCCAAAGGAATATTTCCCTCCTCGCGTCGTATTCGTAATTACTGAGAATTATGTTTCTCTCGACGATACTTTGCTTTCTGTGCATAACCTTGACATTCTGGAGCGCATTGTGGAGTTTCGTGTCCAAGGATTAGTGAATTTGGCATATTAGGCACCAGTGAATGAGCGATCACTTAACACCAGGTGGATAAAGTTATCGACCATCCAATAAAAAAAAAATAAAAAAAAATTAAGGCATACAATTGTGTGGCTCATTCAGGGAAAAAAAAACAATGTGACCCCTAAAATCCCCACGTGATTTGTGGCTCACGTGAGGTGACTTCGCAGGTAAGGTAAAGTGGCCATAACAATATCACTGCAAAACCTAGAAAATGGCGCTCTTGAGACAAAATAAATGTGGTTGTCATGTGCCCATCAATATCTTTAAACTGTGACAATGAGACAAGATGGCTGATACCTACCTGCATGAAATATATTTCTAATAACATTGTTCCCAACCATATAGTTTTTATTGTGAAGTTTTCCGTTTATAACCCGATGACAAATGAACAGCTCAATGCGATCTGTCCATAAATGTGTGCTTGAGAATTTGAGAAAAAAATTATAACCTTCAACAATCAAGGTTTTACCCTTTATAGAATAGTTCATCCAATCAAAAATAAACATTTTCAAAGATATTACACAATTTAATATCAAAATTGGTAAACAAATCAAAGGTTTAATAAAGTTAAACGAAATAGTTAACGGACTACCGCGGTCCAATCAGTTTACATTGTTACAATTACCATGGGGAGCGAAATGGAAGCGTGTTTTGATTTTTTGAAACAATTAACGACTCCCTGTTTATTATGAACAGAGTTTAACAGCAACCTATTTATAATTGTGTTAAGTCTCTACGGTACGAAGTTATCCGACTCAGCCGACATTAATTCAAACTTATTTTTTAGAATTTCAAATTGCTTATAAAGTAGTTTTAAGAGGTATTGTTATGAAAACATGTATGTTTAGATAACATCTATGGTACACATAGATAGGCAGGCGCTCGCAACATTGCCATTTGTGTAACATAGTTTACAACCCTTGTTTTGTTATGTAGATGGTGACATTATTAGCGTTCATTGTTCCGCACTAAGCATATGATTTATGCACGAACTACAAAGAACACGTGACAGCTCTATTACATGTATATGCGTACTCTTTCTTTCTTATTCCTATTGACAATAACTCACTTTATTCTTTACTGTTTATTTTTTGTAGATTTGTTTCTCACGTACAGGAAATGAATTCATGGTGCCTTTGAAAATAGCATGCCGTCATGCCAAAGAATAATTAAACATGTTTTTATTAGTTTAAAAACCTTATTAGAATACGTAGCTTCTTGAAACAGAGGCAATCGTCATTTAAAACAAATATGGAACTGTACAAATAATCACCTTTAGAATTACAAGTTATAATGAAGCGAGTCGACAAACAATGAAAATATGCAGATTCATCTCAAGTTTACAACATCTGGTTCATACCGCAGTGCACCATTCTCGGTCATCATACAAAACTCACAACTATGTAAGTATATCATCTGAGTGCTATACAACACTATTCAATGCCACCTTTTCAATACACTGAACCAAATAACAAATGAACTGGTTGCGTCACGCGGTCATGCCTCATTCGTTCATATTATTTCCCTGATAGGTAGTAGTTCCGATGGGCGATGTTAGTCATAAACAGATAAACTCATGTCTCCTTCATTAGTTAGTCGAGTGGCTCTCTTATCAGAAACGCATAAATACCTGACTGGCATTATAACGGGCCAAAGCCCTTGGCCCATTAACTGTTCTTTACAGCCGCATTCCAAAAGTTATTTGTGATACCTAATAAAATAAAAGCCATAGAGGAAATCCGAATACCATATCGGAAAACGATTTGCTGGTTTGGTTGAAGTCGATCTGACTATTTATAACCCGATAATCGCGTGATATGTTTACTGTCAATTAAACATTTTTAATTACGTTGGTGTGTTACAAATTACAAACATACAACAAAACCGTGACCTTCTGTTCGTACCGCCATTTGCACTGTTTACTCATATTTTATTAGCGGAAATAAATCTTTGTCCTTCCTTAATTCAAGATACTAATCATTAGGCCCTAAGTTATATAAGAAGTGAAAACTAATCGCATTCAATATTGATCATTCCGGTTTGTGATATTGGATTCGAACACTGCAGTGAGACATAAATAGGTTGCTGAACGACCACAATAATAACCCATTTCCTTCAATTGACTACAAATTGCTTGACCCATTATCTAGCAAATCAAGCAAGCATATCTACATTTCCTTTCGGTCAAAAGAGGTTGAGTAAAAATAAAGAAATTATACCGTCAATCGCAATCGCAGTCCAACTTGTTTCTATTTCAAAGTTTCGTCTGACAAATTAACTTCGATGGCCGGTGTGGGACTGTGTGTCTCTAAACTCTAAACCGGTGCTGCGGGCTGTCACAGCATAAGAAGATTCAGAAAGCTCACAGAAATGAGTAAGATTAATTTAAATTGACCTGATTAGTTTGTTGCAAGAGCCAGCCCCATTTTATCAGATATTTCGTTGTTATTGTATTTTAGAACAATTATATTATAGCAGTATTTATTAATTTATTGCACAATTACATAGAAAATATACCCCAAGTTCTCTATATTTTTCAGAAAATACCTTATTTTCTGAAAACTTATTTTCACTTAATGCCTTTCAGGAAATGCATACTTAACATTTACATACTTAATATGCATTTATTTCCCAAGGCAACTGCATATGCAGTGGGCCTTCTGTTCCTAATTATTGTGTGTCCATAGTTATATCGTGCTCGCCGGGTGCTCTCTAGATTACCTGCTCGTGCACCTATGTACCTCGGTACCTACTCAGGGCGCCATGTCAGCTCTTCGCTGTATTGAATTTCTTTCTAGAGCAGTTGCCAACTTTAGTACATCCTCTCTTTAAGGTGAACTTTATATTAGATCGTGTAGTTCCTAAGTATGTGTAATCACTAGCTGAACTGTTCGCTTCTAAGATTTAATTATAGCGACGTGTAAGATGCTCGTTACAGCCATCTAAAGTACCTTTTAGAGGAAATAGACGTGGCGCTGTAAATACCAAATTTTTGTATGTTGGGAAAGGGAGACGGCCTCGTTGATAGCAAGCGCCAATGCTGAGCTTGAGAAAAGCGGACGTAGAAAGTGTTATTAAGGTTTTTTGGTTATTTGTGCTAATTGATGGCAAATGTGCTCGCCCCTATAACAAGGGACTTAAATATGGGTGTGTTACGTTTGAAATAATAATAATTGTATGTAGTTTCATTTGTAGTTTAGTTTGTGTTGTGATGTTTGTGGTGTGTAGTTTAGTGTTTTTTTTCTGTTGTGTAGTGTAGTTTTTAGTTTGTGGTTTTTTGTAGTATGTATTTTTCGTAGTGTGTTTATGTATAGTGTGTAGTTTTTTTAAATAACGATAAAAAATACAAAGAATTATTGATATTATTTCATTGTACCAAATTTTATATGGTTAATGATAAAATCTATACGTAACGTTTAATATAATTTAGAAACGTCTAATTTGTCTATACCAATATTATAAAGAAGAAAGTTTTTTTTGTTTGTACCGAATAGGCTCCGAAACTAATGGCCCGATTTAAAAAAAAAAACACCTGTGGAAAGCTACTTTATTTCCGAGTAACATAGGTTATCATATTGACGGGAGCGAAGCCACGTGGGTCAGCTAGTTTTTTTATATTTTAGAAAAAACTGATTATATATATAAATCCAAGAGCTAGCAAAGCGAGCTTGGTAGCATAGGGCACTCCGACACGGATTGGTTAGGTTCGAAAGGGAGCTGAGTTCGCTCACTTTGCTTGTTCACTTCAGCTGCCGTCATCTCCTTCGTGTCAGGTTAGACAGGTCAGACAGAAATAAGAGCCCCATGCAGTGGGGTTCTAATCGTAGCTACCTACCATAATGATTGAACGTTATTTAAAAAGAGCATTATACAAATATAAAACTAAATGCAATGAACGTTATACTAAATGTTATTAGAGCAAATGAAGATCATGTTTTTTTTTTTTTTTTTTTATAGCATATTAAAATAATATCATGTGAACGTTATCACAAGTGACATTATACATTTGTTAGTATGCCATATATTTCACACACCTTAAATATAACTTATTTTTTAAATATAATGATATTAAAGTCATGCATATTTTGTAGGTATCTGGCGAAATGTGGATTTACTTACCACTGCCTAGCCCTTCGGGAAATAATATAGGAGTTATGTTAGGCAGTTAGGTTATATTACGAGTTGGAAACTTTATTGTTTTTTAAAAGGGTTTTATGGAATAGAATGTTATCAAACAAAACAGTTTCACGATAGACTGGCTAACTGTCAGACAACGCACTACCATGGAGATAAATGAAAGGATTTATGATACGTTTACTTGGGTATGAGATTATATACAATGACCGAACAGGGTGAAATGAGATATAGTTACTATAAGCACGGAACGCGAAGAAAGAAAAAATCGATTCAAATAAATTGCACTAGATGGCGTGATAAGCTTCGATTTGTTATTGATTTTTATGAAATATTAAGTGAAATAGAATAATTCAAATAGATATCGTGGTTTTAAATTTCTAAATTTTATAAATTTTATTTTTTAAATTTGTTTTGCAACACATTTTGGTACAATGAAACTGTATTAATATTATCTGCGATATAAGCAACCAAGTAGAGCCTTTTCAAACTCTAAAAGTGTAACACTAAAAAGACAAAAAGATAATATTCTTAGAGGATAGCCGTAGTCGTATGGCGACGTGCAGTTGTTTACACAACAATACATATATAACAGTACAAGTAAGCAATCTTTATGGCAAGGAAAAGAGCACATTTACAGATCACTTTTGAACGAGTATTAATAATAATTTGTTTACAAAAAATGTGATATCCCACCAAAAACATAAATGTGAAAAAGTTTAAAAACTGAACCCGACTACGGATTTTTTAGCCTATTTTACCCGGGGCATAATAACGAATGATTGACACCAAATTCATCAACATCAAATGAATAGTTTAGGAGCTACGGAGGAACATAGGTACGTAAATACATTATACAATTCGCAGTAGTCGTGTAAAAAAGACAAAAGTACATAATTGTCAATACACATAAAAACATCAGCCTTCAAAGTTTTCCAGCTGTAACATAGGTTCACACTATTTCAAAAAATATTCACCAGTTCTACCGTATCACATTAAAGCAGCTGATAAGATATTAGGCCGGTCATATCCGATATCCGATAAAATATATACGAGAGTAAATCAGCCGTGACATACCATCAATATCGAGCCTTCGTGTAGCGCAGCCTAATAACCTATGAATAAATCTATATATATTTTGATTAAATATTTACTTAAATGGTATTTTCTGCCAGATTTTCATAGTAAAAGAAAAGTAGTGCTTATTTTTATTAGACTTAGTGTGACGTCACGGTGTGCTACACTTTATACTGACAAAGTGACGTCACAAGCCACTCCTGAACTTTGATGCGCTTTATCTTTATCAATTGTTATTTATTTGATAAAGAAAAAAATTGGGTCCTATATTATTTCATAATCTCACTGACGGACTAAATAGAATTATAATTTTTCGACCCAGGATACATCCCTATTGCCAAAAAGTCGTTTAATCAGAAAAAATGGAGCTAGTTGCACGTTCCAAAGCCGTAGATCTCTCTGAAAAAGAAGAATTTGCATAGAAATCCATATAAAGAACATAGATGCCTGTCAGAATTGGCCTAGGTACATCTAATAAGTATAGAAAATACTTATTAGATGTACCTAGGCCAATTCCGACAGGCATCTATGTTCTTCTCAATTCTGGCATTAGAAGTTTCCGTTATTTTATAGCAAAGCTTATGAAAACTCTTGCACACTGAATTCAACCGCTAAAAGCAAACTAGAAAGCTTATTTCGAAAACGAACGGGTCCATATTGGCTCACCTAAAGTTCTTTACCCGAAATTGTTCTTCCTAACGATTTGTAATCCGAATGATCACTCTTCCTAAAAATTTTCATCCTAAAGTTTTCATTCATACTATTTGTAGTGCTACCGGCGATGTTCATAACACTCGTGTTTCCGAAAGTTGTTATTAATAATATCATTAATGTAAATATATTTAAACTCCTACTGTTTTTAATCATAACGCTTTTATCCCTAAACATAATTACCATAATATTTACACTCATACTCAAAAATAAACATTTACCAAGTGTAATAAAAAATATATTTGGGTAGAAGATGATATTTATAGTTTTAATTTGAGGGATGATTATTATTTGGGGTATGCTTTACATAACGTACTGAGTTGTGTCTATTGTTAAAGTTCATGTCGGTGTATTATCATTACGTGCATGTTTGTGTTAATGCTTTATTAATATAGAGAGAAAATAATTTAAAATCATTTAAAACCAGTCGCGGAGGATTGAAATTAGACGTACATGGATTTACATATGAAAAAAAACCTCACTGTACCATCCCAACCCCACGGAACCCCATGGTTATGGAAGATTTAAGCAACTAAGTCGACGGAGCCCCGCTGCGCGGCGCTCCTATTTCTGTCTGCAGGGTCTAAAGTAACCTAACATGAAGGAGATGACGGGAGCTGCGTGCGCTCGCTTTGCTCGCTCACTTCAGTTTCCGTCATCTCCTTCGAACCTAACCTATCCGTGTCGGGGTGCCCTAAGTTCCCGAGCTCGCTTCGCTCGCTCTTGGACTAATTCTCATTTTTTTACCTCACGAAAAACATACAAAAAAACATAACATTGCCGAGTCTTGAAATTTTTTATAAAGCTTTCTATTTATGAGTACTACCTACAAAAATAAAATGAACTTCCAAATCACGCAAAATTAATGTATATAATACTGATTATTATGAATAAAAAGAAATCTAAACAAAAAAGATATGACTTTGAATAAAAGTGTAAAAGATAGTTATGTTGAGAAAATATAGGTAAACAAATAAAAGTATAATAAATGTTTATTGCTACTGACATTATGAAGTTAAATGCTTCTGAATTATGAACATTAGAGACAGAGTAGTTAGGAATTGTGATTGTTAGGATGAAAAATGTTAGGAAGAACATTTTTGGATTTCCAATTATCGGAGTTGAAAATTTAGGTGAACTTTGGCGCACCCAAAACTAACACTTTTATCAAACACATAATTTTCACCACAAGCACGAGAAAAGTCGGGAAACGCAAATTGGAGCGCAATTTCACGGGTTATTAGCTTTTACATCATATTCATAACATACCAAGCGCGCTATCAGTGGTTATCGTTGATATACTCTTAACAACACAAATGATAAGTGGTCATTAGTACAAACAGGACGCTGGAAAGTTTCGACACCGCCCTAATCCAGGTGTATGGAGAGATTAGCGTGGATCTGCTGGATTAAATTCTTACCGTTATTAAGTATTGTGGTTTAAAGGGTTTAAGAGTTACATAACCACCTATTGCCTACATTAACCCTAAATACCACATTTATAGCCCCCTAACACGTATGGCAAGGCTATATAATGAACCGGCCCACTTGAAGGATTACCCTATCAAATTATACTCTAACCCTCTTACTAATAAACGCAGAATAAAGTTATACCAGGTATAACAAAGGTATACCCATACATTTTCATAGGTTTATACCTGGTATAACTTTATTCTGCGTTTATTTGTTAGAGGGTATGAGTTTCGCTTCATACATCCGGTCCGGTATAAACAGTGCGATCAATGTACGTCTACACAATTTATTTTGTTTTTGTTCTGGATTTAGGTCTAATGGACACACTTTATATTTTTCTCTAATATTCATTATGGCAATGTTATGCATACCTGTTATTTGCATCTTAACTGAATTGCCGATTTTAGATGTTATTTTATTTGAAATGTTAGTGACAGTGCTGTTTGTGTGATCTGTGTGCTTTATTTATTTGCTATTATAAATAGAGATTAAAAGTTCCACTACAGAAATGATAGGAAAAAGAATAGGAATAATTTATAGTATTCATAATAGCTACAGGAGTAGAAGGCCGAAAAAAATATGAATGGTCTAGTGAAAGATCCGATGATATGGCTGGCTACTGAGATGACTGCTTATAGAGTAGTATGGAAGAACCGTCGATCGCAAATAAATGAGGTTAATTTTCCGGTTAAAATCTCTATCAATCAACAAAATAATAGAGAATGCTCTACTTACAGTAGGCATATCCTTAAGATACGAAGATATGTTCACTCGTATAAGCCAGGCTCTTTCAATAAACACAACCATTTATTAGAAGCGTTTTAGGTTGAATAATCACGTAACACACGTATAGGGATTTAAACTTCGAAACGTCAAATATCACAAAAGTTGAAGGGCTGTTTTCATACCTCACACTCGTACAATCTCATACTATTAACATAATATTATACGCTCAAATATTTGAATAAGTTTATTACCAACCTGAACATTTAAATTAGTAATTTCTATGAGGATATATATAAAATTTTACTGAAAATTTGCCTAAATTCTGGCCTTATCTTCTGTGTGCTGAAAACCCTTAAAAACCAATAGCATAAAACAAACAAAACCGCTGAAACGGGCATAGTAAAGTAAGGAAAACAACATTGGGATCGTGAAAGGTCTGTGGAGGCACTTCCCTGTACACGCAAGGTTATACAAACTTAAAGTGACCACATCGGTCGGTACATTATTGCGATATTGCGGGTCATTTTAATAATTCTCGAAATAATGGTTATTAAGTTCGAATGATCCGAATAAATGAGGTATAAACAGAACTGTTTTTATTAAGTGCTTTTATCTATCTTAATCCTTTATGTTTTTCGTGACACCAGTCTGATTATTCACGGGGTGACCTTTTTTCGGACAAAGAATAAACATTGCCATTAAACTGGCACAGAGTACTCTGTGCCAGTTTAATGGCACTGGTACTGGTATAGAGCGTATACTTAACACGAAGCTCCTGGCATACCTAGAAACAAATACGGCTTCCGCCAAAATCGGTCTACTGAGAATCTTCTATCGTATGCCATTCACATATGGAGTGAGGTAAGCTTTCTTTATTCGGCCTGCCTGGTAGTCTATCTGATTGGATTGCAGACTGTCTGAGAGATCGGTCCATTCGAGTGTTTATCGATGGCTCATCGCACCTATGGGATATAAATGCCGGTGTCCCTCAGGGGTCGGTACTCTCAGCAACATTATTATTGCTGCACATTAACGATCTGCTAAAACCTTTGGGTATTCTGACGACAACACTGTTTCTTAGAGATACTTGTCGAACGCACAGGCTACTGGGCCGCAGATTCGGTCTCTCCGTGAGGTTATGATTGAGTGTTTGAACCTGTCCTTGCAGACAGCCTCTAAATAGGACAATGCCAATCTAGTCAGATTGAATGCTGCTAAAAACCCAGGCATGTCTTTATTCCGCTAAAAAGAGCCAATTTCACCCGGCTCCAACTTGCCGATATGTGACCCTGCCAATAACGGACCATCTTGAGCTTCTTGGCGTTACGTTGACATCGACTCTCAATTTTGGCCCATACCCGGCTCTCAATTTTACCTTTGCCTAAATAGGCAAAGGCTCAGCTGGCTGCTAAACTACTTCACGCTGGAACAGCTCTTCAATTTGTATGAAGCGCAAGTTCGATCTTGCATGGAGTACTGTTCTTATCTCTGGGACGGATCTGCCAAATATCAGCTTGATGCACTTCAGTCGATCGAAAAGCGGGCCAAGAGGCTCATCGGCAATGAGGCACTGGTCAATGGTCCCGCGCAGCGGGGCTCCGTCGCCGTTGTTACTTAAATAGTAATCGTACCTATTCAATATTAAAACCAATGTCAACTTTAAAATAATTTAAAAACACATATCTTTTTATTACCCGGCCCAATAGTATAGAGATGGGCATTATTCAGAAAGCCCGGTCAATTTAATTATTTCAATAGTTTTTATCATATCGCCTACTCATATTGGGCATTTTTCAAATTACCCGTGCATTATGAATAATGCAGTATTAATCACTTGGTCCATAACATTTATATGAAATCTCGTTTGTTGAAGAACCTACAAAATTGTGATATGCCAGAATATTATAAACCATAAACATTTAAACGAAACCTCACAAGTATTCATAACCTACTGACAACTAACGTCAGCCACAAGTTATCTGGTAATTATGCTGTATTGGACCTATCTAGCGAAGTAGTAGTGAGGCAGACATTCTTTCTTTAAAACCGAAAAGATTTTTACTATTTTATTTTTGTTTAGTTGCCTCAATGTTTGTTCAAAAACGTATTTCCTTTAAGTCTTTCTTTCTATCACATTTTCTACCTCATTTACAGTTAAGGAAACCTTACACAAAATATCTCATTACCGTTAAAATTAAATCCGAAAGCACTAAATTAGAAATGCTCATTTAAATAATTAATTGGGCCTTTAACGTAACAAAGGGAACTCGATACAATACGAACGGCTACATTATCTACATTCCTATAGTTTCGGATTGGTTCTTCATCAAAGACGGAATTTGAAAAGAATTTGAATGTGTGTAATTCTGTAACCCAGAAGTTTTTAATTTCGAGCTGTTTAGAGCACTCTAGGTGGACAGTTTTCTGTTGAAGTAAGTCAAATTGGCATCAATCTAAGAGTTTCGCTACACGCTCAATCTTATTTGCACAAAATCTTGTTTGTACGAGCATACATGTGCGTCAAGACGATAATGGTGGGAACACACGTGCGTACATGCTCATCAAGCAAGTCTCATCGAACAAAGTTTTTCTCCATACATGTTCCATCTTGCGTCTACACGTAAAAAGCTTGCTCGAAGAATATGTTTAGTGTGCGTTGAAACTCTTCGAGCAATAGACGATTCGACATTGTGTTTGGTGGGCATCAATCGTTCATAAGCTGCGTTTTTTTTACCCTTATCAGGTATCACTATGTTCTTTTCACGTAGTTTTCAACAAGCATTCTTCCTCCCGCTACATATTTATAAATTGTTTCACAAAATGAACGAAAGTCCGACATTTTACCTGCGCACCACACCCTCTTCACAAAAATATCAATCACGACTAACATGCTCGACGTCGCGGCTACAAGTACAAACATATTTGCTTCGAACATCGAGCAAGAATTACGGACGTTTGAATCTTGTTCGAATCGAACATTTTGGCTGGCTTCGAGCATTTGTCTTGAGACTTACATGGTACACGCGTTCGTAATTGCTCGAGATCGAGCAAGTTTATCGAGGATGTACGTACGTGTGTACCCACCATTAGATCCAATTTTCGCACAAACTGTTTGCGCATGCTAGATTGAGCGTGAAGGCAAACCCTAAACTAATATTTTTGAGAGGTAATATTGTTCGTTTTTAGGAGATCTTTGGATATACTTACTAGAAAGATACATCTACGATTACGACACTCGGCGATAATAGATACATCATCTACTATCGCCGAGTGTCGTAAGCTTTCAGAGAAATTTACGGTTCTTGTAAAATAGGTCAACAGGAGCGCAGCCTCGGGAATAAGCTAGTTCTGAATATATTCAATTTCGGTGATGTTAACCTAATTGTGTTAAGATACGCCGCGGCGGGGGTTCCATAGTTAACACCACTTATTCGGCCATCAATCCTAACTAATCCAATAACGAATCAGGCAAGCTCGGAATATATCTTTCATTTATTATTTTACCCTTGTTGTTATCCACCAATTGAGCTAAGGATAACTCTCCTAAACTCTTACTGCCGTGTTTATGTTTAACTTTCTCCCATAATTCAGCTCAATACCCTGCAATAAAAACTGGCGTTCGTAAGTTCTAGAAGCCTATTCAGCCTACCATTCCATTTTCACAGTTTATTTGAATATCTGTTAGTGTTTCCTCATTGATCTAATTGTGTATTCCGTTGCCATCATGTATATCGGCGTAGCATTGAGTGGTTGTATTAGCATGGCCGACGGTGTTGCAGTCACGGTCGTCCCGGCAGTCACCATCAACATGGCGTTGTTAATCGATACTTTCAGTCTCATTAACCTATTCACTCTTGACTTAAAGATCCCTAGATTGTAGCTATCGGGAAAAACAGACTCCGGCAGAGAATTCTACTCCTTAGCTGTACGAATAATAAAAGTGTTCCCAAAACGTTTTGTGCGTATGGGTGGGATGTCCACCATGAAACGATGGCGCATCGCCGTACGTCTTGTAGTCTGATGATGAATAATCCTAACCCTGATGATAAACCCTAGACCAGATTTTATTGAAGCAATTCCATCTATTTAACAAAACGTAACCGGATAAACCGGATCCATTGATAGTGTGCATTTTTTCGTCATGTTGTGCAAAAGTAACTACTAAAGCGGTGTCTCTTAAGTAGGTAGATAATGAAAGGCTGCACATACTAATGTTGCCCAGTAACCGATTAGCCAACAAGTGACCGATCGGGCACATAATTGACATTGAAATCGATATGAACCTCGCTTTATTGGCATTTCACACCTCATTGCATCGCGTGTGGGTTCTACGAGATAAATTACTTATTTCATATGTGTTTTACAGACAAAATAACATGCTGTGCAGTCGGAGGAATATATATATGTATATACCGTGCTAGCTGCGTGATCATCCGACTGCACAGCATGTTTTTTTCTTGTTTACAGGTTTTTACAGTCGGGTTTTTGATTTTTAAATTAGTTTTTGATTTTTAAATTAGTTTTTGATTTACATGTTAGTTGTATTTTTTTTTTTTGAATTGCGTTTAAACGTAAATATAAGTGGTAGGTATATATTTTTGTAATTACCTCTTAAAACACTATTTTGATATGCCACTCGATGGATTAGATGTAAAAAAAATGCACACAATATGGCGCCCAAAATCCGCCATGTTTGTTTTTTTTAACTTCACCTATCTAAGAACACTTGGGCGTAACTATACGAATTCTTAATTATATATTTTCACTTTTTAGTTGTGTTACATAATTCGCGAGTCTAGCAAGGTACCTATAATGCACAAGGTTATGCCTAGATTACCCAATTAATATCAAACTTGAACATAACCGCTGAAATAAGAGATAACTGTACACATCTGCGTACCCCTTTAGAGCGTACCGGCGCTACATGACGTTATGTAATATAATGGCGTATACAATAAACAGACATGCAATTGCAACAATAAGGAAAGATTTGCTGTTGTTTATTGAAGAGTTCTGTGTATAATCTCCGAAGTTCTTCACCAGACCTTCACTAATTAAATGGGACCACATGAGAAGCACCAGCTTTTAAATAAAAAAAGAATCATCAAAATCGGTTCACGTACCTAGTAAAAAGTTCTGAGGCAACACACATAAATCAAATAACGACACTAAGTAAAAATATGGCGACTTTTTTTTTAGAGGAAACACGAAGTACCCTCGTACTTAATCCCAATATCAGACAGGAACCCAGTTTAAGAGGGACCGATAAGATAAAATAGAACAATATAAAATGTGAAAAGGTAGCGCCCGCTCGTAAGAAAAAAACCCTCCTTTGACAGGCATCTATAATAAAGGTACCTACGCTGAGGTCAAGTTCAAGGTAACCTCTCAACAACCACTTGTTGTTTTTACATTATAACCAGAGTTCAATTAATTAATTTCAAACTGTGGCTACATTTTAATACCTCAAAAAAACAAACTATTTTAATTTTCCTTTAACTCAAATAAATATAATCTTGAGTAAAATGTTTTAGGCTTTTGGTACTTCAGATTTCAACAAGTTTTAGCTCTCACAATGTTTGAACATTTCAAAATAAACTTTCAGGCTACGAGATATGTTAAAGTAGCAACTTATAATATTAATATTATAATATTTTCAACAAAGTCCTAAATTCTACACAAGTGAGTCATCTGGCGTTGATATATAAGTAGTCATAACATAATGACGTACATAATGAAATTAAATGTTACCAGAAATTACTTAAATAAACTAAGAAGTTTACCTGACAGTGCTAAATTCAGCAGTATTGTCACCAACGAAATGGTGCTCATATTCAAATTCCTTAAGATGATGAAACAAAAAGACCTAATTGTCATAGTAACAACTATCTACTAAATACCTCAGTAAGATGTCGAGTATTCATTAACAACTCGACACGTTACTCATCGCGGAGCAGAGGCTTTCATTACATTCTAATTAGTCAGACGTTTCGCAAATTACTAGTCTTAATTGTACAAACTACAAACACCCAGTTTAGAATAGTCACAAGAAATAATTTTAGGATTCAACAGCACATCGAAAACATTATCGAATGACCCAAAATAAACCTTGATATGTCGTTGACATTACTGACAAATGCTTGAGGCTTTTGAATGCTTATATGTCAAAGGAGGGACAAAAAATGAAGTATCAAGTGACAAAAGATGTAACGATTATCTCTATTGTCCCTTACTTTTGGTGTGTATAATGGAATGACTGAACATTTGTATGCTCTTACAAGTGTCCCCTTACTAAACAAAAGTAAAGTTATAGGTATACCAACGTACAGAACCCAACCACGCCGGAGTGTCTTAAATAGCCTCAGCCAGATTTTATGTTACACTTATTTGCATTTCATCGCTGCTATTAACAAAATGTTCGCTGTGAATAGCTTTGAACGAAACGAAATTATTTTTTTGACGTCACACAAAAGTTGCGCTGCGCACTGATTGAGAAGATAAATTCTTCTTTGAAAATTTACCGAGTTTGACGTAGCTAGGTCGGCCCTGATTCCCTGAAATCCTGAATAAGAGATGTTGTGTATTTCAGATGCTAATACTCGTACGATACATACTCATAAATCTTGCGACCCCTGAATTAGCAATTCTGCGGCTAAACGAACCGTTCTGTCTAGTGTTATTAGCATACATTGTTGTGTGTCTTAAAATAATAATAATAATCTGTAACAAACAGGAATATTTTTCTCGTT
The DNA here is from genome assembly GCA_949775005.1 of Orthosia gothica. Classification (NCBI taxonomy): domain Eukaryota; kingdom Metazoa; phylum Arthropoda; class Insecta; order Lepidoptera; family Noctuidae; genus Orthosia; species Orthosia gothica. The sequence goes on from OX459058.1 coordinate 18,126,619, forward strand.
TGTCACACCACTGATTTTTCCACACCATTTATTCCTAACTAGTGCTGTCCTAGTTATACTAAATGGTTTTTCAACCTTACCGACTCGTAGTCACACCACATTATCACACTAGTATGACAAACAGGATTGTTTTTCTTGTTTCATTTTTTTCAATAAGGGCGGTTAGATGTTGAAATGAAATAAAAAAAGCTGTGTGTAAGGTATTAACAAAATTCTTTTTTCATGAAAGGCTTAATTGTGCCATTAAGTGTGGAATATGATATGCAAACGTTCAAATGCCCGTCTCGGCTATTTAGTGTTACGGATCCGAGTGGTCCAATTTTTTAATGACTCTTCTGCATAGATCCGGATCTGAATTTGAGCAATGGCCATGTCATCGGTCGATTGTGGTTTGTTTGCATAGGCCTACGACTTCAAAAAACCTTACAAGAAAAGGTCTATCGGCCTCAAATCGCATGACCTTGGTGGCCAATTCACATCAGCTCTGCAGTCGCTAATGCAGTTTTTTTATCATTTGAACGTGCTGTTCAATCGTGTAACTTGCCATGGTGATTTGGCATAAGTAACTGAATAATAAATTATTAACAGTATTATTCAATGAAAAGGAAATTGAAATCGAAAAAAAAAAGAAGGTTCGACCAAACTGATAAAGATTTTTTTTTTTTTGAGCGCTTGGTGCGAATTGGTGGAATGGCAACAAGGTAAGGCTGGTAAGTTGCAGTGGGTCTAGATGTCCGATGGTAGAAGGGGGCTGGTGGGATGAGGTCGTGGAGCTCTTGAGCACACTCACCGAAGTACAGTCTGTAGAAGACCGACAAGCAGGCAACCTTGCGGCGATGAACCAAGCTATTAAGCTTGGCATCCACCAGTTCAACGTCGCCGATGAGCCTCTTGGCTTTGCGTTCCACCGAGTCAAGCGCGGCAAGCTGATACTTTGCTGAGCCATCCCAAAGGTGGCTGCAATACTCCATGCAGTGTCGGACTTGCGCTTTGTAAAGGGTTAAAAGCTGTCCAGGCGTGAAGTATCGCTTCACTCCATTTAGGATGCCCAGTTTTTTGGCCGCAATTTGGGCTTTGTACTCAATGGATGCGCCGAAGTTGAGACTGGATGTCAACTCCATGCCTTCATGCCAATTTCCTGCCAATTAAAACTTTTAAATGGTGAAATACTCGTATCATTGGGAAATTTCCTTGAAACATTGCGTTAAAAACGTAATTTTGTTTTTTAATAAAAAACTTCAAATTCCGTTTTTAACGCAATGTTTCTAGAAAATCCTTCTTTTATTTCGATATCAATGTCCTTTTGATTGAATACTGTTAATAATTTTAGTATGGTTAGATAAGGTTGCATTATCATATGAACTGAAATGGGGGGCTGAAATAGTGGATTCTAGTGGAACGAGTGGCTATAGATTGCACTTCTTACCACAAAATATGATATATAATTCCATTTGTATTAGTTTTATTTTGTCTTTCCTAAGAAATGAATACACTTTGTACCTTATTATGAAAAAGTTGGCAGAAATATAACTAAAAGTAGAAAATCTAAATAGTCGGCAAAGAACGAAAGTCGGCAAACGCCGATCAGCAGATCGACTTTATTAGAATATATAGGTACTGCATTAGCAATTATCGTATACATGGTGTGGAAAAATCAGTGGTGTGACAAACGAGAAAAAAAATCCTGTTTGTCACACTGGTGTGATAATCTGGTGTGACTACGAGTCAGCAACGAAATAAACAAAGAAAATGAACTCCATGTTTTATTGTGAGCTGTGGAAACCCAACCTTAGTATGTATAGACAATCAAATAAAGATATCTAGATTTTTTGGGGAAAAAATATTTTTTCTGCTTTGAACTCATTGAACCTACTAGATCTGTTTAATAAAATACACAGATTTGGGTTATATATCAAACAACTCAAGGTAAGGTATATTTTTTATTTAGTTTCACATAGATAGAAACTCAATATTGCATTTCGAAAAACAACAGACATATCATTCTAAGATCTATCTGATCTTTTGTTGAGCTAAAAAAAGGAATAAGTTTATTTACATTTTTTTTTCCACTACACGTGTTTATAATCCAGTTGTTTAATCGTACATCACAAACAAGAGTAACGAGACAAAACAAAAAATGATTTCTTTTCCAATTTGTTTTTCTTGGGCTATTCCCCCACTTCAATATTCATTATTTAGAATAGTGTTTGTTTCAGTATCCACAAGAAAGGCTTTGCTTCTATCTGCGCCATTGCATATTGGCATGAATGATTTCAATCAGTTCTTTGATTGTTTTTAATCAATGAAGACGTATTGGCGCTATCGATTAACATTTAGTTCAATAGAAATAATGATGAGTATCAATAGTAAAGTGCTGAAATTATATCTTGTCTACATTTATCAGCGTCAATTAGTATTTTTCAATTAATCACTTCTCTTCTTTTGATGCTAGAATCTTCTCAAAAACTGCCCGAGTATCCAACGCACCTGGTAGTACCATTGATACTGCAGATCTCGATAGGGTGAGGTGACAACATACTTTCAAGTTGGTGGCCAGTGGTAGAGTCGTGTTTATAATGACTCAACTCAATGAGACATGATCATACTTACAGTATTTCTAAGAAAGTTCCGAATCACAGTTGTTAGCAAGTTCTTACCTTACAACTTCTGAACAGACAAGTTTTAAAGTCGAATTTGGAGGACGATATATACTTGTTTCAGCTGAAATTAAGTTTCAGTTCGACCTTATTACAGTTTATAGTCCAATAGTTTCGTAGAACATTTGACACCGAAGATCGCGCACAAGGATTTTCGCTTGTTTTGCGTTGAGAAACACGCCCTTGTTTTGATTCTCGTCGATAGTTCTTGTTATTAGACCAAGACCTAACCTTTTCAAAAGCTTTATAAATATTGGACATTAGGCTGATATGTCTGTAGTTGTTTATTTCGCTCTTGTTGCCCTTTCTGTGTAGTATTGTTATAGTAGTATTCGTCCACTGAGTTGGTTTTGATTCGGCCTGTACATAAATCGTTAAAAATTTGTTTTAGTCCATTTTTTATAATTTTTATTCTGTTTTTAGTATTTGTTGTTATAGTGGCAACTGAAATACATCATCTGTAAAAATTTCAACTGCCTAGCTATCACGGTTCATGAGATACAGCCTGGTGACAGACGGACGGACAGACAGACAGACGGACTGCGGAGTCTTAGTAATAGATTCCCGTTTTACCATTTGGGCACGTAACCCTAAAAAAAGAGGTTTCTCCTTACTGTCCCCAGACGGCGCTTATCGATTTCAATACAAATTAACGTTTACGTTAACGCAAATGAGCGTGAGTAGAAACTCACACTACGCCCACTTGTACTTAGGCTTGTTTTTCTATCCTTAACACAAACGTTTAAATAAAAGTAACACACAGCTACACAGTAAACGTTGACAAACAATAAGCTTTGCTTAAACCAGGATTAACAACATAGCACCTGAGGCACTTGCCAATAGCCACGCACTCGGTTAGGTCAGCAAAAAGCTATTACCCGACACAAGCAGCTCAAGGACCTTAAGGCAAATTATGTTGTCTTGGAATTCAACGGCAAGCGATTACTGGAAAAGGAGGCAACAAACAACGAGGCTGATTATTAAAAGATTTTTCTGTGTTTATATTTTCTTTTCTTTTTTAAGTACTGACCAACAATGTGTATTAAAGACAGGAAAATCATGTTATCAACAAAGCTTTATGAGTAATTTCGACGTCTAATAAAATTCCATCTGGAGCCGTGCTAATTTGAGTTTTTATGAACATTGGACACTGCCATATTACATTCTTTTTAATTTTTCATGGTATTATGACTGTAACGAGAACAGTGGTGGCTCAGTGGTATCGGCCGCAATTTACAGGTCGTGGGTTCGAACCCAGACAGGCGCTTAATTTGTGTCATTTATTTCATCTCATAATTTTTTTCAAAACGGTGAAGACAAACATCATGAAGAAACCGGATTGACCTAGAACTAAAAATTCGAAGACATGACGCACAGGGCCCGAGTAGTGGATTACGGCCCATTCCCTCTCACAGAGAGGAGGCCTGAGTCCCAGCAGTGGGAACATTAATAGGCTGATCTATTTATTTAGGTTGGCCTACAATTGTTTACACATTACATTTCATTTAAAAGTACACACAATACATTTTTAAGTGCAACAAATATTTACAGGCTAACACCACATGCACTTTTTTAATTACCCGACTGCCAAAGGAGGGTAATGTGTTTATCAGTGTATGTATGTATGTTTGTTGTGCAGTCGGAGGATACATATTCGTGAGCTGGCTGACCAAAACCACTTGTAACCTCCGACTGCACGGCATGATTTTCTTCTTGATTACGTCTTTTTAGTTCGACCTGAAAAATGTGGTCGTCCGAAAACTTTGGTCGATAATAACGAATTAAAGGCTATTGTGAAAGCTGATGATACTCTACGGCTGAATTAGCAGTAGCTTTCGACGTTAGCATCAAAACAATATTGGCTTTAACAATATGTAGAAAAGCTTGACAAATGGGTACCCCACGAACTCAATGATCGCCAGCGCGAAAAACGATTGGAGACATGCCTCGCACTGCTCAATAGGCACACACACAAAGAAATTTTGAAAAGAACTGAACACAATGATGGAGAAGCTCACACGTCTCCAACCAGCTTTGGCCATTCACTCATCTTCAGGGCTCCGGCACGACAACGTGTGACCTTATACTGCACAGCAGACGGTGTCCAAGTTACAAGAGCTGAGGTTGGAAGCTCTCCGTCATCCGCCATACTCACCAGACATTTTTTTTTTTCTAGGAGATATTCTCATGCATACTGCGGGGAGATAGCGCAGTTATGTGGGACTCTAACCCACTAAAACTCCAAGGTGTCCTCCTGAGCCGTTTATGGCGGGAACACGGGCACGCTTTAGCACTCACCGCGAACCCGCCGCGGTTGTCGGTCACCGGACCCTCTTCTAGGGAATTCTGCCCCCCCCCCCTATCACCGGCGCACCAGAACACACTGTATACCGTGACCAACCCAGGGATCAAACCAGCACTTGGGCACCAGACGACCCCGTGTATGGCATATGGCACCGTTGGTCCCCCTGTGACGGGTCAAGGTCTATAGGCCCGCCACCTGCCATTTTTCGGCCGCAGGTGATAGGGAGAGCAGCCAACGCTATACCGACACTCCTCCTCCTCTGCGGCCCCACCGCGTCAGCCATCAGACGGCGGCTACCCCGTCCAGGCCGCGAAAGGAAGGGAGAGCGGCGCACCGTACCGGCACTCCTCTGCCACGGTGGCCTCCAACCCTCAGCCGCGATATCGTATGGGACCTGAGACGCTTCATAAGACATCGCGGCCCGCCTCAGTTGCAATTTCGCCTGTTACTAAGCGGCACCGCAAGGTATTAGTTGGCCGCTACGTCGTCGGCTTAAAAGCCCTGACGAGCGGCCCTTCCGACCCCGAGTGGGTTCCTCTTCGCTTCACCGTGGGTGACCAAGTCACGGTTACTGAGCTTCCCCGCTTCGTCAATGCGGGAACCCGCCGGGGTGGATACTCACCAGACCTAGCGCCTACATACTTCTACTCTTTCCAGAATTTGGATAACTTCTTGGCGGGAAAAAATTCAACACCCGAGAGGCAGTACCAAAATGCTGTGAAGAATTTGTTGCCGCCAGTTCATATGATTTCTTAAAACGTACGGGTCGTATACGCCTTGCACGTCATTTTTTTGCGAAACCTGAGAGGTACACATTTTTTCATTGAATGTACTAAATAGAACAATTTGAGAACAACATCCTCACAAAGTTTCAACAAATTCGGAGACTATTGACGTACGGGGCGTGTGACGCGCATCGATTGCATGGGTTTTAGATTAATAGAAAAAAATAATATGAAAAAAAACACGTTAACTTATTTCATAGGCAAAGACCGTATAAACTCATGAGCAGAACACCACTAAACTCAGTCCGTAGGGAATCTCTTTAATTTTGCCAGCACTTTGCTAGACTTTGCTTTCCTGTCCTCTATCATAACATCTACGCCTACGGTACAAAGTATAAAGTAAACAGTGCCTTAAAATATCTAAACTGCTAAGGAAATCGAGGGAAAGAACTCCATATAAACATTACCGAATGATATCTTTCAAACCTTATACATCAACGGAAGAAATACTAAATTGCGCCAAATTGTTCGATGTTACTCCTAATGATCGAATCATTGTTTGTGTTGGACAACATGACTCAAACGTTCTCAAAATAATGTCAGAACTATGTATATTTCTAAAGTCAGCTCAATGTCCTATATTTGTATTAAAAGTTTTTAATAATATACATTTAAATGAATATAAAATTAATGAAATGCTAATGATTATAAGTAACCAATACAAAAATTTTAATTTATATACTATATATGTATATGATTTTTGTAAGCAGATTAATTCTACTCTGGATCAAATCGATTACAAGCTTAAATTTCTTACTTACAAAACTACTTCTTTAACTACAGGTAACAATACTGTGATGCAAAAAAACAAGAACTACTCGCGAAACATACGGGTTAATCAAGTAGACCTATGTTCAAATAATTCCAAAATAAAACTGGTATATCGTAGTACACAAACAGAACGAAATATTTTGCAAAATGATAGTGACATTTGTACGAATACAGACGAATTTTATCGTGACTAAATTCTTAAGAGTGCTTCATCAAAATGTAGCAGGTATCTTGAGTAAGCGTTATAATTTGGAGATACAGTTGTCTACCAACAAATAACATCTGGATCAGTATTTTGTGAATAAAGATTCACAAAATACTGATCCAGATGTTATTTGTTTGACCGAAACATTTATTGATAAGGGTAATGAGTGCCTTATTAAAGTATCTGGTTATGATTTGGCAGTCTCATATTGTAGACCAACTAAACAAAAGCGTGGAGGTGTTGCAATTGTTGTTAAACGTGGTATGAATTACAAAGAATTGTCCTTCCTGAGGGAACACTTTCTTGATAAACACTTTGAAAGTTGCGGCTTGGAATTAGCTTCACATAACATTTTCATAATAGCTTTATATAGGACACCAAATTCAGATTTCTCTATATTTGTGATGAAACTAACTGCAGTACTTTACTATATAAACCATAAATACAAAGCGAAAAAAATAATTCTACTAGGTGATTTAAACGTAAACACTTTAAATCCAGATTACAAAACCAAACATCTTCAGAATCTTGCTGCATATTATAATTTAATTTTGCATATTACTGACCGGACGCGGCAGAATACCTGTATCGATCACATCATAAGTAATATCCCACTCGCGAAAGGCGAGCTTCTGAATTGGGATATATCTGACCATAATACTACGCAAATGTTAAGTGTCCCTGTTAATCATAAGGAAATACCTCAAGAGTACTATATTTTTAAAAGAGACTATAGTTCGGAAAACATCCTTAAATTCAAGGAATGTTTGTCTGAACTTTCCTTCTCAGCAGTCTATAGCCAACTTAACATTAATTTGGCATATAAATCTTTTCAGGAATTGTTTCTGTTGTTTTATAAGTTGTGTTTCCCAAAAGTAAGAATTAAAATGACAACCAAATGTAAGAAAACGAATTGGATAACTAAAGGGTTAAGAATTAGCAGTAAACGTAAACGCTCATTTCGTTTTATATATTATAAGAATAAGTCAAACTGCAACAAGATAATATATAAAAAATATAGTAAATTGCTAAGATGTTGTATCACAAGTTCTATTAAAATATTAAATGACAACACATTAAAATATTCAAAAATAAAAGTAAAGCGGCTTGGACACTTATTAAGCAAGCATCTGAATATACTAACAAATTATCATTGATAACGAATTTAAACATAGATAATAAAGTTATAGACAACCCAAAAAGAATTGTGGACTCGTTTAATGACTATTGGATAGACTTAACAAACCAATGCAGCAATCAGGGGGGTGACCACAAGCTCTTAGAGTAAGGTTATTTTGAGATCGAGTAAGGGACAGATGTATCTGACTTGTATACATCTGTCACTTACTCGATCTCAAAATAACCTTACTCTAAGAGCTTGTGGTTACCCCCCTGGTAAGAGATACATGCAAAACTAACACCTGCGATAGTCTGTTCCTTCGGCCATACGGTTACAATGACATTCAAAAATTTATACTTTCCCTAAACAACACAGGAGCAGTTGGGTATGATGAGATTTCGACTAAAATTCTAAAGGCTGTAATTATTATAAATTCATTTGTTTTTGTGTCATGTACTAATTACTAACATTAGTTATAAGGTTGTGTACTAACAAAGAATGGACTCTAAAATTGTCTGAATTTGAAATATTTTTTTTTTTTTTTTTTTTTTTAATTTAGTGGAAATAACTCCTGTGTTGACACACTTAATAAATCTGTCATTCACAGAAGGCTGCTTCTCAAAGTTGTTAAAGTTTGTAATTGTTAAGCCGCTTCATAAAAAAAGGCGATAGCTCGAAAATAGATAATTACAGACCAATTAGTCTCATACCAATAATCTCTAAAGTTTTTGAAAAAGCAATGCAACAGCGTCTCTTAGAATTTATTGGAAAGCAGTCGATTCTTAAGAACAATACGGATTTAAAAAAAAGAAATCGACCACTCTTGCATGCTTCAATCTGGTAAAAAATATAATTGATGAAGTGGATATAGGTAACCGGGTATCTGTTATCTTCTTCGATATGTCGACAGCTTTCGACTTTGTGTCTCATAAATTGTTGCTTGCAAAGTTAGAGTTGAAGAGTTAGAGTTCCCACAGGGGAGCGATTTAGGACCCCCTTTATTCTTAATATATATTAATGATTTGCCTGAACATACACCAAATCCATGCACTTTATTTGCAGATGACATTTCAATTATAATGACATCATCAATTAATACTGACATTGATAATTACAGACTTGACATTAATAATACAATTAATTCAACAATTTCCTGGTTAAAATGTAATAATTTGAATGTAAATATAAATAAAACAAAAATTGTTCAATTTGGGACTTACGGTCGTAAGCGAGTAAAACTAAATATTAATTATAATGGACAACCGCTACCAGAGGAAGGGGAAACTAGTTTTCTGGGAGTTATACTGGATGGCTACTTCTCCTGGAAACCACACGTAGAAAACATATGCAACAAATTAAACAAATTCATTTATGTTCTCTACACACTGCGAAAGACCTCGTCACAGAGTACGATGTTAACCGCGTATCACGGCTGCGTTTCATCGACTTTACAATACGGCCTTATACTATGGGGTAACTCAACAGACGCTGATAAAGTCTTTAGGGTACAAAAAAAATGCGTTCGAGCGATATATGGCATTCCACCATGGAAATCTTGTAAACCGTTGTTTCAAAGGTTGAAACGCCTTACTTTGCCCAGTATGTATATCTTAGAATGTGCTAAATTTGTCCGACAGCACTTTGACCTGTTTAAGAAGGCACAAGACCGTAGCCCTAGAATAGTAAGAGATTCAGATAGAATAGTTCTGCCTAGGGCACCAAAGACCTCTCTGTATAAAAAGAACTGTTATTGTATGTGTGGATTTATATATAACAAAATACCAAAGATCTTTAAAGAGTTACTAACCTAACCTAACCTAACAATTTATTTTTTTCAAAATTAAAATTATGGCTAATAGAAAAACAATTTTATTCCATAAATGAATTTATAAATACATAATGGTTAATGTGATGACAATTAATAATTAAACTTATAATTGTAAAATAATAGAAAAATCATGCATGCCATTGGACATAAACACTATAGCCTAGCATTGAATATATTGTAATGTTTTGCATGTCAAATGTTTGGCTATGTATTAGGAATCTATTTATAACTTACTTAAACACCTACACTGTACCAAAACTTATTGCAAATAAATGAATGAATGAATGAAAGCTAGACTTAAAATTAAGATATCATTTATTATATGTATGCTTTATTTGCGTCTTATTCTGTACCTGTTCTTTATCCGTTTATATTTGTATCTCAAGAAAATAAAAGATCATCTTCTTCGCAAAAGAAGTATGTAAGGATCGTAGCAAGTGGCGTTCTGTAGTTTCTGCCTACCCCCATGGGAAAAAGGCGTGAGTTTATGTATGTATGTATGTATTTGTATCTCATGAATCTTTCTAATGTGTGTAATCTTCCATAGTTGACGGGCCGAAAACAATTCCTATAAACAGACCGGCAGGCATTACGTATCTTGCAAAAGCAAAACGAAAGTGATTTTTGCGCAATAATTGCTCTTCAATACAGAAGTTTTAGAGTTTTCGGCGGTTCTTTTAGAAACAAGGTGCATTTGACAAACAGCGAGTGATTAGCAAATGATAGTGCAGAACCTACCATACCTACACTGTAGTAATTCCGACTTTTATGACACAAATCGTTTGATTGTGCAATGATTGTTGATTGCTGTTTCTTACGTAATAAGCCTGCCGGAACAGTACCAATCAATAGTAAATCAATAGTAAATCTTTTTCTATGGCACCAATCCGACCGTATCTTTTTATATGTGTCACCTCAGAACTTTTTACAAGGTGAACCGATTTTGATGATTTTTTTTTATTTGAAAGCTGGTTGATCAGGTGAAAAACTTCGGAGATATTCAACAGAACTCTTCATTTAACAAAAGCAAATCTCTTGGGATTGTTGCAATCGCATGTCTGCTTATTGTTTACGTAATTTTATAACATAATATCACGGTACGCTCTAAAGGAGCACGCAGACGTGTACTGGGGGGTGACCACAAGCTCTTAGAGTAAGGTTATTTTGAGTGTGTGTAAGGGACAGATGTATATGACGTGTAAACATCTGTCACTTACTCGATCTCAAAATAACCTTTCTCTAAGAGATTGTGGTCTCATCCCAGTTCACCGGCCCTGGTACACTCTCATTTCACTGGTTATGTTCAAGTTTTATGTTATTCGGGTAATCTATTCTCGCGTAAATTTGTGCATTATAGGTGATTATAGGTACTTAACTATAGAACTTGTTCATGAAAAATAATAAACTTTTTACAAAAAAATACAACCGACTTCTGAAATCGATGTACCTGTTCTTTGTTGTTTCTTCGTTTTTTGATACCGACTGCCGAAAGTGAAGTTATTTTATATAATATACTCTGCATTGTTCATTTTTCTATTTTATCGCTAATGTAAGGGACGGACCCCTATAACACTGGAATTTCCTAGCATGGGGGTCATTAATCGTGTATTTTGTTCCCCACCAATTGCATCCTAAGTTAAGTGTCATCTGTAATTCTATACTTTTTGTCAAATAAATTATTACTATTTATATTACTATGTTCCACTTTACAGTGTTTTTTTCGGAAGTCAGTTGTTTTTTTTTTTGTAAAAACATTTTTCTCTCTGCCCTTGTCCTATGTTACCTGAGGACATTGCATTTGGAATGAAATGTTTTCCTATTCCATTGTTCTCCGTCAGCTGTGACATTTTAATTCATAGCACCCTTCTGTTGCTGCAGTCTCTCCCCATCATCCATTTATTTTCAAAATTTCTCAAAAGACTAACCATTGACCATTTTATTTTCCAGATAGGACCGCTAATTGATGTAAGATGGCAAATGCCTCCGATAAGTCGAGAAGATGCCAGAAAGATCGCTATACAAGTCACTCCACCCGATGGAGAAGAAGATGACGACGACGACTTCATAATACCGGCGCTGCGCATGCGACGGAAGCTCAGCACGCCGCTCAGCGCCATGCCTGATGGACTGCTTAGCTTACGAAGTAAGTCTCTTGATGTGTTGATACGTAGTTGTAGAACAGGATGACCTATTTTAGGGGGTGACATACAAAACCCATGGAAGTTAATGATTTAACTATGGGATTATTCAATAACAAGAAAAATACAACTTTTCTCAACATTTTGTCGAGTTGGTCATATTATTTGCATTTTTTGGACTCACACAGTTTTTTTTTTTTAAATATGTATTTTCTTGACTCCTGCGCGAGTTACGAAAATATTTTTCTTTCATTCATTGATAATTATTTTACTAATGAATTTAATGTCACCCTGTATATATTCCGAACTATGCAGGTAATTATGTATTATGGATCGGATCTGTCTCATTGGAATATTGAATATCTTCCTGTGAGACTGCACTGATTGCGAAAACTATTTCACTGTTAGACAGCTACACTATCGTCGTAACCTCAGGGTCATGGATTAATTCTCATCCCAGCAAAAAGCTATAAGCATGTACGTAATAAAATATTCACGCTTCGTGGGAGATACTTGTAAAGTGTTAAAAACAATAACAAAGTTCCGCTACCCGGTTTACATGACTTATATCACAGCTGAGAATGCTGAAATTATAGACGTTATTCTAATAATAACAGAAGCCAATTTCATTCATTAGTCACTTAGTAATTGTGATAAAGAGCTCCCAAAGATATCTCGAGCCACTTTCAAGGCTAATAGATTGTCCTTAATAAGGTAGGTGTACCACCTATTAATGTCTATCTACGGTAGATTTTCAAGTCACACCCTTCTTAGCACTACCTGGAAGGATAGCACTTACCTGACTGAATTCTGTATGAATATAATGTTGGAGAATATTGGTTTTAGAAACTTTATGAAAGCGAATTCTACGAAATTAGTTTTCCAATATATTGTACCTTGAAAATTAACACAAAGTTATAATTTCAAAGGATTTCAAACAGACACCTATCGTTTCTAAACTGATCCTAAGTTGAAATGTGAATAAAACCCTGTATGTGGATGTACAGTTGATATGTTTATACCTTGGTCAGTTTTCAAATACACACAAAATCAAAACTCAAACAGTGTAAAATTTTTGCAACTTTGTGTCATTTTGCGATCTTGACGTTATGACAATACTGCGTCCGTCAAGTCGTAAAGCAGATTATAGAGGAGCAAACAAAAACATATATTATGGTGACGATCCTATTTTATCGTGAGTTTACGTACTTAACAGGTAATTATATTTTTATTTAATCGAAAGGTGTTTTCAACCTTTCAATATGTTTCAATATATTTACTTTGAAATTATTTCAAAGAAAAGATTTAACACACATCATTAATTATCGAACAGCCAACAGTATCTATACATAATAAGGGCTTGCATAGGTACTTTATAGTTTCGAACTTTCAACTATCCTAGGTTAAGTATTAGAAGTATTTTTCTTTGAAAGTAATGTAACTCACCCTAGGTACGGTACTTTTTTTAATTAAAATCTGTAGCAAACGGAAGAAACTCAGAGCGTATGACGAACAAAGGATACGGCTAATTAATAGGGCTATACAAGCTCCTGTACCCAAAACTGTCTTAGCGCTTCGCAAGTGTTCTTGACTTTAATGAAGGAATGACGTAATTAGGCGACGGTAACCAATTAAGATCAGAGGCTTCAGACCAGTGGTTCCCAACCTTTTTTAACTTGGGATCACTTTGACTTCTTTGTTGTTAGCACCAAGACCTCAATCGTAGTAGTACATTTAACTGTGTTTACCTAACAATAAACTCCATCACAAATTAATTATCATAAATTTACACTTCGAAGGTGATGATTGACATACCAAAAGGGATTGGTCACGTGACACTTTGGTAGCGTGTCACTTTTTCAATCGCATATGTTCAATCGAATAACGGTAGTCCTATAATTTCCACAGATCTCCGCACTTCACCAACACGGTCGCTGTCTACTCTGGACCGGACGAAGCGCCGCTTCAGCACCATGGTGTCAAGCGCAGCCGCCGCAGCAGTGTCCCGACGACTGTCGGCAACCATCGGCTGGTGCCTCGCCGGGCCGACGCAAGTCAAGCCGCAGATAGTCCGACAAGGCCGCGCCCTTTGCCTACAATACATTAAGACTCAGATTAGGAGATCCACCTCATGTAATAAAAAGGTAATATGATCACATTCTAGCTTAATTTATTTGACATTAACTTTTCACACTCATCTCTTAAAAGTTTTTTTTGTTTACAGCAAATTGTAATGAAACGGTTACAACGAATGTTGGAGACTGAATGTGGGGAGGAGGCTGCGACTAACTCGGAGTCAGGAGTGATGGCGGGGATGCGTGCGCTGTGCGCGGCGCTGGAGAGAAAGCGACCCGACGCCTTCCGCCAGGTCGCCAGGCAGGCCACGCGAGCGCCGTCAGCCATGCTGCGTTCAGACACAGCACTAGCAGAACTGGCACTCGCGCTAGCAAGGCGCATCACTAGAGAAAATATTACCTGGTCGAAGGTAAACGAATATTATATTGACCTTATCTTGGCTTTCGGTCATTAACTTTAAAAGTGTAACTAACGATAACGCCTCTATAGAACCACATCGTCAAAAGGTCCTGCGTAGTTTCCCTTGTTGCTACTTGTGATACTTAGATGCCCGTCTAATTTGAGATATTATTACTAAAGTTTTAGGAGACCTTACAATTGAAACCTAGCCCTATTCTAGAACTTCACGTTACGCCGAAACTTTCAACAGTTTAACGTAAGAATCTCCTCGAATCAGTTTAGTTGAATCAAGCCAAGATTCTAACAGTAACTAAAAGCTTTGCGTAACCTTCAAATAATTCTGTAGGTATTCTACTCTCTAGGTATTTGAGTTCTGAAGTGAACAAATATAGAACCAAGCATAATAGTGTTCGTGTCTTAAAAAAATTCGGCCAATTGTATGTCGGGCCACGCGCAGAAATAGGGTTCCGTATATGCACAATAGTGCGAACTAAGAAGAGGGCTTTTTGTTGTTTCATGAGTATTTAAACGGTTTCGGTGGCTCACACATACATTTTATAAGTTAAAAAATAAATAAAATAAAAAAATACTACTTAACTATACTATACTAACTATACTTAACTATACTATACTAACCATACTTAACTATACTATACTAACTATACTTATTTATATTTTTCCTGTATGTATATAATTTAACATCAGTTACCAGGTCAGGCTGTCTTGCGACATAGGCCTCCTCAAGTTGCCTCCAGCTTTGCCTGTCCATTGCTGTCCTTCTCCAAACCTTAGGCAGATCATCTACCCATCTTTTTTTCTGCCTTCCTCTACGTCTTTTTCCGTCCCGCGGGTACCATTCTGTTACTTTTTTGGTCCACTTTCCTGTTGTTGATCTCATCATGTGACCAGTCCATTTCCATTTGGTGATGCTTCTAATTGTTGTAGCTTTCCATTTGTCTTTCAACCTTAGTCCCAACATACTTCTTTCCATTCCTCTTTGGCATACACCCGGTTTGTGCTCAATTTTCTGTGTTAGTGGCCAGGTCTGGCAGCCGTAGGTGAGACATGGAAGTATACATGTGTTGTAGACGGTTTTCTTTTCCGAGATGGGTACAGATTTATTTTTCATAATTTCCCTGAGAGACCAGTATCTTTGCCAGGTATTATTAACTCGTCTTTCTACTTCTTTAATTGATAAGTCTTCCACAGATATGACTTGACCCAGGTGAATATGCTCTTTTACGTATTCTATCTCTTCTTCTTCCACCTCAATTTTGACTTCGTTCTTGTTTGTCATCAATTTCGTTTTACTGATATTCATTGTTAAACCTGCTTTTTTACTTTCAGCTGTTAGTTGTTGTAACATTGTTCTTAGTGTGATAGGATCTTCTGCAAACAAAATGAGGTCATCTGCGAATCTCAGGTGGTGTAGTTTTTCCCCGTTTATTTTAATACCGAAACTTTCCCAATTAAGTTGCCTAAATATATTTTCTATATCATTTTATAAGTTGGTCGACTATTAATCGTAAACTTCTAAGGCCTACTTAGCTGTGATAATTTTTCTTTTAATTTCGGAAAATAATAATAAGCAAAAAAAAAAAGGAATAACAATTGTTGCGTGTGATAATTTTATGAATGAAATCGTTGAATGAATCGAAAAATGGTTTTCACAGACCCATAATATTTATGAATGGCCTATCCAACGATACCGCACACCATGGGATAAACGAGAAACATCCGCACTTCACGTGTACAGGAGGTACCTACGGTAAAAAACATGTTTTCTTGATTTTGTTTTACCTCTTTGTCGGCGTGATTAATATGTACATCCATGCCAAATTATAGCTTTCTTGTACAAAGAGTCTCTGAGCTAAGCCGCGGACAGATAGACGGATAGACACGGCGAAGCTATAAGGGTTCCTTGTTGACTACGGAACCCTAAAAAGGGTTAAAGAAAAACTCGTGCCTCGTATCTGACAACTAACTACTGCGTAGGATGTCTTCCTACGCGTTTGTCAGCTGTCTTCTGTCAGCTCATTAGCTACCTTCGTTCTTTAGACGTGCCCTCACTACTAAATATTCACCAATCTTTCAGCGACGCCGACTCTCTATGGTATTCATTTGGATGTTATAAGTGTCTACTAAACTAAATATTCATAAGCTTAGTATTTATGACGTAAAGAAGTAATGTTTAAAGCATCATGCAGAGCCCACATAATAGTAGTTTATGCAATGGTCATATAATAGGGGTTATTAAAACACGAGCGTGGGTTTATCACATGAGGCGAAACCGAATGTGATAATATTAACACGCGAGTGTTTTAATACCTAATTATATGACGTTGCATACACTATTTTATCTTCACTCATACAGTTCAAATAAAATAAAAGTGGAAAAGGAAAAAATATGCAGTATGGCGGGCAATTTAGATTCTCATTGCACCATGACTGGCAATGTCTATGAGCCAAGTGCCAATAAATTAAAAAGTAAAAGTGTGCTATAAAAATTAAAAAGTTTTTTTATGATGCAGTTGTTTGAAAATCGAAGGAAAATGTTGAACTGTAATGGTTTTTTTTAAATTTTACTTATCCACAAATATAAAGTACGTGTTTATGCAATATTTTTTGGATTCATAATTGGAACATTACGTTGTGAGTGTAGATAAGTGTGTTTTTCGCTATAATTATGCTGTTTTATGGATCGTATCTACAGATCTATCATCCGTGTAAGCCCTGACATTCTACCGGCGGCGGCGTCATTTTCATGAATATTAATTTCAATCATACTTGTTGTTTAGTAGTACCTACCTACTATACCCGTTTGTTACTATTATTAAAATAAGAAAATCGTGTTAAAAAGTTTGCAAAACCGCTCAGAATAATAACAAAAAAACCGGGCAGCAAGTCGTAGGACTCGCGCACCCAGGGTGGTGTGTACTATGTATGTATGGGGACAGCCTTTAATTTTCAGCTTATTTGACATTTATGGTATTTTTCCTTTATTTGTGCTGTTAAACCTATAGGGTACATTCGGTTGACCTAGAATTGTCAATTTTAGTTGAAAGCAAGGTACGAGTAAAGGGAAAATTCCGAAAAATGTAAAAGTTGTAAATTAAGGTAAATTAAGGTACTTACATGTTTTCGCAAAAATCTAAATCTGTACATATATATTTATCGTGTTAACTCAGGACCTTGATTTTTATAAATCTAATAGGGACTATATACCTTAAGACGACGACTAACGCCAACGGCTTTGAGGGAACAAAACGCGCCCTCGTTTCTCACCCGCGCGACCCGAAATTTAGTAGTTTTTTGTACTTTTCTTATTATTCTATGACTTTAAAAAAAAAAACTTCAGATCAAAATGTAGATAATTAAATTGTCTTTGATATGGTGTCAATTTCATTAAAATACGCCCAGCGGTTTTGTTGTGATTGTCGTGTTTTTGTCCGTTTTAGACATAACTTTACAAATTAATTAAACTATGTCATACGAATAAAACTCAAAATTTGCTGAGATGAAATTATTAGGAAAATGGTCTAATATAACATATATTTTTTCCAATAAATTACGACTAGCCGTGTAGACGTGATTCTCATTTTAAAATCAGCTACTCAAGGGAATCAGCGCCTTAATATCTGGTATATAGTCGCGTTCCTAAGAAAATCGGTGGTGACACACAGATAGACAGACGGACAAGAGAGTGATCTTATATGGGTTCCTTTTTTACCTTTTGAGGTACGGAACCCTAAAAAGTGCACAACATCGATAAAGTCTTATTGAAAACGCAGAATTAATATAGAAAATGTAAACACATATTAGATACAAAGTTTAAACTAGTATTTTCAGTAGCTCAGCTTTTTTATTCCACTGAAGCCCGAGTTGCAAAATAAAACATTCCAGCCAAGCAATTATTGCTCCAGGCGTTCGGTATTATTGAAATAACGAGAAACAGTAGAAACTATAAAATGAGATGTATTCCAGATAACGTGATAATTTGCTGTGTGGCCTCGCCTAGGAATAGACGCCATTTCTTCTTACGATATGACTAATATTAGAGTTATTTAGTTCAAAAACGGAATCATTGACTGGCAATCGTACGTATGATCTTGGATACTGTGGGGCTATTATTGAAAACCATTTTTAGGCATTTTTCCCTGCCAACTTTTTTTAATAAAAAAAAAAAATTAGGTACATTTCTGTCTTTCTTTATATTCTGTCAGGGTAACAAAAATAATGAAATGTCATCGTGATTTAAGGCCCAGCCGCTTATTATCTTGCCAGCGTATTTTCTTGAAGAATAGTAGGCTTACAGAGGCTTTTCTTTTCTGTGTATCACTGAAAAAAAATCATTTTTTAAATTATTTCAGATTGCAGCTGTTTTTTGTGTGTGTGGGGCGCTTGCGAGAGAAGCAGCGGAGGCTGCGGATGGCGAGCCAGCCCTCGAGCTGGTGTCAGCACCCGCCGCCGCCATCGCCGACCTACTACACGAAGACCCTGGCTCCTGGGTTGCATCTCACGGAGGATGGGTACGTTAACATCTACACTTATTTCTCACTTGTCACTGCCAGCAGCTTTGCCCGCGTGAAAAGTGTTTTCTCATCCGGGATGAAAAGTAGTTTATGTGCTATTTCAGACTATAATCTATCTCCGTGCCAAATTTCATCCAGACCCGTTCAGCTGTTCTGGCGTGATTGAGTAACAAATATATATCCACATATCCATCCAAACTTTCACATTTATAATATTATTACTAGCGGATGCCTCGCGGCTTCACCCGCGTAGTTCCAGTTCCCATAGGAATACAGGGATAAAAAGAAGCCTAGGTCACCCGGGGATAGTGTAGCTTCCTAAGGAGAAATAATTTTTGAAATCGGTCCAGTAGTTTTTAAGTGTATTCGTTACATACAAAGAAAAAATCCTCTTTATAATTTTGTATAGAAGCATAAGTAAGACAGTAAGATTTCCCTAAAGACTTGAAAATCTTTTGTTCCCAAAAATGGCTGATCGATAATTTGAAATCGTTCTACTTAGATAATTGGAATTTAAGTGCCGTCGCAGATAAAGCCACTAGTGCCCGCGTCTAGTACCGGCGGCGACTCGTCAGGCTGACAGCTAAACTTCTGATTGAATGCAGCGATTACCTAAATCAACTCGGTTAATGAAGCTGCAGAATCGAATTTTGTTTTTTTTAGGACTGTGTGCAATTTTACGTTGGGTTTATGAGTGCTATTATTCAAATTAAAAGGTAAAGTTAGTAGTGTTTGAAAACACCTGTTCAGACCAGCATCTGGTCTTCGAACTATGGCACCAGTTACCTAGTGTGCAGCCGTACTTAACACCTTAACTGCCAGATGCCCGACAAACAATACATTTTCTATTGTGTCTCGTTCTCTGGCAGCCAAACTGTTAACCTTTGATATCATTGCCAATTTGCCACTTTTTTCGGACACCTAGGTATTGAATAGGAAATTAATTATACTGATTACTTTTTATGAATGTAACTTATTTTTTTTGTGTCTCTCTTGAAAAGTTTTTATACCTTTTCCTAAGAATTAAACTCGCCTTCTTAATAGACATTTACAACGTACTTCAAAAAGGAAGAGGTTCTCAATTTGACTGTTTTACGCGATTACTCCGCTTTTATGAACCGATTTTGAAAATAATCTTTGGACACTTACAATAAAAATGATTAAAACTAAAAATTAGCCAGAGTGACCGTTTTCGGCCGTACTTTCACCCCTCTGCGAAAATTATAAATATTGTCCTACAGTTTCGAGAGGACAGGACTTTCTTTTACGAAATTGCCTCTTTTTTATACAGTTTTTTTTTTTTATGTAATTCAAATCTTTTTGAGATGTTTGTTTTAACCAAACCCCCTTTTTTGTTTCCGAATCGAATGACACCTTGTTCATACTTATCCGAGATTGCTGAAGAAAGTTGAACAGAAAAGCATTTGTTGACTAGACTAAAAGCCCTCAAAGAAATGACTGTCCAAAAGTAGACTAACGACAAAAAAGTTTTCCTAACAAAGAGCCTTTGGTATGTACCAAAGGCTCAAAAGGTCAAATTTTTTTCTACGATTTGTGGACTTTTGGCCGTGAAGTTTTATCTATTTTTAGTCTTATTCGGTACCTTAAAATATTGCTAAAGCACCTACCTGAAAGTTGCAGCACCTTATCATAATTTCTAGCTCTTTTGTACCTTAGTACTGAGATGGGTGGCACCTATCCGTGAGATTTGATGACATACTCGACAGACGTGAAACATCAACCGCCTCCAGATTCACAAGCTCGGATAATCAAATTGAAGATTTACAAAGTTATTTACATTTTCTTGTTCTGATTGTCTTTGACAGTGAATGATGAACGATCCTACCTGGACCCCAGTAACCAGTTTTCCTGTGTCAATAATATATCCCATAGACACTAATCGCAAAATTTTCTGTTTTCAGAACGGTTTAGTGGACCGACTACGAGCCAGTGAAACAGACCAGCGATCAGAAAAGAACCTTCGATTTCTGGTGACCTTCTTTGTAATAGCGTGTGTTTCTTTGTTTCTATTCCGATGGGTAATTCAGACACATCCAGCATACAATGAGTAGACCTCCTATACGTAATAGCTTTACCTATAAATAGTTTTAGAACTTTAGAACCAAATTGTGACGTAACGCTGGCAGGTGATTAGATTTATTTCAGGTGATATGTTGCTAGTTTTAGATAGAGGCTAAAGGTGCAAAAAAACGGCCAGTATTAAAAAAATGGCATGTCTATTTTGTCTTTCTTTGCATTTAAAATTGGAAAATAGGTAAGCGTTCCTGAAACTCGGGCTGATTTTAGTGATACTTCAATTTGCGCCTAGCGTAGTAGGGGCATATTGCATAATATTAACAATATCTAGTAATTAAGTAAATAATTAACAAGTTATTCTAAGTAGGACAATAATTTGATGTGTCTTAAAAATAAATTATGTCTGTTATTATCTTTGATTATACTTTCCTTCGATCAAAGAATTCACAAATGTATACTTTTACTTTGACATACAGTTTTTTAGTGGGCTTGAATGTTCCAATGCTGGATAAAGGCCTGCCCCATATATTTCCAGACACTTTATTGTACAGCTGTTAAAAACTTTTCTGAGGTGTCCTAATTATTTTTACTTAAGAACAACGTTCAGCGAAGATTCACGTAGATAGAGCTACTGTGAGGGCTCCTCACATTAATAGGCAACATCCTTGCCTATTATAAAACTGGCAACAGATAACTATTTAGTTTTGGAAGGTTTTTGAAATCAGAACGTTAGGCAAATATTTGAATTTGTTTTTGTTTAGCTTTGCTTGGCAATTCTATAAAAGCCGCCAGAGTAGGCACGTTGTTGATTCAATACAAGTTAAAAGTAATTTTTGCTTATTATTTGAGCTTCCTGAGCAAGCCCCTTGGCCCAGTACCTACCATAAAAAATTAAAATGTAATTAACTACAAATGGTAAAGTAATGTCGTCGCCTTATTTGGGTCACAAAAATTATAAATGTAAGACATAATTATAACAGTCCAAAGATGTAAATTAGTAGACATGTAGCAAAATTGTCTAAATTATTTATTGCCAACCTATAACCACAGCAGGTTAATATATTTATGAATTTAAGTAGCAGGATGGTTTTTAGGATAAAACAATAAAATTATTATTTTGAAGTAACAACTTTCGACAACTTTCTTTCAAATTAAAGATAAAAAAGGAAACAAGAAAAAAAAAAGTTAATTAAAAAACTCAAAAAATCCGACTGCTTAAAAAACGAACTAAGAAGACGTAAACAAGAAGAAAATCATGCTGTGCAGTCGGATGATATTATATAGCATATTCACGAGATCTCTGATCAAAACCAGATGTATCTTCCGACTGCACACCATGATTTTCTTCTTGTTTCTGTCTTTTTAGTTCGCTTTTTAAGCAGTCGGGGTTTTTGAGTTTTTTAATTATCTTTTTTATTTTGAATTTCCGCAGCTATCTCCTTGAGATTCGGCCCATATGACAAGATGTCGGTGAGACCATGGGTGCTCGATGGGGTCACTGGCCCCAGTCCACTGAGGAGAAAGCAAACCTGTTTGCCTCTCTTTTTGCGGATTCTTCGCGTCTGGATTCTGGTGACGCGTGGCCCGCTCCTTCTCCTGATGGATGTGAGACGAGTATGTCGGACATTCGCATCCATCAAAAGGACGTTCTTAGGGTGCTGCGAAATCTTGACATGAACAAAGCTAGTGGACCCGACGGCATTCCGGCAATGGTTCTCCAAACCTGTGCGCCTGAACTGTTTCCGATCCTGACACGCCCGTTTCGCCTTTCGTATGAGACGGGAAAAGTGCCGAATGCTTGGAAGCAAACTAACGTTCAGCCTGTACCCAAGAAGGGCAATCGGGCTAACCCGGCCAACTACAGACGCATTTCAATAACGTCCATACTCTTGCAGAGTATGGACGTAGTGCTCAACTCTAAGCTCCTGGCTTACATAGAAGCTAGCGACATCCTCAGTGACCGCCAATATAGCTTCCGCCAAAATCGGTCAACTGGGGATCTTCTAGCGTATGCCATTCACATCTGGAGTGAGGCCATCGAGAGGCACGGGGAAACGCTTGCCATCTCCCTCAACATCTCGAAGGCTTTTGACAGGGTCTGGCATGAAAGCCTTATTGATAAATTGCCTTCATTTGGTCTGTCCAGAGGTCTGTTTGATTGGATTGCAGACTTCCTTAGGGACCGGTCCATTCGAGTGGTAATTGATGGCCGCTCGTCTGACCAACTGGGTATTAATGCCGGGGTCCCTCAGGTGTTGGTACCCTCAGCAACATTGTTTTTGCTGCACATAAACGATCTGCTAAAACCTTTGGGTATGTGGACGACAGCACTGTTGCTTAGAGATACGTGTCCGACGCACACGCTACTGGACCTCAGATCCAATCTCTCCGGGAGGCCGGGCTTCTTTCAAGGAAGAGGTACCTGTTCACTCTAACTTTGAAGAGATTCGGGTTGAATGCGTTTGGTAACACAGACGCAGGTATTGAGTTCCATTCATTTGCTTTGCGCATTATGAAGGATGTTTGGAAGAGCTTTGTGCGAATTGATGGAATGGCAACAACGTAAGGAGTTAAGGACGGAAACTTGCAGTGCGTCTAGATATCCGATGGTAGAAGGGGGCTGGTCAGATGAGGTCGTGGAGTTCTTGAGCACACTCACCGAAGTACAGTCTGTAGAAGACTGACAAGCAAACAACCTTACGGCGATGAGCCAAGCTGTGAAGCTTGGCATCCACTAGTTCAACGTCGCCGATGAGCCTCTTGGCTCTGCGTTCCACCGAGTCAAGCGCAGCAAGCTGATATTTAGCTGAGCCATCCCATAGGTGGCTTACAAAATCCATGCAGGATCGGTCTTGCGCTTTGTATAGGGTTAGAAGCTGTCCAGGAGTAAAGTATCGCTTCACTCTATTTAGGTTGCCCAGTTTTTTGGCCACAATTCGGGCTTTGTACTCAATGCAGGCGCTGAAGGTGAGACTGGATGTCAACTTCATGTCTAGGAGCTCGAGCCGATCAGTCACAGGACAGACCCACCCCGAAAAGTAGGCACACGGACGCACCCCGAAAAGTAGGCGTTTGATCGAAAAGACTCCTTTTAGCGGTAAAAAGACATGCATGAGTTTTGGTGGCGTTGTAGGGATAGGTGTAATTGAGTACACGAATTGATGTATAATACTCGTGTTTATTAGCAAACCATTGAATATATAGACTTAGGCTACTTACACATACAAACATAGACATAGTTCTATGACACCCACACTACACCTCCCACATAATAAAATAAAAAAAAATACAAATGTTTTTTTTTTATTCACATACTCTAATGTTTTAAACTAGGTATACAGACACTATATAAATATCTACTAGGTACAATATAACTTAGTTCTATTCTTATGCACTACATCAATGTTACCTTTTCTTATTATTTCTACGTTTGGTGCTAAGTCCCTTACAACTACATAGGGTCCAGAATAAATGAGACTGAATTTGTTTCCAGTTTCTTTTTTTACAAGGATTTGGTCATTTGGTGTATAAGTGATAGGCCTCATATTGGAATCATAATGTTGCTTGCGCAATGTTTTTCGTTGAATCAAGTTATTTCGTGCTTCAGACTGTGACACCTGTAATCTATATTTCAATTCAAGCGGGTAACTCTCATGATTATAAAGTGTTTCAATTGACTTTGATAAATTATTAGGCAAATTACATTTTTTCCCATATACCAATTCAAATGGAGTATGGTTTGTTGCACTATGCACCGAAGTGTTATATGAGAAGCACCAATAGGGTAACCATGAACTCCATGTTTCAGGATGATTATCCGTCTGGATTCTCAAGAATGCTCCTAGATGTTTATGAGCATTCTCCAACGCACCAATACTTTCGTGATGGTATGCCGTGGAGTTAAGCTTTTTTATATCTAGTAATTTACATACCTCCGTCATTGTTGCGCTGATAAACTCTGCTCCTCGATCGGTCGCTATAGTGTTTGGAACACCATACTTTAGGATAACATTTTCTACAAAGGCTTTTGCAACCTCTTCTGACTTTTTAGAAACAAGTGGACAAGCGATAATATATTTGGATAATTCACATTGTGTGGTTAAAATATACGAAAAATTATACCTATCCTTATCTAAGGGTCCTACTATATCTAGATATACCTTCTGAAAGGATGTATGAGCAGTAGTCGTCACTACCATCGGCTCTTTATTGTATATGCTATGTTTTTGAATCTGGCATTTATGACATTTCTTCACAAAATCATGGACATCTCGTTCCATGCTAGGCCAGAAATAATATTTACGAATATTATTTAACATCCGTCTTATACCCGCGTGGCCACTCGTGGGTAAAAGATGAAAGTCGTTAATTATGACTCTTCTGTCATCTTTGTCATCTATTCTTTCTACGTCTTTTAATACACATAACCTTGGTCCGGACCATTTTGCATCTTTCTTTACCTCGGATATCAACTTCTCAATAAAATAATTATTTGTGCCATTTTTAATGAAATATATCTCCTCTATATCATTAATATTACAATATTCCCTGAACTCCCTCGCAAATGCGGCTGGCGTCATCTGCGATCGGGATGCTGGGTTTATAAACAATGTCATCCGAGCCGGCACATAACACAATGTATTCTGACTACTTAACCTTACATTATTATTTTCGTCTCTTAATTTAGCCCAATTATTACTATCTACAAATCGTATCTCAACAGAGTCCTTCGGCTTACTATGAGTTTCCACAACTTTTGGTTGATCAGGCCAAATGTCTGTGTTAACCATATCTTCCGAAGAACTGCTCTCCAATAACTTCCGCTTTTGTCCTCTAGTCATAATGTTTACAACACACTCATGCATTTCTTTCAGTTCCTTCGATGACACACATACTCTCGATAATGCGTCTGCAGCCACATTACTTTTACCTGGCACATATTCGATATCAAAATCGTACTCATCCAAAACCAATCTAAACTTTAATAATCTACTAGAAGGATCCTTCAAATTGAATAAATAAATTAGAGGTTTATGGTCTGTAAAAATCTTAAATTTGCGACCATACAAATATGGACGAAAATGTTTAATACTCCACACTATAGCTAATAATTCTTTTTCTATAGTGGGATAGTTTCTTTCAGCTTTATTTAAACTTCTGCTTGCATAAGCAATTGGCCTTCCATCCCGATTAGACAATACGGCGCCTAACGCGTATCCTGATGCATCTGTTTGTAGGTTGAATATATTGTCACTAGAAAAACATGGGTATTGCAAAACGGGGGCGGATATCAAACGCTGTTTTAATGCATCAAAGCTCACTTGGCAGTCTTTATCCCATTTAAATGTTACATTTTTCCTACTCAAATTATTCAAGGGGTGAACTATATCTGCAAAATTTTTAATAAACTTTCTATAGTAATTGGCAAACGCTACGAAGCGTTTTACCTCATCTGCCGTTTTTGGAATGGGATAATTTTGCATAACACTAATTTTGTCCGGGTCTGGTAAAACTCCATTGCCAGAGACCACATGACCTAAATATAACATATCCTTTTTCAAAAATACACACTTGGACGGATTCAATTTAAGATTCACTTTCCGAAGTCTTTCAAAAACGTCAATTAAATTTTTATTATGTTGACTGAGACAACTTCCATACACAATTAAATCGTCTTGATAGACGAGGCACTTTTCAAAATTAAGACCTGCCATTGCCATTGTCATCATCCTTGAAAATGAGCTAGGACTTGTTTTAAGCCCCATGGGCATCCTAGTCATTTGATATTGCCCAGAACCAAATGCTGTATATTTCCTACTATTGGGGTCTAAACCTACATTATAATATGCTTGATGGAGATCTAAGTGTGAGAAGTAGATGCATCCTGATAACGAGTCTAAAATTTCTGTAATGTTAGGAAGAGGGAAGTTATCATTTTCAATATTATTATTCAGTTTGCGGTAGTCAATAACTAATCTCCACCTCTTTTGTCCATTAGCGTCTAATTTCTTGGGTACCAGCAAAATTGGGCTAGACCAATCACTTACGCATGGCTCTATAATGCCGTCGGCTAACATATTTTGGAGTTGTTTATGTACCTCATCTTTCTGTGAATGAGGTAACCTATATGGTTTAACAAATACGGGCTCTGCATTAGGCTTTACGCGAATAGAATGTTGATAAATATGCGTAGTTGTCAGTTTATCCCCCGGTAAAAAGAATATATCAGCATATTTGGCGCATACTTTTTCAATTGTTATCTGCTCTTCTTCATTTAAATGTTTTATATTCAGCAGTGTAAACATTTTTTTAACGCGGGCCGCATTTTTTTCGCATTTATCAAAACTGCAAATATTGTAATCCGACGCGCTGTGTATAATGGGGTCTATTTTACCTAGAGTTAACTCATTCTCAGTTGTGTTAAGTATTCTTACAGGTATTTTTCCACTAGTGGGCTTTACTAAGGTGCTAGCTATAAAAACACCTTCGCTGCATTCAGAAGTACAAACTACACATTCTTCTTTTATATTAGTTTGTATAAAGTGGATTGACTCCGATCTGGGAGGTATAATAAACATTTCTTTTTTACTATTAGATATCTTAATAGACAACGTGATTGTATTACCATTTAAAGTGTGCAAAGATAAACTATTATTCTTGTAGTCTAATAACGCTTTATGTTTTCGCAAGAAGTCGTCACCGATGATTCCATGCGCCTTACATGGCAAAGAATTAAAAACAATAAACTTATGCCTAAACGTTGCATAATCTGTTACTAAGTCTAAATAAACGTAACCTAAAGATTGAACTTTGCCCCCAAGTCCATTAATCTCAATACTCTCTAAATGGCATGGAATATTTTGTTCGACAAGATGTTTATATTTGATGGCTGAAATTGACGCACCCGAGTCAAGTAACCATCGGAATGGGCTACCATTTACAGAAAACTCGACAACCATGTTATTATCACATGACAAAATATAATGTTTAGGCACGAAAAAACTGATTTTTGGATTCTTCATTTTTAGGTGCATCCTCGGTCATAATATGCATAGCTTCCGAATTACGTGTCCACTTGTTTCGGTTATTATGAAAAGAAGACCTACCTCGATTCGATCTTCTCGAATTCCGCCACGATCCTCGTGGTGCACGACCACGCCCTGGGTCCTGGATGGTCTCATTACGGTCACCCCAACGCATTTGACCCTGGTTTGAGCGGCCTCTAAACGCTCGTCCATGCTGACCTCTAAAATAATTATTAGAAGCACGCCTGTAATTATGTCGATTGTTTTGATTAAAAGCCATAATCTCACCTGATGAAGTCGAAGGCATCGAAGTCTCTTCATCCACTGCTGCTTGAACTGCATCTTTGAGGGATTCAAAATTTCTTGCGGCTATGATAGTGCTTAATCGACGGTTTCGCAATCCGTCGGCAAACCGTTTGATGGCTTGTTTCTCATTAAGCGGTTTCAATACCTGGTAATTACTGGATTTCCCTTCGGATTGCGCTATCGTCAAGTCCACAAACATCTCAGTAATGGCTTTTCCGTACTCATCAATTGACATTTGCTTTTGGCAGAAAGAATGTAGTTTGCTCTGTATTGCCGTAGCAGACTTTGTTGGCAATAATTGAACCCGCATATCGTGTAATAGATCCTTAACTGAGTCATAATTTGATGCTAATTTCAATTTTGCAGCCTGAGACAATCGACTTTTCAAAACGAATGTAATTAATTGTTCTTGCGACTGACTATCTAAAATAGAACTGTAATAATCGATCCCATCGATTAACTGCTTAATACCTAACTCGTCACTTGTCATGACGGGCAACAAATTCAGTGCTATCTTAAGATCAAATTTGGCCATTTTAGCTATTTTTCCTTCGTCCTCACTTAAACTTTCTAAATCTGAGTTACTGTAACTACTTCCTTTTTCACATAACTGTTTTATTTCTACGAATAATTCATCTATCTTATAACGTAACTCATTTATTAGTATTAACTCCTCATTTTTGAAGTCTTTTACGTTAGCTTCTATTTCTTTACAATAATTTTTAAACGAATAAAATAAATTTATCGATTCTTCTAATTTTCTACTACATACCTTAGATTCTAATCTTCGCTCAGGACCTATTTTAATTAAATATATACGTATTTTGCGTAACTCATTATATATGTTATCAAATTTCTTAGCCATAAGACACTATTTTAATCGTTTTGATTTTGACGTCACTGCATACTTTAGAATTTGTCTTAAACAGTCTCTACATAACAGTACATTTAACTTAATTTCTTCCCGAATATCTTGCGTACACAATCACTTTAGTTCACTGATTTACACTGACATTCACTTTCTGCTGCTTTCGGAGTGGCCTGGCCGCGACCTCGTCCGGACAATCGCATGCCCCTGAACGCCTGGTGGTTGATCTCCTGACGCATCCAACGAGTATGGCATTTTTTATATGCCTTAAATCCCAAGTATAGAAGCACTGCACCCATGAAACAGATAATTATTGTGGTCATAATAGTCTGGATGTTCAAATGTTGCCCAATTTCTTGCAAATTCGCACTATTGCCAGCACCAGCTGCGTTTTGAGCTAGAAAAACCTCTTCTTTGGTCTGGTATGATTGACACATTTTGCTTTTCTTAACAATTTCGCACCAATTAATAATGAAGCCAGTTGTAACGCGACACGACCATTATGCGTGGCTTGCCCGAAGGCAGGGTCGCCATGTAGGGATAGGTGTAATTGAGTACACGAATTGATGTATAATACTCGTGTTTATTAGCAAACCATTGAATATATAGACTTAGGCTACTTACACATACAAACATAGACATAGTTCTATGACACCCACACTACAGCGTTACAGGAGACGAGATTGTCGTCATCCCACTGGGAGACAAGGCTTAAGGTCAAATCTGTCCGCTCCACCATAGCCTCTCTCAAAGAACAAACTTCATCCACGCTGGTTTTTGCGCTGGACAAGTATCTTTCTGAAACAGTGCTGTCATCTGCGCACCCACAATACCAGGCTGAAGTAGGTTATTGATGTGCAGCAGGAAAAGAATTGCAGAGAGAACAGACTCCTGAGGAACTCCGGCATTATTGGCCATAAGGTCAGAAGAGCAGCCGTCAATGACTACTTTGATCGACCTTTCGCTAAAGAAGTCTGATATCCAGCTACTAAAATCAGCTGGAACGCCATAAACAGGAACCTAACTGAGAAGACTTGCGTGCCAGATCCTGTCAGAGGCCTTCGAGATATCAAGCGAAACAGCAAGTGCTTCGCCGTGTCTCTCGATGGCTTAGCCCCAGCAGTGCGAGACCGAGACATACACAAGAAGATCGCCAGTTGACCTTCCCCGGCGAAAGCCATATTGACGGTCACTGAGGAGATTATTGTCTTTATGGTAGGTCAGCAACTTACTGTTCAGTACCGTTTCCATAACTTTGCACAGAATGGAGGTAATGGCGATCGGACGGTAATGGGCAGGATCTGCACGGTTGCCTTTTTGGGCACTGGTTGCACAATTGTAAGCTTCCAGGACTTCAGCATCCTTCCTTTTACAAGAGAGAGGCGGAACAAGAGTGTCAACACAGGAGACGGTTCAGGCGCACACAGCCTCAGCACTCTCGCTGGCTTTCTGTCAGGCCCGCTGGCCTTTTTCACATCTAGACTATACAATACTCTTCCGACCTCTTTGATGTGCACAGCGATCTCCGGCATCGAAGAGTTACAATGAGGTACAGTAGGTGGTTGCTTGGAGTGAGCGTCCAGACGTGAATTGCTAGCAAAGAGAGATGCAAACAAATTTGCTTTCTCACTCGCAGAGTGAGCCAGCGACCCATCAGGTTTCAGCATTGGAGGTAAAGTGGGACGACACAAATTCGATTCAACCGCTTTATACAGGGACTTAAACTGTTTACTACCCGAAGTATGCGATGCCAGCTTGGCCCCAATACGTCCAATATGGTCAAAACGTGCCTGACGCAAAACCCGCTTGCAGAACTTGGTGGCAGAATTAAAGGCTCTTTTCCTCGCGCGAACCCTACGCGCTATAACTTTGCGGTCGCGGGCTCCAACCCAGGCTTGGTAGGCAGACTCTTTTCGGGCGTAGGCGTGGCGTAGCGTGGCGTGGCGTGGCGGGGCATGGGTGCATTCTGTATTTTACCAAGGTTGGGATTTGTGACCTAAGCGGAATGTCAGAGAATGGAATAAAATACTCCATTCCTTGCCGAATCACATCCGCAACCGCGTCTGCACAGCTCGAGGGGTCACCCGAGGAGAAGCACACATGCCGCCAAGGATAAGATGCAAAAAGTGCCGCATCTCGTCCCAGTTTGCTGACTTGTGTCGCCATACTCGCCTCGTACCTCTAGGACTCTTATCTGGAGGAGGGCAAGTCGACACGGATTTCAGCAGACAGTGGTCAGACGTTCCCAGCGGAGCTGAGATCGACACTGAATGACTGTCCGGATCAGTTGTCAGCAGAAGGTCTAAGCAATTGGGTGTATGGCCGTCAACATCCGGTACCCGCGTTGCCACATTCACCAGCTGGGTTAGATCTAGCGATAGTTAAAACTTGCGCGCCTCTAACCCGGCATGGTCAGTTTTCCGGTACGGGTACAACTACTCCTTATGATGGGTGTTAAAGTCCCCCAGAAAATTAAACTTCGCTGTTGGGTACCGTTGCTTGGCTATGTCAGCCGACTCCACGAGGCAATTAAAGAGCGCTGTCGTCTCCTGGTCACGGGCGTACGATCGGTAGATGCCGATGTAGAGAGACTTCTCCACGCCAGTGTCCACAAGTAGCCATATGGCAGAAAAGCCCGATTTCTCAAAGCAACGTAGACGACGACAAAAATGGTCATCGCGGACGTACACACAGACCCCAGTTTGCTTCTTGAACTTGTGTTCAAGAGAGTAACCTGGACAGTTGAGGTACGCCACGTCCGACGGGGTTGTTATCTTCGTCTTCGTTAGGAAAAACAGGTGCGGCTCCTCGGTCTCAAGGTGGTGGTGGACTGGATCGAGATTAGAGTGCAAGCCCTTGATGTAAGTGAGGTGCACTTTTAGTGGGAGGAAGTGCAGCCGTTGTTTCACCATATTCTTCTTTGCTTTGGTCATAAATTTTTTTAGAGCTTGCTGGGCAAGAAGTTGAACTGTCGAGACACTGAAAGGAAGGATATCACTGCTTACTCTGTTGATTGCTTATGTGAGGAAGCATGTGCCGAGGTTGAGAGGCATACTATCTTGTGTGTTTACAGACCACCAGCATCAAACTTGTTATTGTTTTTAATTACAATGGAATAATGATTAAATAAACTTTTAAGAGATACTAAATTAGTTTTTGTTTGTGGTGACTTAAATATAGATCTATAAGTTTTTAAGCTGACTTGGTCACAATCATTAGAATTAATATTTGTTTCGGGATATTTACCATGTATATTTTGAATTTGGTTGAGAGTTCAATATTTCGTCACCGTTACAAGCGCCATGACCACGAGAACTATAAAGTCTTTGCGGGTGGGTGTTATTTACAAACTGACATATTCCTCACCTACCCTCTTCCTCACTCGTTTTTCACGCATGATACCGCTACCACCAGAACTCGTCTCACTAGTTACTCGACACTGTTCACGACAGACGATGCTCACTGTATCCACTTTTGACACTCGTTCAGTAGTTTTACGACCTTTACATAGTTGAACCACTGGATTCCAGGCTCGCGACAATTAAAACCCGTCGACCCTATTGAAATCTTTGCATTTGATTATTGCAATTGTTAAAATTTCAAAAAACACCGCAAATCGACTCAGATCTTACAATGACCGTGCTAATCACTATACATTTCAAAGCCTTACAAATCGTAGAAAAGTACTGGATCTTTGTTTTCTTCATAAAGTAATGACATCAAAGCTGAATACTGAACTTCCGTCGAAAATCTCCCTTTATGACCCTAGTAGACTATCTCGGCCCCATACATAAAAATTATTCGAACTTAGGTGACAACTCTCCTCTTGCAAGGGCTACTAAATTGTACAACGCTATATGACGCAAAGCTGACGTTGATATAAATCACGAGACTATTAACTCTTCTAAAAGGAAATTGTATTAGTACTTTAAACTTTTCATTTATCGTTCTAAATCATAATTAATGTATAACTTCTTATAACAACACAATATTTAATTCAGTATACGTTTTATGTTATATTTATTTTTCATTTTAATAGTGATTCTAATTTCTTATGATTGAATCAGGGTCATTTTATGCATAATTTCGGTTTTAATTTTATCTCAACCCTATTACATAATTTTTTTGGATGTTGCCATGTTTAATTTGACTAGTTTTAAGTGTTGACATATTTAATTCGATTAGTTATAAGTGTTGACATGTTCAATTTGACTGATTGTATCATTTAGACAGGGGTTCAATTTGACTAATTCTAAGTGTTTAAATAATAATTTAATATTATATGCATATTTTAACATATTACCATATTAATTATTTATTATTATGTTATCCAGAGCTGTATGTGTGTCAGAAATGTGTAAGATGTAATTGGGTGTGCATTGCAGGAAAATTATATTTTGTATGAATTTTTTGTATTTTGTGTAAACTGATATTGTATTGTGGCACTCATTGGTGATCCCTAAATTAAATAAATAAACAAAATTGGTGTTTCTAATAATAAAATAAAAACTTTGTGGCAAGTAATTAATAGAGAAACTGGAAAACTCAACAACGCGATCAGAATGAGTTGTCTTTGAAAATAAATAATCAAACCATTTCTGATAAGCAAGAAGTCGCTGAGACATCAGAAAATTTCTTTACCAACATTCCGTTCCAAATCGTACCAAGTCTAATAGTCCTTAAGTATTCCCGTTTTATTTAAACATCTCGTATTAATTAAACATTAAAATTAGCTTAACAAATGAACTTCATTCAAACAGATCAATCACTGATTCCACAATAAGCCAATAGAAGATGGCGCTGCACCCAAAACCCAACTTAAATAGACATTGAAATAGTTCTATTAGTATCCCGGGGATAACAGGATTAACGAGTTTGTGTTAATTGATAATTAAAATGATTAATTAGGATAATGTATTAGCAAATTCACGCCTACGCGGCGACATGCACAGTAAATAAACGTAAATTGTGCCTGTAAGCATTTTATACTGTTCGTCGAATCGTTGAGCTCATTAAATGCCGAGTTAAGCTGCATGGTTATTGACAAATGCGTGCACTGACTGGGCAGGTCCACTCAATCTGGCTGGTTCTTGCCTCAAAAGACCATTTCAGACATCAGTCTACATGATTTTCACTTGATCTAACCAAGTTACTCACCTATATTTTTTATATAAGTGAGTAACTTTTAAAGTTAGATTTCTTTGTGATAATTATTTATGGATAACACAAGAAGCCACAAAATGGTAATCTCTATTTATTCGGTAAAAGGCTTTGGACCAAATTATTTATTCAGTAGAACTAAAACTACGTAGTACCTAGGTTATTATTACCTACCCTGTTTTAGAGTGTTGTCCGGACGTGATATTAGGATGACGGTTCCCACAGATAGACTCGACGCGACTTTTTTTTGTGGTGCGTTTCGCAGCTCAATCCACATGATTGGCTACTGCTTAACCGGGCGATCCTGTTGAGACTAAACTATAGCCTCCAGCCAGGCAACTCAAACGCGTCAATGCACCGACTTGTTTTATACTTTTCATAAAAATTATCTTTGAATCAATAAAACGCACAGTCGCATAATTGTCACACTGTCGCGTCGCACCTGTGGAAGGAGCTTTATAACATATTTATGACCGGTGAGCGGTCAGAAGGGTTTCGCTTTCCTATGAGCCGCTAAAATTCTAACCAAATAGGTTTAACCCGCTATAAAAGAGGATTTTACTACGTAGAATGTAGGTATTAATCTAGTTATAGAATTATTTTATCAAGTTATGGCTTGGGTAGGTATTATTTTCGAACTAAAATAAGGGTAAAATTACATTAGTCATCGAAACGCTGCAGATGAGATCGATATCCAATTATCCAATAAAAATAAAACAAAAAAAGGCAATGATAAGTGTAGATAGTTGTTTTGTTTTATCACCATTCGCCAATTTAATTGAAACCTATAGGCAAACCACTTATTTTGAGTCAATCTATCTGCCTAGCCTTATCACAGCTACGAGTATGCCGTGGTCGGCTTACAGTCACACCTGATGCAGCTAAGTACCAGTAATTTACATGGAACACCTACATATCAGATCATATGAACCAGTATCAGGGTAAACCGCTACCTCTTGGCATGACTAGTGTCATATTTCCTGGCTTCTAAATATCCACGATGACTGAATAAAATCTACAAATAACAGCCGAGGTCAGCAGCTTTTCGTGCTGTCTGAGACATGTAGGAATCTCGGGACATTAAGATTGTGGGTGACAATCTACACGGATTGGCCGCAGCAATCATTGCTTGAAATTGAAGATATAGCCTACAAATGGTTGGTGGCATGAAACTAAACCACAACGTAGGTTAGTTCATCTCAGTGATTGAATTCAGAGAATTGTTGCGATAATTGGGGAAAATAGGAGTAAAAAATAACAAATAAATACTTTTTACAAAAAATACAGTGATCAAACCTTGAAGGATTTGAAATTCAAATACCTAGCTAGCTAGGTGACAACTTGTTAGTATCCGATCTTACCCTACTTAAAATCGATAATAAGTAAACCCGTATAAACCATTATAAGCTATTATTAGATTCCAGGTATTTTTGTGGCAGAATCTTTTTTCTCTATAGGACGTAGTAATTTCTCGCTACAAGCTAACCTTTATAACATAAGTAGATTATACCTATAGGTTCGGCGGCTCTACAGATCGAAAAAATATTCTGTTTTTGTAATGGCCACAAATCCTAAGCCCTTATCTTTTTTGGACTAAGAAAGTATTTGACAAAGGCTTTGATAATTTTGTTATGTTTTAGTCACATTTAGGTATGCTCGTTTTCTGCAAAGAAATTACTGACACGTGACGAATTGAATGTTAAACGCAAGTTTCGCGACAGGCTGTTGAAAATTCATTCAAATAAACACCGAAAATAGCATTAAAAAATATATAAACTATCTTGACTTACTTTCACGCTCCACGTCATTCCGCTGCTCCTTGCTCCTTCACACAATATGATGCGTCGCGTCGCCAGGTTTGACGAGGAGATTTCCAATCTATAGCCAGTTTAGGATAGATCGAAATCCCTCCGGTGCGTGTGACCAACCCATCTACATTTACGACGCTTGATCAGGCGGTCGATTGGACTCTCGTGGCATCTCTCCAACAGTTCTACATTAGATATGGTCCAGGCCAGTACCTATATTCTGAGGATGAGACGAAGACATCGGTTGACGAAGACCTGGATTTGGCGTGAGATGTCCTTTGTTACCTTCCACGTTTCGCACCCGTAGTGCAGCACGGATTTGACAATGGATACGAAAAATTTGAGTTTAATCCTGCGGGTCAGTTTCCTTGGTTGCCAAAAAGCAGCTCGTGTTTTGACGATTAGTGAACCTTAGTGGTTTATTTATGTACCAGTAGGTATGTCTAGAAGAATGAATTCCAAAAGAGTCAGACGAAAAGATTCTTGAATCGCAGCGTATCTACCTTAGCTTTAGATTTTTCTCGTTACTTGCTAGTGACAGAACTGATAGACATTTTCCTTATTTATTTATTTATTAATCACAAAATCCACAGCTCTTAAAAATACATTAACACACTTATTGTTCCACTTAATATTCCTACCCTACCCGACCCTACACTACCCTACCCTACCCTACACTACCCTACACTACCCTACCCTACGCTACACTACCCTATCCTACACTACTCTACCCAACACTACCCTACACTACCCTTCCCTACACTACCCTACCCTACCCTACCCTACCCTACGCTACCCTACCTACCTACCTACACTACACTACTCTACCTACCTACCCTACCCTACCCTACCCTACGCTACCCTACCCTACCTTACCCTACCCTACCCTAACCTACCCTACCCTACCCTACCCTACCTACCTACCTACACTACACTACTCTACCTACCTACCCTATCTACCTACCTACCCTACCTACCTACCCTACCCTACCCTACCCGACCCTACACTACCCTGCCCTACCCAACACTACCCTATCCTACGCTACACTACCCTATCCTACACTACTCTACCCAACACTACCCTACACTACCCTACCCTACACTACCCTACCCTACCCTACCCTACCCTACCCTACCCTACGCTACCCTACCCTACCTACCTACCTACACTACACTACTCTACCTACCTACCCTACCCTACCCTACCCTACCCTACCCTACCCTACCCTACCCTACCCTACCCTACCCTACCCTACCTACCTACCTACCTAAACTACACTACTCTACCTACCTACCCTATCCAACCAAACTTTTTTTTTTTTTTTTGCTTTTAAACCTTCCCTGTATTCTGTCGAATATAACAAAAAAAGAATTATTCAAATCGGTCCAGCCGTTCTCGAGTTTTAGCGAGACTAACGAACAGCATTTGATTTTTATATATTTAGATAGAATAAAGAAAAGGTATTTTGAATGTGTGAATGAATGTATATTTTTTCATACTTATAGGTGAAATTCGTGTCTCTCTTCTATCTTTGAAAACTTTTAAATGGCCTTATTTTTGTTACTCTCATTTGTGTATTTTTTTAGCTGTAAGTTTTCCTTAAACTGTAAAATAAATTAATTAATATCACTTAAGAAAACTTACCAAATTCAAAATAAATCATACGAAAACTCACAACAAACAAAACGAACTGCAAACACAAGCCAGTCACGACATGATTAGTCACATGGACGCGGCAAAATGTTTTCGTCGCTTACTCGCTTAAATCGAATTTAACGCGCCGAACATGACAGATCACAAAAAAAAACACAAATGCAGTTTCGGTTTCAGTCGAAATTTCGACAGGTTTGCCGCCGAAACCGAAACTCGTTTTTTAACGAAACTAGCGAACTTTCGGTCGGACACTAGTCAACTGGTTACAATTCAACAGTTACTGCTGTCAACACATGAGATTTATCAGTTGGTAAGTATTCCGCACATTTTGTGTGTTTGATCACTATTTCAGAAACTATTGCCGGATTTTTTTACTAAGAATTTGTTGTTGAACAATATCAGAATCTACTTAAGGCCGGAAAACCTACCAAAATGTTGCGTTAAAGTACGGTTTGACATATTGTTTGCTCCATGCACTCAATTCAGAAATTAGCCCCAACCATCCAACCCATCTCGTGGATGAATTTTGACTTTTCAAGGCCAGTCAGAAAGTAGAAGTTACATAATTATTTCTAAAGCGTAAAGTGGGGAGGAATCTCCTAGGACACCTTTCTTTTCTTCAGTAGCTTATAGATATTTTCTAGAGTTGCGCTGACTATCCGATTATTCGGTTGTAAAGAGGCCGACTAGTCGCCAAACTGATCACGGTTTCGGAGGTATTCCGTAATTTCCGTGACGCTTCGTTTATTGCAGCTGATTCGCGCGGCAATCGCCGACTAGTCACTGACTAGTTGGAACATCTCTAGTATTTTATCTATGAAACATATTGAGTGGCTTAGATTACATAAGGGTATACGCAGAATTATAAAATTGTAATTTAATTCCTCAAAAGAAGGCATCTTTTAGGTAAGCTGAAAGCCTAAGATACCTAGTACGTTTCGCAAAGCAACGTAAAACAACTTATTTCGCCATTAAATAACGTTGTTTTTCATAGCAATACAGTTAATATAAATACTAAGATAAATCTCAAATGAAAGCCTTTTACTTTTCTTCTTTTCGGTTCAAAATTCTTAATGGAGGACCTACCTAATCTCATAATTCTGAATCATAATAGCGTCGTCGGTCTGTAAGCAAATACTTACCGGTTTAAGCTTCTAACTAGTGAGCATAATTCCTTTTATAATAACTGTAATTACTTCTACTAAAGTATTTAAATATTCTTACCGTCTTTCATCTTTCATCACTGTTAAACAGCTAGTATATTTTGTTGAAATGTCTCCGTGAAAGCTTAGGCTAATTGAGTAGAGTGAGATGACCGCCATTCCACTAATAGTACTATTCCGTCAAAATATAACCGTGAGAACTCAGGTGAAGTGACATGTTCACGGTGAGATGTTTACAGAATAGACTGAAGTTTATTTATTTATTTTATTTATTTATGTACACACACAACACATTACAGAGAAAATAAAGAATACAGATAGAAGAACACAAATAGCACGAAGAGCATAAATTTCTAGTGAAATAAGCAGTAGCTTATTTCAATAGAAATTTCTTCTAGCAGACCTGCGACAGGATAGTTGGATGATAGACGAAGACACAGTGTGTAGAAAACAATAAAGAAACCTAAAATAGACTATAATAACTTAACTAATTATATGTAAATTACACGTATACCTTAACTAAATATAGAAGATAACAAGTAAAATACCAAAATTTAAAAACCCCCGACACATTTTTTTTTCGTGCAACATAATTTATCTAGTACATACGCTTCGATCGGCAATCTATTGAACACGTTATTATGACACGATATCTTGCGGAAACACCCCGATTCAAACAGTAAAACGCCCATAACTTTTGAATGGCTGAACCGATTTTATTCAAACATAGCTAAGAACATTCTCGATTAAGTCACCTTTTGAACAAAAAAAACTAAATCAAAATCGGTTCGCCCGTTTGGACGCTATGATGCCACAGACAGACACACAGATACACAGACACACAGATACACAGCAACACACGTGAAACTTATAACACCCCTCTTTTTCCGGCGGGGCCGCGGGGGTTAAAAATACATACATATAATATACAAAATTACAATATGGTAGAGAGTTATTGGACTGATAGCTAAATCCAGAAACTTTTCACGGTGAGATGTTCTAAGAATAGGACTGCAGATCCTCTTGACACGATATACAAACAATAAATTAAACAATCAAACAATGGTTGTCGCTTCAAGTTTAAAGCATCATCTCAAACGTTCCTTACTAAACAATTAGCCACTTCAAGTATGAATGAATGAAAGGTTGAACGTGCTCAATCTCAAAGGGCTCGTAATAAAACTAAACCCCTCCACGCTAAGAGGATATGGTATTATAGTTTGTTTTCATAAATAAGGAGAAAAATTGAATAAATGCGAGAAACGTGTCTGTTATTCACGCGGAAAAATGCTGACATAAAGCGGTGTAGTTTATTTTGTTAAATTGTGACTTTCGGACTTTACACACAGTTTCTGAGAGGCCCTGTCAACAATATAACTAACTAACACGCTATCTCATTTTAAATAATTGACAAGGAAATCAAGTTTAGTCATCCTGATATGATGTTTCAAAACCGAATAGACTGTCAAAACCAGTTTTTTTTTTAGGCTAACATATTTAAAAGTGTGATATCTCAATAACCTTGTAGAAGGACTCAGGAATTGCTATCAATGACGGAAAATATTTTTTTTTAAATTCGTTGTCAACTAAGTACCCCTTCTACTTCCCAAGTTTGGCTTTTGGCTCGATGTTTCTATAGAGGAGTATGCTAACATTTTTAATCTAATCTACTCCGTCGAGTATAAGGCCAAAGTTTTAGTAAAACTTATCTACTTGGACTTGGTCTGCAAAGTACCTAACTGTGTGGGAGGTCTAGAAGTTTTTTGACATCAACAGATTTAAAATTAGATCATCGTGATAGATTTCTTCCCTTTCCAGGGAAAAAGTACCAATTTGTTATCTACCAAACAAAAACACACATGGAAATAATCAACCCATAAGGTCCATTATCCTTTGTGTTTTAATGTTGACTTCAGCACCTTTATATGGGTCACCATAATATGTATCGCAATCATTGACATTTACCCCGTTACCTGATTTACATTCCGAAACAGAATGCGTGAATGCCAAAAATTTAAATAGAAACGTAAAAGAATACAAACACATTTCCCGTGGAACTGTTTATAACACCTTTAGGAAATTTATTGCAGGATATTACACCGATTCTGGGCAAGCAACCGTAGAGAATAGAGGAGAGAAAATCACCGGCACATGAATATTTAATTTGTATCTCAGACACGATCTATAATTATAGGTTAGTCTATGCCCCAGGGTACCTTTGAATATGAATTTTTATAATCTATTCATTACGTACGGCAAATAATTTTCTTTAATGGGCTTTTAAAACCTATTTTCAACTACATAAGATTTTAACTCGGTCGCGCTTCGTCTGACTCCTGTAATAACTGTGCTACATTCTTACTTCTCTAACAATATCGATGTTAAATAAAGAAATAGACAATTGAATGGGGAAACACTTCCAAAAATTAAGGTCGTCTCCAATTTCGCAAAAGATACAATGGTTTTCTGAATTCTGAAGTAATTTTGTAGGGACCACAGCCTAAAATGAAAGCAGTGTGCTCACAAAGAGAGCAAAAATAATTGAGGGCAACCGCTACAAGCGAAAATGTGTTAATTTCCTATTAAAAAGCAAACCGTTTTCATATAAACTACGGTATTATGTTCATGCAAAGTAACACGAGATGTTCTTTATAGTAAGGCATACTTAAGTACTGCCTGCCTAGGAGGAAGTAGTATACATGCTTAGCGATGCGATGTATAAATCGATATTCTAGTAATTGTTTTTTGTCAAAATTAATTTAATACTAAATTTTTTAATACTATATTTGCATGTGAAATATATTTTATTGAACTGATATGCTAATTGTTTGTGACATATTTGATTAATTTGACATTTTTTAATTGTTTTTTTTTTCTGAAATATTTGAATGATTAATCACTATAATGGTTTGCAACATAAATTTGTAAGATTAATATGACATTGCATCTGTTTGTAAATATTTTTAAATCAATATACATTTTGCTACAACAATTTAATTAATCTTTATGTAATAATTTTACTGCAGTTATGTTCCAATTCTTGTAATTATGTAACCAATATTCGACACAATGTTAATTGTTTGTGAATAAATAAATGAATGAATGATATAAATACGCACGGTCACTTCACTTGAGTTTTTATAATACAGTCGTCGTTGTCGACTGGTGTGACTTCTTTTTTCTTTATTTTAGGTCTACCAAGTTTAGAAGATTTATTTTATGATCATAATTCTTCATGTATTAAAATAGTTTGCGGCCTAATACTTGTCCTTAATAGTACTTAGGGCTTCAATAAATTAGTCCTTCAAGAAGGATTTTCAGTATTCTAGGCCTTATTTAGTCGAGATGTAATAGGGCAAGAATTTATATGAAAGGTTAGGTAGGTATACCTAA
The DNA here is from genome assembly GCA_949775005.1 of Orthosia gothica. NCBI lineage: Eukaryota > Metazoa > Arthropoda > Insecta > Lepidoptera > Noctuidae > Orthosia > Orthosia gothica. Next base: position 18,168,849 of record OX459058.1, read on the forward strand.
TACCTAGATAAGGATTTCCATTAAATACCTAGGTCAATAGGGAGTTCTAAAACCTGACTGGGCGGGGGATTGAGCATTACTAAGTACAGGAATAATATAAGATGCAATCTTTCGCTAATGATATGTTATAGAAATCTACACCAAAGACGATGTTGATGTTAGGGTTTTTAGCATACCATTATTTATTCAGAATGAGAGTCGCATACAAGAAATTTTATTTCATTAACTATTCAGGGAACTTACAACATACAACTTTCATAAATATGTGCTCTCAGTAGCAAAAATGTTAAAAGGTTAAATGCGACTTCCAAAAATATTACAGAAGTTTTTACTGCCACTCGAGTATCTTTTGGCAATATAAATATTTCCGTTCATTTACTTTGAATGTTTGTTTGACTTTTAAAATGCCAAATTATAGCATTGTTATGCATGGTGTTCACTCTAGCAACTTTTATTGTAGAAGTTTTATTTGGATTGTTTTTCTTGGGAAAACTTGGAGAAACTCAACTTTCCGTAAATATATCCCAGAGCAAGTCACTTTTTGACGTCGATTTAACATCTAAGGCCTGCTTGTGAGCTTTGCATCATCTCTAAAATTGGGTAAGTTATGGCCAAAAGAAATAGGTTTTTAACAGTTTTTTTAAATCCTATACTGTATCTCTATGTATTTGTCAGAACTATCGGCGAGATTGTCTTTGTCAATGAATAGATACCACTCAAGCCAAGTGTTTAGTGTAGTGCAGTGGAGACAAACCTTGTAGCCTTCTGCCACATCTACATATGTATGTGTTTTAGCGTCAAGTGCACCTCTTGAACTGCAAAAACCGGTCGAGTGTGCATTGAGCCGTGGAGGTACGAACTTACCAATAACTATGTTTTAAAACCTAATAGATTCACGTTCCGATACTAAAAAGACTTTCATCTAAAATTTTCCAAACAATAACGTTAGTATCCACATAAAATTTATTAAAGTATAAACAAATCGAGTTATTTACTTTCGGAGAAGAGAAATCTTTTACAGCTGAGTAATATTTAATTGGGTAATACCAATATCCTAACCAGACATCTGTCTTGAGTCCTAAAGACATCTGTTTTCTTCGATAATAAAGTGGACTACACACAAGAAGGTTGTTATGTATTTCTAGCATGTTTCGGCCCGCAATAAAAACAGCAATCAATTGTATGAGATCCCATTAAATATTCACTGAACAGTTAACTTCTCAATATCGTTGCAAGCGTGCTTATTTATTCCGCAATATGGTTGATGAATGCAATTTGTGTTAAAACAAAATATATTGATGTTTGTGTTGCCTTATGTTGGCTATTTTTAGTAGTGCGTGTTTATAACAAATGCTGCTCATTTCATTTAAGTAATTAGAGACATTCCTACACCAATAAATACTTAGAAAACTGTGTGGGTTCAAGGTTACTTGAATAATACTAAAGTTTGCTTTATACAGTATCGATTTCGATACACGAGGTAGTTCGTCGTTCTCGTGATAGAACTCCGTGTTAGTTAGTTTCCGTAGGTAGATACTGCAGCTTAATCATGTCGCCATGTTGCTGCTATATCAGCACTCCTCTTTTATTCGCAAACTTGTATGAATGGCATCGCTACAGAATAAAAAAAATCAAATTTAGTAAAAATAGAAATGCACTTAATTAAAGGTCTTTTTTAACCGAATAGAGCTGCACCAGCAACCAAGTTGACAATCTACAATCTACAACGCTAGTAGAAAACGAATGAATGTTTAGGAATGACACATCGGAACGTTAAGTCACGTGGTCAGACCATACAAATAGCTTAGAAGGCGTTAACGATTGTAGAAAGAGATTCGATACGAAACGTGGTTAGGGATAAATACTTGGCTAGGGAGACTGTTTTTTTATTTAATAGTGAAAGGGTCTGAAATAACATACCGCTGGAACAGGATGCCTAATTTTTCATAAAATCTATAAACAAAAACTGATTGTGGCTCTTGGCGATCGGCAGATATTTGCGAGGCCCGTGTCCTTTTTACAATGTATAAGATGAAGTGATGATATACAAGAAATGGAAAACAAGGCACTTATTATTGTTAATACTTGTGAGGGATTGTGGTGTCAAGTACCACGGGCCACGAAAAAGCTCAACCATGGCGGCAAATAAGGATGAAAAGCCAGCGATTAGTTACTTAGACATAACAAATGTCACAAACAAAGGAAAAAGCTTTGCCTGAATGATACAGCGGATAGGATAGAGTTACGGATCCGAAAGAAAGGATTCCGAAACTTCGGAGTGAAAAAAAAAACAAGTGTAAAGTTCAATTTTTCGAACGGGTAAAAACATATCAGGAGAAGGTACAAGTGTCAAATTGTGTTGTCATTGATTATTAGCAATCATCCGTCCGTAGGTGATATGGAGTAGGAAACGCACGTAACGGAGACCGAAACTAAGAATTTCGTGCTTAGGGAGTATACCCCCAGACACGATACTTAAAGATACCTTAATATCTTAACTGCCCGTCAATTGAAAATGTATTTTTTGTCGGTCACCTGGCAGTTAAGGTAGCAAAGGAGCCTTATACATAATATAAAGATAGTAGGTACCTACTACCTATATAATAAGCGATAGGTTACCTATATGATATGGTTGCGCGGAACCAGCTTGCAACTTTATGATGGCTATCATCATCTCTTCTCGTGTCAAATGATGTCGTCGCTCCATATCGACACCATATCTCATATTAAGGTGTTCGAGTCTGCCATTCAGCGCTGTATGCATGAGCAAGTGCGCGGACAGTTTTCGGATGCGCAGCACGGATTCCGGCCGGGGCGCAGCACTGCTACTAATCTCCTTGATTTCATGGGACGCGTGGTGCCGGCGGTAGATGCTGGGGTGCAGGTGGACGCAGCTTATTTTGACTTTAGAAAAGCTTTTGACACCGTGGACAATGACATCTTACTGCGGAAGCTAGCAGAGGTCGGATGCACCCAGCATCTATTGCGGTTTTTCGCCAGTTACATGCAAGGCAGACAGCAGTATGTGGACTGCAACGGATGTGAATCCGACTTATATTACACTTGGTCGGGTGTAAGTCAGGGCACCAACTTGGGGCCTCTAGAATTTATTATTATGATAAACAATTTGCCGGAAGTCGTAAGACATGGCGCTTGTTTATTATTTGCTGATGACCTCAAGTTGCTGCTTGAGATTAGGTCCGAGTCTGATTGCCGGCGCCTACAGGAAGACATCGATCGGATAGTACAATGGAGCCATGAAAACAAACTGTACTTCAACGTATCCAAGTGCTCGTTGATGAGTTTCACCCGTGCTCGTGCACCTCTGCTCTATGAGTACATGGTGGACGCGGCGCCACTGCAACGAGTCACGGAGGTGCGAGACTTGGGTGTTTTCATGACTCCCGATCTGACATTCCGTGAGCATGTAACAAAGATCTGTAAGAAGGCGTACAGAAACTTAGGATTTGTTCTGAGACAGACACAAAGCTTCACAAACATCACATCAGTTAGGGTCCTGTATGATGCACTAGTCAGGAGTCATCTGGAACATAGTGCGGTCATATGGGCTCCACATGAAGCTAAGTACTCTGTAATGCTGGAGCGCGTTCAGAACAAGTTCACGCGCCATTTGTACAAGAAATTATATGGGGTATATCCGTTTTACCCACTGATGTATCCCACTCTGTTTGTCCTGGGCATGGTTGGCTATAATCAACTGCATGTCCGACGGGAGTTTACGCTGGTCGCCTACTTGGTGAGGGTGCTTCGTGGAGTGGAAAGTCACCCGGGAGTATTGCAGCGCTTGAGTCTGTGTGTGCCGGACCGCTACGTGTGGAGGCGGCGCAGCCCGCCGCTGCTGCTGGTACCTACAGCCAGAACTAACCTGCTTGCCAAGGCACCCCTTACCAGAGCTATCCGTGCCATCAACGAACTTCAAACTAAGATTGATGTGTTTACATGTTGTTTTAGTGAATTCGCAAGGGTATTACTATTTATGTTATGCTACAAGCAAAATAATATTTAATTTTAACTTTATTTTTGTACTATGTTTTTGTTAGTAATTGTGTTTTGATATGTTTTTTTTTTTAAATTTAATAATGTTTTTATTTATATTTATTTTTTTCTAATTTAGTTGTAAGTACATATATAATTAAGGTTATTAGTTTTAAGTTCTTAGCTGTCGCATTAGGGTAAAACCTGTAATGATAGTTTAAGCTGTTATAAATAAATAAATAAATAAATAAAATAAAATAAATATTTTTGCAGTTACGATGAAGAAATTGTAATAGTTTTGTAAAAACGCTATTACACACTTTAATATGAATCCTGACTGTCAATTGATTTTCTACTTTAATCAAAATTGAAAGCAAATTCTTTATTCAAATAGTAGCGTGGTATTGTACGGTAATTACAACGGCAAGAAGAATATTTAAATCGAATAAAATTGCATATCGGTTTTGATTTATACGCGATTCGTGATTTTTCTATCATGAAATGTACAATACAACTATTTACTTATGTCCCTCGGCAATCATCGCAATTCCGAATACAAATGAATGCTAATTTCCATGTCCATGTGCAATTATTGGTTTTATCGTTTCAAATCATTTGAAGTCAGTACTAAGTTCTTTATTATTGTTTTGTTTTGATTTCCGTGTAAAATAGCAGCTTTAGCAGCTTTACTCGCATTTTTAAATAAATTACATTATTCTATAAGAGTATTCACAACTATATATATACTTCCAAATTGATTGAGAGCGTCCGGTTTGCACCAAGCTATATAAAAAACCGGCCAGGTGCGAGTCGAACTCGCGCACTAAGGGTTCCATACCATTATCGCAAAAAACGGAATAAAAACACGTTTATTGTATGGGAGCACCACTTAAATATTTATTTTATTCTGTTTTTAGTATTTGTTGTAATAGTGGCAACAGAAATACAACATCTGTGAAAATTTCAATATCACGGTTCATGAGACAGCCTGGTTACAGATGGACAGACAGACAGACAGACGAACCGCGGAGTCTTAGTAATTGGGTCCCGTTTTTACTCTTTGGGTACGGAACCCAAAGAGTAAAAACGGGAAGTTTATAACAAACTACCTAATTCTTTATTAAATCTTAACGATATAAATAAATTTAAAAAGCAACTTAATAATTTTCTGATGCAAAAGACATACTACACAATAAGTGACTACCTGTTAGATAGAAATGTGTGTGTATAATAATAATACATATTGTTAAGGTGAATACTTGGGTCCGATTTATTTTATTAAAATATTTTATTTTTATTTTGTTATTTCTGAATTGTTCATTTGATATTGCTTACTTATGAATTTGAATTTGTGACATTGTATAACTTGTTAGTTTTGAATTTATGACATTGTGAAAACTTTTAAGTTTTGAATTTTATAACTTATTAGTTTTGAATTTATGACATTGTATAACTTGAAAGTTTTGAATTTATGACATTGTATAACGTATTAACTTAAATTTATGACATTTAATAGGGTATTATTTTGACATTATGACATTGTTTAAACTATTAATTTGAATTTATGACATTATATAGGGTATTAATTAATGGGATTTTGTAAGGTATTAATTTGAATTTATGAGCATGTGTAATTTTAATGATAATTTTGCATGCCTAAATTCGTGCAACACAGTGGACTGCGCATTCACTTGACATCTGGAAATGTTTGATGTACTGTGTTGAGCAATAAATATATTTGAATTTGAAACCCTAAAAAGTACTCTGTGGCACCAAGGCAAAGGACGAATCACGAAGTTTGGAAAATGTTTGTACTGTACTGTTATGTAACTTGAAAGTAATGAAGCTTTCTACTAGTGAAGGAATCTGTGTAATCGGATTATGATCTCTAGAGATTAACTGTTATACAAGTACTTAGTACTTTATCTCTTCATATTAGGTACGGTACTATTATTTTCTCTCGAGCTCGTTACTGTAGCCTATCACGCAGAATAGGCTACCTTTTATCCTGAAACTTTCTGGATAAAAATAGCGGGACTCAGCGGTATTGTAACGTTATATCAGTAAATTCTATCAGAATTTTTGTAATTGAATCAGTACCTACTTCCAAAGTAAATTTCTCTTAACAAAAAAACAATTTTACCTTTTTTATATTACTAGGAAATGTCTAACCTAAAACTAAATGTGGGATCAACTTAGGAAAAACTAATATTGTATCAGCCTGGGGTAATGTAGGAACAGTTGTGTGTTGTATTTGTTAAAATGAACATTCGTTTCGTTACCACTACAATTAAATACATTATTTCTGTTGTTAATTAACGTAGTATTGTAAATAACAACAGTTTGATATAGTCATATTTGCAAAAATAAGAAATAAAAAAAATATATTCGCACGCAGAAAAAAATAAACAACAATGTCGGACGGCGTTCGTTGAAATACGTATATCTGCTTAAATTTAGGCCAAATACAAAAAAAAAAAAACTATTAAAAACAGTTCAAAACTTACCGTTCCATGTTTTTCCAGCAGAAAACAACAGCCACTCAAAAAAAAAACTAAATTTTTAATCACAAAAAGTTTGAGCACGGCCCCTTGTGCTGTCAAAAATGGCGACCGCCCGGTGCACAGATTTAAAAAATAAATATTACGGTCTTGGGCGGATCCAAAGACCAGCCGGGTATTTTTTTTTCATAATTGTCTAATAGATAGTGATTCCTACTTACTATTTACCATTATCTCTATTTCCTGTTGTGAAACGGGCCTTATGTGTTATGTCCGGATTAACGATGGTCCGTTTTGACCCGAAATAATGAACCTCGTAATGAGAACAGCGTTTAAGGTCAGCGAAAATTTTAACAAGTTGCGCTTCAGTTCCTAAACCTACACGGAAGTAAGATTTCTTCGTATTACGTATTCTATTTACCGAAAGTCTGATAACCGGATTTGCCAAGGGGTATCATGTTATCTTACCGGGCTGAGGCTAAACCCAACAATTTTGGGAATAGGGGAGGCAGAGGATGATGTCGTTTGTATGCCAATGAAGTCAACAATTTGAAAAAAGAATGTATGTAAGTAGGCAATCCGCAGCCTCTATAATGAATTTTATACTACTTTTAGATGGGTAACAAAAAATTTACACCTTCTTCAGAAGGCAAATAAACATTTTATTAAGTTTGAAATAGTGCCTGCTTTGATATTGTTGCCAAAATAGTTTTATTAAAGTAATTTAGGGCAGGGCGAACTAATAAAAATGTATGACCACACAGACTGTTTACTTTTTATTTTAAAAAGATCGGGTGTAGTCGGCCCAAAAAAATAATTTTTTGGGCCGACTACACCCGATCGTAAAAATGTATAGATTTTTTATCGGGTTGCGTAATTAATACAATTCTTATACGTTGGTACTTATTGCTTTTGGGTAGAAATATTAAAAATAAATTCATTCTAATACTAAAATTCTCCGCCTACACAGTCTCAACAATTTTTTACAGTGCTACGGTTTCGTAGAAAAAAAGAGGGTTCCGTATTTTTACAACAAAGTGTGAAAATTGAAAACGAAAATGTTTCTGGTGATAAAACATTATTTTACCTGGAATATGAATGCGGAATGTGAAATAAAAAATTCTATCTGTTTTTCAAAAGATTTTTTTTTTACGGAGGGACGTAATACTTAATTAATGATAATATCATATTTTCTGTATAATGTGTTTGAAATAGGAGCATAAGGTGAAAGTGGAAAGAAAATGAGATGACTCAAACAACCAATAGGTTTACATTATTTTCAAATGTCTCCGTAAGCTTCAACACAATACAATCTGGAACCTATTGATGTTGATGAGGAGGTCAACATCAATAGGATTTCGTCTTCCCTTTGGTAAAAATCAGCCAGGTATTCAAATAAACTTCTTGAGTAGGATACGGCACCTCAGGAAGACATAAGTACCTATCATTATAATGCATTCGAGTGGCCGCGAAACCCTCAAAAGAAATCAAGAACTTAGTAAAATATAGCAAAGCATCGTAAGATTCCATTCATGCTAGCTGGGCAGTTTTTCACGACGCTGTAAAGTTATTTCCTCTATATTTATTTGCTAGGGTTCAGTACTAAAAATGTAATACCGTAATGGTTAATAAGAGTAGGGTCTGTCTGTTTGTACACAGATAGTACCACCTGTGTCCTCCTAGTTTACGACCTGTCAACTGCGGAACATATACAGGTATAATATTTTACTATACTAGAAAAAGTAGAAAAACTAAAACTATGTAGAAAAACTGCTTGGTTAACTGTTGCTGATATAGGTAAAGTGCACGATGTATTTCGGTCTGATCACTATCCTATATTTGTTGAATGTATATTGGATAAGATTAAGCCTAAGTTAAATGATCATAAAACATCTCGTAATATCGTAATTTGGGGGGAAAGGGACTGCGATAAAATAAACATGTACTATGAGTTATGTAATAGTAAATTGAAGCTAATTGATTACCCCCAGGCATTTGGTCTGTGCAGTAACAAAAACTGTAATAATACTCAACACAGATAAATTCTGGACGAAATGTATTGCAAGATTGTTGCTATTTTGTCAGAAGCCGCGGTACAGAGTCATGTGGAAACTCGGACTCATAGACATGTTGGCCGTGTTGTCGGGTGGAATAAGCACGTACGAGAGGCTCACGCGAGGGCCAGGCTTAAATATCAGCTTTGGTTGTGGCATAACAAACCAACTTCTGGCGATGTCTATAATGACATGTACCTTACACGAAAGGTATTTAAAAGCAAACTTGTGTGGTGTCAGACTCATCAAGAACAAATGAAGCTTGATATTATAGCTTCACACCGTAAAACCAACAACTTTCAAAAGTTTTGGAAGGCTACTAAAAAGTTCGATGTTAGACCTGGCCTTCCCGTGAGTGTCGGGGGTGCTGTCCAGCCGGACACTATCGCATGTTTATGGAGCACTTCAAAGTGGAGTCTCCGCTGGGCTCGTCGTTGCGAGTTCTCGATGACAGCTGCTGTCGTGACTCTGATCTGGTTCGTTTTTCGGCCAAACAGGTGTCAAGTACCATAAAGAAGATGACGAGAGGGAAGTCCCCGGGTCACGACGGTCTAAGCATTGAGCACTTGCAACATGCTGGTCCTCACATGGCTAGGGTACTCGCTATGTTTTATTCACTGTGTATGTGCCACTCGTACCTCCCCTGTGATCTCATGCGAACTATTGTCGTGCCTATTATTAAAAATAAAAACAGGTGACGTTGCTGATAAGTGTAACTATCGACCCATATCTCTGGCTACTGTTGTCGCGAAGGTGCTCGACAGCCTGCTAGATGCACGATTAGATAGCTTTTTAAAATTACACGATGCACAGTTTGGGTTCCGTAATGATCTTGGCACTGAAAGTGCGATTCTCGCACTCAAACATACGGTGCAATATTACACAAAACGTCGGACACCAGTGTATGCTTGCTTCTTGGATCTTTCTCGTGCCTTTGACCTTGTATCTTACGATGTCCTGTGGGAGAAGTTACGGGAGAGGGGAGTGCCGGCGGAGCTGTTGCGTATCTTCCAGTACTGGTATCACAACCAGACTAACAGTGTGAGATGGGCCGTTAGGCTATCTGTGTCGTATGGGCTAGACTTTGGGGTTAGACAAGGAGGTATAACATCACCAAAGTTATTTAATCTCTATATAAACGATCTAATTGTTGAGCTCAGCAGCAAGAAAATCGGATGTCGCATTGATGACGTAAGTGTCAATAACATCAGTTACGCTGACGATATGTTGCTGCTGAGCCCAACGGTTAGAGCGCTTAAAGAACTTCTGACATGTTGTGAGGGTTATGCTCAGAAGCATGGCCTTATCTACAATGTCAGTAAGAGCGAGTACTTGGTCTTTAAGGCTGTCGGTGGTAAATGTCCGGAATACGTGCCCCCGATTAAACTTAATGGGAATGAGTTGGAGCGAGTGTACCAGTTCAAGTACTTGGGGCACTATGTCATCGACAGCCTTGATGACCGGGTAGATATCGAGAGGGAACGTAGGGCGCTGACAGTCCGTTGTAACATGTTGGCTCGCAGGTTTGCACGGTGTAGCAAGGTAGTAAAAATAACACTTTTTAAAGCTTATTGCCAAATATTTTACACATGCAGCCTGTGGACCAACTACACTCAGCGGGCTATCAGCGCCTTACTGGTCCAATATAATAATGGGTTGAGGATGTTGATGGGGCTGCCCCGTTTCTGCAGTGCATCAGGTATGTTCGCGGAATCACGCGTCGATGATTTCCATGCCATCGTCAGGCAGAGATCTGCCTCTATGCTCTGCAGAGTGCGGGCTAGCTCCAACTCCATCCTAAAAACCATAGCCGGGAGGTACGATACTCCGATGTTGTTCTGAAATGCATTCGGAACAACAACCTCGTTACTAAATAATTATTTTTTTTAGAAATTAAGAGTACTAACATAGGTATAAGTTTTTCTTGTTTACTAACCCATATGGATGTTACTGGTCCGAAATAAAGATTATTTTATTTAATTTATTTAAAAGCTGGTACTTAGCGTTTTAGTTTTCGTCAAAATCGAGACTGAGACACATTTCAGTATATTATTGCTATTTTTAATACTATATATAGTTTCTGATTTTACCACACTTGGAATACTCAACCAGTCGGTATATGGTACACTTACATAAAATGTAAGACAATGCCATTTATTAGGGTTCCGTACCCAAAGGGTAAAAACGGGACCCTATTACTAAGACTCCGCGGTCCGTCTGTCTGTCTGTCTGTCTGTCTGTCTGTCTGTCACCAGGCTGTATCTCATGAACCGTAATAGCTAGACAGTTGAAATTTTCACAGATGATGTATTTCTGTTGCCGCTATAACAACAAATACTGAAAACCGAATAAAATTAATATTTAAGGGGGGCTCCCATACAACAAACGTGATTTGTTTGCCGTTTTTTGCAATAATGGTACGGAACCTTTCGTGCGCGAGTCCGACTCGCACTTGGCCGGTTTTTATTATAAATGGCAACAACTTATTAATGTTTTTCAGTGCTGCGGAACCTTAACTACGTGTCGACTGCGACCGATCAATCTACTAACTTTACTCACGTGTTTGACAGCTTTTTTATACGTTTAAATAAGTCCTAAAATAACTGACTAAGACGCTTTATGTCTTCAACAGTGCTTTAAATCTTTCTTTCATTTTTAAATAGTTAATATAATGATGTTTTGAAAGTGTAACATCTGTCCAGCTTCTAAAGAGTCACAGAGGATTTGCAAGAACATCTTCAATACTTCGTTAGCTTGTGACCTTGATTCAGGGCATCTCTATTTTTATCTAACACGGTAATCTGTTTATAATAAACGTTTCATACAATAACAGAAAAAGCAACTAAACTATAAAATGGGCGCAGGCATTTATGTAACGCGTACCTCGCTATGAAGAATCGCGGAAGAATGTATTTTGGAATGACCGTTCGTTTAGCTCGCCCCGTAAATTGTTTTTAGTTGGCATTTGCAGCGTGAAATATTCAAAATATTAATTTAACAAGTGGACTCATTCCAGGAATTATTTGGATACTTTTAATTTCACAGGGAATTTTTTGTTCCATAACAACCACCAATCGATTACACCACGTTAGCTTTTGGGTAAATGTATTTAAAGTATCGCCAGATAACCAAAAAATAAAACACGTTAACACGTGTCTACCAATAATGTATTTCAATATTTCAAAACGATCAGAAAAAATGTAAAGGCAGTGTCGCTAATACGATCAAAACAAACGTATCGCCATGAGAGGCGTCCTTGACGCTTTCGCTTGGCATGAAATTATTTTCAGTAATAAGTTAATATCTCCTAAACGCGTGGAACAATTTATATGATTTAAACGCATAAAACATGTTTTAGGTAACCTAATTATACTTTTTGGTACAATTTTGTTCGATGACTTTTATTTTTTGTTAACTGGCCGATTATTTACTAAGAGAATAATCAAAAGTATCATAAATAAATCCATCATGATACGATCAAAAACTGTCTGTCCCGTTGTTAAGTAACAGAAGTTATAAAACATAACTTTTCCTTGTCTTTCCCAAGCTTTCCGTTTTATTTCTGATCTCGTATTTACTTCAAGTTAATGCTATCAAGTTCAATTCCCTGAGTTTGCCAATCTTCTAGGGGATTTGGCAGTGTAGCGGGTTATGATGACTGCTTCCCTGTTGCCTTTAGTCTGGCAATAAATAATTCATTGTCTGTGGGTAATAAGTCTTGGCTACTAGAAATGTGATTGATGCAGTCTTCGCTTGAAGGCAAACATCGAAACTCTTTTAAAGAGCTATATTAATTGTCTGGCCTTGAAAGCCACATTAATTTACTATTTTAAGAAAAGACAAAGGAATATTTCACTTAAGCATACTGCCCATTCATCTCACAGTTTCACCTCTTAAAATATATATTCTCACAAAGGTGTGAATATGAGATAAAACGATTTCATTGAGGGATGTAAGTGAGAACGGATCATCCAATTGATATAAAAACTTCTCGGTCGTAAATTCCAGATTAGTGTCGAGATTGTCATAGATATAAAACTTGAATAGGAGAGAAGCCCTGAGGAATCCCTAAAGAGTGATAAAAAACACGTCGGCTATTTTCGCCGAGCACATTTATTGATAACTAGCAATTGCCCGACTTCGTCCGCGTGGAATTCGGTTTGTCACGCACTGTTTAATGGCTACTAATACAATTTATTTTCTCCCATCACAGTCGGATAAGTTTATGTTAGTGCCTAATAATATACTTTGAAAAAAAAGTTAGATAGTAGACTAAGATACATAAAAAAAAATCTTTGTATACTCGAATAACGTTGATTGTTTTTCTTTCTAAGACATTACTAACTCGCGAGCAAGCCACATACATGCAGTTAGCCATAGAATATACAATTAGACCTTAGGTCGACACCAACGGCCTTTACCTTTGTCTCTTGTTTTTTAATATGAATAAAAACAGTTTCACCTAAACGAAGCCCAGTGAGAATTTCGGCTTCAATAATGTTTCTCTGAAGAGCAGTTTCCTTAAGTCGGGTTCCATTGCACAGCTAGGGTGGGGTAAGATTTTATGTTCGATTTTGTGTGAAGGAATCCAACCCGCATTGAGTAAAAGGACACTGTTATAAGATATAAATATACCACAACTGCAAATTTTTTTTCGTGTTACAGCGGTTTTTTGTTGGCTGTCTAAATCGATTGGGATTTTTGAAAACAAACATAATGCAAAATTTTTGATCCCATAAGGCAAATAGCGTGATAACTTATAGTCTATATGTTACTTTGATCTCTAAGAAATGTATGTGCAAAATTTTAACATAATCTGTTCAGTAGTTTTGGCGTCAATTGAATGCATTGCAGCAGACAAACAGCGAAAATGTGTCAATATCCTTCATATACCAAAAATATTCAATGTACAGTTTTGACGTCTCTACGATTTTACATCTCTATGATTTTATTATATTTATATATGCTGTGTAGTGTGTGTGGCGTAGTACGAAAATTGAACGGTAATTTTTAATGTGGAATTATAATCTCATTGTGAGACTTTTCGTATCTTTTGCAAGTAACGTTTTTCAATCCTGGTTTTGCTTTATCATCTTTGCCGTTCCAACGGATCCTGCTACAGGAAATATATTCAATAGAATACCTTAACATACTCTGCAAAACTTCTCTGGTTCACACTACCCTCTAAATATTTATTTGCATAGGATCGTTGCGCCCAGAAAACTGTATCATAAATACGCTGAAGGTATTTTATTGCTTTACGAATACCGGAAAGTTGTATTTTATTCGCGAAGGAAATATTAAAACGAGCTGGAAGTTAAGTATTCAAAACAGAATCTGATGAAACCCAGACGTTTGTTATGAAGTGTTTCTTTTTGTTAGCTTGTTATTTATTACTTCGCATAAAATAGCAACCGCCTCTCTCTACAGCTGTTTTCGTTTTATGTAAAATTCTTAAGAATCCTAAATTGTGTTTAACTTTAATTGCTACTACTAGTCGTTGCTAAGCTAACGTAACAACAGAATGAAAATGCCATTAGGACACAAAAGGAGAAGGAAGGTAAAGTATGTATAGAGAGAGATAGCGAAAACATAGAAGAATATACAACAATGGCACGAATATTGGTACCAATAACGATTTAAATTCTCCGACGGATATCTCCACAATAAATCAATAAAGATTGTCACGTCGTCATGAGTTGGGTCTAATATAACTTACTTTTATGACATCTGAATATGTAATACACAGGACAAATACCATTACAACTTAACCCTTCTATTGTCATATCAGGTGCGGAAATGTTGACATCGTAGGCCTACAGTTTCAGAAGTACCGTTGTATTGTGGTACTAACTCTTGTTAATAAGTTCAGCAACTATAGAAACATACAGTTTCCGATGTAATCCTATCAGTACCGTTGTGGTTGTTCCCATGCAATCGTAATCCTGGCAGATGGGCTGTTTCGCGAGCAAACTCTAGAACAAAACTGAAACAACAAGATTTTAGAGCTATTTATCTTTATTGTATTTCATGATGAAACGACATGCTACATAAAAAAATATATTTCATATGAGCCATTAAAGCTTTAAAAGGTTGGGCATTTACATGGATTTCATGTTTTCCTTTTTAGTAGGTATAGAAAGCCTTAAGAGGAAATACGGGCGGAGAGACTTTTGAAAAATAGGTATTTGAAAAAACTATCGCTGTCGCTCTGCGAACTGCGAGCGCGTGGCGCCCGGCCGCCTTATCCATGTGTGAGTAAGTTGACAGTGTGTGCGTGCCTCCAAAACGCTCCCGGCCGCGGCTCGCGCATTTCTTGTAATCGCCCCAGTCACTCGTAACTTTTGTTGTTGTGGATTGTGGACAGATATCCAACAATATATGTTATTCTTAACAGCAAACGCAGACAATCTTTTTTTGAACATGACTGATAATACTGTAGTGCAATTTAATAATGTAATTGCTAAATTTATTGGCGGAAAAAGAATTAACTTTGCAGGAAGTGGCTCATATCACATCAGACAAGATGTTATGGAGTAGTAACTTCATGGAATAGCGAAGGGCTATTCATGCACGCATTCAAAAAAAAATACAGGGCTGCAGTCCGGGCCAATATACAAAAAAAAAATATAGAACAAAAGCAGCGTTCGAAAATATTCACAGAGATTTACCGAAAAACAAACAGCAAAAGAGTGGAATTCCCTGCCTGAGTCTGTGTTTCCCGATAGCTACAACCTGGGAGTCTTTAAGTCAAGAGTGAGAGAATAGGTTACTTCTAGGCAAGCGTGCTCCATCGTCGACCACATCATCGCTTACCATCAGGTGAGATAGTGGTCAAACGCAAGCCTATTACATATAAAAAAAAAAAAAGGATACTGACGTATCCCAAAGACGGAACGAGCAAAATAAAAAGAACTACATAACCTGTTAAAACTACGGTCGCTTAGAGTTGGAAGAAATATCTTCTTCCTGCCTTTGGATTTATATAAATTAAAAGAAAAATAAATTTCTTGAAAGATTGCTCTCAACTAAGGATATTCAAAGAAAAATAGTGGGGGCCACAGCGATAATAGTTTATGGGAAATTGAAAGACTAAAGAAGCTTACGGCATCGAATTTTGGGCGAATATGTAAGATGCGACCGAAAATATCGGTTCGCAAAATATGAGAAACGTTATTATATAACAAACTAGCTGACCCAGCAAACTTTGTTTTGCCATAAAAAGACCAAACATTTATCTACCCTACCTACCCGACCCTACACTACCCTACCCTACCCGACCCTACACTACCCTACCCTACCCTACACTACCCTACCCTACCCTACCCTACACTACCCTACCCGACCCTACACTACCCTACCCTACCCTACCCTACCCTACCCTACACTACCCTACCCTACTCTACCCTACCCTACCCTACACTACCCTACCCTACCCTACCCTACCCGACCCTACACTACCCTACGCTACCCTAAACTACCCTACGCTACCCTACACTACCCTACCCTACACTACCCTACCCTACCCGACCCTACACTACCCTACACTACCCTACCCTACACTACCCTACCCTACACTACACTACCCTACACTACACTACACTACCCTACACTACCCTACACTACCCTACCCTACCCTACCCTACCCTACCCTACCCTACCCTACCCTATGTCCTTCTCCTGGTTCTAAGCTACCTCCCTGCCAATTTTCAGCTAAATCGATTCAGCCGTTCTTGAGTTATAAGTGAAGTAACTAACACGACTTTCTTTTATATACCAGGCCCCTCAGAAAGTATTGCGAAAAAAAGTTTTTATATATGGGAGACTGGCCAGTTATAATGTTTTTCGAAAATATGATTATTTATAAGTAAAAATAAGTAAGTTCCAATTTCAAAATTTCCCTCCACATTTTTTGCGAGTTAATTCAAAGTATTGTGTCTCACTGAAATATGGATCTGCGCCGGGAACATTTTAGAGCTATGATTTTATACGATTTCAAGTGTCGCCTGAAACCGGATGAATCGTACGATAGACTTCAAATGGCATTCATGGATGAAGGCCCTTCCAAGGCAACCGTGTATCGTTGGTATAACGAATTCAAGCGCGGTCGACCAACTTTGGGGGATGACGAAAGAAGCGGTCGCCCTTTGACGGCTGTTACCGAAGAAAACGTGCTAGCAGTGAAAAATTTAATCCAAGACAATAGGCGAATTACATATCAGGAGATTCAACACATATTGAAGATTGGATCGGGAAGCGTTCACGAGATTCTACACAGCCATCTTCGCGTGAGGAGGATAGTACACGCTGGGTGCCGCACAACCTCACCGATGCTCAGAAGCAGGCCCGGGTGGAATGGTGCCGTGATATGCTTAACAAATTTGAAGCAGGCTCGTCTCGGCGTGTTTACGACATCGTTACAGGTGATGAGTCCTGGATTTATCAATACGACCCAGAAACCAAGCGCCAGTCGACTGTTTGGGTGTTTCAAAATGAGCCAACGCCTACCAAAGTGAAGCGATCTAGAAGCGGGGGTAAGATTTTGATCGCTAGCTTTTTTAATTTGACTGGCCACTTGGTATCAATTCCCTTACGGGATCAAAGAAGCATTAATGCCGAATGGTATACTACCAAATGTTTGCCAGAAGTTTTCTCTGTTATAAGCAACAAGCGACCAAACACAGGGCTCCGCGGGCTACTGCTCCACCACGACAATGCACCTGCGCACACCGCACTCAAAACGAGGGACTTCCTGGACAGCACGCCAGTCAAACTCCTGGGTCACCCTCCTTACAGCCCTGATCTAGCACCGTGTGACTTCTTTTTATTCCCAAAAATAAAAAATCAGCTCAAAGGGATACAATTTTCGTCGCCGGAAGATGCGCTGGCTGCGTTCGAGCAGGCTGTAAACGAGGTGTCTGCGGCGGACTGGAAAAAGTGTTTTGAAAACTGGTTTAGGCGCATGAATCTTTGTATAGAGGCTGGTGGAAAGTACTTTGAAAAGATTTAATAAAAATATATGTACGTATAGAACAATTTTTTTTAGTTTCGCAAAACTTTCTGAGTGTCCCACGTATATAGATTTAAAGGAACCGTGGTTACCAATTATGGCAAGGAAAAGGAATCTGAAGCGATCGATAAATTTATCAAGCACACGGGGCTACAGGAATTAGAGTGTGGAATGTTTATCGATGAAAACAAACCCTTTTTAGCGGCAAGCCTGGATGGTCTGGTAGGTGAAGACTCGATAATAGAGGTAAACTATCCTTTTGAAATTGCAAGTATGTCAGCTAAAGACGGAATTCATCAAAAATAAATGGATTTAGAGCTGTTTTCAAGGGTCATCACAAATCGTCTCCGTAGACCACACACATACGCGGCAGGTTATACAGAAGACCGAAGAGTACAACCTGCCTCTCTGTTTAGCGTTTGTGGAATACGAGAAAGCCTTCGGTTCGATCGACACTTAGGCTGTAATGCAGTCTCTCCAACGGTACCAAATTGACTACCGGTACATTGAAGTGTTGAAATGTTTGTATAAAAACGCTACTATGTCAGTTCGACTTCAGGATCAGACCTCGGAACCCGTCCTTATGCAGCGAGGTGTGAGACAGGGAGATGTAATATCTCCAAAACTGTTCACTGCTGCACTGGAGGATGTCTTCAGGGTTCTGGACCGGAAAGGGCTAGGCATAAATGTCAATGGCGAATACATCACTCACCTTCGGTTTGCCGACGATATAGTGGTCATGGCTGAGACTATGGAGGACCTCAGTACAATGCTCGATAACCTCAGTAGAGCTTCCTAAAGAATGGGTCTTAGGATGAACATGCACAAAACCAAGGTGATGTTGAATATCCATGTTACACTCACTCCAATCAAGGTCGGATACTCTACACTCGAAGTTATGGGTGACTATGTCTACCTGGGACAAACGATCCAGTTGGGTAGGGCCAACTTCGAGAAAGAGGTCAACCGTCGAATCCGACTTGGCTGGGCAGTGTTCGGGAAGTTGCGGTATCTTCTCGTCCAACTTACCACAGTGTCTCAAGACGAAAGTCTATGACCAGTGTGTGTTGCCAGACATATGGCTCTGAGACATGGTCGCTTACTATGGGCCTCAGCAGAAAGCTTACAGTCACCCAAAGGGCAATGGAGAGGGCTATGCATGAAGTTTCCTTACGTGGTCGAATCAGAAATGTAGAAATCCGCAAGAGAACCAGGGTTACCGACATAGCCCTAGCAATAGAATTTGGCAAGCCCAAGAATTGCCACATTTAAGTGGGGAGGGCACATTGCTCGCAGAACGGGTGGCCAATGGGGCAGAAAGGACCTGGAGTGGCGACCGCGAACCGGAAGACGTTGCATCGGAAGGCCTCCTACCAGGTAGACCGATGACTTGGTGAAGGTTCCGGGGATCCGCTGGATGCGAGACGCACGGGACCGATCAATGTGGTGACCCTTGGGGGAGGCCTATGTCCAGCAGTGGCTGATATGATGACGATGATGATGATGAAATAGATTTATGTATAAAATTTATGTTAAAAGGCAAAATGTTACAATTTAAACAGAATCACAATTACTTCTACCAAGTACAAGGCCAACTACACATAACTCGTCGAGATTTCTCTTATTTTATTTAGGTAGTCCCAAAACCTTTTATTTTTCAAAATATTAAGAGGGACGATGCATTATGGCATAAAAATGGAACCCTTATTAGAAAAGTTCGATAAATTTGATTTGATTTGAAAAGTTCTACCACATTAATGGCAAAACTAAGGCATTAGCCTTTCACCAGAAATCATTGACGGTTGGATACCAAAGAATAAACCAGTGAGAGAAAGCACGTCGTCATAATCTGCCTAGCCTTTTCCCATCTACGTTAGAGTCGGATGCAGCTGAATACCAGTATTTTGATGGATCGACTGCCTATCTGACCTCCACAACCAGTTACTGGGTAATATGCAACCCCTTGGTATATACCTACCTATCCGATATATAATTTACTGTTTTGTATTGAAAACTTTTTGTAATAAACATTTATAGACATGCACTTTATTTTATTTTGTATCCAATACTTTTTAATACTTCTATTTGTATTTCTCACGAACAGCACATGTAAACAATATAAATGTGTTTATCGATAACTGTTTTCAACACTAGTATATCGATATTATTTTCAAATACTACGCATCACCTTTCCGTCTGTGTACGTATTATGCAGACCCCTTGCGTCTCACCCCGCCCACAAATTCGTGCGATAAGGACAACTGCAGATTCGACAAATTTTCTTTAGTAAAAAGTCATAATTCGAGGTTTGGCTCTCGTCTGTTTTCTCCTCCAATATTGGACCGATTTAGAAGATATTTCATAAACTGAATAAGAAGGATATTTACTATGTCCCTATGTATTCCTTTTTTCATTAATAGTTGTCAAATTTGTACACTAGGGCTCTGAAGACAGCGACTCAATACAGACAATTTTGAGCATTTTGAGAGGGGTCTAGTTCTTAAACGAATAATATATCACCAAAAAGGAAAACATAGGGACATAGAAGAAGTTGATATTTATTTTACTGTAAAAAAAACATTGCTTTAAGTTCATAAACCAGAGAGAAAACAGACGAGAGTGTTTGTATGGAGAAAAGACCACCCCCGTTTCCTCTTAAGTCTACGTCTAAAATTACACACATCTAAGAAAAATGTTTTGGAAAATTCACCACAAAAATAACCTCCATGTGGTATAATTACTGTAAATACTAAGATACGGATGTTTATTTACGACCACGGTTAAATTCTAGCTCGATTTCTTATGTTTGTTATGAATGCACATGCCGTATTTTTATGATTGTTTATTTTCTTTTCCTATATCGTCTCAGCGCAAACATTTCGTAAATATTAAAATTTCGTTATTTATTTTTTCAGGAGATGCCTGACAAAGCGCGTGATTCAGTAAAGAATGAACCATGATCGACACGTCATTTGATAAACGGTATCAAGTTATTCGTAAACAAATATTTTAAGAATAAGCCATCACATCACATCATCAGCCTATTAATGTGCCCACTGTTGGGACACAGGCCTCCTCTTTGTGAGAGGGAATGGGCCGTAATCCACCACGCGGGAATGTCAAGAGTGAACCAGACATTATACTCGCTCAGTGATGATGAGTATATATTCGACAGAACGGACATTCGAGCCATATTTATTACGCTGTATATGATCGTGTTCTGTTGCTGTTCCTTTGGTAAGTAAAATAATTTAATTTTGGAATCATATTGAATATTTGATGTTATAGTTAGACTCTGTTGTACTAATTATCTATGAACCAATTTGACACTATTAATAATCTTTTGAATCTATTTGATCGAGTAATGTGTCGTGAAAAGTATCTTAGAACATTGATCCAGACAGGCAGAAAACTACATTATTTTCAGAGTAGCGAGATGGACATTAAATAAATGTAGTCTGCATTAGCCGTACAAGAGAGAAAAGCTTGCCGATTAGAAACTGCCTTTATTAATAAGTAAACATATATAGGTGGCTTTATATCCATAGCCTGTCAAGTTGAGGGAGCACCATACACCCTTTTCTCGAAATAACTCTGCCATACATTCTTATAAGCACTACATAATTATTCAAAATTATTGTAATTTACACCGTTACAGTCTTCATTGTCAAAATTAACAATATAACCTAATTAGAAGTTTCTTGCCTCAGAATGTATTAATGAGACATATTATCTTACATTTTAGGCTTAGCAATATTATTATGTTTTTGTTCGATTATATGAAATTTTGCATTAGAGAGAGTACCGTAAAATCTGATTTTACCTCATATCCAAGGAGAATACTTCAAAATTAAAAGTTTTGCCGGTGATTTTCACCTCTACAGATTTTCCTCAAGTCAAAGAGCAATAATTTTTCTCATTTTCTGGCTTGTACTTAACTGATTACTTTTTAAATGCTTAGGGATTTAGAATTCTCGCCTTTTCTTATAAGTGTTGTTCATGCCGAAGCTTTTTAAATAAAGTTACTGAGAAGCTTAGACGGGTTGGCCTTTTTGAGTAGATAAAAACTAAAACGGTCTTATTACAAAAAGCGGTTTAACTAAAACCCAGGTTTAATCCTTGTTTATACTGTAGTTGTAGTAGTTGTAGTGGTTTAGCTAAAAAACTGAGGTTTAAACCTCAGTTTTTTAGCTAAACCACTTTTTGTAATAAGACTGAAAGGGCTCCAAAATTTTACTACAAAGTGTAGATTGATTGGATTAATACGTATTTTAGAAGGTTAAGTAATGTGTGTTCTGCACAGGGCACATACATTAATAGTGCTGGCTTCTTAATTCATACACATATGGCTACCTATACCAGTACAAATGAAGTAAACACTCATCAATTATGTCAATATCTATTGACATCATTACCAAGTTGAATACGAGTACATTCTCGTTAACAACATGTTCTCGAACATTCACTAATATCTGGCAACGTTTCGCTGAATTATTAGGAGAAATATTTGCTTTGTAGCAAATAAAATAAGATGGGTGCAAATCTATTTGATTGATAAGTATCTAGTAAAATACACAAGGTACGCAAGCCAGACATAATTATTACGAGTAATATATTGGGATTAACTATTTGTAGATAAATATGAACCGAATATTGAAGTGATCAAAACTCTATGATATCTAAAGATTTAATGTCAAAATATATACTGTCTACTGATGGGGCTAATATGGCTTAGGTACTACTGTACCCAAAACAACGAGATTAAAAGAAGAAGCAAAGTTTGGATTGCTTTATAAATACCGTATTGTGAAATACACGAGATTTCTCCAAAATATTCATAATTTTCGAATGAAGCGCTCCTTACCGAGAACTGTTTGCTTTCTATCTATAATGGGTATGAATCTTAGTGGTTGCCAGTTCTTATAAGTCACTGCAAAATGTAGTT
The DNA here is from genome assembly GCA_949775005.1 of Orthosia gothica. Lineage (NCBI taxonomy): Eukaryota > Metazoa > Arthropoda > Insecta > Lepidoptera > Noctuidae > Orthosia > Orthosia gothica. Next base: position 18,191,355 of record OX459058.1, read on the forward strand.
TTTTACCTGGGATTACAGAGCAAAAAGAGAAGAAAAATCGGGCACATTGCACACGTGTGGGCTTGTCTTAAATCACATGGAAGTCTCGTATCTCATGAGATGACGTATAGTTTTTTCCTCAACTGCTATATTGGTTGCTGAAATATTTTTTGATGCTTGTTTTGCGTCACTTATAACCACCATACCATTGCACCATTTAATATAAAATTACGAAGGAATTTATGTTTTCAACAACGTGCGGCCAGTTCTATAAGTTGGGTGACAAATTGGGTAATTTTGAAGTCAGTATCACGTCGGTAATTGTATACAATTTGGATGAAAATTATAATTGAAATACAATTACAATTTTCATCTTCGGAACCTCTTAAACCTCTTATGGTAAAGGAGCATTACCTTTCACTATAATTTTATTTTATTTTTTTCCTTTCTCGGTCATATATTCAATATTTATTAGTATATTAGATATGTTGTATAGTATTTACGTATTTTATGTTATTATGTATAAGTAAGTTATATTGTACACTGACAGCCCTCAATTCTTCACCTATCGTTCAGTCCATCCAAAGGTTGTCTGTAAGAGATTGCCCTGTGCGATAAGACCGCCCATTGTACACTTTGTTAGAAATATTTGTTCTGTATGTATTTTTTTTTTTTTTTGTGGTGTACAATAAAGAATATAATAAATAAATAAATAAATAAATAAAATAGCAATGTATTTTCTCTTTGCGTTGGATTCAAAATGTTGTGGTTAAATTGTAAATTAGAGGAAGTGGAGAGAAGCCAGGAAGGCACAATCGAAATATTGTCTTTATATTAAAATGTTCTTTAATGTGTTTGGTTAAGAAAATGAGGATTTTACTTGTAAAAAGTATTATTATATATTAAGTTTTATTGTGATTACTGATTAGCAATTGAAATATCTCTAGCTACAATAGCTGTCTTATAACGCGTTGGTTACATCAAAATCATGAATAAAATTGAAAACGTTTTTAACTCGAAAACTAAAAATAAGTTAAAAACTATTTAATTTGGTCTTAAAAAGCAGAACCATTTTAAAATTTAAATACTTGAGAGCATAGTTTAGAAGGATAATCATTTGATGTGCTTATTAACAGTAGGTACTTACAGAAAATGGGTAGAGCCCTTAACAAAGAAGATTAAATAGATTAGTAAATGGAAAATTTCAATATCGGTTTTTAATAAAAATCTTTCATTTTTTTTTGCTCTTTTGGAATAAGAAATAGCGGCAATTTATCGTTTACACAAGAGTGGGTTGTTTTCAATGAAGCAATGAAATTAATTCTGGCAATTTTGGAAGAGTGGTTCAAAATACTATAAAGAGGTTAGAATAACATATTATTATTGTTATAATTCGAATAACGCAAACCAAATATAGTGAGAATTTGTGTTTTTTTGTTGGAAAAGAAACCTTAACTCCGTTGAATTTAGTTATAACATGCTATAATCGTGACAATCTAAGAAGTCTGATGTGGTTTCTCATTTTAAAACCCGCGATAACAATGTACGTAGGAAATTGTAAAATCCAAATCATAATCCAAAGTAATTTCTATGTATCATTCGTAAGCATCAAGTTTACTTCATTATTATTAGGTATTTTAATAGCTGTCTATTCCGACTTTTTAGATTATCACGACTAGTTAAGGTTCTAGTTTCACGACTTCATATTTTGGTAATTTTTAGGCTTAGTTGTACAATTAACAAAAGAAATCAGCCAAGGATAAACGGTTAAGTTACGGATTATTACAAAACAGTTTTGTAAATCCATAGGTAGGAATTCAGTCTATAAAAGTTTTCTTGTAGATTTTCTTGCGCAGACAGATATTCATTACGAGGGTAGCTGTTTCAGGTAGGGTTATTATCATTTCAAAAGGAAAGTCCTGTCAATAAGAACCATCTTATTGACAGGACTTTCCTAAACTTTTTGCTAATGACCACATTAGCAAAAAGTTTAGAACTTAATTTTCAATCCTCTCTTAACTGTATTAGTTACTAGCTTCTGTCAGCGGCTTCGCCCGCGTGAATGTCGAAAATTATCCCTAGGGATAAAAGTATCCTATGTGCAATTCCAGACTATAATATTTATCTGTGCCAAACATCCAGATCCGTTCATATGTTTTGCATGAAAGAGTAACAAACATACAAACACAGACAAACTCAGAAACTTTCGCCTTTATATAGTGTAATATTTCTGGAAAGTTACAAAAGCGAAAAGTCTAAGCGAATAAGTTTCTAATAAACTTTAAACGACTTCTACAGACCAATCCGGCCGGGTAAACCTAGTTCTTAGCAGCTTACCTAATTTAAATGCAGACGATGCGGGTTGAGTTGATCAAGCAAACTCTGATCTTGAACTACAGCAAGCTTGACCTGAAACAGTGCACGGCTGCACGGCTAGCCATTTAAGAACTATTAAGTGGCCTTTACACCCTACCGTCCATAAAACTTTAGTAAAAGCATAAGTTTACACACTTTCGCAACTTTTACCAAATTAGCCCGCAGAGATTCATAGAAATGATGTAATAAGTCTGAGAATTTGTACGTCGATATTAAAAGGAAAATGTACCAAGTATTACTGAAATAACAAAAACTGTTTTATTCTTGGCTTACATCTATTTCTAGGGTTATTTCGGCCTAATGTACCTATTTTATTTGTGTAACTATACCACTGAGCAATTGAGATTTAGTTTTTTCTCAAATTAGTTACTTAATCTATAGGTAATTAGATCTCTTTATATTTGTAGTCGTAGATTGGAACAATCAAAATAAAATGAACTCATTGTCTTTGGTTTTGGAAAACAACTTGTTTCTCTTATTTCAACGAAACTCTTTAAATATGATTCAAGAATTTACCATCAAAACTTCTTTCCAAATATTTTTCTTTCAGGTAATTAGAGCCTAATTCAAATGTTATTGTATATTAATGTTTTCATAATATTAATTCAGTTTCATGAAATTAATTAAATTCGTTATGCTTTCATTTATTTTATGTGAAGTCATTTCCTTTTATTTTTGGTTTCCTATTATTTACACTTTTGTTAACTACATGCAAAATAGCTAAAGCGCTGTGTATAAGCAATAAAATAAAATCAGCAGACGATAAAATAAAAACTACCTGGAAAAAATAAATAATGAAACAGGTAGAAAAAAACAGCGTAATGCTGCAATTAATTTAGTGACTGCACATGATTCCATACAATCAGATGTAGAGGTTGCTCAGGAATTTGAAAACTTTTTTGTTAATATTCCTTTTAAAACTACAGCAGTTTTAAACTCCTCACCCGTGCTCTCTGCTGACTTACTTATAAATAATGTAAATGCGTGCTCTTCGGAGTTTAAGTTTCAATATACAAACCCCCAGGCTATTTTAAACTATTTAGCTTTCATTTTTAACACGAGTGTCGATCAAGGCATTTTTCCGGACCTCATGAAGCACAGTAAAGTAATTCCATTGTTTAAATCCGGGGATAGCAAGGAAGCCAACAATTATAGGCCAGTTTCAATTCTGCCGGTTCTCAGTAAAGTCTTCGAAAAGTTAATGCTCAACCAATTGTTGCGTCATTTTAACAAACATTCCATCTTTCATGATCAACAATACGGTTTCACCAAAGGGCGTTGCACAACTGACGCTGGCGTCACCCTAATAAAGAACATCTTTAACGCCTGGGAAGAAGCACAAGACGCCATTGGAATCTTTTGCGACCTCTCGAAAGCGTTCGATTGCGTTAACCATGAGACACTATTGTTAAAACTCGAGCACTATTGGATTAGGCATACGGCCCTTGAATTACTTAGATCATATTTGAAAGCCAGACAACTTAAAGTTTAGGTAAACGGCGTAAACTCAATAGGGTCTGAAATGACAATGGGCGTTCCCCAAGGCTCTATATTGGGTCCATTCCTCTTTTTAGTTTACATTAACGATTTGCCCCAATTATAACGAAATCAACCGAAGATCGTGTTATTTGCTGATGACACATCTTTGATATTTAAAATAGATCGCCGATCACAAAATCTTGATGATGTGAATAAGTCTATTCATCAGGTCCAAACTTGGTTCATGGCAAACAATTTGGTACTAAATGAAAAAAAAATCAAATGTATTTGATTCACATTGCCGAATGTTAGAAGCAGCGACCGGACATCATATTGAATGGAGAAAAGCTGGACTATGTAAATCAAACAGTTTTCCTAGGAATCACTCTAGATGACAAATTACAATGGGGGCCTCACATAACATCTCTGGCAGGACGGCTGAGCTCAGCCGCTTATGCTGTTAGAAAGATAAAACAGTTAACGGATGTAGAAACCGCGCGTTTGGTCTATTTTAGTTACTTTCACAGCATTATGTCATACGGTATTTTACTGTGGGGTCGGGCGCCTGACATTGAATCAATATTTATATTGAAAAAGAGAGCTGTCAGAGCCATATATAAGTTAAGTCACCGAGAATCTCTTAGGGACTTATTGAAAAAGATTAATATTATGACAGTTTCTTGCCAATTCATTTATGAAAATATTATGTATTTAAGGAAAAAATTAAATCTCTTTAGTAAAGTTATTGATAGACACAATTGTAATACCAGAAATAAAGATAAGTTAGATCAACCATCATATAGATTAGCTAAAGTACACACATCTTTCATGGGGTACTGTGTTAAATTCTATAACAAAATACCTTGTGAGATATTAAAGTTAAATGAAAGAAAATTTAAAATAATAGTTAAAAGCACACTTTTTAAACAAGCATATTACAAATTAGATGATCATATTCAAGATAAGAATGCTTGGAAACTTGCTGGTCCTGCTCCATTGGCCTATCTTTGGTGTGGACAAAATCAAAATGGTTAATTTGTATTATATTCATAATTATAGTAACGCTTATAATTATTTATTGTTATTTTTCTTCTCTTTTTGTTTAAAAAATTGACTCGCACACTGTTCTGTTGTTGTTTAATTAGGTTATGTACCTATGTATGCAATATTTGTAAGTACGTGAGAACCATGTTCCTATTTATCAAGTAAAGGAATTTACCTGTTAGTGCTTGTAATTCTCTCATACATATATGTAGTATAGTGGTGCTGGGTACATCATCCTCACGTATATGAATTTATTAATGTATGTACGTATATAAATATTGTATAAAACTTTTTTTTTAAAAGAGTAAGTATGGAGTTTCTTGTGCGTTCTTCTCCATAACAAGGTACATTTCCGAATGCACGGTAGAATCAATTTTTATTAAATGTAAATTTTAACGTTCAAAAGTGACGCATAATGGCCACTTGAAATAAACACATTTGACTTTGACTTTGTATACTTTTGTCTGAACATTGAATCATTAAATTAGGTATTTATTTCCTACCTACCTGCCCCGTGCTCCAACATGTTTATCTGTCCATTACAAAGTAGGTAAAAAAAATATGAAAATAAATAATGGCTTGTGTTTACATTGGTATAGTAGCCACAACGGATCTTTGTGTCTCTGAAGTTGGCTCTGCAAACCATTGCGCAAGAAACAGTTTGTCATCGAGTAAGCGAGATAGGACGATACGAAAAAACTAAACGAGTCAAAGAGGCAGTTATACAATGCAATCTTTTACTTCAACATTGACACAAAAATAGTAACAGCAAAGGATCTTGCAGGGTCTGTGAAGTTGGCTGCAAGACCCTAAGACAATAGCAGCGGTGTGTTCTACCAAGGGTTAGGTAGAGGTACACTTATATACATCCACCGACATTGTACGTTTGAGTTATCATTAATTCCATTATAATTATTGTCAATTGTCAGATCGACATTCGAGTTCATTCACCTAAAAACTTTGTGAAGTATTGGAAAATTTGGATGCCTAATAAAATATCTATAATTATTGTGAGCTAGGTTATTATTTAAACAGAAATGATTTCGTGAAATGGTTGCTTTCAATTAATTTAATTGGGTATAATAACGAGGCTGTTATTTTCATTAAATAAACAGCAAAATGTAAATCAACCTCATTGAAACTGGAAACAATACTGTCAACATTAATGTTATTATGAGTATTCGTTATGTTAATTATTAAAATTTGATTTATCCGTGGCTTTGTTTCCGTTTAACACTATAATAATAACTGTACATTTTACGGTATAAAATGACACCTAAAGTCTCCGCAAATTAGCAAAAAAATTAAAGTTATTGATCCGACTTGTAACAAAAAGTATAACTACGGCACTTAAAAACATGCTTTTTGTTTATGGAGATATTTTGAAAATTTTGGTCTCAAATGAATGGTATAGGCGTAGAACTATTTTATCCGTTCAAATCATGTAAATCGGCCCACATGTTTATGATATATTAACCCATTACATAATGCCAAGTGAAAGGGCGCCCCTTACTGCGATACGTTTGTTATGATCGTGTTAGCGACACTGCCTTTACATGTTTTTCCTATTTTTAAATATTGAAATACATTGGTAATGGATGTTGGATGTTAACGACTTTTTTTTTTTTTGTTATCTGGCGGGGATTTAATGCCATTCGGTGATGTAGTAGCTTTTTACCAGTGAAAGAATTTTCGTAATAGTACCAAATATTCTAGAAATAACGTCCAATAAAAAAAATAGCTAAAATCTACTTCGATGGAATAGAAATAGTTTCCACAATTATTTGTCCCCAGAAATATTCAAATCAATTTGAAATCGCCATTATTCTATTGACGCTCTGTCAGATGCAAGTAAAAGACTATTATGTTCTCAGTTGGCTGTGCACATGGCAACTAATGCATTGTTAGCTTGCACACATTCGCGCAGCGTGCTTGTAAACTGTTTCATTAGAACCACTGGGTACATTGTTGTGACCTGAATATGGACACTCATTCTAAGGGCGGTTACGCACTTCACGTTTGTGTCCGTGATTTGAGTACCGTGTTCAAAATTTTCTGAATTATGACAGCATTTTTTTTTATATCGCCCAATAATATTGTAGAGCCGCCTTACTTGAGAAATTATTTGTTCACCATACAAATTTTCACCTCTCTTTTCACCCCTTTAAGGATGATTACTCGGATAAAAACTATCCTACGTCCTTCCCATGGTCTCAAACTATCTCCATGACAAATTCAATCTGAATTAGTTCAGTTGTTTAAGCGTGAAAAGATAACAGACTTTCGCATTTGTAATATTAAGTATGGATTATGAAGGATAGAGTTAGGATGCTTCCCACCAAGAAGTACTGCTACTGAAGCTAATTCGGAACCAAAATCTCACGAACACAAAGTTGTCGTAATTAAACGTTTTCATTGAATTTATATAGTAAAATTTAATGCACCAGTAAAAATAAAAAGTACCAATTGGGCCTTAATGCCTTAAGCATTTTTTATCAGTCGACCTTAGGATGGTGTAGAAGTAGAAGATGCCAGGATAAAGGATAAATTTGAGAAAAACGAATCAACGTGGTTATAACTCTTCTTCTATTCTTCGTTTTTCTCAAATTTGGCTACTATTAGGTTACAATTTAGGTGCCAAGATCAACAATTCAATCTTAATAGGTGGTGATAACCATATGATTCGCCGGATTGTCATTTAAATTTATTGTAGGAACAATGTGTGTCCCAAACTTCCATACAACTGGATATGCTGCTATATTTAGTTCCTGTATTTTTCAAAAATCTTTTCTAAGTGTTGGCTTTCGTTATATTTTATTAAAACTGTGTGTGTCATACTTAGCGGTTTAGGCTGGACGTTGTATATCAGTGGGTGAATTTAATAATTTTATTAAGTTAGGTTTAGGCTGTACATAGCGGTAGCAACTGACTCAATTAAATGTAAAACATTCCTATGAATGAATACCAAAAACTCTCATAAAATAAAATTTGTTAATTATTCCCACAGTTTAAATTAAAGTGAAAGCTCTCGGAATTGAAAGTGTGGTTATGCCTGAATTAAAAGTTAACAGATTTGTATTGATTGCGACAGATAGACTATGTATTGCCTACTTATTTCGCTAATTCTATATTAACCTAAAAGTTCTGAAACAATTTTATAATACAACTTACAAAACATGAACATCAGACGATCTTTTACGAGACATATACCTAAGTAACAGACACTTAGATGTTTGCCTTCGATTCGTAGAAGGAGAATCATCTTTATTTTGCTTTGGTGTAGTATTTTAGTTTGTATTGTAAGTGCGGCCTTATTGTATTGAGAAACCGGTACAAAAGTAGCCTGTAATCAAAAGATATCATCATCACAACATATAAAAAAACCTATAGAAAATTCGTTTTTGTACATCGAGAATATTTAAAAAAAAAAAAAACCAGGGTATTAAATAAAGGATAACCAACAGAACCCATTGCAAGCATTTTTGGAGTTTTTGTCTGTTTATCTTTTTAGTTATGCACACGTCACGTAAAATGTACGAAACCAATGTTGATAACCATTACACACATAAAAATGTGCGTAACTTGAAATATTACTTAGTTTTTGTTTCATCGAAATCGGTCACTTTTCTATTTTCCAATTTTAATGTCGCCAGTGAGCAAATCGATTGACGTAAGAAACATCAAAATCGGGCAACAAACATACATACATAGACCCTTCGGCAGTCGGGTAAATAGATAAAGGAAATTAGCTGTGCCCAACATTTGCGAGCAAAAATCTTCTGAACAGATTAATTTTTGATGTTGATCCAAAATTTATAAAAAAATCACGTTGAATGCCGCTTTAACTGCGTATAGGTATTTGTTTTTTTTTTTTTTCTTCATGAATACATTTGCTTTGACCTGCAGTCACATAGTAAATTTGCGTATCATGTGACACGTACGCAAGTAAACAAGGTCTAATGTCGAACGCGTGTCCGTTAAATTAATCCCAAATGAACGTTTTGTTTGCGCTTCGTTAACAACGTTGAATTTATATTTTTCATAATTCGGATGCTGTAACCCTCTTTGGAAGGTCACTGTGGTTTCATAAGCCTAAAAGTTTAACACGTTGATAAAAACAAACTTTTAATTAGTTGAACTTTTCCAAGTTTCAAAGTTGGCTGAGGTTGATATATTGGTAAGAGCTAACGTATCAACCCAATTAGTCTCGCTTGAAGATTAGAAGGATTATCCTTCCAAGTAGAAAATCATTTTCTATGAAGACAGTTAATTCAGCAGGATTAAATTCAACATCGAGGTGGCAATAAATTAAGTTACCTTTATGCTTACTTAGCTTGAAGCCAGAATGATAAATGAAATAGAATTGAAAATCTACAGATAGGGAGGGGCCTATAAGTCTATGACAAAACATTATTTCAGAAGGGTCTTGCCTACTTCCGGATCTTTGGAATGGAAAAATTTTCTTCGATGTTCCTAAAATTGTTTGATAAAGTGAAGGAAATAAGAGGCTTTGACATGAAAACATGAGAGGTGGATGTGATTATTGAAGAGCGCGGGGAGTGAGTGCGCGTCGGGGAAATGATTTATTGTCACAATCATCATCGCGTAAATAACCTTGTATATACCTATACATATTTACATATCGCAAGGGCGTACGTGGTATTAAGGGTCATGATATGTTTAATATAATATCAGTTAGTAATGAACCTACTGCAGAAATGGTATATTTTGCTATAGGTAGATAGATACACCAAGCATTAATAGACGTATTATTGCCTGTAGGAAATCCAAACCTTTCACTAGCAGACTCAAACATGCTGCCAAACATTACCGGAACTATAGTTCCTCTAAGTGGAACTCCGTGTTATTTTGCGCTACGAATAACATAGTCAAAAATTTAGTCACTAGTCATGTTGAGAGATTGGTCCGTCCTTCAGTCAGCTTCCGAAATATTAAAGGATTACTCGTAAATCCTGAGAAAACGTGCCTGGTAATCCTAACGAATGACTCGGCGAGTGATGATTTATGACTACAGCTGACCGTGAGCTAGAATAACATATTTAAATGATTTAAACCGAACTAATGAATCAGACATATCAATATGAAAACGTGGCCAACAGTACACAGCCTGCTGTCAATATGGAATATCGAATTATAGAAAAAAGTTGGCTTTGCAGATCGTCGACTCATTCACCCGTACCTATAACCTACAATATCCAATGTCACAGGTTCTTTCTGTAGCTCTAAGTGCCATATTTTATTATCGCCCAGGTAACCATTGTACGTAATGCTACGGATCAAAGAACTGAGAAGTAATAAAAGACAGGGCTTCGAGGCCATTTGACGATAGAAAAGTAGTGCTGAAGTGTACCTGGTTCCATATAAATACATTTATAGACTCCATCTGAAGAATAAAGAACTTAAGGTTGCTCTTGTCGACGGCACGAACTATTTTGTGTGCGGGGTTAAAATGCATGCTATCTCATCCGTCAAAACGTGCGAAAGGGACAGATGCTGTGATGAGCAATAAGAATTTAGTTCGCGTATTAATTAGCACTTTTGCAAGTTTGTAGCAAAATGAATGATGATTTAGGAGGAAACCGAGCGCGCGAAAATTTATAAACCGACCTTTGAGAGTCTAGTTATCATGAGAAATCTACTAAATGTATATTGCCAAAATAAAATTATTTGCATTTTTAAACTACTAATCTATCCCTGTATGGTGACCGATTTGCAATTTTCCTTCTTCTTATGGTATGTATTTCCGCCCAAAGATGCGTTAAAATTAGTGTTGAAATATGGAACTTTCGATGGTCATAACTTTCAAATATTTTTTTCACCTCAGCACCTCAAACAAGCAGGTTTTGCTGCTTAAAGACAGTGAGCAAAATTCGATTTTGCTGCGAGCGTGAGACAAAGTAACTTTTTAATTTTTTTTTTTAAATGCTGAGTCAGTGCTGGGTCTACTCACAACATTCGAAAGATTTGAACTTCACTTTGTTCTGTCACTTTCACTTCGATACGAAAAGAGCGAGAGATAGAAACAAGTCGATTCGAAGTTCGATTTTCAAATTCCATATATAATAGGCTCAAAAAAGAAACCAACAATAAAACGTTCGGAAACATGTCATCTATAAAATTTCAAATCAAGGTTTAAATGTAATTATCATACTTTTCTCTTAATAATCGAATTATATTTTTTTAATAATCAAATAAAGAGATGTTGAAGTAAAAAAATACGAAAATTATCATGTATCTACATAATTATTTAAAGTTTTAACAATCTTTATTGTGACAGAATAATTTAGTAATAGTGCAATTTCCGAACGCATCTTTAAAAAAAGCGGGCTTTAAATTTTTATTGTTTTCTTCTTCTGTTCGCTAGCTACAAAGTGCGATACACGTTGGATATTATTAAAATAATCTATAATATAAAAATGAATCGCAAAATGTGTTGGTAAGCGCATAACTCAACAACGCCTGGACCAATTTGGCCAATTCTTTTTTTTAAATGTTCGTTGAAGTTCAAAGATGGTTTTTACGAGGAGAAAAATGCTAATTATTGCCGGAAAAAATAAAAACAGCCCATTTATTTTTCCCATACAAAAGTTTTCTAACTAAAACGTAGAGTCAACTTGAGCTTTATTGCTATTGTTTAAGCTATTTTTGCTTTGTGTAGGATAGGGTAGTGTAGTGTAGGGTAGTGTAGGGTAGTTTAGGGTAGTTTAGGGTAGTGTAGGGTAGTGTAGGGTAGTGTAGGGTAGTGTAGGGTAGTGTAGGGTAGTGTAGGGTAGTGTAGGGTAGTGTAGGGTAGTGTAGGGTAGTGTAGGGTAGTGTAGGGTAGTGTAGGGTAGTGTAGGGTAGTGTAGGGTAGTGTAGGGTAGTGTAGGGTAGTGTAGGGTAGTGTAGGGTAGTGTAGGGTAGTGTAGGGTAGTGTAGGGTAGTGTAGGGTAGTGTAGGGTAGTGTAGGGTAGTGTAGGGTAGTGTAGGGTAGTGTAGGGTAGTGTAGGGTAGTGTAGGGTAGTGTAGGGTAGTGTAGGGTAGTGTAGGGTAGTGTAGGGTAGTGTAGGGTAGTGTAGGGTAGTGTAGGGTAGTGTAGGGTAGTGTAGGGTAGTGTAGGGTAGTGTAGGGTAGTGTAGGGTAGTGTAGGGTAGTGTAGGGTAGTGTAGGGTAGTGTAGGGTAGTGTAGGGTAGTGTAGGGTAGTGTAGGGTAGTGTAGGGTAGTGTAGGGTAGTGTAGGGTAGTGTAGGGTAGTGTAGGGTAGTGTAGGGTAGTGTAGGGTAGTGTAGGGTAGTGTAGGGTAGTGTAGGGTAGTGTAGGGTAGTGTAGGGTAGTGTAGGGTAGTGTAGGGTAGTGTAGGGTAGTGTAGGGTAGTGTAGGGTAGTGTAGGGTAGTGTAGGGTAGTTTAGGGTAGTGAAGGATAGGGTAGGGTAGTGTAGGGTAGGGTAGGGTAGGGTAGTGTAGGGTAGGGTAGGGTAGTGTAGGGTAGGGTAGGGTAGGGTAGTGTAGGGTAGGGTAGGTAGTGTAAGGTAGGGTAGGTAGGGTAGATAAATGTTTGGTGTTTTTATGGCAAAACAAAGTTTGCCGGGTCAGCTAGTAATAAATAAATATGAGTGAATCCAGTGATGATGTCTGCAATTTAACACCGGAAGAATTGAAGCAGTATGTAAAAAGCGAATCAGTGAATACTCAAACTGAAGTCGCTAAAACAACAATATCGGTTCCATTGGTTCCAAACAAAACTGGTAGGTACTTTTAATTTGCAAAACTGCAATAATTTTACTTTTAACTTTTAATTTTTACAAATATACATGTGGTTTAAATATTACCAAGTTGTATTTTTTACCTTTAGATTATTTGTTCTCGCTGCTGAAGTGAAAAGTTGTATGTGCTACACGAGACCAAAGTTATTTGCATCTCGTGTCTTTGAATCCTTCGCTGCACTCAGGATTCTAACCTAGAATCACTCGCTACGCTCGTGATTCAAATATAGAATCCTTCGCTTACTCGGTATTCAAAATCAACACTCGCGGCAAAAACCAACTTTGCTCTCTTGTTGCACAAATAACTATTTATTTTACCTTTGTTTTTCCATACAGGGCTGAGATTCCATGCAATGATGAGACAAGATGATATAATTTTTTGTTTTGAACGTTCATCGTAAAACAGTGGAGTAATCGCCAGACTACGTTTGTATGGAACAATGATCGACTAGTGTAACCTTAATTAATTGGGCATGAGTTACAAAGTCGGCCTAACGAAGTGGATCAGATCTACTTTTAACCTCTTTAGACCTATACATAGCATAATAGCCTCCTCGCATGTAGAAATTATACGTCATGCACCCCAGACACCCCATCACCTATTTTGATAGCAATGAGCTTAACGCCCACTGCTTACCCATTCGCATGAACGAATTAATTCTCCGTCCGTTTAGAAAATTTTCAACAATTTCCAGTAGTGGGTCACGTGTACCTTATTATATCATTGTGAAAGTGGTGTATTTTCTACCCATTATAAAGGCATAATGCCATTGCTGCGTAGGATGTTCAAATTCAAATTGGAGTGGTTACCTACGTTAACTGCGCGGTTCACTTTTTAATAATTTGGATAGATAGGTAGGTTTTGGATCTTGGAAGAATCAGAAATGATAAATAACACATTCTGACAGTAGCTCGTCAAGTCACATAAAGAAGGAACTCGGTCAGTTCGAGCGATATAGGTGTTAATCGAGTACTCACGATTGCCCGAAGTTCACTTATTCTAAGATCGATCGCCTAAATGTTTTAACAATCTATCAAACCAACAGTTCTTTGGGCAAACAAACAAACAACATTCGAGGGAACATTATCGCTCTCTTATTAATACTGCGCTTGAATAACAGATTTGTGAGTAAATAAAGAGTTTTGCCTGCAAAATCCATTTATCGCTATTTACGAAATTGAGTCTTTTGCAGCCAGAAGTACATCCATCACATATACCTAACCTACGCAGAAAATCGAACAGCAAATTTATAATACCGCTGAAATTGAAAATGAAGTTTGCTTTGGGCATCTCATGAAGCTTTCTTTTAATTTCGTGAAGCAATAACAGCTGGCGATAAACGATCTAACCCAACGTCAAAATTCAGCGATTTGTGAACATATTTTTCTATTTTCAGTTGGGTGTTTGGTGACTTTCTGTGCAAAATGTACCAGTTCGTACACTCGCTGAGCTACACGGCGTCGATATTCAGTTTAGTGGTGATTTGCAAGGAGAGATACGTCACTATTATACACCCCATCACTTGCAAACAAATCAGTGAGGATTTGTTCAACGCGGCTCAGGGTAAGATCCAGTGTGTCGCGACCACACAGACGGCGAACAGCGAGGGACCGATTTCATTTGAATTGATTTCCTCAATTCCCCCAGATGACGCGAAAGAAACCCGAATAGGCCGGTTTTTTCCGTGAACCTTATGAATTTGTATAAAATTATTCAAGTCGACAAATGGCGTCGTTTTCACGCCACTGTTCGCCGTTATGTCATGATATTGAAATAGTTTAGTAGCCATCGTAACTCATTTCACAGATCATCTATTAAGTCAAAGTTCGGTAGATACTTACCTGATTCAAATTAGCAGAATCTCTTAAAATAGCATTAAGAGAGTTTTCTACAGGTACATACTTGATTGAAGGTATTTATCTGTATCGGACACTAAGAGCTAGAGTTAAACTTAACTCAAAATCCCAATTGGTGTAAATTATTTTAGTTTCAAGTATTGCAGGCTTTGCAAATAGTTTTTAAAGCATTTTTGTGACCAGTGCAACATAGCCCAGCTATCCGGATAGCACAAGTATAATCCAAATAGCGCTGTGGCGTCAGTGTTGTGCGAATATAATATAATAAGCAGGTTCGCCAAATTGACTAGACCTCCCTTTGCCTCTGAAAATATGTAGATTTCACTCCAGCTTCAGCTTTTAGAATAAATATCACAGTTTAATGTTACTAAAACGTCCTAGTCAGCTGTAGTGTCAAAATATTAAATTGGATTTAGTTTCAATTAAAAAGTTTTGCTCAATTATGAGGCTACCCAATTGTTGAACAAAGTTATTATCGTTTGACAAATCTGTTTGAAACAGGCTGTGTGAAAATGAAAACAAAAATAAAAGTAGTAGATGTTGCTAAGACGTGTTTTGAATCACACTCGAAATTACAATTCCATTCATCATAACAATTTAAAATAATCCTAATATGTTTGAAAATATTGTCTACTACACCAAAAATATCACAATTAATATTGTTGAGTTACCAAAATGAAAAGATAATGCCATTGCGAGGGTTTTAGAGGAAACGGGGGTGGTCTTTTGTCCATACAAACCTCAGATGAAGAAAGTACCTAGATAAAACACATTTAAGTTGAATATAGTAGCCTATTTTGTACTCAACACTTTTAATGGAAACAACTCATGTGACAAAAAGAGATAGCGATAGCTTTTTCGACCGCCTTGAAACGCCGCGCGCCACTTGCCGAGAATCGCCATTTTGGTAGTTACACAGCTGGTTAACTCATCTTTCGGCCGATTTCATCAAAAATACTATGTTATTGTGAATAATATTGTGTTTGGAGTGCGGTTTTCGTTTTGCCATGAACAATGGCGTGTACTGTGTCCGGTTGCTCTAAAAGAGTTGGAGTTTTGAATTAAAATATTGCAGAAGTCTCTTTTCATCGGTAAGTCAACCCAATCATTACAAATCAATAAAAAGCATTTTAAGCAAGAAGTGTCAATGAAATTAGTTCTCCATACATAAATAGAAAGAAAAAACTGCCAAAACAATATGTGTTAGTTTCCAATTTAGAAATAAAAAGAAAAACAAAAATGTATGGATACGTTTTGACATATCATGTACTTCATAGGGATGTGCCCCCTTACATGATATATCGATAGAGTAAAAGTATAATCACATACATATTCTAGGGAGTTTATGATACGTATAATGAAATAAAAACAATGTAAGTAGTCAGATTTTAGAAAATCAATCTGTTTTATTTATTTATTTATTTTATTAAGGACAACCAACAAAGCATACACCAAAAAATACATGTTAAAGTACTCATATTTTTACATTGTCTATACAATGTACACTATTGTAGCATTAATTAAAGGCTGCCACAAATTTTTCGTATGTATTAGGACATGCGGAACCTAGTGATTGGACGCTGCTTTGGTCTCAGTAATTATGGATTGCAGATTATTATGGCAGGCCAAAAGAAGAAATTTACCAAAAATCCTATATTTTCCTAAATCAATATTGTAATGCTTTTTTTGTTTATAGGTTTCCTGCTGATATTGAATTAAGAAATAAATGGATAAAAACAGTGAGAAAAGACGATAATTGGTGTCCTACACAGTATACGAGGATATGTTCTGCAAATTACGAAGAATCTTGTCTTCGTAAAGGATATGAGTATTACATTCGCACGCAGTGCCAACAATATTTCCAAAACAGCCAGCATCTTGCCATCCAGTAAGTATATAAATAACTCAACATTTTTAAAGATTATGACATATCGATTTTAGGATATTTTTCTATCTTGTAAGTTAAAGGAAAGGCTAAAATTATATGGCATCTTCAAAACCTAACTTGCATTCCAATTATTAATTTTTCAGAAAACACCATTTAAAGAGGAAGCTGCTAGCTAAGTACAGTTGGGTCATAAATCAAGTCAGGAAACCTTATTGTTCTCAGAAAATTATCATGGCAGTGTTTGAAATATGCGCCAGATCAGAAATTTTCCCCTAACTGATGAGTCATTGTTACGACAATTGTGTACTTAACAATCATTTACATTTAATTATCAAAGCAGTTGTAGAATTTTATCTCAAAATTCGTTATCATCATGAATGCAAAAAAGCTTCTGCACCGCACGGTAAAATTGAAAGAAATTATTGTAAAAAACTTGTTCTATTTATGGGCCAATAAAATTGTGATTAAAATATGGTTGTGGTTTAAATTGTAGACGATAGAATTATTGTGAGAAATTAAACGAACGAACGAAGTATATAATAATAATAATAATAACTGATTGTTTTTTTATTTTATTTTTTATAGAATAATATTTAAAAATGTAAAGATATGTATATATAAAATGAATAAATGGAATAATAATAATATATAGGTTTTATTTTTATTTAATTACGAAATAACATTATTTCATTAGGTACCTCGTTTTATACAAACAAATCTTTTTAACAAAAAAATTAAACGGTCTTAGTAAAACACTACAAAGCGCAAAATAACTTTCATTTCCGAAGTCAGTGTCTTTGTTACAGTTAATTGTTTTTCATTTTTCGACACAGACTACTTTGGAAGTCAGTTAATTTTTTTTGCTAAAAAACGTTACTTTTTAGTTATATAAAACACATTTTATAAGGAAATAAATAACCATCTGCCTATAATATTGTTTAGTTTATTACACACAAACACAAGAGACTGTACGAGACTTACAAAAAATAAAGTTATCCTAAAGACGGTCAAAAACTCATTAAGACATGTGATACCTCTATAGAAATTTTGATATTACCAGTCATATTATAATGGAATAAATTACAGTACATAGCACTCACTCAGTGATTTGTTTATCGATAACCACACAAAAATACTTACACATCACTATGCAGTTATATATCAAAAGGTAGAATTGTATAGTTAAACTGGTGACATTCTATAATTTTTGACCCACTATAGACAATATATCTCTCTTTTTCAAGCAGATGATATAATGCTTTTGTAAAAGGGAGAAGGAACGTGTTCGTAAGTTTCGGTTAAATGTCCTCCATCTAGGTACTTTCTTCATCTGAGATACAAACGCTCTCGTCTGTTTTCTCTCTGGTTTATGAACTTAAAGCAATGATTTTTTACAGTAAAATAAATATCAACTTCTTCTATGTCCCTATGTTTTCCTTTTTGGTGATATATTATCCGTATAAGAACTAGAACCCTCTCAAAATGCTCAAAATTGTCTGTATTGAGTCGCTGTCTTCAGAGCCTTAGTTTACAAATTTGACGACTATTAATGAAAAAAGGAAAACATAAAGACATAGTAAATATCCTTCTTATTCAGTTTATGAAATATCTTCTAAATCGGTCCAATATTGGAGGAGAAAACAGACGAGAGCCAAACCTCGAATTATGACTTTTTACTTATGAAAATTTCTCGAATCTGCAGTTGTCCTTATCGCACGAATTTGTGGGCGAGGTGAGACGCAAGGGGTCTGCATCATACGTACACAGACGGAAAAGTGATGCGTAGTAGTCGAAAATAATATCGATATACTAGTGTTGTAAACAGTTATCGATAAACACATTTAAATTGTTTACATGTGATGTTTGTGAGAAATACAAATAGAAGTATTAAAAAGTATTGGATACAAAATAAAATAAAGTGCATGTCTATAAATGTTTATTACAAAAAGTTTTCAATACAAAACAGTAAATTATATATCGGGTAGGTATCTGCAATCTCTAGAACGCCTACTAGGTACATCAGCGAAATTAAACTTATTTCAACGTCAGCCGCACGGGTCAATCGATCAGGTTAAGCTTTGCTTGCCGTGGTTGGTCCGTGGATGGGTGACCATCTTTACATACCAAGACACGTCCGTGTCTCGCCAAGCACGTTAAGCCGTTGGTCCCGGATGTTATTTTCGACTTTGACAGCCCGTAAGTCTGACCCGTTTTACCAAGGGGTTGCATATTACCCAGTAACTGGTTGTGGAGGTCAGATAGGCAGTCGATCCATCAAAATACTGGTATTCAGCTGCATCCGACTCTAACGTAGATGGGAAAAGGCTAGGCAGATTATGACGACGTGCTTTCTCTCACTGGTTTATTCTTTGGTATCCGACCGTCAATGATTTCTGGTAAATGCCTTAGGCCTGCCACTAATGTGGTAGAACTTTTCAAATCAAATTAAATCTATCGAACTTTACTAATAATGGTTCCATGTTTATGCCATAATGCATCGTCCCTCTTAATATTTTGAAAAATAAAAGCTTTTGGGACTCCATAAAATAAAATAACAGAAATCTCGACCAGTTATGTATAGTTGGCCTTGTACTTGGTAGAAGTAATTGTGATTTTAATTTAATTGTAATATTTTGCCTTTAAACATACATAAATCTATTTCATCATCATCATCGTCTTCATATCAGCCACTGCTGGACATAGGCCTCCCCCAAGGGTCACCACATCGCGGATCCCCGGAACCTTCACCAAGTCATCGTTCCACCTGGTGGGAGGCCTTACAATGCAACGTCTTCCGGTTCGCGGTCGCCACTCCAGAACCTTTCTGCCCCATTGGCCGTCCGTTCTGTGAGCAATTCTGCCCACTGCCACTCAAGTTTGGCAATTCTCGGGCTTGCCAAATTCTATTGCTCGGGCTATTCTGGTTCTCTTGCGGATTTCTACATTTCTGATTCGACCACGCAAGGAAACTTCATGCATAGCCCTCCCCATTGCCCTTTGGGTGACTGTAAGCTTTCTGGTAAGGCCCATAGTAAGCGACCATATCTCAGAGCCATATGTCTGGCAACACACACTGGTCATAGACTTTCGTCTTGAGACACTGTGGTAAGTTGGACGAGAAGATACCGCAACTTCCCGAACACTGCCCAGCCAAGTCGGTAAATCTCTGTGGTTTTTTTCGAACGCTGCTTTTGTTCTATTTTTTTTTTTGTATATTGGCCCGGACTGCAGCCCTGTATTTTTTTTTTGAATGCGTGCATGGCAATAGCCCTTCGCTATTCCATGAAGTTACTACTCCATAACATCTTGTCTGATGTGATATGAGCCACTTCCTGCAAAATTAATTCTTTTTCCGCCAATAAATTTAGCAATAACATTATTAAATTGCTCTACAGTATTATTAGTCACGTCCAAAAAAAGATTTTCCGCGTTTGCTGTTAAGGGTAACATCATGTTGGATATCTGTCCATAATCCACATCAACAAAAGTAACGAGTGACTCGGGCGATTACAAGAAATGCGCGACCCGCGGCCGGGAACGTTTCGGAGGCACGTACACACTGTCAACTTACCCACACATGGATAAGGCGTCCGGGCGCCACGCGCTCGCAGTTCGCAGAGCGACAGCGATAGTTTTTTCAAATACCTATTTTTCAAAATTCTCTCCGCCCGTATTTCCTCTTAAGGGTCAGGCAGATCGGTAGGACGTGACAAAGCATTATTGTCACATTTTGGCACCCCACCAGTCTCGAGAGCTTTTACGCAATTAGAATGCTGATTAAATCTTATTATGTTTTTAAACAGTTGGTTATACTCGGCGTGTGGATCACAAGTGCAGCCTACAGCGCCCCCAAGTTCATCTGGGTAGAGACCATCACCAACGACCGCGACAATGGTCACCTGGAGACAATATGCATTCCCTACCGAAGGAAGTACAACTCAGAGCTGTTCGACATGGTGAACTTCGGGCTCTCTACGTGACTCCGTTGTGCGTCATGACGGTAAGTCAGTTACCTTACCTAATATGATATTTATAATAGGTACTTCAGTATTCTTACCACTGTACTTTAGAGCTTTAACGCTCTCTACAAGACCGGGTCGAAGGATCTTCAGCTGTTATGGAAAGACTCTCCTGACTAGGTATTTTAATTTTATTATAATTAATAATTCATTTGATAACATAGGAACAAAAAAAATATAGATATAGACTAGCGGACGCCTCGCGGTTTCACCCTCGTAGTTCCTGTTCCCGTGGGAATACAGGGATAAAAAGTATGTATAGCCTATTTCACCCGGAGAAAGTGTAGCTTCTCAACGGTGAAAGAATTTTTGAAATCGGTCCAGTAGTTTTTAAGTTTATTCGTTACATACAAAACTAAAAAAAACCACCTAAAATACTATATACAATACCTAAATCTTTCCTCTTTATAATATTAGTATAGATAACGAATTTACACGTCAAACCACCAAATTTTAAATTCAGAATTCGTAGTTGAGTATATATCAAACTTTACTTTAGACTGAGGAGCTGGTGGCTAAATAATAACAGCCGCACAGTTCGATCTTCAAGGTTAAGCAAACGCTTGACGAGCTTGGTCCGTGGATGGGTGACCATTTCAACATATCAAGTTTCCTCCGTGCCTCAGAAAGCACGTTAAGCCGTTGGTCCCAGCTGTCATTTAAAGATCTTTGAAAGTCGTTACGGGTAGTCAGAAGCCTGAGATCGGACACCAGTCTTGCCAAGGGGTATCGTGTTACCCAGTTACTGGGTTTTGGAGGTCAGATAGGCAATCGCTCAATGTAAAACACCGGTACTCAGCTGAATCCGGTAAAACTGGAAGCCGACCCCAGCATAATTGGGAAAAGGCTAGGCAGATGACTTTAGCCTGAAGTACCGTCAAACGTTGACATTGAAGTTGGGTTGGATACGTTATTAACTCCAAATACCTAATAAATTATGGAACCGGCTACAAAGCAAATCTGCCCCGCACTAATCAATACACACGTTTTAAAAACTGAAACCGATTCTAAATTGGAATGAGTATTCAAATTCAGCCAGTACCATTTTTCTTTCAGCCTGCATGATGTAAGGTTCCTATCAGCACCTGGTGGGATGGAAACCTTTAGTTAAGGTAGTGTTACTGTAGGCGTGTGGCCAAACGGACGTAATTTTGTGAGTTTTGTATCGCGTAGTTTACACTACATTGAAACCTTTGAATAATTATTCTTAGATTGAAATATTTAACTGATATTGCGTCGCCGTATGGCACATGTGAAAAGGACTACAGCGTAAATTATATACCGGTCGTTGGCCTCCCCATACAATACCACCTACTTTATCTATTGTTCAAAATATTCAAATCTCATACAAATCATGAATAAAAGCGCTACCCACAGTTATTTCCATTTTATATCATCCAAGGAACGACATTATTTTGTTACACGAAAATAACTTTTTCATTAATTTTAACGTTACGACATCATAACTATTGTTTGTTAATATTTCTAGGACGATCAGTAACTGGGATACAGCTAAGTCCATTATTATTAAAAAGTATTTTTATCTTCGTAGAATTAACAGAATTTTACGTTGGTTCTTCGGAAAAAGACATGATATTCCTTAGAATATATAATAAAAGGTTGTTTTTTTTATTAAGAAGTTATATAACAGTCACTTTAATACATTTAAATAAGTAATAAGTTGGTAATAAGTTGATACAGTCAGAAAATCTAACAGTAAAGAAAAGATAAAGAAAAAAGCGGGAATCAGATGCGAGTAATCACAGCTTATTTACGAATATCCTACACAGAAATCTTTGAAACATTCGCCTCGGTTTTTGTGCAGTTCATTCCACGCTAACATTCCTTTTTCATTGCTGACATCACGGACTGTGTGACCGACGGACGCAAATTACAACTGATATTGGCTATAGATAGCTGGACAAAGAAACAAAGAGCTTATCAAGCAAAGATAGACCCGATACTGCATTTTGCACAGAGCACTCCATTTTTATGAAAAGTAGAGAAATTCGCAGATATTACTTTCTACATTTAACTTCAAAGAAACTGGATTCATGTCGAAAGTCAAAACTTCTATTAAAATAAGGCGAGTAAGATAACATATTTCGAACGCGGCTTCAGAAGTGCCTCGGTTGCAAGCTGGTGGTGCATATATCTCTTTTAGAGCGTACATTTGCTAATTTTTTTTATATTAAAGGCGTCACTTTGCTAGTTTAGGTTTTATTTATCAAAGAAGTTTTGAAGGTTTTATAATTTACGACTTGTCATTTTAAAATACATTAGTATTTGAGCAAATTCTGAAGTGTAAACTCCTTGATAAATTTCAGCAGTCCTCCATTTATAGCTCCGAAACAACAAAAATACGAAGTCAACTTTTCCTTTGACCGAAGATAGACAACGTACTGTATTTCATGCCACATTTTAATCGGAACTTCTTTTGTATTTAAACTCTAACGTCAGCTGCTGAATATTTTAATACAGAGAACGGGATGTCCGTAAAGCAGAATTTTAATGATCGGGTGGGCTGTTTGTTTGTCGGAATACACTGCGAGCACTTTATCTACGACTAACAAACTGAGGTGTGAGAGTGATACATTCTGGTCAAGGTCAGCGTCTATCATAGCTTGTATATTTTTTTAAAAGTATTTTTTTTCTTAGTGATCTGGCTGACTTGCCCTTGCATCTTCTTTATGTTTGTCATGTAATGGTGATATGTTAGGATCGGAAACTATTAAGCTTTGCTTTTTTTAAGCTCTTTTTAGGGTTCCGTAGTCAAATGGCAAAATACGGAACCCTTATAGATTCGTCATGTCTGTCTGTCTGTCTGTCTGTCCGTCCGTATGTCACAACAACTTTTTTCCGAAACCATAAGATCTATGCTGTTGAAACTTGGTAAGTAGATGTATTCTGTGAACCGCAATATGATTTTTACACAAAAATAGAAAAAAAACAATAAATTTTGGGGGTTTCCATACTTGAAACTGAAACATTTTTTTTTTTTCATCAAACCCATTCGTGTTGGGTATCTATGAATAGGTCTTCGAAAATGATATTGAGGTTTCTAATATATATTTTTTTCTAAACTGAATAGTTTGCGCGAGAGACACTTCCAAAGTGGTAAAATGTGAGTCCCCCCCTGTAACTTCTAAAATAAGAGAATAATAAAACTAAAAAAATATATTATGTACATTACCATGTAAACTTTCAACGAAAATTGGTTTGAACGAGATCTAGTAAGTAGTATTTTTTTAATACGTCATAAATCGTTAACAGCAATTTACCAAGTACGGAACCCTTCCTGCGCGAGTCCGACTCGCACTTGGCTGGTTTTTTTATTTGTACCTGGAAACAATGGAACCGTAGGTACTGTTTTAAACACAATATCGATTGTTTCGGAAAGAGACGCATATTATTATTTACCCACAAAGCTACTTATTCATATATTAAACATACAAGATCTATTAGAATAGAACCATTTGAAATTGAAAAATGGTAAGACACAAAGGTGCATGGCGGCCAGGCCTCGTCAATTAATCATAAGTAATACCTGTTATTAATTATCTCAAGTACCCATTCAGAAACTCATTTCAACAAGTTTCCGAGTTATTCGCCCAGCGATATCACCAACTCAGCAATATCGCCAACTAGCAATACCCTTCCAACTTTGACAAAGTGAGGTAAATAGGATTGTAGCAAGAATCAGCCGTTTATTCCTTCATCCATACTTGTCTGTTACCTTTTCACGCCTTAACGGCTGAACGGATTTGGAAGAATAAGCATTATGACACACAAGTAGACCATGTCCTGGATTAAAATATAGAGTAGTAGTAATATATTTCCTTAACAACATTTCAAAGGGTGAAGTGCTGGCAGAAGCAATTAAGTACATAATAATCCTTAAGAACATACAATCCATGTATTGTACAAACGACCAAAATAACATTGAGCGGTAATGTAATGGTAACTACACCTCACAGACTTCTGCTCTAATACTTACAATTAAAACGCCGCCTTTGGCCCGAATGGCAGACTTAAAATTTTACAGCGGCGCGCGACGCAATTCCGAAAATATTAAAGTTCACAAAGTGAAAATACCTTGAAAATTTAATTGTCTATGTTTACTGTAGAAATACATAAAATCTGGCTTTGCCAGTACCTTCAATTTTACTGTCGAACGGCACCCAGTTTTTGGAAAGAAATTATCGACGTGTGAAAGTAACATCATCATCAGGCTAGTAATGTTCCCACTGCTGGGACTCAGGCCTCCTCTCTGTGAGAGGGAAGGGGCCATCATGCACCACGCGGGCCCAGTGCGGGTTGGTGGATGGCACATATCTTCGAGTTTTTGGTTCTAAGACATGCTGGTTTTCCCACGATGTTTACCTTCACCTTTTTGAGAGTAGAAAGTATGAATAGATGACATTTGACTTCGGAAATTCATTCAACTAATCATTTGTTTTTATGTCACATTATTTTGTGATAGTTTTCGTTCAAGAAACTGGGTCTTATCCATTCTCACTTAGTAAAAAGAAAATAGAAAGCGTCGGAAGGATTGTATCGAAATATAATAAACGTCGAGCGAGTCGATATTTGGGAAAATACGAGATGAGTTTGAGCAAATTTGTTTCTAACAAAAATATGTTTAGTCTTAGGACGTGGTATGACACGAGTTTGGAGAGGGTGCTTTCAAAGATACCATGTGATGCCTCAAACCGATATTAGGATCATACATAGTGCCTGATGGTTGCTATCCCTAACAAATATGTTGGTTCTTTTAAACTTCTATACGGTGTGCAAAAATAGGTATTGATGCAGCAATAATTATCGCTGACTTCGATGATAATTTGCTTTATCTCCCCGCAAAATTAATGGACTCAGGTTCACGATGTTCTTTGTATAGAATAATTTTATAATGTTCTGACATTTCAATGAATATGTGTCTGTGGCCCGTATGTTGATGCTTATAATCGACTCAAACTCAAAATTGGCCATACCTACAAATCAACTGCCAATCAATTACAACTCTCGAGTTTGCCATATGATTCTTCAGCTTGACATACCTGTACTCAATAGAGCAAGAGCCAAACGCCCCAGACCTTACTGAAATCTTTCTAAACAAAATGTGTTGTAAGTATTGAATGAAAATGAAAGTCCAATTTAGTAAGTACGAATATATACCAAGTTCATGCTAATACTACTGAATTGCTCTGATTTTGTGTTAAAAGAATTCAGCAACGTCTGGGGCTTCTTAATGTCAATAAAAACAGGCCAGCCAATCACAACTGTCAATTTCCAATTTGAGATGAGTTGAGTATGACATGAACCACCAGATTACGGGCTTAAGTGCTAATTTTATTTAGATTGTAGATGGCACTGACATCGATAAAGCAAAAATAATGTAAGAATTCTTGTGCTTGTAATTAATACTAGCTTTTATCCACTTTTTTCCTCGCGCATGGAACGTTTTTACCGTATACCTTAACCGGTTGTCGGTTGAATGCTGTAATTACCGAAATAATTAAAAAGCCATTGTGTCTCGCATGGGTCCACATTTCGGGCACTCAAGGGGTTAAGGATTGATTTTAAAATGTTTGAATTGGTTTTATAATTGTTTTGAAAACCAATAAGAAGTTCCACGTAAACAAATTATTTTCCCCCTTTGCACCCTTTAAGGAATTGAATTACATTTTCTTATTCCTTGTAAACATCATAAAGGGTACCTCTGTATAAAATTTCAACTTTTTAGGTCTGGATATATATTCTGTGCTGAGCGTTGAATGTCGGTGAATGAATGAGTCAAAACTTTTATTTCTAAATATATAAGATACATACAAAAGAAGTTTTGTTATTAAGTCTAAAAAATTAAGCCCAACAAATGAGCAAGCGAATTATCTGCATGAGGAGAGGCATTTGCCCTAATTATCCTGCAGTGGGAGACATACAGTCTGACCTTATTATTATTCATCTATATTTCTTTATCCATAAAGCTGAAGCTGAAGCTGAAAGAACTATATGAGACTGAAGTAAACTAGATACGGAATTGGAAATTAAAAATAAATGTATTCGCCTATTCATCCGTGCAACCGCAATATGCAATATAAACTGCCGATAGTAGCATTTGTTCCCGGCGGATATCTCTGCCCGCGGTTCTATTCAGCCATTGTTCGAAATAATGACTTCAGTAAGTGATGACGTTCTGTTTTAATATCGAATTTAAATAATCTCTTTGCTGAGCTTACTTAAGTCTCCAACGTGTATGAAATAATTTGGTGTTTTCTCTCGAAATTATTCTGTAACCGTGAAACCTTTCTACGGTAAACAACAATTTGAATTGCTATTAATAATGTTTTGAGAACACCCATTAAAGTGTCAAGGCTAGAAATGCGATAGTTTTTCTTGATATTTAAATAATATCTATAATAAAATAGCTAAGCTCTATGTACTGTAGTAATCACTATGCCTGCTACGAATACTTGGATGTGATATGTGAAATCAAACTCATACTGGTCATTTAGGTTTATAATCTGAGAAAACTGTTAACAAAGGTATACATTTTTAAAGAGATGTCTATGACTTTGAGCACTATATTTTAACCAAGCGTCTCAGGCGACGACCATCGACCGAATGTGTGCGCTTACCGCTAGAAACACTCGACAAGCTCCCGAGTGTTTACCATAAAAAATATCGCCTCCATGGCAGCCCTTTGGAATTATTAAGACATATAGGTATTTATATAAAACAAAAACCATAACAAATAACCAAACTGTAACAATAAGATCATTTGTTTTTATTTAAAACAAGCCATTATAAGTTAAAAAGAATCAAAACCTAACAATCGTCCGTCCTGACATCGTGTGGGTCCCTGCACACGACTCCAGGTGGAAACCTAACAATCGGGTTCCTGGCTACTCGTTCAACCTTATTGATTAATTAAATACTTTAATAATTTTTACAAACAAATATCATACTAACAGAGTAGTGTCAAAGTCTTAGTCAAATCATTTATCTTTTAAATTTCAATAAATTTAAATTTAAAGTTAAAAAAAATATGATACCTATTGATTCTACTGTCCATTCGGAAATGTAGATTGTAATGGAGAAGAACGGACAAGAAACTCCATACTTACTCTTTTAAAAAAGTTTTACAATATTTTGAGGATAATGCACCTCGAGCTTATTACAATATAATTTATTTATGATTCGTTTATACTCGCAATGGAACGCCGTGGGGCTATGACACCAATGGAGAACAAACTTTTCATTATTATTTATACAAACCAACAAAATAGCTTTATTGAACTTTTAACAATTATACAATTGTAGAAATTATCAATTTCTTAATTAATATCCAACATCAAAGAGAAAGATCACGACCGGTCATTTGTCGTGAACGAACACCATCCCTGGAAAATCAGTAAATCAGGGCCCTAACATCCTGAACGATCAGTAAATCAGGACGCCTAGCGACACCAACACGAGCCGATCAGTTAAATCTCATGTTGATAGCCGAAAGGACTTTTCTCTTAACCGGGCAGCAGGCGTCCCTCGCGACATCAGTTCGGAGGTCCCTGACATTCACCCATTATCATCCCTCGCGACATCAGTTCGGAGGTCCTTGACATTCACTCATTATCATCCCTCGCGCCATCAGTTCGGTGGACCTTGACATTCATCCATTATCATCCCTCGCGACACCAGCAAGAGCTCTCGATTTACGCTCAAGCCGATAGCCGAAAGGACTCTCCTAGCCAGGATGCCTCGCGTCCTGACCTGTAATTACAACCAATAATATTCTGTACATAACAGTTTCTTAAATTCGGTATAATTAGTATTAGAAAGGCTTCATACAGCCATTAATTTCCCAGGATGTAGAAACACAGCCAATCACATCATCCTCTATAAGTTAAACTGTTAAGTTGGCATTCTGAACCCATACCAACAGTATTTACTTTAAATCTTCGACAAAGAGGTTCTACCTGAAAGAATAATATTTAAAACAAATATTTGTTTTAAATCTTACTTTTTGACTTTGAGTTCTAGTACATTACTCAATGCTTTTTGTCAGTTATTTCTAGCAACTTTTAGGATATAATAAACTGGCATTATCACGACTTCATGCAAAAATCTCTAGCTTTGGTGGTAAATGGTACAATCGGACCACTGGTTACATGAATCACAATTTCATACGCTCCACAACTACTGTTGTTTTGCGTCTGCTTTCGGTATTGATTGGTGCGGTATCATTGTTAAAACATACCAATCCATGACTAAAACTTTGATAACATGGTGTGGTTATCCATCACTATACCCGTACTTTATTTGCCCGTTTGTTTTAGGTCGAGCTACCTCGTTTATCACGTTTTTCATACTATTCTTAAATTGTATGCGTGCAAAGATAGGTACCAACATTGTTTAGCAATGAGTCAATGTTTTTCGTATCATTCGTATAGAACCTCAAACGATGGTTGTTATACCAAACATATTGATACTAGTTTGTGAAAGCCTCAACAAGATGTCAATATTAACACAAGTTCAGAACAAAGCAACTCCTTCCCAATATTAATTGTTATAGAGTTCTTATCATCCTTCTCATTTTCTTCTAGGAAGAGCAAATAAAAAATTGCCTTCGTTGTCTTTAAAAGTCTCAGAACTGCTCCGTGAATGAATATTAATACATCTTCCTCATATTCATCTTTTATAGATCTTAAATCCAACTCAATAGTGCGACTATGAACCATTAATAATGTTATAAAAATGTATCAAAACGAAACCACTGTTGGTTCGAATAATTCCTGGTCCTCAGCGTATTTTACTGCTGACATTCTAATATAATAACGAATAACCTTGCTTAAAGGTGATATTTCCTTAGTCAACAAACTTGGTATCAATTGAGTAAGATGGTGGTGATTAGTGCACCCATCTTGCTTTACTAAAAGACTCGACACTAGGATAATATCTACTAGACGTTTCATCATTTGACTATAAATAGTTCTTATAACTTTTGTAATAAAATATGTTTCTGTATTCTTTCTATAACAACAATTGTGTAAAAACATAATGTCTGCTTTATCGCGTTATCTATTTTTTTATTCTCTTTATGATCTAATACAATGAACACTATGGTCAAAATTACAATACCATAGGTATTGACAGTTTAACATAAGTTGTACATTAAGAGAACATCTATATTTTAAGTTTGTTATGCATAAATTAGGTTGACTGTACCCTTTAAACTATCTTAATCTAATATTTAAATGGCATTACTTAATTAGCCGTGGTGGCTCAGTAGTTAAGACATCGTCTCTCGAGCTGGAAGGTCGTGAGTTCAAATCCGGAAAAGTGCCGATGTTACTTCAGTCAGTCAGTTCCTAATACTTTCTAATTTTATCTTGGACATCGCTGGCATCGGTGTAAAAGTCTGGACTTACAGATAATTTAAATTGTAAAACGCCAAACCGCCTCAAGCAGGAGTGGTATCAATATTCGTGCTGTCTCTGTATGAGAAGAGGCCTTTATCCTGCAGTGAGACAGTAACGGGCTGGTATTTATTTTTATATTAGTTACATTCAATCAAACACTAATAACTCATCACATTTAACTATTTGGAATCCTCTCTCTGTAGAACATTAGATTAGATAGGTATACAACAACTTAAAACTCAAATTGCATTTTACTGTAAACATAGGGAAGAGAATGGTTAGTCACATGACCTACCACTAAATTGACATTAACAGTCTTTACATTGACAACCATGTCGCGCTATTCCAGATCCCTTCATATTAGGCCTGGGGTCGTATCGCTTTTTCTGAGAATCGTACCCAAATCAGATTTCGAGTTTCAATATCTGATATCAAAACTATATATTTCAATATCTAGATATTGTCCGTACGCGATATTTTCAAACCTGATTCAATACGCTGCTTTTTGGTTGCTACGATATTTGATGAAAATCGGTATTTTAGATTTGTTTAAATTAAACTAGATACTGTGCGAACGCGTATGTATTTTTAAAACTATTGTGCAGCCTAATTTCGTAAGTGAATTCGGCAAGGCAAAGTCTTTGATCCCATAAAAGAGTATAACAAATTCACTTATAATTAGGTATTACCAAAAATTATTGGTCTCTTTCGAAATGAGTATCTTCACCAATGAAAGCGTGCAATAATTTAATTTAATATTTGAAATGCGTTGTTATACTAAACTTTAAATACACGAGCTTAAGATCTAAACTATGTCATTAAAATATGTTAAATGAGCTCAAATTTGTATTGTGTAAGTTGCAAATAATATTACCATACCTATACCGCTCTAACTACTGCAAATCTATATCACATGCGCTCTGTCACACACGAGTCACGTCACCGCATCGGGCCGAAATCTGCCGAAGCCGATGCGGAGCGAGCGGTATGTAAATATCTAGATTTTGTAATACATGGTTTTCAAACGAACCAGTAAGCGGTTTTTAGATATTGTACTGATATATAGATTTCGTAACTATATACGGTTTGTATCGCCCACCACTATTCATATTCGTGGGCACATTATCGTGAGATTAGTACAAAACAACTTACATTATTGTTTTATTTGTAGGTAATAATTATTATCCATATACCGATTAGAAACAGACTCTATTACTCATTATCAACAGTCTTTGTTGTTTAATCGTTTAAAATAAGTTGTCATAGCTTTTGTGCCGCATCACTACTGTTTTTTTATTTCTATCTTCTATTTTACTGTAGAACTTTTCTTTTGCACAACCAATCTTATTACAACGTGTGCACTTCACAGTGGCTTAGTGCTGTGTGAAAAATGAGGCGCCTACTACTATCTTGTATTTCGCTTTGATAAATAAGACGTTATTTTACATAATAAAACACCTCGTTACGCTTGCTCTCTGCTAATCATATTTTTAAGGTTCTAGGCGTAGTTTAGTTCGCACGGAAACGCGTTCAATAATTTATCTTGCCATTCTTGCCCAATAAATAGAATAGCACCTACTTAAACTATTGTGCCACATCGTGGACTACCCTTGTTATTTTTAGTTAGCAAAATTAATGGTGATACTTTCATCCCAACTGTATACCGAACCGCACGCATTCAACTTACGCACGAAAATATGTAACCAAACGTCTATTCGATGGTTTTTGGACGAAAAATCAAATTTGATCATGTTTCTGTAGTGATTTTGCTGCGCTTTGGATCACGGGTGGCAAAGCTAGACCGTTCCTAAAGTTCTTAATGCTATCAAATAAAAAGAAGGACTACGTGACCTGTCAATCCATGTTTCGCGGTCGCGCTGCCGCTGTCCGCGCCTCGCGCTTTCCTTTTCACGTGGTTCGTTGTCTCGTCTTCACACGGAGACGCTGCGATGGTGGCTGACCACTCGTGGCTCGTTGCCACGACGCAACGCTTCCGCAGGTCTTCGGCGGCGCCAGCACAGTCGTCTCGACGACGCGCTGACGTTGAGCTGCTGCATCAACGCCTGGCCGCCCGTAGCTCGTTGCCACGACGCGACGCTTGCGCAGGTCTTCGGCGGCGCCAGCACAGTCGTCTCGGTGACGCGCTGACGTTGAGCTGCTGCATCAACGCCTGGCCGTCCGTAGCTCGTTGGCACGACGCGACGCTTCCGCAGGTCTTCGGCGGCGCCAGCACAGTCGTCTCGGCGACGCGCTGACGTTCGCGCTCTCGCCGTACTTCCTACTTCAGCATCTTAAGCTGCGCACGGCCCGTCTCGATGTCTGCTTCTGGGCTTCATCGCCGCAGCTGAGTTCCACGCCGCTTGGCAGAGTGGGCCGTAGCCCGGAGATTTCGGCATAGTCTGAAATCTCGTAACCAAAAAGAACTTTAGAGCCGTAGATTAATGCATTTTAAGCCTATTGGGAAGTGGTTGTAAGAAGACAATAAATTTGCATCCGTCTAACCCTTTTTCAAGTCACTCATTACTCAAAAGGTAAAAACAATTAATTATATGTACCGTAATTGTCTAGACATTACGTTCAACATATTATCACCAGTTAGGCATGATTATCATTTCCTTTGTTACACTAATTCACGCGGGTCAGCATGTTATGTTATACAAACAAGCTTTGACACTTAACTTGTCCTGTTCTAAAAATAAATAAAGGGACCTTTGTTATAAGTGTAAACACTTGAGTCCCATGCGAAGAATGCGGTATCAAGTGTTTCGCTTGTGGTACCGGGTGACGCCCCGCTTGATAAGCGCCGTCAAAACGCAATATGACTAAATTCTGGGATATCTATATATACCAAATACGACACAATTTTCTCTGTTGATTGTTATTAAATAACCTTATAACTTCTCTGGCTCTCTCATCTTATTGATAAGATGCTAAGTAATGACTAGGATTCGAACCCAAGACACATAAATCGACAATTGTTTAAGGTGTGAACAGATTTAGATTTAAAAGTGCTCACGCTCACTCAAGTAAAAACTCTTGAAAAAAACTCACAAAACTAATCAGTAATATATAAAATGTGATAGACAAGCCAAACAAGATTTCAAAATTCTAACGTTCAGCATGATGATACATGATGATGGCAAAATGAAAAACAAGAAAGTAATGGTACTTAATTGTTTAAGTCAATGTATCATCTTAAGAAGACTATGGTCTCACGGGTCTCGTTATATTGTAAAGATCCGTGACTGACCAACATCAATAACTATGATCACATCAATCAAATTATAATTACAATTTGGGCGTGTACTTACGTTTTGGTTGTTCTTGTCACTTCTGAAATGTAGTAATCACTATGCCTGCTACGAATACTTGGATGTGATATGTGAAATCAAACTCATACTGGTCATTTAGGTTTATAATCTGAGAAAACTGTTAACAAAGGTATACATTTTTAAAGAGATGTCTATGACTTTGAGCACTATATTTTAACCAAGCGTCTCAGGCGACGACCATCGACCGAATGTGTGCGCTTACCGCTAGAAACACTCGACAAGCTCCCGAGTGTTTACCATAAAAAATATCGCCTCCATGGCAGCCCTTTGGAATTATTAAGACATATAGGTATTTATATAAAACAAAAACCATAACAAATAACCAAACTGTAACAATAAGATCATTTGTTTTTATTTAAAACAAGCCATTATAAGTTAAAAAGAATCAAAACGTAACAGTACCTATGAAAATTTCGGCAAACGCTGAGTCTTTAGAATATTTGCCGGAAAATACGAAATGTAAAATTATTTCTCGGCTTGTGAGAAAGTGGACGTACGTTCGTGCCAACGTCAGCAGTGGGCACTTGCCGCCTACCCTCTTTCAGAAATTCTATTTACACAATCAATTGGTAGAGACCCAAGAGAGGTCCATTTGCAAGTGGCTCGGACGTTTCACACAATAGTTCTCCAAATTGCTCAAACATCATACGTCGTGTTCCATATCGATCAAATCAGTCTTGCTAGTAGTTTTAATACTAATATTAAGACATATTTCGGACCTAGACCGAGAATTGTTAGGTACTAACTAACTAATAAGATACATCTGACACTAAGTATGATGAAGTAGTACCTTCTAATAAAATGATACATTACTATTACTTCTCATACCATATATAGGCAACTATACAGTATACAGGCTGTTACTGTTACCAAGTAACATTGAGCTGAATTACATTGTTTGATATCTGATGCGGTCGCTTCAAATTAAACCAAACCGTGTAGTAACTGCTAACCATGAGCGTGTACACAAAGTAACAAAGTAGGTAGGCAACAGACACGTATAAGCACCCAAAGCATTTAGGCCCGAAAACAAGAACGATGTGCAGCCCTGAATCTCGTTTGAAAACTGTCAGATTTGATAATAATCTCGACTCCAATCTAGTTTTAGATCCAGATTTCATGTTTGAGATTCGTTCTAGAATAACCTCAGGCTTTTCATAATAGTATTTTTAGAACAGACGTGACACAAAGCCGAAACACTCCAAAATATTTTATTTAAAATAGTCAAAAACTATTTTTAGGGTTGCAATATGCTCAATATGACGGCGTAGTAACATAGTATATATAGACTTGTCTTCTTTAGATATTCTGACGTAACACATAACATTATTATATACGTACTACCCATTCCCAAACACAAACAAAAATACCTTGTAATTGCTTTTATTTCTTTTGTTGTACTCAGACTAACAAAGTTATCAGAACACTGGATAAGTAGGAACTTGTAGATAGGATTATTGTTACAGTACGAGAAATACTTATCTTCGTATCTGATGAAGGTGGATTATTTTCTTCTGCGTATTAAGCAATTATGCGGGTAAGTGGTCTCATAATAAAACCGGTCAAGTGCGAGTCGGACTCGCGCACGATCGGTTCCGTACCATTATCGCAAAAACCGGCAAAATATCACCGTTTGTTGTATGGAGGCTCCCATACAACAAACGTGATATTGTTTCCGTTTTTGCTTTTTGTATTTGTTGTTATAGCCGCAACAGAATTTAATTTTATTCTGTTTTTAGTATTTGTTGTTATAGTGGCAACAGAAAATACATCTGCGAAAATCACGGTTTATGAGACCAGACAGACAGACAGATGTACAGTGGAGTCTTAGTAATAGGGTCCCGTTTTTACCCTTTGGGTACGGATTTCTAAAAATGAGCTAAGAGTGGATTAATGAAAGGAGACAGAAAGAACTTTAAGTGAACGTTAAAAGTTTTAAGTGGCTTTATATTAAGCTTTATTTAAGTTTCTTATTAATGGTAGTTAAAGGTAGATAAGTGCTTAACCAAAGACTTTGGTTTAATACTTTACGTTTTTGGTCCAAAGTACTGAAGCGTTCCTAGTCTTTCAAAACGGGCGTTAATAACTAGCCGATTTCAAGTACATCCGCGTACCCTATCCATACGTGCGTAAATCACTAAATTGGTAGGGAAGGAAGAAAATTTCACTAGACGATCACGTTGCAGATAAATAAATTCAATGTAGCAAACATAATCACAAAAATACATATTGCGGTCGAAGCCCCTAAACTTAAATAGATTCGTCGATATATCGAACATAATGTGAAGCCATTTCCTTTTATCGACATGTTATAGAAAAAGTTTAGGTAAAAAATGAAATTTTTTTAGTTTTTCTTTTAATTTAGTTCGACTTCTTTTGATTGTATTTACTTAACAAGAAAAACAAGATTTTAAATAAACCAAGCTAAAGGTTGCGGTATGACCTTAAAGCTAGTATTAGTTTCAAGAAAACTGATCTCAATCTGTTACTCTAGTTAATAGCGGATCAGGTTTTCAAAGTTTTTCTTCCAATACAGTATTAGAAAGTTAAATGTTAATTGCTTTTCTAGGGTTGAAAACTATCTAGTTTATTTTGAAGGTGAGAAGGACTACATTTCTTTTAACAGCGACTTATATTTCAGCAGCACAACTGTAGAATTATATTGTGCTTAGATTCCAGCCTAGAAAGTTCTAGGCTGACTTAAGTCTTCTCTAACCCATAATACGAATATTTATTTTTTATGGAAATAATGAAAAACAAATGGATTTTGTGTTATAAAAAACAGCTTTCTAATCCGACATTGAAATGATACTCGTAGATACACAAAAGTATTTCAATAAAAAAGTTGTTCGCTTTACTTTTTGATAGGGATTTGTTTGGCCACCCCAAAAACTTCAGGAAAAAGATAAAGCACCCTTAATTATCAATTCCACTGAAAAATACAGGGGTACATAGTATAAATCTATATGATAGCAAAAAAAGCTACCTACTCGTAACACTATCCAGTGCAATACCACGTAGGTACTATGTTTTATTCAGGACATAGACCGCCGTGCAAAAAGAACCCCTTCTACTAAGTGCAGTCAAAGAATGATAAGGTCGAGCAACTTAACTATAATTGTTAGGTTATAAAGAGTTAAAATTGTAGGTTTGTCTCATCATCATCAGCTTTTTAATGTTCCTACTAAACACACTTCTACACAGGCCTCCTCTCTGTGAGGGGGAATGGGCCGTAATCCACCACGGGGGCCAGTGCGGTTTGGTGGATATAACATGTCTTCAGATTTTAGTTTCAAGGACATGCCGTTTCCTCAAGATGTTTTACTTCACCGTTTTGAGACCAGTGGAGTTCGAAACCACGACTACGACGCGTAAGTCGCGTTTCCCAGTGGTAATGGGCCATCGCTGTAGGTTTGTTTGTTACGGGTAATATCTAGAAGGTCTGGTCCGATTAAGAAAATTCAGACTGATAGATAGCTGCACTATGATGGAGTGTCATATACTTCAATTACTATTTTTATCAGTGATCGAAGATCGGCTACTGACAACATTATCCCGAAAAAGTAGCCTATCCGTTTCTGCGTAAGAAAATACGTAGGTATAGTTGACCAATCTTGCTGGCCATTGCCCCTATAATAAGATAATCCTTTTATCATCATTGTCATGTCAGAACGTCCGGCTAATCTGCCTAATGGTCGAATCGGATCCATACTCTTGAAATACTTTATTAATTTTATCACATCTACGGGTTTAACGGTTTAATATGCGACAACGATGCGTCGAAGCTTTTACATGTTAATTGTTCTTTGTATCTGGAGAACAATATAAAAATAATTTCTGTGCAAAATCGACGCATCGCATCTTTCTTGGGAGCCTTTAAACTCTTAACCAAGATGGATTACCAACCGAAAGAATGCAAAGCAGCTGACGGGATGTAGAGTGCGTGAACAATTCAGTACATCAGGGCCATCATTTTGAGAGCCGTAGGAAAATAAGCGTTTTGATTGCCTACACGTGGTCCCCGGATGGTGCTAATCAGGTGGCATGCTGGTGGTAGGTTTCGACCGAAGGCTTGTGACCACATACTGGGCAAAGACATACCGCCAACCACTCGGGGCCAGCTGAAATTCACGAAAAACAAAGTGATTCCGGCCGGGGGTGCGAAGGATGTGCGAGTTGATTCCGCGTGCCTCGTAATTTTATTCCATAATAACGATTGGAGAGGGATGCCTAAGTATATACATACATTTGTACCTGCACGTACACTCGTCGGTAAATTGTACGTTCATACATTACCGATTTGTATGTGTTAGAACTTTGATATTTGTAACATACCTCTAATGTTTGTTTAACTGATAGATAGTTTACCATTAATTTACTTCACGTGATAGGATATCGACAGCATTATATGCCAGTACGCACATGAAGAGTTAAAACACTTTCGGCTGAAGTAAGCAGAACTGTTTTGTCTAGTCACCTAGTGTTGAAACAGATTGTTCATAGTCAAGTTTGTTTTACTCTTCATCTAAGGTATTTTTATGAGTGATGTAGGTCAGGATTTTTAAATGTATAATTAAAACAGAAGCACTCTGCAATCGATGGCCTTTTAGTCAAACATTATTGCAAACCAATCTTTTTAGGCCGACGACCAACAGCGGCACACTGTTAATCATTTCCATTCCTGATTTGCACTTACGTTTTAGATTTTTACAACTTTTCAGCGGGCAGTTTGTTATTACGAGTACATAGATAAATGGAAGCAATTGTTTTTTAATTCAGTCTGGTACAACAATGTGTTTTGGTTCGGCAAAATAAAGTTTCTAGTGTTTTACATGTTGTGTTATTTTAAAGGTATTTATTTTAACCGTAGGTACGAAGTGGTTGGATTGGATTATTCGGCTTTGTAAAAGAAACTAAATTATTTATATTATTCACTTTTGCTGTCACAGCGCTTTCCATTTTCAGACGAATTTTTATTGCGACACGACCTGAAGCATAGCTTAATCCGCCACACGAATAACTGCATAAATATCTCTCTCACCCCGGTCTTTCCACCCTACTTTGTAAAGTGCTCATACACACTTAGGTCCGAATGAATAAATCACTCACATTTGAAATCTCTTTTCATAAGTCTCGGTTTTTACTAAATAATATGCTTAATTTATGAAAAGGCACTAGCTGACCCAGCAAACTTTGTTTTGCCATAAAAAGACCAAACATTTATCTACCCTACCTACCCGACCCTACACTACCCTACCCTACCCGACCCTACACTACCCTACCCTACCCTACACTACCCTACCCTACCCTACCCTACACTACCCTACCCGACCCTACACTACCCTACCCTACCCTACCCTACCCTACACTACCCTACCCTACTCTACCCTACCCTACCCTACACTACCCTACCCTACCCTACCCTAACCTACCCGACCCTACACTACCCTACGCTACCCTACACTACCCTACGCTACCCTACACTACCCTACCCTACACTACCCTACCCTACCCGACCCTACACTACCCTACACTACCCTACCCTACACTACCCTACCCTACACTACACTACCCTACACTACACTACACTACCCTACACTACCCTACACTACCCTACCCTACCCTACCCTACCCTACCCTATGTCCTTCTCCTGGTTCTAAGCTACCTCCCTGCCAATTTTCAGCTAAATCGATTCAGCCGTTCTTGAGTTATAAGTGAAGTAACTAACACGACTTTCTTTTATATATATAGATTTCAATTCAACATCATATAGGCCACAAATGAGCGCTGAATCTAGTGATCATATTTATTTGATAGTTCAATATTATTCAATTTAATTTTAAAATCTTTGGGGATTGTTTGATTTATTTGATTTTAATGTAAGTTGGATAAGATTTTATTTAACCACGCAGTCGTTCACCTACACGTTGGTCAGATCAAATCAAGGTTAATAACCGGACTCACCGTGACCACTGCTCTAAGAAGAGCCGAAGGCTGAGTGGCCTGAAAGCAGCTCGTCAGTGAATTTCTCAAAGCTTTTCAGGATGGACACGACCTTCAGCACAGAAGAACACAGAATGGAAAAACGCAATAACTTCTTGCCCGACAAGAGAAGTGAGCCCAGGGTCTCACACTCTCAATCAAGAGCATTTCAATACTAAACGTAAATCAATGTTTATGTATAACAACAATGTCTAAAGGTTTATATGTTAGCAATCTAGTAAATGCCAATTTACTTACAAATCTGTATAATACGTGGGACACTCAGAAAGTTTTGCGAAACTAAAAAAAATTGTTCTATACGTACATATATTTTTATTAAATCTTTTCAAAGTACTTTCCACCAGCCTCTATACAAAGATTCATGCGCCTAAACCAGTTTTCAAAACACTTTTTCCAGTCCGCCGCAGACACCTCGTTTACAGCCTGCTCGAACGCAGCCAGCGCATCTTCCGGCGACGAAAATTGTATCCCTTTGAGCTGATTTTTTATTTTTGGGAATAAAAAGAAGTCACACGGTGCTAGATCAGGGCTGTAAGGAGGGTGACCCAGGAGTTTGACTGGCGTGCTGTTTAGGAAGTCCCTCGTTTTGAGTGCGGTGTGCGCAGGTGCATTGTCGTGGTGGAGCAGTAGCCCGCGGAGCCCTGTGTTTGGTCGCTTGTTGCTTATAACAGAGAAAACTTCTGGCAAACATTTGGTAGTATACCATTCGGCATTAATGCTTCTTTGATCCCGTAAGGGAATTGATACCAAGTGGCCAGTCAAATTAAAAAAGCTAGCGATCAAAATCTTACCCCCGCTTCTAGATCGCTTCACTTTGGTAGGCGTTGGCTCATTTTGAAACACCCAAACAGTCGACTGGCGCTTGGTTTCTGGGTCGTATTGATAAATCCAGGACTCATCACCTGTAACGATGTCGTAAACACGCCGAGACGAGCCTGCTTCAAATTTGTTAAGCATATCACGGCACCATTCCACCCGGGCCTGCTTCTGAGCATCGGTGAGGTTGTGCGGCACCCAGCGTGATACTATCCTCCTCACGCGAAGATGGCTGTGTAGAATCTCGTGAACGCTTCCCGATCCAATCTTCAATATGTGTTGAATCTCCTGATATGTAATTCGCCTATTGTCTTGGATTAAATTTTTCACTGCTAGCACGTTTTCTTCGGTAACAGCCGTCAAAGGGCGACCGCTTCTTTCGTCATCCCCCAAAGTTGGTCGACCGAGCTTGAATTCGTTATACCAACGATACACGGTTGCCTTGGAAGGGCCTTCATCCATGAATGCCATTTGAAGTCTATCGTACGATTCATCCGGTTTCAGGCGACACTTGAAATCGTATAAAATCATAGCTCTAAAATGTTCCCGGCGCAGATCCATATTTCAGTGAGACACAATACTTTGAATTAACTCGCAAAAAATGTGGAGGGAAATTTTGAAATTGGAACTTACTTATTTTTACTTATAAATAATCATATTTTCGAAAAACATTATAACTGGCCAGTCTCCCATATATAAAAACTTTTTTCGCAATACTTTCTGAGGGGCCTGGTATATTTTTTTCCGATACCACTGATAAAACTTTACTGGGTAGGAATAATAAAGAGTTAGGACCAAACCTTTAGAATGAAAGAATATTGAATTGTCCAGCTTAACTTAGAACCCCAATAACAATCGGCATATTTAGTTTATAGATACCATTTACACAGAGTAAAGTTATTCATGGTTAGGGATCAGTGCACTAAAATAACGGGAACCCTTATAATTGTATTAAATTCCAGTCATTACTAAGATAATAACATTATCACATTTAATATAATAAACATCTTCTACAATTCGGTATTGAAGTCCAAATTGTATAGAATTTCTAAGTTCGAATAGAAACAGATATAATTATAATCTTATTGCAGAGTTATACTCGGGTTCATTAATGGATTGACAATGTTAGATTTTATTGTCATGTGTGTTTGTTGGAATTTTGTCGCCAGGTAAGCAATTAAACAAGAACCAAATTCTCAAATCCGCTGGATGCGAGACGCACGGGACCGGTCAATGTGGCGACGCTTGGGGGAGACCTATGTCCAGCAGTGGACGTCTTTCGGCTGATATGATGATGATTATGATGAGTAAATGAACAATCAAAATCGTAAAAAGACACGCTTCATCGGTATTATAAATCACTACACTAACCTATAAACTTTGATTACCTACGTAATGTCAACGTAATGCTTTTAGTGTTGTTGAGTAATACCTGCGTCCGTGCGTCCTACCTGTTATGACCTACGGTGCCGAGACGTGGACACTCACAATACGGCTGATTCATCAGTTCAAAGTTGCTCAGCGAGCTATGGCAAGGGCTATGCTCGGAGTCTCTCTAAGGGATCGAAACCGAAACGAGGTGATCCGGCAGAGAACCAAAGTTGTCGATATAGCTCACAGAATAAGTAAGCTAAAGTGGCAATGGGACGGCCATATAAGTCGTAGAACCGATGACCGTTGGGGTAAACGTGTTCTTGAGTGGAGA
Organism: Orthosia gothica; assembly: GCA_949775005.1. Taxonomy (NCBI): domain Eukaryota; kingdom Metazoa; phylum Arthropoda; class Insecta; order Lepidoptera; family Noctuidae; genus Orthosia; species Orthosia gothica. Next base: position 18,233,036 of record OX459058.1, read on the forward strand.
CCGCGAACTGGTAAACGTAAGGTGGGACGCCCTCAGGTAGGTGGAGCGACGACCTTCGCAGGGTGGCTGGTAGAAGCTGGATGACAGTTACCGTAAATCGAACCAAATGGCGTGCAATTGGAGAGGCCTATGTCCAGCAGTCGACTGCTATAGGCTGATGATGATGAGGATGAGTTATACCTACTAGATCCCTTATTTTATTTTCATAGCCCTATTTACGTTCCAGGACATTTATTAATAGAAGACTTGAATTGACTTTGGGTGCAGGTGACTGAGGAAACTTGGTCGTTTACCTAAAAACTTTTGGCATTAGACGAATCATGTCTTCCTTCGTTACTTGTTACGATGTTGTGCTTACTATAATGATCCTCGTTAGGGCGGAATTTCCGTGATGAGGGAGAAAATTGGCGTACGTGGTAACAAGTTATTTGTGTTATTGCAGAAAGTCCTTAGAATATACATGAGACACAAATTATACAGCCGATAAAAAAAGTTGAGTGGTGTCAGATGTTTTTCATAGAAGAAAAACGTTTGATGACCACTCAACTTTTTATATAAAACACTCACAATGACTCATAAAAAACTCACTTGTTGTGCGCGTTGAATGCCTGGAAGTCTCGCAACATTAGGACAAAATTATAAGCTTTAAGATGGGGAAGGCAATAACCAGTGTGGAAACAAAGTTCAAAGCGGCGGAAACAAAGATTCCTTTGTTTATTTCCAATGTAAACAAAGATACACTAGAGGCCGATATATGTGAATATATATATAATAAGACTCAGGAAAAAATCTCTCTTGAAAAAGTTGTCATGAAGAAAGAAAGGTCGTACCATTCTTTTAAAATATTCGTCTCAATTAATAAAATTAAAACCTTTTTAAATGATAACTTGTGGCCAGATGGGATAACATTTAGGAAATTCATACGATTTAGACCTCGGAATTCCGATAAAGATGACATACAATTAAATGAAGAGTACGTTAGGAAGCTATAACTGCAAAAATATTAATAGAAGTATGGAATGTGTGAGAACTTTATGTAAATCGGCGGATGTGATAGCCCTCCAAGAAACTTGGCTGCTGCCGTACGATACACAAGTATTGGGTGATATTGGCGACATCTTCGGTTACACGGGGAAGTCGGCGGTGGACTTGACTGCTGGACTGCTGCGAGGCAGACCTCACGGCGGGGTTGCGATACTGTGGCGGAAGAGTGCGTTTCGCAATGTTACGGTGGTGAAGTGCACAAGTGAGCGTATTGTTGCGATTAAAGTAATGACTGGAGCTGGACGTGAAATGTTAGTTATGTGCGTGTATATGCCAACTGACCAAACTGTGAACTTGCCGGAATTTACTCAGTGTTTGGGTGAGTTGAATGCAATTATACAAGACAATAGTATAGAAGTAGTATTTATGTTGGGGGATTTCAACGCACACCCTAAAGCTACATTCTGTTGTGAACTTCTTGATTTTTGTGAGGAAAATGACTGGATATGTGCCGATCTAGTCAAATTAGGGATGTCATCTGAAACATATACTTTTCAAAGTGAAGTACATGGATGTAAGCGATGGCTGGACCACTGCGTGGTAACCAAGTCAGCATGGCAGTCTGTGGTTGATATTATGGTTCTCAATTATGTATATTGGTTTGATCATTTCCCTTTAAAAGTGACTTGTAATTTAGAAGTAATTAAAGCTAAAGTAGAGGTTCATAATTTTTTATGTAATAATATTGTATGGGGGGTAAGAGAATTAGAAGAAATCCAGAAATATCATGAAATTTGTAGTAATAACTTCAGACAAATTATGTTTCCTAATGAACTTCATGAATGTGCTGATAGTATGTGTCAGAACATACAACACAGATTTGTAATTGACAACTTATACAACAATATTGTTAATATATTAAGTCAGGCTTCGGCAAACAGTCGCAGTCTCTTACCTAGGAAGCCAGCTAATGTTAAGTATGTCCATGGTTGGAACAAGCATGTCAGAGACGCCCACGGGCAGGCTAGACTGGACCATCAATTGTATGTCTTAGGTGGTAAACCAGGTAGTGGACCTTTGTATGATAAAATGTGTGAAAGTCGACGAGTTTTCAAGTCCTGCTTAAAGTACTGTCAGAACAATCAGGATCAGATAAAAATGGATGTCCTGGCCTCACAACATTCTGATAAAAAATTTAATAAGTTTTGGAAGGGCACTAAGCGTTTAAATAGTAAGGCTGGTCTGCCCGTGTGCGTTGATGGCATCAGTGATGCTAAAATGATAGCAAATTCATTTAAGGATCATTTTCGGGTGGAATCCTCCTTGTTATCGGGGTCTGATACTGAACGTTGCCCATTAGAAAAACCTATTGGGTTTTCAGGTAAGGATGTGGCTGACATTATTAAACATATGAAAAGAGGGAAGTCACCTGGTCATGAGGGACTCAGTGTCGAGCACTTGCAGCATGGGGGAGTTCACCTGTATAGGGTTTTAGCCATGTTTTACACTTTTTGTATTAGGCACTCATATTAACCATCTAATCTTATGAGAACAGTGGTTGTACCAATAGTGAAAAATATCACTGCTGATATCTCTGATCGAAGTAACTACAGGCCGATTTCTTTAGCTACTATAATCGCAAAGATGTTTCATGGGTTATTGGATAGAAAACTTGATAGTTTTGTAACATTACAGGATAGACAGTTCGGTTTCAGAAAGGGGTTGTCAACTGAAAATGCAATACTGTCTCTGAAACACACTGTTGATTATTATGTAAAAAGGCAAACACCAGTTTATGCATGCTTCTTGGATTTGTCCAAAGCTTTTGATCTGGTGTCATATAATAAGCTTTGGACAAAGTTAAGAACTGCAGGTGTCCCAGCCGATCTTGTGAATATCCTCTCCTACTGGTACAGTGAGCAGCTTAACATAGTAAGGTGGGGAAATGTATACTCAGATGAATATTCTTTAGAGTGTACAGGGCGGGCTGACTTCGCCTCGGCTCTTTAATATGTATGTTAACCAGCTGATTGAGGAGCTCAGCAGCATGCATGTTGGATGCCATATTGATGACATATGTGTCAATAATTTAAGTTATGCCGATGATATGGTGCTGCTGAGCCCCTCAATTGGGGGTCTCAGACAGCTGTTAAAGGTGTGTGAGGGTTATGCTGCAGAACATGGCCTGAGGTACAACGAAAGTAAAAGTGAGTTCATGTTATTTAAATGTAAGAATAAAAACAATATCTTTATACCACCTATATTACTTAATGATGTACCTCTAGGTCGTGTTGCACAGTTTGAATATCTGGGACACATTGTAACTGAAAATATGAGTGACGAATTAGACATTGTGTTACCGATTAATTATAGACACTTTACTAGTTTTAAAATATAATTTTGTAATAGCAACACTGTGTAAAAAACTTACTTCTCTCTAAAAATAAAAGTCAAGATCACAGCTATATCGTGTTTAATCATTTAAAAACAAAACCTTTACCATAATTTTGGTCCACAAACCGGATTAATTACTACAATAGTAACCAGTGATTATTATATTTATCGAAAAACAATTAAGGAAAATTGGCATCGGCTATACGGCACCACGCCACGCCGGCCGCGCAATAGTGCCATCCTTATAATTTCAGCGTCTAATTATCAACCACATATTATACCTGTCGGATAAACGAAGAAGATGAGCGAATCACTAGAACGATTAGTCAGCCGCAGAAGCAATTACAAAGGACGTTTTACCAGAATCTACAACTTCGTCGATGATCCTGAAAACCACGAGAAAATATATGAATTGCAAGCAAGGCTATCGGAATTAGCTGATCTTTATCTAAAATACAATACGACACAAGAAGATATTGAACTTTTGGATGACAGAGATACAAAAATACACGAGCAAGAACGAGCTAACACAGAAGACAAATATTTTCATTACAGAGCAAGAATATCAGAGTTGCTAAAGGAGAACGAGCTCAATCGATCAACGAACTCCTTTCAATCCCTTCAGTCAGCCAACCCTAAAACATATATTCTAAAAATTCCTCATTTGCAGATTCCAAGCTTGGATGGTAGTAAACTCTCCGAATGGTCTAACTTCAAGACACTGATTGATGGCGTTATTGACTCCAACACTCATCTGACCGAGCTGCAAAAATTCCAATACCTGAAGTCTCTATTAGGAGGAGAAGCAGCTGGCCTAATCAACGGTATCACAATCAACGAAGAAAACTACGAACGTGCCTTAGCTATATTAATTAAAAGGTATGAAAATAAGATAGTTACAGTAAACCATCACATCAATAATGTAATGTCAGTATTGATAATATCTAAAAATAACTTGAAAGAATTCTTATCGACGCTACAACAAAGTCTAGATTCATTAAAATCACTAAAAGTGCCTGTTGATAGTTGGGATCTATTATTAATTTACATTATTGTGCAAAGGTTAGATCAGAGTCTCAGGTCTGCCTGGGAACTCAACCGCAAATGCGATACTTTGCCAACACTTACTGAATTAATAGAATTTTTGAATCATCGTGCTAGAGCATTTGAATTGATGTATGATAAAACACAAAATGTATCAAAACCCTCTACTGTGGTGAACAACAAAAGGTCAAACTTCACTCGTGTATCCACCCATGTAGGCACTGTTACTTCTAGCTGTATTTTATGTAACATGTCTCATGACTTATACAAGTGCCCCTCTTTCTTAGAAATGACACCAATCAAGCGCAATGAGTATGTAAAATCAAAGAAACTTTGCTACAATTGTCTCAAACCTTACAAGTATCAGCACACATGTTCTAAAAATAATTGTCAAGTTTGTCATAAAAAACATCATAGTACAATCCATGTTGACAACCATGCCTTGGCCTCGGTATCTGACACAACTACAGGTAACTCAGAGAAACAGCGCGACACAAGTGTGAGTAACAATAATGATCAACAAGATGGTAATATGCAAGCCTCAGTTATGCATTTGCACACAAATAAGTGTCAAGTATATTTATCTACTGCTATAATTAAAGTGCAACAAAACAATGGTGATTGGACAACATGTCGAGCCCTGTTAGACAGTGGCAGTCAGGTATGTTTAATTACAAGGAACTTAGCGAACAACCTTCAACTTCCTCTCACTAATCAAACTAATTACATTATACATGGTGTAGGTACCACTCCTACTCACTCTTCTCAATCGACAACAGTCAATATTGCATCTTGTAACAGCAATTATTCATCAGCAATAACTTGTGTAGTAACAGACCAAATTTCTACAAAGCTTCCACAAAATTACATGCCACTTGATCATTTCAAAGTACCAAAGGGCTATAACTTAGCAGATTCTTTATTCAATATGCCTAAAAGCATAGACTTACTTATTGGTGGTCAGTTATTCTACTCTCTTCTTCTACAAGGCAGAATAAAGTTAGGCAGTAACCGACCCACACTCATAAACACAGTATTTGGCTGGGTAGCAATCATCATTTAATGATACAGTCCACACATCGAATCACACACTAAATATGCAAAGTGCTTGCAGTCAAACAGACTCAACCTTTCATAAACAAACAGTTTTATCAGCACATATCAGTTGTGATCAATCATGTGATCAGTTATTAAAACGCTTTTGGGAACAAGAAGAAGTCAAACCTTCCCCAATTAGCACACCAGAACATATCCATTGTGAAGAACTTTACAAAAGCACAACAACCAGAGATTCATCAGGTCGCTTTACAGTAAATCTTCCAATTATACAAGATCAGTTAGATCAGCTAGGTGACTCCTACAGTATCGCACAAAAGTGTTTCATATCCTTAGAAAAGAGATTTCTCAGCAACCCCATGCTTCATAAACAATATTCAGAATTTATAAATGAATATTTAGAACTAGGACATGCATCTTATGCACCCACTCCTTGTCCATCAGACATACAAGAGGAACCCAAGCGTTTCTTTCTACCTCATCATGCAGTCATTAAACCTCAAAGTATCTCAACCAAGCTACGTGTTGTGTTCAATGGAAGTAGTCAATCATCTACAGCAGTCTCACTTAATCAGGTTTTATATGAAGGTGGAAATATTTATTCAGATATTGTTGAAATTATCTTAAGACTTCGAACTTTCAAGTTTGCACTTTCCTGTGACATTGTTAAAATGTTTAGAAATATAAATGTAGCCGATGAACACTGCAATCTACAATGCATTTTGTGGAGAGAAACTCCTGATGATGAACTTAGAGTCATTCGATTAAACACAGTTACTTATGGAACTAGATGTGCCCCTTATCTAGCATTTAGGACACTACTTGAACTTGCAAAACAAGACGGAGATCTCTATCCCCTTGCAGCTAAATGCATTCAGTACCAAACCTTCATGGATGATGTTCATTGCGGTTCTAACACTCTTCCAGAAGCTATAGAACTATGCAAACAATTAATTAACTTATTTAAAAGAGGAGGATTTCAATTACATAAGTGGTCAGCTAACCATCCTCAAATTCTACAAAATGTCATTAAAAGTAAAGACAAATGTTCACCTAACAGCCTTATCATTGGTGATGAAACAAGCACACTTGGTCTGAAGTATGATCCAGCAACTGATATATTCAAAGCAATTCCATCTCAACAACAAACATTACACTTTACTAAAAGAATTGTGCTTTCAATCATTGCAAAGATTTATGACCCACTAGGATACCTTGCCCCAGTTACAATCAGTGCAAAGCTTTTCATGCAACAGCTATGGAAAGAATCCAGTACTTTGACTTGGGATACACCATTACCAGAACCCCTACTTTTAGAGTGGCTACCATTCTATAACAATGTACAATTATTAAACAATATAACCATACCAAGATATTGTTTCTCAGACATACCTACCAAAGTTTATTTAGTAGGCTACAGTGATGCATCTTTGGTTGCTTATGGATGTTGTATTTACATTGTAGCAGAATATCATAATCAGAAACCTACCTCTAACTTGATAATTAGCAAAAGCAGAGTTGCCCCTGTTCGCACCATAAGTCTTCCAAAATTGGAACTAAGTGGATGTACATTACTTTCAAAACTTATGCATAAGATTAAATCTGCTCTCAAAATAGTAGTTAAAATACATTCTGTGCATTACTATACAGATTCCACTATAGTTTTAAACCAGTGATACCTGCAAATAGTCGGTTATTGTGTTCCTTCTCAGATATAACGAGCGCATAAACATACCTAGCGAAATTTGCCTCGCAAACTGCCGCGTTTTTCAAGTAATCTTGCTACTTAAGCTGCCTACTCGTGTTGACAAACGTGAAAATTTCCACAAGATATATTTTTAACCGACTTCCCAAAAACCAGGAGGTTCTCAATTCGGATGTCACTTTTTTATTTATTTATGTTCGGCCATAACTCCGTCAAGGCTACAAGTTAGGTCGACCCAGATCCTATAAGGGGTTGTAGTTTCCTCATTCCTGACTGATTTGACTATGAAACACTTTACCCCAATATAAAGGCGGTACCCTGATTATTAAATCAGCATGAGATATGAGCATTCCTATTGGCCTAGCGGCACTGGTGGTGCATGAACTACAGTAGTGAATAAGCCCAGATTTTAGAATAAAATCTTTATAAATCTATATATATAAAAAATCGAATTTTAGTCTTATGTAAAAAGTTTATCGACAAAAATGTTCGTTATTAAATTGTCTATCCATTAGTGTTAGTACAAAAAATAATTAATGAACACTTTACGAGGAAATGCATGCTATCAATAAATATTTCTCATTTTTATGTTTGTGTTGGAAGGAGATTAGTGAAACATATACCTCTTTAAAAAAAAAGTATACGACCATTTTAGAATCAATAATATGTAGAAATTTAATGTATTTTTATTAGTTGATATTTCTTTTTAAATAACGAGTAGATAGCTGCTAAATACAGCACAAAAAACCGTCTTAACCATTTTCTAGACATTGGACTTTAATGTCGAAAGCCCTGTATAGACGTATTTGCAAAATTCTTTTTTTGTTTGAAAGGGAATACTGTCGGGGTGGTCTCATTGTCAGAAAATCAGAATCTGATCATGGGATCCCATGGAAATGGAGGGAACTCCTCAAATATTGTAGGCAGACATATAGCGATTTTGGTATGTTCAACAACATCGCGAGCATTTGCACTCAGAAAGTATCATTTGGTAAAGCAGAACTGATGAAAAATAATAGGCGGCAGATGGAATAAACGATAAAAAAAATCATTTTCCCATACATTTTGCGAACACAGCGCCATCTCTGATACATGATAGAAACAAAGCACACACAAAAATGAACATGGCGTTGTATTCTGTTTCCGGTATTGCCAGTAGGTGGCGTTGTCGATTTTTCTGATCTTCATCCTATAATTCTAATATATAAAACACAAAAAATGTTATGCTTATGTCCGTTACAGACTTTGAAACCATCCAACCGATATGCCCCAACCCAACCTATTTCGTTTGAATAGCGACACCAAAATGATTTAAGACCAAAAAAAAGTAGTTAGGAAGGTAGGTATGTAGGAAAAGGATAGGTTAGTAAGGTATGTAGGGTAGGTAGGTATGTAGGGTAGGTAGGTATGTAGGGTAGGGTAGAGTAGGGTAGGGTAGAGTAAGGCAGGTAGGTTGGAAGGTAGGGTAGGTGTGTAGGTACTTAGGTAGGGTAGGTGGGTAGATAGGTGCCGTTTTGCTCAAGATAGTTCTCACGTACAGTTAATTAAGTGATCTCATATCAATTAATATTATTCAACACGTGTCAAGAGCTCCCGCCAACAACAATCATTGTTTTACGTTTAAAATAACGTAAAACAATGGTTGTTAATATTGTATGTAACCGTTTAATAATGGAATAGTTATTAAACGGTTTGTCGTTTAATAACTATTCCATTATCAAACAAAAATTAAAAATACTATAATACGTCGTTTTATAACTATTCCATTATTAAACAACAATTGAAAATACTATAATACGTGCAATATTTATGGGAATCTTTGAAATAATTTATATGGCAAAACAACGTTTGCCGGGTCAGCTAGTAATTAAATAAAAGACAAAGAAACATCTTCACAGCAAATATATGGCAAAGAAGTTTTTTGTTTCGCCGTAAAAAGTCTATTACTCGACTAAAGTGCCCGAGATGTTGTACCTCAGTACTGTTTACGAGCCCCGGGAGTTAGGCTAGATTTAAATACCTTATAAATTGCAATATTCGTGAGACAAAAAAGTGTCGCAATATTTTTGAGCTGTTCACTGTAGCAGTAAAAAGATCAATGATATAAGTACTTTCCTGAAATGAAAATAATGCCTTCGTTTTCTGAAACCGTCGCATAAAATAGGTAGGTTAGTGTAGGCCTAGGCATATTACCGTAGCTAAAAATATTTGATCCTTAAAGAATTTGAAACCCGTGCTCAGAACTCAGTGGCTTTGAAATAATTTTAGATAGTTTTTGATGCAGTAAGTTCTCGTTGATCCAATAACCATGCATTTCTATATTTTTTCAAGTACCCTTTTTTGCATTATCTATTAAGCTTCTAGCTTATACTTCCAAATTTGTCCGTAACATAAAACACCTTAGTGAAACTTGCGGTCAGTGAAAGATTTTTGAAATTGGACCATTACTTCTAAATGTGTAATTCCTTTTTCACAAACAAGCCGCTTACCGCTTTACCGCTTAAAATATCAAGTTAAGAAGTTAAGTTTTTTTTCCTATGGACAAATATACCGACGCTAGCAGTAAAGACATTTATTTAGCTAGAAGTATCATATGAATTTTAGAATAGTTTTTCAAAGGGTACATGGAAGAGAATTGGCAGGTCGTTAGGTGCACGTGACCAAAGAATATAAAGTTAATTCAAATTTCAGGAATATATTCCAATTTGCGCGACAAAACCTTTCATTGACTTCGATCACACAACAGTTGGTAAGTACGTTTAATTACCGACATAAATATAATAAAATAATAATAACCCCTACGCAGTATCTCTACGTTGACGTCGTGGGGCTTGCGCGCTTCTATGATCCCTAGATTTGTGACGGTAGATTCTACTTTGCCGCAACATGCCTAGGGTGAGGGGCCAGACTTAGAGAGATACAATCCGCAGGGCAGCTTTTTGGCGAGCTGGTGGGCAGTGGCGACCCCACGGACCTGATTTCCAGGGATACATCTTATTCCTCTCATCTCTGGCTTGCCTTTATTGGCTGGTTGGAGTGAAAACTGACGGGGACCAGAGCTTTCACCTATCTCTTGTCTTAATTGGCTGGCTTGAGTGGAGATTCGCAAGAGCAAACGTACTCGGAGGAAGGAAGTTAACCCAGTTAGATGCTTGTACCTTGTGAGATTTGGACCGTACTTCCGAGATCATCCTGATAGCCGTGGTATACCTCTCCACTCCTCAAGCACCTCCGGATAACTTGCCCCCTTGGCGCTACGTCACTAACTCTAGCACTTGCTAGCGACACTTTATGGAGGCCCATTAATTGAGTGTGCAAGTCACCCTCTGCCATTTTAGCCTGTAGTTCTGCCGTGTAGTTCAACAGTGGTGGAGAGTGGCAAGTTGGGGCTTTCGATAAATAGGCAGAAAACTAAGCCTATGGTGATAGATCGTGCGGTAAAGCTATAGGGCGCCTACAGCATCCAGGGCATCGAAGTTATGGATAGTTTCATTTATCTGGGGTCTATTATTAATACTGAAGGCAGCTGCGTCCCAGAAATAAAACGACGGATAGCTATGGCTAAGGATGCTATGACACGCTTGCAGAACATCTGGAAAAATCGTGGCATAAGTTATAAAACCAAAGCCCGTTTAGTCAGATCATTAATTTGCCCCATTTTCCTCTATGGAGCTGAGACGTGGACAATCCGAGCAAGGGAAAGACAGAGGGTAGACGCTTTTGAAATGTGGTGCTGGAGGCGGATGCTCCGAATACCATGGACAGCCAAACGCACAAATGTGTCTATCCTTTCCCAACTCGATATCAAGACCAGATTGTCTACAGTATGCCTACAGCATATTTTGACCTTTTTCGGTCACTTAATGCGAAGGGGAGATAGAAGTTTAGAAAAACTGGTCATTGTTGGCAATACCGAAGGGAAAAGATCACGAGGCCTGTCGCCAACACGATGAAAGAAGCTAAAGAAGTGAAAGAAACTACTACCAAGTGAAAGAAGCTACGTACCTCAAGCAAATTTCAGCAGGTGGTGATGGCAACTTTGGACCGAGTCGATGGAGGCAGATTGTCCGCTTAAAGGGGTCCAGTGACCACGATCCTCAGTAATGAGGGACCGAATAAAGAAAGTTCAACAGTGGTCGGGCAGGGACCGGTAGTCCTCCTATAGCTTTGGGCAATCGATCCACTAAACCTACCAAATCCATCTCCCAATACATATTTTCTCCATAATTTGCAATAGTCTTGCACCAACCGGGGCTTGTCCTTGGGTGCATTTGCGAAGTGCACGCTTCGTCGGTTGGTGTAACATTTCCTGATACATACCTAACGGGACCTGTACGAGTTGGCTTCAGCTCCTCGCACGCCTTTCAAAGGATCGAGAGAATTAAAATCTTTATTTTCTTCCACAAATAACACTTCACTAAAAGTTTAAAAAAGGACATATAATAATAATTATATTACATAATGTTTATTTGTGGATGACTGGTGCCTGAACTAAGCCTCGAACTGTATTTCAAGACGCCAGAGACAGTATATGGCAGACAATTGGTTTGTTGAATTTAAAAAAAATGACGATTTTTTTAATTTTTTTCGAAACTTTACATAACTTAAATTATATTGTCGTTTCAAAAAACTCTTAAATATTTTTTTTCAATTTATTATAAGCAATTGAAAATCGATAAAATTTTGGAAAGAACCACGTGACTACAAACGGGCCACAATTGGTCGCCATGTTGGTGACGTCATAACGTTCAAGGAAATCATGATACTACACGTAGATTGACTAAAAATATCCGAAAATCAGTGCAAAAATATTAATAAACAACAAATTTTATTTAGTCATGTGTGATAAAGGATTTATAAAGGCTAATGTCGATAATATACCCACCTGATGGACGAATTGGAAGTTTTGAGCATAAATAAAGTAGTCGTAATAAATAATACGTGAGAGTGGACCGGTGGTAGTTATTGTTGTTTACCAGGTACATTAGGAAACATAATTGTCATAACGTAATCTATTTTACATATAGGTAGGTGATATGGGTGTAAAATAAAAAGTAAACAAACACGATTGGCGCGTAACTTTGACTTTGGTTAACAAAAAAAACTTCATTAGATACCACTAAATACACATACACAATACAATACACATACAAATATTTTTTTTGGAAATTCCCATTATTTACATATCCCTTAATAGAGGAGCTCGTGGCTAAATAATAACAGCCGCACTGTTCGATCATCCAGGTTAAGCAACGCTTGACGAGGTCGGTCCGTGGATGGGTGACCATTTCAACATACCGTGTTTCCTCCGTGCCTCGGAAAGCACATTAAGCCGTTGGTCCCGGCTGTCATTTGAAGATCTTTGACAGTCGTTACGGGTATTCAGAAGCTTGAGATCTGACACCAGTCTTGCCAAGGGGTACCGTGTTACCCAGTTACTGGGTTAAAGGCTGGGCAGATTGACAATATCCCTTAATAATATTGAACACTAATGTCTATATTATATATTTACAAACACTAAAAAGTTTGTAGAACAGAAACGTAAAAATATTAACTTGGTAGATTTTCGTTACACTAATTCTTCCGTAAATATCTCTTAAATACGTCGATCGATTCTCACAATTCAAACAGAAATATTAGTTTTACGCCTATATCTGTCATTTAAGTATAAAATAATGAATAAATCACCATAAACATGTTTTCAAGTTACGTAATTATACAACAATGTCAACTTTGCTCGAAAGTTCCCTTAAAAATTTACTGTTATCAGTCTTTAATGATCAAAGTAAGAATTTAATACGAATCTAATACTAAATTAGAACAAGATAACAACAGAATTAACACATTATAATTAGAATCTAGTTAGACATAGAACATTGCTTAAATTTAGTAGATTGCTAGGTTCTAGGCTATTGCGCGAATCACATATACGTGGGACACTCAGAAAGTTTTGCGAAACTAAAAAAAATTGTTCTATACGTACATATATTTTTATTAAATCTTTTCAAAGTACTTTCCACCAGCCTCTATACAAAGATTCATGCGCCTAAACCAGTTTTCAAAACACTTTTTCCAGTCCGCCGCAGACACCTCGTTTACAGCCTGCTCGAACGCAGCCAGCGCATCTTCCGGCGACGAAAATTGTATCCCTTTGAGCTGATTTTTTATTTTTGGGAATAAAAAGAAGTCACACGGTGCTAGATCAGGGCTGTAAGGAGGGTGACCCAGGAGTTTGACTGGCGTGCTGTCCAGGAAGTCCCTCGTTTTGAGTGCGGTGTGCGCAGGTGCATTGTCGTGGTGGAGCAGTAGCCCGCGGAGCCCTGTGTTTGGTCGCTTGTTGCTTATAACAGAGAAAACTTCTGGCAAACATTTGGTAGTATACCATTCGGCATTAATGCTTCTTTGATCCCGTAAGGGAATTGATACCAAGTGGCCAGTCAAATTAAAAAAGCTAGCGATCAAAATCTTACCCCCGCTTCTAGATCGCTTCACTTTGGTAGGCGTTGGCTCATTTTGAAACACCCAAACAGTCGACTGGCGCTTGGTTTCTGGGTCGTATTGATAAATCCAGGACTCATCACCTGTAACGATGTCGTAAACACGCCGAGACGAGCCTGCTTCAAATTTGTTAAGCATATCACGGCACCATTCCACCCGGGCCTGCTTCTGAGCATCGGTGAGGTTGTGCGGCACCCAGCGTGATACTATCCTCCTCACGCGAAGATGGCTGTGTAGAATCTCGTGAACGCTTCCCGATCCAATCTTCAATATGTGTTGAATCTCCTGATATGTAATTCGCCTATTGTCTTGGATTAAATTTTTCACTGCTAGCACGTTTTCTTCGGTAACAGCCGTCAAAGGGCGACCGCTTCTTTCGTCATCCCCCAAAGTTGGTCGACCGCGCTTGAATTCGTTATACCAACGATACACGGTTGCCTTGGAAGGGCCTTCATCCATGAATGCCATTTGAAGTCTATCGTACGATTCATCCGGTTTCAGGCGACACTTGAAATCGTATAAAATCATAGCTCTAAAATGTTCCCGGCGCAGATCCATATTTCAGTGAGACACAATACTTTGAATTAACTCGCAAAAAATGTGGAGGGAAATTTTGAAATTGGAACTTACTTATTTTTACTTATAAATAATCATATTTTCGAAAAACATTATAACTGGCCAGTCTCCCATATATAAAAACTTTTTTTCGCAATACTTTCTGAGGGGCCTGGTAATTGGGATCTTTTTGTAGTATTCGGACATAATGGTACGAAGCAAGCACGATAACTTTTAAGGTTCGATATTTATGATCAATATATTCGATATTCATCAATATATTAACGATAATAACAAGATTGAATCGGTTAAAAGTCAAAACAATGTATCAGCTATGTGCTACAATGAGTAGAATTGAACGTTGTGACGTCACACGGGCTCGGGTTTGTTCGGCAAACTATCGGGGTGTTTTCGGTACTGGATTCAAAAATATATTTTCAATTGGATTTTACTTTGTAATTACAGTGAAAAAAAAAAAACTAAAAATAGTTTTGTACGGAAACTTATATATGATCTTTTCATTTTTTACAAAAAAAAAATTGGTTCAACAAACCAATTGTAAGGGTAACTGAAGCCTAATTTCGAATCTACTGAATGTAATGCTAATAACAACAAGCCTGAATGGGGACAAAGTGCTAATTGCTATTAGAAGTAAAATGGAACACATTAGAGATTTAAACGCGACCATTTGTTCGTGCTACGTTCTGAAATTTACCCTAAAGAAACTTAAACATTGATTATTAAAAAACTAGCATTTTCCCAAGAATTTGCTCACGTGGACTATTCTACAGGATGCGTACATTTTCCGGGTTAAAAAGTAGGCGCAGGCATACATCGAGTGTGATTCAACGTCACACTCGATGATTGCCTGACGCTTTAATCAGTGTTTTATTTTTTAAATAATTGGATAATTTTAAACCAGAAGTACTTCCTACAAACAAACAGACAATTCTACCTCTTTATAATATGAATTTAGAAAACTGCTTTAATTTCTTGAATGAACTAGCGATATAACCAGTTTTAACAAACTTTTTGTCGCTCGGGAATTTTTGAGCTTGCTTATGGTCTGTGAAAATAAATAGGCAAACAAAGAATTAATTTTCTGCCGGAAAATCAATTTAAACTTTAATAAGGACAACCTCTTTCTGATTCGTTTAACAAATATTTGCTTTTGAAATATATAAGTCAGTACCAATTTAGTAGTTTTGTGTTAATGTACACTACTGGCGACGACCACAGTTTGTAATAAAATTTTGGTTAGGATCAAATTGACCGGAATCGTGGATTTCCGTTGCGATCCATGATTTTCATTATTCACGCAGTATGAACTCCGAAAACAGTTAATCAGTTTAAAACAGATTAATATCACAGTATAGGCTTACATTAATTACATGTCAAAGTTTAATTAGCGTAAAGTATAGATAATAAACTTTGTTATCATGTGAAATGTACTCAAACGACGTTTGAGACAACTTAAGTGGCACTTACTTACTCTAGACATATCTTTATGTCCCCTCAAGTAACTTTATAATCTGCACAATTATCAAAGCTTACGTAAACTTGTTTGTTTGTTAATATCTGAAAGATAATCTCTGGAAGTACTGATCCAAATTTATTATAAAGATTCTTTACTGATAGAAATTTACCTATTTTTGTGTACCATGGGCTTATTTTTATACTAAAAAAAACACAGTTCCAATGGGAAAGGTCACAGTAGCGATACTGCGGGCAAATTGTTATTTTAGAGCCTTTGCTGTTTTTACTAGTCCTTCACTCCCAATATTAACTTTATAAATCATTGGTAATCTTGAAATGTGAACGTACTCTTTAACAAGAACAACTTACTATAGTGCCGAACACTAAAATTGCGTAAAATGCAGCTATCTCGACGTTATATCGAATTATGTAAACATAAATCTGTCCTACTGAACTTTGAAAATCTACCAAAATAATATATTTTCCAGTTTAAAGAATTAATCCCATAGTGAAACTTGTAACAGTAAAAGTAATTTAAAAGTATTCCCAACTCGTAGCATTAATACCTTTTTAGTTGCTGAAGTAAGCAAATGTAGCAGATAGACACATATCTTATCTTATCTTGTGGAGGGGCCGAGAAATAACTCGGACACTTCGACCCATGGGATCTATTGTGTTCCCCTAGATAACTTACTCCTCGCCGATCTCGTTGAAAACACTTTTCATGAGTTTTACAACGAGACTAGGAGATATGAGCCTATAGTCTTCTGGTTTTGGATATCCAACCCCTAGGAGACTCATTCGCTTACCAGCCAGTGCATCGCATGTGCACAGAAGGTGCTCCATGCGTTCCGTATGTTCCCCACACAACCTGCACATGGGTGTCGCGGTTAGACCCATTTTCATGAGCATGTCGTTGGTTCCAAAGTGCCCAGTAAAGGCCCCAAGCAGGTAACGGATTTGCCCCCTGCTCATGTTCCAAATGCATTCCCGGGCTTTGAACGTAGAGCCTAGGAATTTCTTGGAGTGTTGTAGACCGGTATTAGACAGCCAATGTTTTCGTTGTTTTTGATCTGCAAACTCCCTAAATGTGGCTTTGACGAGACACGTCGAAATGCCTACACATGGTTCTGGACCCACAAAATCATTTGCTGAGCCCTCTCTTGCCAGTTCATCTGCCACTTCGTTACCATGGATTCCTTTGTGTCCAGGGACCCACATCAGTCTTACCCTGTTATGCTTCCCAAGCCTGTTTAGGGCCTGGATAGCGTCCAGAATAAGTCTGGAGTCCACTTTGTAGGATGCCATGGCTTTGATTGCAGCCTGACTGTCACTAAGAATATATATGGATTTACCTCTGGTTCCTCTATGTATATTCTCTTGAGCACAGGTTATTATGGCATATGTTTCTGCTTGGAATACAGTTGCCATCTTCCCTAAGCTTCTGCTACATTTGTAACCTTTTGCGTATATTCCCGCTCCTGTACCTGATTCCATTTTGGATCCATCAGTGTACCATACCAGACTATCTTGTTCTGGTGGATCGATTCCCTTCGCCCAGTCCTCTATTGTAGGGATTTGGACCTTGAAAGACCTTTCAAACACAAACATAGTTTGCATTTTATCGGATATCATGCTTGTTACCCGATCCAGGTCTTCATTCCCATCGAACTTTGTATGGTTAGTCTTTGGCTTAGAGGCATCCCATAGTCCAGCAACAGCAAGACGATGTAATGTCTTCCTTGCCTCGAATTCAACCATCATATGCAGAGGAGGGATATTAAGGTATCTCTCAATCGCTGCCGTAGGTGTTGTCCTGAAAGCACCCGTGATGCCGAGACACACTATTCTTTGTAACCTGGTGAGTGGCGCTTTGCACGAGGCAAGCTTTGTTCTTGGCCACCACACTATGCTGCCGTATGTGATAATAGGTATTATCATTGTCCGATACAGCCATAGTATCACTTTGGGCTTTAGCCCCCAAGTTTTACCGTAGGTGGAGCGACACATGCCGAACACTCGTAGGGCTTTTGTCGTAATATTTTCCACATGAGTTTTCCACCTGAGTTCTTTATCAAGCGTTACACCCAGATATTTAACTTCGGTGGACCAGGGCAGCTTTATTCCATTGAGGGAGGGCTCTCCTAGGTTTCCTAGTTGTCTTTTCCTCGTGAATGGAATAATGACTGCTTTGCCTGGGTTGATAGAGAGGTGGTTCTTAGTACACCATTCTTCTGTCATCCTCAATGCCTGTTGTAATAATCCAGAGACTATGTTCGGGAATTTACCATTAACCATTATAGCTATGTCATCTGCATAGCCTACTGTGTAGAATGGTCCGGTATTGAGTTTGGTAAGTAGCGAATCTACTACCAAGCACCACAGTAACGGTGACAGCACTCCGCCTTGCGGACAACCTCATGTTGTTTTTGCACTAAGTCTGTCTCCCATCAGTTCCGATCTGACTATCCTGCTTCTCAGCATATTGTCAATCCAGTTGCACGTGGTATCATTGATGCCATGTTCCTTTGCAGCTATGCGTATGGACTCAAATGTTGTCTTGTCGAAGGCTCCCTCTATGTCGAGGAAAGCCCCGACACATATCTCCTGTCCCTCAAGCGCAGCCTCGGCTCGACTCGCAACATAGTGCAATGCCGTTTCCGTAGATTTGCCAGGGCTGTAGGCGCACTGTAGTTGAAATAGAGGGAATACTTTAAGTGGTCCCTCTCTTAGGTACCTGTCTACCATTTTCTCTAGAGCTTTTAGGAGAAAGGATGATAGAATGATGGGCCTGTAAGCTTTTGCTTCCTCATAAGTCGGTCTACCCACCTTCGGTATAAAGGTGACTTTGACCTCCCTCCATGCTTTGGGTACGTACCCAAAGGCTATGCAGGCTCTGTAGAGCTTGCTCAAATGGGGTATCAGAACAGATGCCCCTTCTTGCAATAGTATTGGGTAGATGCCATCCGGACCAGGTGATTTGAGAGGCTGGAAGCCCGCTATGGCAAGCTTTAGTTTATTTTCATCTACCACTTTCTTTGCCGTGAGCCAGTTATTTTTGGATGTGTGCCTTGTGAGCTCGTCCCTTGTGACTGGTTCCTCTTCATCGCTGTCGCGCAGTATACATTCCGGGAAGTGAGTCCTAAACATCACGCCCAGAGTGTCCTGTCCAGTTTCCGTGAGATGCCCATTCTCATCCTTTATAGATGATAGTGGGTTTGTCTTAGTCATGGACATTGCTTTGCACACCCTCATTCCATTTGGCAGAGTTTCAATGGAGGTGCAATGCTGCCGCCAATTAGTTCTTTTGGCCTTGCGTACCGCCGTGTTGTACCTTGTCAGCATGCTATGATAGCCTGAGAAATCCTTCTTGGCTTTTGCATCATTAAAGGCCTGTCGTGTTTCCTGACGTATTTTAACTAGTTCAGGAGTCCACCATGGTACCTTTTTACAAAAGGCCTTTTTCTCTGGGCAATTATCTTCCCATGCACCGATGGTGCCCATCTTGATTCTGTCCGCTTCAAATTCTATATCTAGTATGGAATTAAGCTTACCTTTAGGGCTCCCTAGATTTATTTTTAGGTCCCTCCTGTACGAGTCCCAATTTGTATGCCTTGGGTTTCTCCTTCGTCTAGTTTCGGCTACTCCCGCCGTCCTAAACCTAAAGCATATATCATTATGGTCAGACAGAGAGATTTCGTCCGATACATGCCAGTTTTCAATATGACCGCTGGCCCTGTTTGAAGCCAGTGTCAGGTCAATAACTTCAGTTCTCGCCGAGGTCCTGAAAGTAGGTTTATTGCCTGCGTTAAGGATTTGTAAAGAAGAGCTTACCACAAAGTCCAACAAATCCTCCCCTCGTTTGTTGACATCTGAACTGCCCCAAACGACGTGGTGTGCATTCGCATCGCAGCCAAGTATCAGGTCGAGGTTTTCTTGGTTGCCGTATTCAACCAGCCTTCTGATTAGTGGTGTTACTGGTTCCTTTTGTTCATATGGGAGATAGGCAGAGGCAAGGATAATTCTCCTTTTCTCTGTTCCCGTCCCCACTAGGATCAAAGCTGTTGTGAGATCCCTGTAACAGAAAGTACGTAAGGGAATTGCCTCTATACCGCCCCTGATATAGATGCAAGTCCTAAGCCTTTTATAGTCCCCTTATACAGATAAGGTTCCTGTATCAAGGCAACGTCATATGTGTTAAGCTTCAGTTGCCGAGCCAGAAGGGCAGTAGCGGCTCTGCAATGATGCAAATTTATTTGTACACGACTTAGTCCCTCCATCTTGGATGATTTTGATGGGCCTGTGTTGATATGGGAGGGCCTTAGTTTTGAGGCCCCTCCTCCATCGCCTGGCTCTCCTCGAGAGCAGTCGGCGACTCGATCCCCAGGGTGTCGAATTCCCCGAGGATGTCATCCTCGTGGTCTGCCTCCGACGCCCCGGTCTGAACCTCTGTCTCCTGCGCTGCGTCGTGAGCAGAGATTTCGTCGATGGCCCCATCGCATTGCGGTGGTCCATCCTCGGAGGGCTCCGCTTCTGCTTCCACAGTGGGCGCCTCTCCCTTGTCTTCTTCCAGGAGCTTAAACGAGTATCGTTCAATACCTCCTGGAAGAGAGTAGCCCGCGGCCTTGATGACCCCAGCGGACACCCCGTCCATGAGGACGATACGACGGATGCCGGTCTGCTCAGTGAGAGTATTCACGACCTTCCAGTCGTCCGTCCTCAAGGCAGGGTTAAGTCGCTGGAGCAGTCGAATGGCCCGGGCAGAGTCTTGCAACGCCAAGTTGCGACTCTTCCATGCCATTTTGACTGGCTTTGGAAGGTCCTTGGCGTCGACGACCTTGAGTTTCAGGGAGCCAAGTTCCACATTGTGGATGGCACCCCGAAACCAGCAAGCTGCATCAGAGTCGTCGCAGGATACATGTACTGCACCTGCAACGACTCCGGGAGCAACCGTGAGAACAGGCAGAGGATCCGGTGCATCCTCCAGTTTCCCAATAATGAGCTCCTGGATTGGCGCCAAGTCCTCCGCCTTCAAGTACTCCTCTGGGTACTTGACTGTGACGACAGCGAGTTTCACAGCCGCCACCGCATCCCTAAAGGATCCGGTTGAGGATGAAAGCCCTTGGGTCTTCATTCTCTTGGCCACCGTGTCCCCGCTGTCCCCGCTGAGAACAGCACGCGGTCTCTTTGATGGGCCCTCCGTAGGAGTCCCCTCGAGAGCCGCCTGCTGTCTCAGCTTTTGATGCTTTTTCCGCTGCGCCCCAGATCGTCCAACCGGAAGCCAGCCTGAATCATGCCGGCCCCCAGGAGACGACGAGGTGCTGCCTTTGCCGGTCGCGTCCGGGGCTGCAAGGTCCGAGATCATTTGACCTCTAACGCAAGGCTCCCGTGTCGCGCCAGCTTTGGCAGTACCCTTATGCCCGGTGGGCTGGTTTGCAGTTCCGCCCTTCGGTGGTCCCACAGCAGTGCCGACCCTCGACAGTGCCGCAGCAGTACCGTCAATTGACAGTCCCACCACAGCCCCATCTCGAGACGATCCCACTGCAGTCTCGCCTCTGGACGTTCCTGCTAGGGAAGATGCAGTCCCGGCTTGCGCCGGTCCCGCCGTCTGGTGTGCAGTCCCAGCTTTTGCCGGTCCCGCCTTTTGGAGCGCAGTCCCAGCTTTCGCCGGTCCTTACGCCTTGTGGTTTTTTTTCTTAAAATCCATTAAAAAACCCGATTATATTTTCGTCCCTCAACTATCCCCACCCGCCATGGAGTGCTCAAGTGGCGATGCTACGGTAGCACCAGGGTTTAGTCGAGGGATATAGCCCCCCCCCATTAGTTGCTCACGAGACTGCACAGCACCAACCCACACCGCTACCACTAGCGATGCGAGCGAGCACTGCCGCCTGCAAGCCCCCAATGGGAGTGAACTCGCCTGGGGGCCGTCTGACCGGACCCCGCAGCCGATTGACCGTAGCTGGCTAAACTACGGCCTCCCGTGTGATGAGAAATCCGGGCCAAAGTGGAGTGTTGCCTCAGAGACGTTAAACCGCCTACGCTCGTCGGCTCAGCCACCAGGATCCCTTCATCCCCCCGTACGGGTCCCCGCGCACGGCACAAACACGCGGGAGGTCATTGCTATCCATCATTGTTCTCGTTCAATGGTGGACACCCAGGGGCATGACCTCGCCACCCCTGTGTTACGTCGCCCGGTGATTTCTGTTACGTCTATTTCATAGGGAATTAGACCAAAAACAGGGCGGCAACCACGAGAAGGAAAATCACCGCACTTGCCTTGAGGATCTACACGACCGTAGCGCTCTCCCTCAAGACCACGCCACCTTGCCGTCTCTGAAGGAGACGGACAAGGTAGGACTGCATCGACAAAGCCAAGCCCTACGAGGCTTGTCGCTGAAAGCTCAAAGCGTAAGTTTGTTAACACAGGCCAGCCCCAAAATAGACACATATAGCCGCATATGTGCCATTTTACCAAAAATATTATTATAAATAGATAATCAGTCTGTAGCCCATCATCATTAGATTTTTAATGTTCTCACTGCTGGGACACAGGCCTCCTCTCTTTGAGAGGGAATGGGCCTTAATCCACCACGCGGGCCAAGTGCGGGTTTATTTTAATTTAATTGACCATAATTATACGTTATTTCAATTTAATTTTCCATTTTTGAATTTAATTTAAAGTACTACCAGGCCCCTCAGAAAGTATTGCGAAAAAAAGTTTTTATATATGGGAGACTGGCCAGTTATAATGTTTTTCGAAAATATGATTATTTATAAGTAAAAATAAGTAAGTTCCAATTTCAAAATTTCCCTCCACATTTTTTGCGAGTTAATTCAAAGTATTGTGTCTCACTGAAATATGGATCTGCGCCGGGAACATTTTAGAGCTATGATTTTATACGATTTCAAGTGTCGCCTGAAACCGGATGAATCGTACGATAGACTTCAAATGGCATTCATGGATGAAGGCCCTTCCAAGGCAACCGTGTATCGTTGGTATAACGAATTCAAGCGCGGTCGACCAACTTTGGGGGATGACGAAAGAAGCGGTCGCCCTTTGACGGCTGTTACCGAAGAAAACGTGCTAGCAGTGAAAAATTTAATCCAAGACAATAGGCGAATTACATATCAGGAGATTCAACACATATTGAAGATTGGATCGGGAAGCGTTCACGAGATTCTACACAGCCATCTTCGCGTGAGGAGGATAGTATCACGCTGGGTGCCGCACAACCTCACCGATGCTCAGAAGCAGGCCCGGGTGGAATGGTGCCGTGATATGCTTAACAAATTTGAAGCAGGCTCGTCTCGGCGTGTTTACGACATCGTTACAGGTGATGAGTCCTGGATTTATCAATACGACCCAGAAACCAAGCGCCAGTCGACTGTTTGGGTGTTTCAAAATGAGCCAACGCCTACCAAAGTGAAGCGATCTAGAAGCGGGGGTAAGATTTTGATCGCTAGCTTTTTTAATTTGACTGGCCACTTGGTATCAATTCCCTTACGGGATCAAAGAAGCATTAATGCCGAATGGTATACTACCAAATGTTTGCCAGAAGTTTTCTCTGTTATAAGCAACAAGCGACCAAACACAGGGCTCCGCGGGCTACTGCTCCACCACGACAATGCACCTGCGCACACCGCACTCAAAACGAGGGACTTCCTGGACAGCACGCCAGTCAAACTCCTGGGTCACCCTCCTTACAGCCCTGATCTAGCACCGTGTGACTTCTTTTTATTCCCAAAAATAAAAAATCAGCTCAAAGGGATACAATTTTCGTCGCCGGAAGATGCGCTGGCTGCGTTCGAGCAGGCTGTAAACGAGGTGTCTGCGGCGGACTGGAAAAAGTGTTTTGAAAACTGGTTTAGGCGCATGAATCTTTGTATAGAGGCTGGTGGAAAGTACTTTGAAAAGATTTAATAAAAATATATGTACGTATAGAACAATTTTTTTTAGTTTCGCAAAACTTTCTGAGTGTCCCACGTATATACGTATATTGTGTTAGACAATATTTATTTTCCTCCAAGTTTAATAATGTATGCAAAGCGTATATATAATTTTGTTTTGGTTGACCTAAAAATAGATGTGAATGTTTTACTCAGGGTGGATATTAAATCGGCCTGTTGTTTTTCCCAGTAGGTACTAATAATGTTCGTCTGTAGTATTCTGGGCAGTTTGACCTTGCTTACTAACTGCTATGCCTGCTGTAAGTTGATTGGTACCTGCTTCCTTTCTGATAATTATTCAAACTAGTAAGTTATAAGTAGTAAATAAATAGTAGTAGATTTAATTGATTGACTGATTATTTTTAATTGTTATGAAGGGCCGATTTCTGAATTGATTTAATGGAGTTAAAAACGTCGCAAACCATACTTTAGCGTTATTTTGGCAGGTTTTCACCCATCACTATTTTGACAGGTTTTCAGTCTTAAGTAAATTTCCTTGAACGTAAACGGGCATGTATAAAATTGAAATGAAATGAAATGTGTGTATTAATTAATGTTTGAATTGTCATTTCACACATTTCCTAAATAAACCCAGAATTCTATAGATTTCCTAGAAATTGTATTAAATGCCCGTTTTTTACAGATTTCTACAATCGTGAAGGCCTTCTATTTGTTTGGTCTGATCACGTGACGTGATTCGTTTTCTATTAGCGTTATCGATTGTAGATTGTCAACTTGGCTACAGGTGCAGTAGCTACAGAATATCTGACCACCCACTACCCATTTCTGAGATATTTAAGGCTGCCGACTTTGGTACATAATAAATAAACCAGAGATTAGTGTGTATCTACCAAGGAAGATAATTTCCACTGGTAATTTTGGCCGGGCATTCTTCCGTTGTATATAAGAACATAAAATTCCATCGATCTTTGCCTAAATGACTGTGATATTTCTGGTCACGTTCTCCAGCGGTCGTGACTGCCTGAGAAATGCCCGTTCAGCCTAAGCGTCATTCACAAATTTCTTTTAGAGCCAGCCTTTTTTTATTTCTCTCGATACGACCCAGCGATATGATTTTACAGTATAAGGTCTAGGCAGACTTATGGCCCAAATGTTGGCTAAAATCACTTTTTTACTTCTTAAAAGATATTGGAGTGGTAAAAACTTACCTTATTTTGGTGTGAGTAACCGTTTTGTTAACTGTGTCGCACTGAAACATATTCATTTCGTAACGTTCTCTATGAACATCACTACGACGGCTATGCGAGGGTGACAGGCTAACGTCGAGACAAATTAATTATATAAAAAATTCTGAAGATGGCGACCGCGCACCAGGAGACGCAACTTTGGAAGGCCTGCCTCTAGGTGGACGGATGGCCTGGATAAGACTGCGGGTATCCGGTGGATGCGAGAAGCACAGGACTGGTCAGTTTGGTGACGATGCTTGGGGAAGGCCATTCTTGAAACTTAGCACAAATATTGTTCTAAGTAAATGATAAAGATTGACATCATTAGTTTTTCGAAACTACCCCCAAATGATGATTTAGGGGGTGTTGTATAAGTATGTAAGTTTGTATAGAATAATCTGATTTCTTGGGTCAATAAACTTGAAACTTGCCACAAATACTTTCCTAAATGAATAATCAAGAATTTTATCATTATTTTTTTAAACTACCCCCAAAAGACGATTTAGGGGTGTTAAAGTTTTTTTGAAGAATCTTATTAATTTAGTTAATAAACTTGAAACTTGACATAAATTCTAATCTAAATAAACAATAAAGATTTTCATTATAAGTTTTTCAAAACTACCCCCAAAAGACGATTTAGGAAATGTTTTTTTTTGACGAATATAACTTGACATAAATACCAACCTCAAACAATAAAGGTTATCATTATTAGTCTTTTGAAACAACTCCCAAAGTCGAATTAGGGGGTGTTGAAGTTTGTATGGAAATTTTTTATTGCTTGGGTCAACAAACTTGAAACTTACCACAAATACTAACCTTAATTAATAATAAAAGTTGTAATTTTTTATTTTTAATTTTCCCCCAAAAGACGATTTTGGGGTTGTAATTTTTTTTGAAGAATTTTATATCGAATAGAATAGAATAGAATAGAAAGATGTTTATTTCCCTAGTTCATATGTTACATTATGTCCACAGGTCGGTGGTGTATTCGGCCTGTGGGTGTGTCAGCTACTTACAGTTGAATGAAATTGAATTAAAGATATTAGTTATTAAATTGTTTAATTTATTGAAATTAAATTAAATAAAGTTACTTATAAATATAATTTTTGTTAACTACTATTAATGTGATATTATAATTATTATGTTTGATTTATCAAATAATAATATTAAACATAAAGCTACTAACTTTTATTTGTCAATAATCACAATTATTAAATTTATTTATTATATATACATAACACACTTAGGACAAACCTCACACCAACACACATACATCAACACTTCACACAATTAACTAAAACCTAACTACTAATTAAAAAAAAAATAAAAATGAAAATCAGTATAGTAATATGTTAACATCAGAGCTAGTGCTCAATTTATAAATACATACTTGTACAAAATATGTAAAAATCCATTTGGAGAAAACTGTTCTTCAAGATACAGGTTTTCCTAGTTTGAAGGACAGGGATCTTATTATGTGTAATAGCCATGCCCATTTTTGTAATGTAAACACTGATGTAACCTAGGCTAATCCTTTTTGAAATAAAGTAAATTATTATTATTAAATTATTATTTACAGTCTACCTATGCTTGTCCTAAAGAGATCTATATAAGTGTCGTGTAGTGTGTGCTGTGAGCTTGTTAGTGTGTACGAAATAAATTTATATAAATTTATAATGTTCTTCTATATTGCCCTATCCTATTTACAGCTAATTACAATTTATGGGGACGTGGAGCGGTGGTTCGCTTTCTGAGCAGCCGACTCCTGTCTTTTTTTGATACATAGTGGATTTCACCTAGTCTAGTATTAGTTTGGAGGGGGTTGTGCTGTCCGTATCCGAGGTAGGCATCACCAGGGGTCTCTAGATCCTCGATGTGCATTTCGCGGAGTCGGCGCAGTATGTCCTCGTTTAAATCATGTGCACGGAGGTGCCACGGATCCCAATCGAGCATATCCCAGAGTAGTGAGGTTTCTAGGCGTCTTGGGAATTGTCCACTGGTCTTGAGAGCCATTCGATATTGGCGTTCTATTTTTAGTAAGTTGCTCTTACTGTAACGTGAGAGTAGTTGTACCACGCCATAATCCAATATAGGAAGTAGGTAGGCCTGAATGACAGCAAGTTTCACAGTCATATCCGTCTTGGCGTGCCATCCTATGATAGGGGCTAGCGCGCCACGTGCCCGTCGCACCTTCTACACGACGTAGTCCGTCTGTTTGCCCATGGTCATGGTCTTGTCTAAGTGTACACCCAGATATTTTATGCTATTTTTAAATTCGATTACCTCGTCATTAATGCGAATGGTTTTGCGGTAGTTTCTCTTGTGAGTGAACATGGCACACTCCGTTTTGTCTTCGTTGCATTTTAGCCCCCAGCGACGGTAGTAGTCGATAACGGTGTCGGCGGCCCAGCCCGTGCGGTGCGTCGCGCTGTTCGGTTCAGGAGACCTGTTAAGGATGCACAGGTCATCGGCGTATTGGGAGAGCTTGAGTCCGCGAATACGGTCCCGTTGGTCCCAGACGTCGTGCACGTACAGATTGAAAATGATTGGACCCAGGATAGAACCCTGAGGGACTCCGTGTGGCACCGGTTTTTCGTCGCTGTTGGTTGTTCTGAAGCGGCCGTAGGTTTTGCAACCGCTCAGGTAATTCTCTATTAGTTTGATGATGTTGTTCGGGACGTCAGCTGTTTGAAGCTTCTTCATCAGACCTTCGTGGTTTATTGAGTCGAAGGCCTTCGAAAGATCCATCAGGACCATGACCACACTTTCGCTCGCTCCCAGCGCATCCGTGATGAACTGGCCGGTGCGAAGGAGCTGTGTGCCTGTTCCTCTGTTTTTGGTAAAGCCATGTTGGAACGGCGGTTGGAGTCTGTCTGCCGTCTGTCGCAGGCGCGACAAGAGCAGGCGTTCGTGTAGTTTACCGATGATGTTTAGGAGAGTGATAGGTCGGTACGATTTGGCTTCCCAGTAATTCTTACCTGCTCTATGTATGAAGATGCACTCCCCGATTTGCCATCTCTTGGGATAATAACCTGTCAGTAACAGATAATCAGCTATCACTTTGAACCTGATGAGAAAGGGGTCGCCTCCGAGTTTGAGAGCGTCTGCTTTGATATTGTCCGTGCCAGGCGCCGTCTTATTTTTAAAGCGTCTCAGCGCGAATCTGATTTCCTCTATGGAGGTGGGGTCGAGAGGCTGGAACGGTGTGGTCTTCTCTGTGCTCTTATCTTCATCGTTTATTTCAGCTTCTGTAACGATCGCTGCGTCGACCAGGGCGTCGATAGTTTCTTTCTCACTATTGCAACCCTCAATGTGGGGGAGTTTCTGTATTGGAGCCTTCAGGTTGCGTTGGATTTGCCACATCTGGGCTCTGTTGTTCTGTGGATCGTTTATTATCTGTGTCCATCTTTCGCTGCTATATTTTTTTTTTTTTTTTTTTAAAGACGTTGCCCCACACTAGGAATTTCTTCCTGTATCGTGGGTGCGTTTACAAACATTTAAACTCACATACACAAACACCCAGAGCCGTAACAACTATCTTAAGGTCATACAAATATTTGTTCCGTGCGGGAATCGAACCCGCGACACGCAGCGCAGCAGTCAATCGCTCAACCACTGCGCCAACCGTGCGCCCATATATTCCACGAGTGCTTGTTGGACCTGGCGTTTCAAACGGTTGTAGGTTCTATTTTGTTCCGTTATTCTGTCTTGGTTGAAGCGTAGTCGCCACGCTTTACTTTTTGCTTGGTTTCTTTTGTCGATCAATTCATTTATCTCTGCTGGCAGTTGATCTCTTCTGTTGTTTTCATGTAGTGGCGCATACTCATCCAAGGTTTCTGTGATGGCTTTTTCTAGTTGTAGTATATATTCCTCGCATTCTGCGTCGGTTGTGATTTCCTTTGGTAGGTGCGTAGTTTTATCCCGTAAGGTTTGTTGGAATTGTTGTCTGATTTCTTCGTTGTTTGCAATAGCGCGGGTATTTCTTACCAGTGTTTTCTCTCTGTCCACCACTATGCTTAAGTCCAGTAGCCAGGGCATATGATATATGATCGGAGCCAACCGGTGTTGTTTGTCGGCATGTTATGGTGTCGAAAGCTTGCGCATCGTGAGAGAAGATGGCTGCATCGAGGATGCCATAGCCCGCACTGTTTGGTCGCGAGGGAAGGCCCGTGTGGTGTATGGTGCAGACATCGG
The DNA here is from genome assembly GCA_949775005.1 of Orthosia gothica. NCBI lineage: Eukaryota > Metazoa > Arthropoda > Insecta > Lepidoptera > Noctuidae > Orthosia > Orthosia gothica. The sequence continues at coordinate 18,262,079 of OX459058.1, forward strand.
AGTTACAGAGGTCGCGGATGAGTATTCCCGGCCCTTCGTCTCTAGTCTGGTTGAGTGCGGTCATTTTAAGGTTGAGGTCCCCGATGATAATGTTTGGAGCTTCGGTTATGATGTCTTCTAGCTCATCATTAAGCGCTGCGGCGTCGAAGTGCTGTGATCTGTGCGGTATGTATATGCCCTTAATTTTTAGGGAATCTCCGGTCAGATGATCATAAGTGAAGTTGATAGCGACGCCTTCAATGAGGCGGTCTCTTTCTTCGGTACCTGGGGTTACGTCGGTCTGACTCCAGCGTATTCCTTGCATCATATACATGGCTGTAGTTAGATGCGATGCGATCGAATGCGTGATCTTGTCGTAGTTTGGGAGATTCATGCGGATTTTGGAAAAGTCCACCCGGCACTCGTTGACTACAATTATATGTGGTTTATAAAGGTCCGCTAAGGATTTTAGCTCGATGAATTTACCCTTCAATCCTTGTGCGTTGAGGTGCAGTATGCGTAACTTGTGATATTGATTTCTCGGATTATTTGTTAAGAATTTTTATGAGGATTTCGTGTTGTAGCTGTAGCTGGTGTAATATTTGTTTCATAGTAGTTTGAAGCTCTTGTCCTAGGGTCTCCATGTTGTTTTTTTTGTTTGCTGTGTGTTCGTTTAGTTGCATTGGTGGTTGTGATTGTGACAGGGGCGCTGTCGCTGTCTGTTTGGGCAACGGTGGAAATTGTGAAGAAGAGGTTATGTTCACGTACGAGACGTTTTCCCGACGGTATCTCAGTGCTGCGTGTCTGCGTTCGGCTGCTTCTCTTTTCTTCCTTTCTTTTTCTTCGTGTTGTGCTAATTGACGGTCCACTGCCTTCTGAAACTTCTCGCATTTAGCTTGGTTGGCCCCATGGCCCGGTTTTTTGCATGCTGTGCATATTTCGATATCTATGCCTTCTTCGTTTTGAATTGTGGAGGTGGGGTGTTTCTTCTCACCGTGACACGCCGAAGTCGCATGCGTGAAGAGGAAACATTTCTTACATTGTACTACTCTCCTGGGGTTATCTTTGTATTCCTGAGGCTTCATGCTGAAGGCCCCAAAGTACGCATGCTTTGTTGTCTTCATAAGCGTAGCAATTTCATCGTATGAGTGGGCACCATCAAAGATAAATAATTGTAGGTTACCTTTAATTGTTCTCATTTTGATCGGTCTCACACCGATGCACCTCTCCATTTCCTCAAGGCATGCCTCATTCGTCTCATCGTAGATGTTTGTGATGAGCACAACCTTCGTCTGATGAGTCTGCCGGGCTTTAGGAACGCGTGCCACGAAGCGAAGCCTATCGTCAAGCTTCCTCAACTCTTCTATAATTATTTTTCTCATGTCCGCGGTGTATACGCGGATCGTGATGGTTCTTTTGTTACTAGCCATGGCGTGTCTTGCTCCATGCTCTGTGATTATTATTCTAATTTTTTTAAGGATTTCCGGATCATTGATTTTCTTGACGTCCGTTATGATTATGTCGGGGATGTGAGTGGATGATGTGATCACTCTTGGTTGTCGCTGGGTCGTTGTCGAGTTAGGGGTGACAGCACCTCTCTTTCTCTTCTTGGGTTTCGGAGAGGAGCGGGTGGGCGTAGTCTTTTTCCCTTTCCAATTCGCCTTTGTGCTCCTCTTCGGTGGAGAGCGAGGAGAAGCGGTTGCTTGTTGTTATGCCAGGCTGTTGCTGCGAGGCAGGCAGATGGTGCGCGGCCGCGCCGTCAGGTGACTGAACTGAGTCGGCGCGAAGAAGTGTCACATTCACAGGTCACGTTTTCTTGACTTTCAAGTCCTATAATTGGCATGTACTTCACATTTAACTGTCCGTTGCACTTGCGACAGTCTATCTTATTTATTTTGCAGAAGTTTATACTACACGAATAAATATTAATTTCGTTTACACTGTTCACTAGGTGTCCGTTTGAAATATTTACTGAAGTTTTTATAAAACATTTCAGGGCACTTCTCTTGTTACACAATCTACAAGTTAATTGCTTAATCTTAGTTTGAAGCCCCTGCCACTCATGATTTTTTTTAATTATGTTAATTTTTGCGCAGTACCAACAAGCAACTGCGTATTGTCCTTCATTGTCCGGGGAAAGTTCACTTACACTAGCTAATTTATAGTCACTGTTTTTTTTATTGTTTACAATTGCACTGTCCGTGTCCATTTCACTAGTTTCACTGTTTGCGGGAGGGCCTAATGGGCCTCCCTTAGTCTCCACAATCATATGAGCGCAAACTTATGTGGTTAGTCTCATAAAAATATTGCGCCACTCGAGGCAATAGGCACGGAGAGCGCGAGTGAGCTCCACGCGCACGTCCGCTCGCTACGGCTACCGAGTCCAGTCAATCTTATCTTATATCTTGGGTTAATAAACATGAAACTTGACATAAATACCATCCTTAGTAAACAATAAATGTTGACCTTATTAGTTTTCAAAACTTCCCCAAATTATGATTTAGGGGGTGTCGAAGTTTGCATGGGAGAATCTAAATTCTTGAGTCAATAATCATTAAACTTGACATAAATACCAAACTAAATAAACAATAAAGGTTTTTATTGTTAGTTTTATGCAACTACCCCCAAAAGACGATTTAGTGGGTAATAAATTGATTTTGGAGAACGTTATTTCTTGGGTTCGATCAATATCAGACGGCTGATAGACAGCTATCTTGACAGTAGGAAGGTCAAGGTTCGGTATGCCGGGGAGGAATGCACGAGAGAGACTGACAAGGGCTGCGTTCAAGGGTCAATCGGCGGTCCAATCCTGTGGAACACTCTCCTAGACCCACTATTGCAGGAGTTAGAGCGGCGCGGGATCTTCGTAAAGGCGTTCGCGGATGACATCGTCTTGGTCGTAGATGGGGACTCAGCGACTGAAGTCTCGACATCTGCCAATGCAGCCCTCGCCCTTGCTCAGAGTTGGGGTGTCAGAAATAAGTTGAGGTTCGCACCGCACAAGACCTGTGCGATGGTGGTAACCAACAAACTTAAGTACGACACCCCAAGGCTGAGCATGGCCGGGGTCGACATCGGTATGGTTAAGAGTATGAAGTTGTTGGGTCTGACCATTGACGAGAAGCTCACTTTCAGTGAGCATACCGCGAACGTCTGCAAGAGGGCAGCTGATATCTACAAACAGCTGTCCCGCGCTGCTAAGGTTAGCTGGGGACTAAGTACAGACATCATACACACCATCTACACAGCCACAATTGAGCCCATAGTTACATACGCGGCCGCTGCCTGGGCACCCGCCACGAAAAAGGTTGGGATACGGAAAAAACTAAGCTCTGTCCAACGAGGATTCGCTCAGAAGCTCTGCAAATCTTACCGCACTGTCTCTCGGAACTCGGCACTGGCACTGTCTGGGATACTGCCTTTAGACCTGCGTATACAGGAGGCAGCCGCCCTATATGAAGCAAGGAGAGGGTCATCCCGGTTTGTGCCAGGAGACAGGGAGATCGAGAGTGCGGTGAGGTTTGCTAAAGCCCCTCACCCAGCTACACAAATGCCCCTCGAGTTCATGTGCCTGGCAGATCGAGAGTTGCTAGCCAGCAACAATACGAGCTATGGCTTGTACAGCGACTCAATGGCAGCATTGCAGACGCTTGCAAGCCATAGCTCTCTCCATCCCCTGGCATTCCACGCGCGCGCCAATTTGGCTCAGGCCCTGGCCCAGAACAAAGCTGTGTCTTTGTTCTGGGTCAAAGCCCACGCGGGCCTGCCGGGGAATGAGCGAGCGGACGAGCTAGCCAAGGAGGCAGCGTTGTCTTCACGGAGGAAGCCGACTACGACCAGTGTCCGGTTTCATTTATCAAGCGACAGATCCGTTTGGAATCGCTTGATGAATGGAATGGGAGATATGTGTCGGGCGAGACAGCTTCCGTGACGAAAATGTTTCTTCCGGACTTCCGCATTCCGTATTGTGAAACAGGTACGGCCCTCAGGTGTTCTCACGCAGGTTTTAACGGGGCACGGTGGGTTCTCTGAATACTTGAATCGCTTCAAGTGTAAGGGGAGCCCATCGTGCGTCTGCGATCCTAGCGTGCCAGAAAGTGTCCAGCACATAATTGTAGAATGCCCGCTATTTATCAGGGAGCGCTACCAACTTGAATGTGAGCTGGACAAAAATCTGACGAACGAGAGTATCTATGGGTTCATGACAAAGAAATATAGGGAAAGGTTCCTGGCGTACTGCACTAAAGTAGCCACTGTGGTGATAGATAGGAACAAGACCTGATGCGCACTGTGTTTCGTGTATATGTCACAATATTCAAAACGTAAGAACAGAATGCGACACAGCTATCTATCACCAGCAGTATGTTAGGTAGTACCTGATTGTTAAAACTGTGATATAATTTTAGATGTTAATTCTGTGATACTGTACTTTTATATGTTTTTTTATCCCTTTGTTTTTACCATGCACCTTTTATGTTTTATCCCTATTGTTTTATTTTATTGCTGATCAGCACCAATTTTGTTTTAATTTTACTGTGATATTTGTACTGGATTTATGTTTTTATACAATGTTATTTCACTTACTTGTTATTTATATTTGTCATTGTAGCACTATTTGAACCTATTATAATTGTACTTTACCAGTTTTATTTACCCGAATTGATTTAAATAAAGTATGCACTTAGAATAGATTAAGTAAAGTGGGCATCCCACCCACAGAATGAAAGATGATGGATGAAAGAAAGAAATAGTATGAAGGATAAAAGTACGCGAGGCATGCAAGCGAGAACTGGAATGAGAGAAGTTAAGCACAAAATAGGCGCCAAATTTTGTGGCGGGATTAGTGTTAAGTATAAAAAATAAAATAAAAAAAAACCTACCCGACCCTACACTACTTTACACTACCCTACACTACCCTACCCTACACTACCATACCCTACCCTTCCCTACCCTACCCTACCCTACCTACAAACCTCACGGAGTCCGAGACCTTTCCAACGAATGCAAAACCATGGAAATCGGTTCGTGCGTTCTGGAGTTATAGCCTGCGTTCAGGGAGGAAAACCCTACTTATTTTTATATATTAGATAGAAATTAATGTTTATAAGGTTTCTAATTGAAAAATGCTTTTATAGTGTGCATGAGTTTCTGGATTATAAATTGTAAGTTTTTTTGTAAATTGCACGGTGATTTGAAATTATGATTGTTATTATTTTGTCATTGGTTTTATTATTGTGTGGCGAATTTCGCCCATTATTGACATGATTGTTATTGACACTTATAATTGGTTTGTTGAACCAATTTTTTTTTTGTAAAAAATGAAAAGATCATAATGTAAGTTTCCGTACAAAACTATTTTTAGTTTTTTTTTTTTCACTGTAATTACAAAGTAAAATCCAATTGAAAATATATTTTTGAATCCAGTACCGAAAACACCCCGATAGTTTGCCGAACAAATCCGAGCCCGTGTGATTTCTGCTCATTGTAGCACATAGCTGATAAATTGTTTTGACTTTTAACCGATTCAATCTTGTTATAATCGTCAATATATTGATGAATATCGAATATATTGATCATAAATATCGAACCTTAAAAGTTATCGTGCTTGCTTCGTACCATTATGTACGAATACTACAAAAAGATCCCAATTATATGTGTTTCGCGCAATAGCCTAGTACCTGGCAATCTACAAAATGTAAGCAATGTTATATGTCTAACTAGATTCCAATTATAATGTGTTAATTCTGTTGTTATCTTGTTCCAATTTAGTATTAGATTCGTATTAAATTCTTACTTTGATCATTAAAGACTGATAATAGTAAATTTTTAAGGGAACTTTCGAGCAAAGTTGACATTGTTGTATAATTGTATAGTTGTAACTTGAAAATATGATTTTTTGTTTATGGTTATATATTCATTATTTGCATTTGTTTGTAAATATATAATATAGACCTTAAGTGTTCAATATTATTAAGGGATATTGTCAATCTGCCTAGCCTTTAACCCAGTAACTGGGTAACGCGGTACCCCTTGGCAAGACTGGTGTCAGATCTCAAGCTTCTGTCTACCCGTAACGACTGTCAAAGATCTTCAAATGACAGCCGGGACCAACGGCTTAATGTGCTTTCCAAGGCACGGATGAAACACGGTATGTTGAAATGGTCACCCATCCACGGACCGACCTCGTCAAGCGTTGCTTAACCTTGATGATCGAACAGTGCGGCTGTTATTATTTAGCCACGAGCTCCTCTATTAAAGGATATGTAAATAATGGGAATTACCAAAAAAAATATGTGTATGTGTATCATATTTAGTGGTATCTAATGAAGTTTTTTGTTAACCAAAGTCAAAGTTTCGCGCCAATCGTGTTTGTTTACTTTTTATTTTACACCGATATCACCTAACTATATGTAAAAACGATTACATTATGACAATTATGTTTCCTAATGTACCTGGTAAACAACATTATCTAACACCGGTCCACTCTCACGTATTATTTATTACGACTACTTTATTTAAGCTCAAAACTTCCAATTCGTCCATCAGGTGGGTATATTATCGACATTAGCCTTTATAAATCCTTTATCACACATGACTAAATAAAATTTGTTGTTTATTAATATTTTTGCACTAATTTTCGGATATTTTTAGTCAATCTACGTGTAGTTGACACTATAGTATCATGATTTCCTTGAACGTTATGACGCCACCAACATGGCGACTAATTGTGGCCCGTTTGTAGTCACGTGGTTCTATTCAAAATTTAATCGATTTTCAATTGCTTTTAATAAATTGAAAAAAAATATTTAAGAGTTTTTTGAAACGACAATATAATTTAAGTTATGTAAAGTTTCGAAATAAATTAAAAAAATCGTCATTTTTTTTAAATTCAACAACCCAATTGTTATCTTTGGTATTATTATTTTTTAAATTATGATTGTTATTATTTTGTCATTGGTTTTTATTATTAAGAGGCGAATTTCGCCCATTATTGACATGATTATTATTGACACTTGTGATTATTATCTTTTTTTTTATTATGATTGTTTTGTGTGATTTCTTCAATTGAAACCGTCAATATTATTTTGCAGATATCTAAATCTCATTATCAGCGGCTACGAGAAAACAATTTTTGAGCGTAAGACTCGTCTTTATAATTCACCACTCGTAGGAGAAGATAAATCATGATCAGGGTTATTCTTCAGTTGAATGTTGATTTGGCTACTTGTCTTTCGAGAACAATTTCGAATAACTGAAACAACCTTCAAGAAAAACAAATTGTGTTGATGTTTACGCTTAAGTAGTAAACACAATTGTTATCAACCTTGCCTGCTCTTATAACCACAGCAAGATACCACGAAGTTACAACAAAACAATTAAATCCGTTAATATTTATTGTTTGTTATCTAAAAGCAACTTCGCTGGAAAGGACTAAAAATAACCAGGACTTTTGGCTGCGAAAGGGCTATTTATTTAGATTTAAAAACAAAAGGTTTTAAACAGGACTCCCTATCTAAAACAATGAGCTCTGGAACTCCGTTAGCATTCCATTTTTAAACCAGCATAGCTTATTAGGTACGTTTTAATTAAACTCCTTGTTAGGGCTCGCTATTTTTTATTTTCGTAAAAGCCAGTTTCGTGCTACTCGCAATCGAGTTAATCTCTACTTTAATTAAGTGTAACTATGAAAAAGCCTTTGTCCCAAACATCGATATAATCGGTTTATCGAACAAGCTTTTCAAAGCGAATATACAGTATTTTTGCTGCAGTCTCTTTAACGAACCTCGTTAACTTTTTCACGTAACTAGTTGTTACATTTAACACGTAGACGTAGAGTTATGTCCATAGGAAAGTTTTAGCACTGTTATCGCTTATGAGGTCATCAGATAGTGAAGATTTATGAGAAATTTAAAAACTGACTGTAAGGTCTAATCGAATCCCCCCCGGTGGGTTCCCGCATTATCGAGGCGGGTCACGGTTACTGAGCCCCCCCCCCCCACCGGTGAAGTGAAGAGGAGCCCGAGGAAAGGCCGCTCGTCAGGGCTTTTGCCGATAAGCCGACGACGTATCTGCCAAAATGTAGATGCGGTGCTGTCTGGGTGGCATCGCCAGCCAGTGTCAAACTGGTTCCCAAGAGTTGGGAAAAGTAGCCGTGAAAGACAGTGTCAGAAAAACTGTACAAGGTGTAGGCGAGTAGCTCAGACCACAGTGGAAACTGTTAGTGGAAGCCTATTCCAAGAGGCACACTGAGGTTAGGGACATTTTACAAACTACTAGCTGACCCGGCAAACTTTGTTTTGCCATAAAAAGACCAAACATTTATCTACCCTACCCTACCCTACCCTACCCTACAATACCCTACTCTACCCTACCCTACCCGACCCTAGACTACCCTACACTACCCTACACTACCCTACCCTACCCTACCCTACACTACCATACCCTACCCTACCCTACCCTACCCTACCCTACCCTACCCTACCTTACCTATAAACCTCACGGAGCCGGAGACCTTTCCAACGAATGCAAAACCATCGAAATCGGTTCGTGCGTTCTGGAGTTATATCGTCAGGAAAAAACCCGACTTATTTTTATATACATACATACATACATAAACTCACGCCTTTTTCCCATGGGGGTAGGTAGAAACTACAGAACGCCACCTGCTACGATCCTTACATACTTCTTTTGCTTTTCTTATTTTTATATATTAGAAGATAAAGAGGTATTGTATAGAGGTATTGTATATATACATTTAGGGAATAACTTTCTATTTTTATAACGATGTGTATAAAAGGCAGCGAGCGCGGCTGTATCGGTCATTTGCTCGCTGGCCTTCGTAGAGTGCGGTAGTTGTCGACGTGATTTGTTATTGTCTGTCAAATTGATTCAAGTTGGTAAGGGTGTTATAAAGCTCTGTAAGTACATGCTATTTTGTTTCTGTGTGATTGGTGTCTTATTTCTTTTAGTAAATGGTGTAAAGTGCGATAAAACAGATTTGTAGGGTACTTTATTTTTCTATTATTAAACTAATTAAATGCGTTCAAGACTGTTTGTTTTTTTTAAAGGAATTTGCTACTGAAACCTTATTTCAGAAGTGGGATTATTTTCCAAAAGACGCCCACTAAATTCTGCTGTTGATTTTGTAGTATCGGTTACAAAAATAAGACACCAAACAAACGCTTTATTTCAAAAACTTCGTTCTTGTTTTGTGATTTAATATGGCCGATAGCCGGCATGAATCTCGTGACAGGTCACGTCGACACGATAGGCATCGTAGATCTCGGGATGGGTCTCGGGATAGGTCTCGGGATAGACTTCGGGATAGATCTCGTTCGCGAAACCGTTCTCGCTCCAGGAGTAGAATTTATCACACGAGTAGATCACGATCGACCAGTAGGGTGCGCCCGCGATTTAATCTAGGCGATCAAAATGTGACAATGCAAAACACATTACAATCGATTCTGTCTCGTTTAAATAACCTAGAAACAGAACGCTCCACTTTACGTAATGCGGCAGAGTTTCACAGCCAGCTAGTTCAGAATAGCACGCCCATAAGGTCTCACACTCCCCCGGTCAGTGAATTACAGAACGCTCAGGCCCTTCAGACCAGAAACCCGATATCTGAAACTTTGTTACCTAGTTCAACGGCCACGTTGAATATACCCACGGCCGAGAGCATTACGACCGAGGTGCCGAGTGTCGACACCCACCCCCGTAACGAACAATCTGTGACTGATTCAGCGCGGATATTAGCTGAAGCAATTAGATCGATAAATTCGGACAAAACTCAAAAATATTTCGTGTCTAACTTCGATCCTACTATCAATGACATAGATGTTTGGTGTGAGGAAGTCGAAAGAGCCAGAATTTCTAGTAACTGGGGAGACTCGGAGTGTCTATCGCGTGTATCGATATGCCTTAAAGGGGACGCACGCACCTGGCTAAATGAGTGGGTGACCAGTGACCGAACGTGGACAAATTTCGTTAACGAATTTAAACCCTTGTGCCCACGGAAGCTCGATTACGCAAATATTCTTTATGATACGATGCATACGACCTCTGATAAGTACAGCACATATGCTGAGTATGCGAGAAGGACGTTACTACGCCTCAAAATAGTTAAGGGACTGAGTGACGAACTGATGACTTTGATAGTCATACGCGGTGTAACAGACGCTCAGGTTAGGGCCGCGACCGCCAACGCTAATCTAAAGTTACACGATCTAGTTTCATTTTTATCTATTTATACCAAACCTTCGCGCGCTAAATTCGAAAACCGGAATCATCATCCCATGCCATCGAATAATAATCGTTCATCAAACTTAAAATGTTTTGCCTGCGGAAAACTGGGACACAAATCTAACGCTTGCTCCAAGAAGCCCAAAGCTGATCAGGCATCTAATATCACTCCGGATAGTACCAATAAATTAGTCTGTAATTTCTGTAAAAAACCGGGACATAGTGAAGATGTTTGTTTTGCTAAGGAAAGATCAGGCTCACGTAATAAGCGAAACATTAATTTATGCACAACCCCCGTTTCAAGTTCCTCGCAAAGCAGCGACCTTAAGACCGCAATTATCCAGGGTATCCCTGTCGATGTTCTTATCGACAGTGGAGCCTTAAATATCTCATTAGTCTCGTCTGATGCATTGAAACACTTTACTTGCGAACGGAAACCTCGGCACCGTGTTTTGAAAGGAATCAGCGACTCTGCTATCCAAACCGACTCCTACGTTACGTTAACGATTGAGTTCGATGAAATTTCTATTGAGGCTGACTTTGTCGTAGTGCCAGGCTCTTATATGACTACCCCCGTTGTGATAGGAACCGATATTCTTAACCGTGACGGTATCACGTACGTGCGTACTAGGGATAGACAGTGTCTGAGTCGAGCCGTTGGGAGGGCCGTCCACGCAGTGTCCGATGATGACTTACAGGTTAACACACCCCTTCAGGGTGCCGAACTCGAGTGTCTTAAAAACTTAATAAAACAATTCTCGAAATACCTCATATCTGGCACTGCTTCGACTACTGTCTCAACCGGTAAAATGATTATAAAGGTTACGGACGATACACCTGTTGCTTACCGACCTTACAAGCTGTCACACTCAGAAAAACTTAAAGTTCGAGAAATTGTGCGCGATTTGAAGGATAAGAGTATCATTCGCGACTCCACCTCCGAGTACGCCAGCCCCATAATATTGGTAAAGAAGAAGGATGGTAGCGACAGGATGTGCGTCGACTATAGGGCACTCAATCGGCTGACTGTTAGAGACCGGTACCCATTGCCACTGATTGACGACCACATAGACAGGCTGGGCAACTTCAAATACTTTAGCAGCCTCGATATGGCTACGGGGTTCCATCAAATAGCCATTGAAGACGATTCAATTAGTAAAACTGCGTTTGTCACTCCGGAAGGACATTATGAGTATCTTCGAATGCCTTACGGTTTGACGAACTCTCCCATAGTCTACCAGAGAATCATTAATGACACCCTTCGTGAGCATATTGAGGCGGGCAACGTGTTGATATACGTCGACGACGTACTCTGTATGAGTCACACTATCGATGAAGGGATCTGCTTATTGAGAAAGGTTCTGGAAACACTCACTAGGTCGGGTTTTTCGATAAACTTACGAAAGTGCTCTTTTCTGTCCATTGAAGTCGAGTATTTGGGGCGCGTGATAAGTCAGGGTCAGGTTAGGCCGAGCCCCCGAAAAATCCAAGCACTTGTAGATGCGCCGACACCGCGTAACGTAAAACAAATCAGGCAGTTTCTAGGTTTGGCGGGGTATTTCAGACGATACATCAAGGATTATGCCACTAGAACTGCTTGTATAACACGCTTAATGAAAAAGGAGGTCGCCTTTTGCTGGGGTCCAGAGCAAGAAGGGGCTAGGCAAGAGATGATAGACTGCTTGACTAAATCACCAATACTGTCCGTCTTTGACCAGTCCCTACTTACTGAAGTGCATACTGACGCCAGCAGTGTTGGTTATGGTGCAGTATTAATGCAGAAAAAGGCTGATGGTACGAAGCACGTAGTCGCTTACTATAGTAAAGCCACCCAGGGCGCCGAGAGCAGGTATCACTCATACGAGCTAGAAACTTTGGCTGTTGTGAGGGCACTGCAAAAATACCGCCATTATCTTGTTGGCATAAACTTCAAAGTCATTACAGACTGCAACGCCCTTAAAGCTACCAAAAATAAGAAGGACCTGCTTCCGCGCGTTGCCAGGTGGTGGATCTATTTACAAGACTTTCACTTTAGTATCGATTATAGAAAAGGTACCATGATGACACATGCAGACTACCTTAGCCGAAACCCAGTCCCAGATGCCATAGTGCATCAAATATCTAAGCCACGCAATTGGGCACAAATCGCTCAGTCTGCAGACGATGAGACGCAAAGTCTTCTGCAGAAGTTACAGGACGGAGAGTTAGACTCTCAACGGTACGTCCGACAAAATGACCTCCTCTATTATCGATATACGCCAGTGGGCGAGGAAGCTAGACTCCTTTGTTTTATTCCCAGAGGACACAGGTTAAGCTTACTAAGAATTTTCCATGACGAACATGAGCACGTCTGCGCGGAGAAAACTCGCGACTTAATTATCAAGTACTTCTGGTTCCCCGGTCTCCGTCAATTTGTAGCAAAATACATAAAACATTGCCTGGTGTGCATGTCAAGTAAACGTGTCCCTAGAGCCCCTCACCAACCAATTACATCCTGGGAAAAGCCTAGTACCCCTTTCGAAACATTACATACGGACGTACTTGGTCCACTACCCGAATCTGAAGGATATAAGTTTGTCTTATTGGTGGTTGACGCCTTTTCGAAGTATTGTTTGTTATATCCCATTTATAAGCAAGAGGTGAGTGAGCTTAAACGCACGTTTACCAACGTTATTTCACTCTTTGGTGCTCCCAAACTTGTAGTGGCTGACCGCGGACGAATGATCGAATCCTCGGGATTTTCGAAACTTTTAAATGAATTTGGCTGTGCTATTCATTTCATAACACCCGAAATGCACAATGCTAACGGCCAGGTAGAAAGATATGTCAGGACTGTTTTAAATATGATTCGTATTGAATCAAACCATAAGCACTCAAAATGGTCGGAACAACTGTGGAAACTCCAACTTGTTCTGAACATTACCAAGCACAAGACAACGCAAACTTCAGCTTTGAAGCTCTTGGTTGGCACGGAAGCCACCATACCTGTCGTTCGGACACTAGTTCGTGATGTCGCTGTTGAGATGTCTCAGAACCGGGAAAGCCGGCGGGAGCTGGACAGAACCAGAGCTCACCAACTGCTAACCCAAACCCAAGCTAAACAAGACGCTTATGTCAACCGACAGAGGCGAGCACCACGCATTTTTAATGTTAATGATCTGGTTTTTGTAGTCAAATACTCCCAGTCTACAGGCAAACTAGATCCTGGTATGCGTGGACCATACCGAGTGATGAAAACACTACCCAGTGGCCGTTACCAGCTAAAACTCGTTAGTGGTTCGTACGGCAAGACCACTCAGGCAGCCGCTGAGTATATGGTGCTCTGGAACGGCGAATGGTGTCCAGAGTCGTGTGCAGTTTTTTTTGAGGGTGAGTTATGATGGCCCTACACATGTGCGGTCTTGGTGAGTCGCTCTGCCATAGTTTCGTTTAGTTTACTCATTGTTAGTTCCTTTTAGTTATATTCACTAATTGTAACGTTTCAGTTCCTTAATTTGGCCTTTTACATGATCAAATATGAGTAGTGAAATGGTGGCAGATCAGCTTACTAACATGCACTCACGGTGACTGTCCGGGCCGGACGTGCGATTCAGTGATGCCTCCGTCCTCATTGGTACGTATAACGTGATCAATGATCTTGTGTGAAGGACGTGCGATTCAGTGATGCCTCCGTCCTCATTGGTACTTATAACGAGATCAATGATCTTGTGTGAAGGACGTGCGATTCAGTGATGCCTCCGTCCGCCCCAAAAGCATGTGGTATAGCTTATGTATTATTGACTGATCAGAAATATGTGATGGAACGTGCGATTCAGTGATGCCTCCGTTCTGATAGACATACCTATAGTGAGAGGTATTGGTCTATGATGAAAGCGTTGACGTGCGATTCAGCGATGCCTCCGTCAACCTCAGACAGCGGGGACGCCTTCTGTCTGATTTGTTCACAGATGCAGTTCATCACGACCGATAACGCTACATGGGCCGATGTGAAGACTGAGTAATAAAACAATGGAAGCTCAAATGCTTATTCTATTAGTTGCATGTTTTGTAAGGTTACACTTGATAAACCTAAGGCAAGTTTTAACTGTGGTAATATTTCAGATGATGAAGTGTGTGATCCCGATGCAGGGCCGTCATCAGCATCCATACCACCTAGTGCTGAAGTGACCAGGAGCAGCGGTGAACACACATCTGCGGACTTGGACCCGGTAGGAGATGAGCATCACAAGGACCGCGCCGAGGACGACGCTACGTCGGGATAGGCCGATTTAGGGAATAACTTTCTATTTTTATAACGATGTGTATAAAAGGCAGCGAGCGCGGCTGTATCGGTCATTTGCTCGCTGGCCTTCGTAGAGTGCGGTAGTTGTCGACGTGATTTGTTATTGTCTGTCAAATTGATTCAAGTTGGTAAGGGTGTTATAAAGCTCTGTAAGTACATGCTATTTTGTTACTGTGTGATTGGTGTCTTATTTCTTTTAGTAAATGGTGTAAAGTGCGATAAAACAGATTTGTAGGGTACTTTATTTTTCTATTATTAAACTAATTAAATGCGTTCAAGACTGTTTGTTTTTTTTAAAGGAATTTGCTACTGAAACCTTATTATACTTATAGTGAGTGAGTTTTATATCTCTGATTTTAGAATAAAAGGCTTTATTGTTCCGTTTATATTATATCTATTTTATTATATTATTTTGTATTATTATATCCTGGGTTCTTATTCTGGTCATTGTGTAACTGTATTCCAAATTATATACTTCTAAAGCCGTTCCACTATTAAGGTGTGATTAACAAATATCCAAACATACAGACTTCCAAACCTATCTATAATATAAGTAGGATCCACAAGACAAGACAAGACTGTTGCGAATTACCAGTGTGGTCTCTCAGTTCACACGCACATAGTAATTTTGGTATGATATGATTTTGGTAAGAGTACATTAAAGATAATAAAAACAACATGATTAGTCTCATTTATTTATAATTTAACAAAATAAGTAGGCAGATATTATATTGTTTAATTTATATACCACAGTCCTCCTTCATAATATCCAACACATATCAAATGGCACCGACCCTGGCTAATATTATTTTCCTTCGGAGGCTCTTCGATGGCTAGCAAAGCGTTTGGTCTTGAAAACCCAGTCACTCTTTAAAAATTGCACACAAAAATGTTCCTACTATGACAGAAAGTATTGGAATTACGAAAAGTAGAGAGCGAAGAAAAAGCATTTAATTTTTGTAAATATAAAAAATATATTCGCGGACTATACAATACACAAAAATACTTATAAAAGTACGGATCAGCTAAAATAATGCAGGTGTATCGAAAATATTTTTAATACGAGTAAAATTAGATTTACGACCAAAATTTTATAGAATTACTTTGTTTAACTTCATAAGTACTAGTAAGTTATAGCTCACGCGAACTATAGAACAATGTGAATTTTTGAAAGTTTAAAAATATGAGAAAATAACGAGATACACACAACACTCGGGCTAAATTTGAATCTGATTTATGTATTAAGATTTTGATTTATGTATTATGTAAAAATTTGAGTGAATATTTTCCTACTTGAAGCGCTAGAGTTTGGTAGAGTTAGCTTCGCTAATTATTTATTGAGTTCAATCTCGCTCAAGAACATCTGCTCCAGAAAATAATCATATTATAAGACGTGCTCTCTACCCAACCATTGGCCTATCCTTATGTTTCCCAACCATTAATCTTTAATTTTGCCAATACTTTCCTACTTTCCAGCACTCGGATCGTAATTTAAACAAATGTTCCTACTTACCAGTTTTTGACAAGTGAGCTCCAGTTACATGCAGCGTGAAAGGAAAAGTTACTGCAAACACGGTGGAGCAGCCACTACTTGCAAACTTCAATCACTTTTATACAAGAGACGTAGACGGGCACTTTGAGAATAGTTTTCTTCACAAGTATACCACTTATTTATTCACTTTTACGTAGATAGCTCCGCCCTGCCTTCTGTTTGAGCTGTCGGTACGTCTCCGATTCCTCCTGTTGTCACTTTCGGAGGCCAAATTCAGTATTTTTACAAGTAACATTTACCAATCTTAAGTATACACTAAAAGTTTACATTGTCAGGCCATTACCTATATCTGTTTTTCCATTTCAGCATTTTTCCCGTACACAAATATCGCGACTTTTGCCCCAGTCTTTTTAGCAATAAATAAATAAGACATAATAAACGAGAACACTTTCAAAGTTTCACAACAGAATATTTTTCTCAATGAAGAGTTGGCTATTGTCCAATTTACAGAACCTGTAGGTATTCCACCTTTAAGACTCAGGCTATTACTCTCCGTCAGAGATAATCAACGTCATCAATAAAAGCCTAGCCAGGAGGGACTGCATGTCGGAACAAATTAAACTCGGGGATACACTGTAGCTTACACCGAGACACAAGTTTCCATTCGGCTTATCTTCTCTTAAAACAAGATAGTATGAGGACCCTTTTTCCAGTTCATTTATATTCGGCCTCTATTCGCCACGCATTGGTTTGCATAAATACAATTTTACAAAAGCTACCCTTATTTGCATTTTTTGCGACCTTTGCAAGATTTTCGTATTGTCCTCAAATAGCCAGGTTTAATTAAAAGTTTAATTTGGAGAAGTGGTACCTACTTCTTGCAATATAACTTTTTATTTGGTAAATTTTAAATCGCTTCATGGTTGTATTGTACACGGTTCAGTGTCAAGCGTCGCGTGTCGTGCATTTTATACGAGTCGGGTCGAAGGGAAAAGGAAAGGAAATAGGAAAAAAAGGAAACGTGTAGGAAATTCTCCGCCAATGTACCTACCTCCATATGATAATACCAAACTGTTCTGATTTAATATTGGTATCATTACTAAAACTCACGTCTTGCGTTTCGAAATTTTCCACTTTCCCTAGAGCAGACATTACCTGCACTCTCATATTTGAAAACTTTTCTGTAGGTTTTGTTTACTCATGCAGCCTAAAAGCGAAAGAGATACTTTGGACTAAGCAAACAAGATGGAATACGTACCCACCATTACATCCTTATTAAAGTGACGGCAAAAAGTTTCAGGGATGATTACACACATTAAAACATAAAAACTCCCAAAAAAATGGCACCTACGAAAGACACCGACTTAAAAAATTAAGTTATTTTTCACTTTTTAGTTTTTCATTTGGAAGTCGGTAGTATTTTTTTGCAAAAAAGTTTTTCCCTTTTAGTTTAATAATATTAGTTTATATTATATATTATAATAAACAGGCAAGTTGTTTAGTAAGGTCCCTATAACACCGAATAGATTACCCGAATAACATGAAACTTGAACATAACCGGTGAAATGAGAGATCTGTGTACCCCTTGAGAGCGTACTGGCGTGATGTTATGTTATGAAATGATATAAACAATAAACAGACATGCGATTGCAAGAATCCCGAGAGTTTAGCCGTTATTTATTGAAGAGTTCTGTTGTATATCTCCGAAGTTCTTCATCAGACCTTCACCAAATTAAAATGGGACCAATGTCGAAATATGCTCTTTCAAAACAAAAAAAAAATTTTTTAATCGGTTTACAATTGACGGAGATATCGGTGAACATAAACAAAAAAAAAAAAAACATAAAGTCGAACATAGAACCTCCTCCTTTTTGGAAAATCGGTTAAAAAGTGTATTGTTCTTCGGGTTTAGGAATAGGCGACCGCGTACCGGAAGACGTAGCGTTGGAAGGCCTCCCTCTAGGACCTAGAGTCTAGGTGAAGCGGCGACCTAGTCAAGACTGCGCGCGTCCGGTTGATGCAAAACCCACAGGACTGAACAGTGTGGCGACGCTTAGGGGAGGCATATGTCCAGCAGTGGACGTCTTTCGGCTGCAATAATAGTGATGATGATGATGATGACCACTATTGAATGCATTTATTGCAATAATTATGTCTGTATATCCGGGCGAATACAGATAAATTGGCCGTAATAGGTACTAAGTAGCTGGGAGACCGAGCTCGGGTGAAAATAGAGAAAAAGACGTTTTCTAAAAATGAAATCTAGCTAGATAGATTTATTGCCCCCGAAACCCCCTGCATACTAAATTTCATGAAAATCGTCGGAGCCGTTTCCGAGATTCATATACAAGAATTGGTCGTTTAAAGGTATTAGATGGATTAGATAGATAATAACAAATGCACGTCTCGTCTATATCGTACTCGAACACATGCTAGTGTACCACTACAATTCGTTAGCTCTCCAATATTCAGTAGCACTTTCATATATCACTAATCCATTACGCGTGGATTGCGTTCAAAGCGAGAAGTCATCGATTTTTTTTATTTGTGCGTATATATTATGTGCGCGTATCGCCTCCAGCTTACTACATCATCAGGGATTCCGGGTCTGAATTCCCGATGAGGTCTGGATTTTGGAAGCGCAAAATATATCTGATTTAAAGAAGCGCATTGTATCACGTCCGTGCCGATTGTTATTTTCGCCCCGGTTCCAAAAAGCGATTAACGGTTGAGATTATTCACGCCAGGGAGAAAATGCTATACGATGCGGTAATACATTATTAAGCAATATGCACTTGGGTAACTAAACAATCAGATAAAGAATCAAACCAAACTTGCGGACGTGAACTGACTGCTCAGCCAGAGTTACAGATTATAAATTATGCAGCTTATACCGTATACTGTTCAGGAATCAAGTATAAGAAACACGAATAAAATCACTCAGCGTATGAATCTTACAGATTTTTCTGCTGAATTATGTTATATTGTCAAGTTCTACAAAATAGCCGAAAAAACCGCGAATATTTCTTAGTATCCTACATATTGGCACGAATACCTAAGCTTTTTGGCAATTATTTTTTAACGTGGGCAGAATGTTTTTGGATTTTTGTTTTACATTTACATTTTACTTTGCATAACCATTTTTTTTTGTAGTGGATTTTGCATCAAGGGGATAAAGCAGTGTCTTAATTCACGGGCTGCATATTGAACCCTGAGCGTAACGAAGGACCCTAGAGTTTAGTATAAACATTTTAAGTTTTTTTGTAGGGTCCTGAGTGAAGCAAGAGGTTCAAGCTCCCCAGACGAAGACAGGCTTTATCCCAGAGGAGCTCACTCTACTTTTCACACCTTCTGTGAGACAATAAAAGCTGTTGTATGTATTGATTTACATATTGTGTTTAATGCTCATTGTAGATCTGAGTGTTGAATAAATGCATAGGCTGCTTGACTTTCGAGTTTTTGCTCAATATTGGAAATAAACCAAAAGGACGGATGCCGACACAGTCTTGACATTTACTTTTGTTGTTTTCCATTGTACAGAATAGTCATAGGCTTTTACGTATCTATGTTTTGATTTTTCCGGTAGTAGATTTATTAGCAATCTCTAAAGCGCCTGTTTTGATAAACATTTATTTTTGGCTCCCATAATTAAAATTAATTTAAAATAGTTATTTATTATTTTTTAAATATTCTATGTTCTAAATAACTAAAAACCCACCTTCGCTTCATATTTTCCTTTTTACTTCACTCTCTTTCACAACCACAACACTTCAAAATTTTCTAAGCATGGACAGCAGGCTGGCGCATAGCATGGAGGAACTGGAGAAGCTGTTTAGCTCCCGCATGCATCAATATGAAGAGAAGCTGCAGAGAGCTACTGCCGGATGTGACCCCACGCACTCAGACCTTGCTTCTTTATCCAAAGATTTCACGGACTTTAAGTACTTCGTCTGCAAAACACTGTCACACCTCAAGACGCAGATTGAACTGTTATCGACAGGCCTGGATAGTCATGAGACAGCTATGAGGAGAAAGGTTTTGTTGTTTCACGGAATCCCTGAGAGACCGGGTGAGAAGTTGTGTGACACAATCCATGAAGTTATCTCCAAACAGCTCAAAATTGATGATTTCAAGACTGAATTTTTGAATGTGTGTCACAGACTTGGAGCCTCCCAGGTTAAAACTAGACCCGTGCTGGTGCGTTTCAATGAGATGGAGCATCGTCGGTTGGTCTGGGACAATAAAACTTCGCTCAAGGGCAGCGGGACCACCATTTCGGAATTTCTGACCAAAACGCGGCATCAGGTGTTTATGGCTGCCCGCAAGCACTTCAGCGTTAATAGTTACTGGTCTGCAGAGGGAAAGGTCATAGTCATGACGCCTGACAGGTCTCGCCGGAAGATAGCAACATTGGGTGAGCTTCAAACTCTAATCGCACTATTCCCCACTGCAGCCAGTGCTGGTACTTCCAACGATCCTGGGCGTGCTGATTCAACCTTGACTGCTGCCGCTGCTTCATTGCCTAAAACCGCAACCCCTAAAGCGAAGATTGTGAGTGTTGGGTTTTCTATGGCTAGGATTCGAAAACTGCCGCCTCTTCACCGGGAGCCCGCTAAAACGGACGTTAACGCGCGCCGCCGCATAAACCTGTGGCGCCACTGTCGCCAAAAACTGAGATCGCGCGTTCGTTGCTCCGTATAAAATTAATCAGAAAACTAGTAAAAACACTTAATCAGCCCCAAAAACGGTGCTGTTCTACAATATCATTGACAGTGAGTGCTCTGTGCTGATATTCCTGTCCCGGGACACGCTGGGTTCCTGGATAAAACTGGTGAGTTTTTCGTAGGGATTCTAGCCATACATTTTTCAAATATTCAAGTTTTAAAGCTATCGAATCACACATTTTGGTCAATCGAGCCAGGATTTAACCAGTTACGAAATCAATACAACTAATTATCTATTCATTTACGTATTTATTGGTCAAATTTACATTTTTTACTTGGAAAGTTTAATTAAATTGTCGGTGTAGGTTTCACAAAAAAAACTTGGTGCACTAATTTGGATATATTTAGTAGACTAAACAAGTTACAGCTCTGAAACCTATTCAGATCGTATTATTTTGTGTCCATACTCCTAATCCAACGTATATTTCATTTCCCCAAACATTATTTCAAGTAGTCATATTCGAAAATTAATTACGTAAAATTTGCCGCGGCCGCCGCCCGTCCGCCATAGTTATTTTGTGTTCTGTTATAATTTATTTGTTGCAAAATGCCACCGAAGCATGATATCAAATCCGATGAGGAATTCGAGAAGTTGGTTCAACCTCATATCACCACGAAAGAAATGTGTTTTATGAGATTACAGGCCTTGTATGAAGTTTCAAAAAATGTTTGCGACAAACCCGAATTATTAATTGAATTTAATGCCCGGATTCATGACCTGCCCGAATGGCGGGTTAAGTTCGAAAATAGTATTACTGCTATTACACTATTAAAAAAGAAATTTAATTCCGAATATGTGCCGTCATATAAAGAACTCGAAAGTTTTGATTCTTTGTACTACTTTATCCGTGGTGTTTCAAGTAGTTTGAACTTAGACCGGCCTAATATAACAATGAAAGGGGAGGGCAGCTGTGTAAAGCCTAGGTTACCTAAATTGGAACTTTTTCCTTTCGATAGTGAACTCGAAAACTGGCCCACCTTTCGTGATACATTTTCAAGTTTAATCCACAACAGTAATCAAATAGCGAATATTGAGAAGTTTTACTATTTGCTATCGGCGGTAAGCGGGTCCGCGTTAACTATTGTGAAGTCCATGCCGGTGACTTCTGACAACTATCCAATCGTGTGGGGTGCGTTGGTGAAACGGTATGAAAATAAACGCGCATTAGCGACTACCTATCTTGATAAAATATTTAACTTTAAACCGTTACTTAGTGAGTCTGTCTCGGGACTTAATGGGTTCTTACAAACATATCAAGAAAACACTAAAGCTCTGCAGATATTGAACATTAAGGATTTATCGGGTTTCTTGTTATTTTATGTCGCTTTGCGTAACCTTGAACACGTGACTAGGCGCGAATTGGAAAAGGAGTTAGGGCAGAATGAGTTTCCTACCTACGACGATTTGATTATGTTTATTGAAAAACACGTACGCGTGCTCGAGATGTCTGAGTGTACTACAAATTCCACTACTACGAGAAGTGTATCGTACACTCGGGGACAAAATAAGGCCAGTCAACCATTTTCATCAAAATCGAATAATTTACAGCGGGCAACTTTGTCGTCAGCTGTTCTCGATACAAACCAACCTGTAAAATCAACGAAGTCCATGGAGTGTTTGTATTGCAAAAAGATGCATTCTATTTATCGATGCACCGACTACATCGACCTGACACCGGCGCAGCGTCTCGATAGGATTAAACAATTGAAGTTGTGCGAAAATTGTTTACGCGATCATTCTGTCGACGACTGTCCATCGAAGGTACGTTGTACGGTCTGCAAAAGCAAGCATCATCACACACTACACATAGATTCTGTTGCGAATTCGAGTTCTAGTGTAGTAACATTAACGTGCTCAGCCAGTTCCACAGTCTTGCTCGGTACCGCGGTTATACACGTCGCAGATTGTTGGGGTCACTACCATACCGTACGTGCTTTAATTGATAGCGGGGCTATGACGAGTTACATAACTCAAGACTGTGCAAAGCGATTAGGCTTGTCGCGACGTAAATGTAATTTTGAACCAATTGGTTTAGGGGGTAGTCCGGTAAAGGAGTTTGGGTTAACCACCTGTAATGTTAAGCCGCGACACTCAGCCGGACCCATCTTATCTACCGATGCAGTCATTGTCTCCACCATAGCGGGAAATTTACCTACAGTAAATCTTACAGATAAGGTGATAGTCGAGTTCCAGCATTTGATGTTAGCTGACCCTAACTACTATAAACCCGCGCCTATTGACTTATTGCTAGCTGGTGATCTGTTTCCCTATATCTATGACGGTGAAAAGATACTACCACGTGAACACGGGTTACCTGTTGCGATGGGTTCAGTATTTGGGTATGTCATATTGGGTCAGACTGAGCACTCTCGTCCATCTGACGGTGCCGCCACAACCGCTGCTAGTACTAGTCGAGATGGTACTTTCTGTGCATTCACCATGAACCTTGATCAAGTAATGAACTCGTTTTGGGAAATTGAAAATATGCCGTCTGAGGTACCGCGTAACCCAGACGATGAACTCGCTGAGTTCTTATTTTCCAAACAGCATCGACGTGACTCAACGGGCAGATATGTGGTTAAATATCCTTTTAAATCTTCGGTTGAGCTCGGCGACTCGAGTCAAATGGCAACTCGTCGACTGCTCAACTTAGAGTCTAAATTAGAAAGAGAGCCTGAACTCAAAACTCAATATCACAAGTTCATGCGCGAATATGAGGACCTCGGGCATATGACTTGTCTTGGTGATGTCCAGAACGTGGATTCGAACTACATCATCCCGCATTTCTGCATCATCAAACCGACAAGTACCACGACGTCTCATCGTGTGGTATTTGATGCTTCTGGCAAGACATCAAATAATATGTCACTCAATTCAATGGTGTTACCTGGGCCCAAACTTCAAGCTGATATCAATGAACTTTTGATTAATTTTCGTCTTTACAAAATTTGCCTCTCTGCGGACATTTGCAAAATGTACCGGCAGATACTTATTGATCAATGTCAACGACCGTATCAACATATATTATGGCGATACTCATTGGATCAACCGATTCAAGTATTCGCTTTGAATACGCTAACATACGGTGTAGCTAGTTGCCCGTATTTAGCAATAAAAGTGTTGCACACCCTAGCGGACGACGAAGTGGACAAATTTCCAAAAGCCGCTCAAATTCTGAAAACTGCCTTTTTCATGGACGATTTGATATGGTCTGTGGCGACTGTAGAAGAGGCAGTAGAACTTCAGAAAGAGCTTATGAATTTGTTGAAGACTGGGGGCTTCGTACTACGCAAGTGGTCGAGTAACTGTCCACAAGTGCTGGAACATCTGGACGAGGCTCATCGCGAAACGCCTGTTGCATTCGATGATGAAAAGAATTTGGCTATCAAAGTGCTTGGACTTCAGTGGTCGCCAGCCTGCGATGCATTTTCTTTTGCCACCACTCCGTCCAACCCTGTCGTTTCCAAGAGAACAGTATTATCCCAAATAGGTCGACAGTTCGATCCTCTAGGTTTTGTGGCTCCATGCGTATTCTATGCCAAATGTTTAATGCAGGAACTTTGGGCTTGTCAACTAGACTGGGACCAAATTCTACCATCAGCCCTTGAGTTGCAGTGGCAGGCATATGTCAATGAACTTCCATTATTGTCACAAATAAAACATGATCGCCACGTCACGGTTGAGCGCCATACCTACTGTCAGGTCCTAGGTTTTTGTGATGCCTCGACTCTTGGCTATGCTGCGGTTGTGTATTTACGAACTAAAAACGCGGATGGTGAGACTAAAGTTAGTTTAGTTATGGCAAAATCTAAGGTCGCGCCCTTAAAGACTATCACCATTCCACGTCTAGAACTCATGGCTGCACACCTACTAGCAAAACTTACCAAATACGTCCATTCCATATTACGAAACCGTCTCGAAACCAATGATACGTTGATGTTCACCGATTCTTCCGTCGTTCTGGCGTGGCTCAATACTCCCAGCTACACACTCAAAACATTTGTGTCCATTAGGGTGTCCAAAATTCATGACAGCGTGCCTAGTCAATGTTGGTATCATGTTAGCGGTGTGTCCAATCCAGCTGACATTTGCTCTCGTGGTGCCTTACCATCGGTATTGCTGGCGACTGCAGAATGGTTCAATGGACCAAGTTGGCTCAACCTTGACCAGTCCCAATGGCCGATTAAGAACATGGATGAATTCCGAGACTGCAATCCTCCTGAGCTCAAGTGTCCTCCTAAGACAGTTCTTGTTTCAACTGAGACTGGCACGTCTGATTTGCTTTACAAAATAACAGAGCGATATTCTAGTTATAATAAACTGCTCAACGTTGTAGCTCGATGCTATCAGTTCCTCCGTCATTGCAGATTAGCTGCTCATGAACGAAGGTCACTCACGGTATCTGACCTTAGGAAGGCGCATAACATTCTAGTAAAATCAGTTCAGAAACATCATTTTTTCGGTGACATAGTATCTCTATCAAAAGACGGTAGCTGCAGTCACTCCTTGCGAAAGCTCAACCCCTTCATAGATTCCAACTATTTCCTCAGGGTGGGGGGTCGTCTTTCACAGTCGAACTTGACGTATGAAAAGAAGCATCCTCTGCTACTTCCTAAGAAGTGTAATTTCACAAAAATACTTATTGATCATTACCATAAAGTCCATTTACACGTAGGTCCACGAACTCTTCAAAGCTTAATAACGCAAAAATATTGGATCATTTCAGCGCGTGGTGCCATTCGATCACGTACCATGAAATGTATCTCTTGCTTTAGGGTATCTCCTACAAATAGACAACCTATAATGGGTGAACTTCCTACATATCGCACGCGAGATATTCATGTCTTTCATACTGTAGGTGTTGACATAGGCGGACCTTTTCCTACCAAGGAGTCATCTCGTAGAAACGCTCACGTATCTAAATCTTATTTGTGCGTGTTCGTGTGTTGTGCCACACGAGCGGTACACTTAGAAGTCTTGTCTTCTTTGAGTACAGAGTGTTTTCTCGCGTGTTTCGACCGTTTCACGGCAAGAAGGGGTCTGTGTAATTCTATCGTATCCGATAATGGTACCAATTTTGTCTCAGCTGGTAAACAGCTGATCGAGGTGACAAAATTCTTAAATTCAGATTTAGACAACATATCGAATGGCTTTGTATCTCGCGGTGTAGTATGGAGGCATAATCCACCGACAGGTAGCAACTTTGGGGGACTTTACGAAGCTGTGGTTAAGTCTGCCAAATTGCACCTGAAACGCACCATTGGTACACGAGCTCTAGCATTTGAGGAACTTGGGACACTCTTTGCTCGCGTCGAAGCTGTGCTTAATTCAAGGCCACTGTGCGCTTTATCCAGTGATCCAAACGAGTTCGAGGTTCTAACTCCCTCTCATTTCCTCATAGGCAGGGAACTCTTATCGGTACCCGATTACGATTTGACTGGTTTGAACAGTTCTAGACTGAACCGTTGGCAGTCCGTCCAACAAATGTCACAACAATTTTGGAAACTTTGGAGGCAAGATTACTTACATACTTTACAGCAACGTCAAAAGTGGTTAACCAATTCTCGTAGTCTAAATATCGGTGATCTTGTATTACTCAATACTGATGCTCCGCCACTCAAGTGGTGTTTAGCCAGAATTACAAAGTTGCATAGTGGTCCAGACGGCGTGGTCCGTGTAATCGGTTTAAAAACTTCAAACGGAAATGAATTTACTCGTCCTGTTTCAAAAGTGAGCCCTCTGCCGTTGGATCAGGACTCTGAATAACTAAATACTTTCTTTTATATAGTTATATGTAAATCTGTATCTAATTTATGTTTAACTTTTTATTATATTTTATATTATACAGTCCACTTATCTCAACTTATTATATTGAAGTACATATTCCCTATATACCGTAAGTTTTAACTAATTCAACTTGTCATGGTATCGTAACTGGGAAATCCTTGCGGATTTCGGTGGGGGGAAATGTTGGGTTTTCTATGGCTAGGATTCGAAAACTGCCGCCTCTTCACCGGGAGCCCGCTAAAACGGACGTTAACGCGCGCCGCCGCATAAACCTGTGGCGCCACTGTCGCCAAAAACTGAGATCGCGCGTTCGTTGCTCCGTATAAAATTAATCAGAAAACTAGTAAAAACACTTAATCAGCCCCAAAAACGGTGCTGTTCTACAATATCATTGACAGTGAGTGCTCTGTGCTGATATTCCTGTCCCGGGACACGCTGGGTTCCTGGATAAAACTGTCGAGTTTTTCGTAGGGATTCTAGCCATACATTTTTCAAATATTCAAGTTTTAAAGCTATCGAATCACACAGTGAGGAAGGCACGTCGCTGAGTCAGTGGTTTCATTTGACCCCCGTTTATTTTTAACGTAGTGTGCAATTTCGGTGCATTTTTGGATAAGTTTCTACTCATGTTTATCTACCCTTGTCTAAATTAACGCTTTAAATGTCTGATGGTAGATGTATTTACTTATTTAGTTTAATTTCACTTTTCTTTTGCTTGACAATTTGACATTGGCATGATGTTATTGTTGATGACGTTTGACGTCTGTCAAACTCAGATGTCATTTTCATTAGTTTACGTTTTGTTTCACTGTTCGTTTGTGTTGCCGTTTTGTTGTGGTGACTGTTATTCTCGTTTGCAAATTTTATTTTTCTTTTGTTTTTTTCACTTTAATGACTTTACTTTTTTGCTTAAAAACGTTGTTAAAATCTCTTCCAACAACAGCGTACAGGTGGTATTATTAGTTGGGCAGCAACTTATTAAGTTGTTATTATTTTTTGTATATTTTGATTATTTTTGTTCGTTTTTTTTTTATTATTTATTTTTAGAAATATTTATTTAAAGGTATTTTATTTAGTTTATTATACTTGCATACTATGATTGATGGTGATTTAGATGTTGATTTTTTCTCATGTTCTTCCTCTTCTAGCAGCTTCCTTAGTGCGGCGAGTGGCTCTTCCACTCCTCTGAGTCTTGATGCTCAGTTAACTTCCTTGTTTTCCCACTATCGCAATAACCTTAACATAGCTCACATCAATGCCCAGAGTGTTCCAAGCCATTATTCTGATCTTCTGGCTTCCATAGATGCTTTGCTGATCTCCGAATCCTTCCTGAAACCTTCACTTTTATCGGTTCACTATGCCCTCCCTGGCTTTGTTCTTATTCGTAACGATAGAACGGGGAAGGGTGGTGGTGGTGTTGCCATTTACTTGCGTGCTGGTATTCCCTTTAGGGTTATCAGTACATCACCATCTTCCTACTCGGGCTCAGCGGAGCATCTATTTTTAGAAATCTCTTTACATCACGTTAAATTGCTTCTTGGCGTGATGTATAGTCCCAACCTCAGTGTCGATTACTTTAATTCTTTTGATTTGCTTTTGAACGATTTTTGTCCTACTTACGACCACGTAGTCTTGATGGGTGACTTTAACACTTGCCTTCTTAAAAATGACTCTCGTACTCACAAACTTCAAACTCTCTTGTCTTCTTTTAACCTCAGTATTATGCCTCTCTCTGCCACTCATCATTTCCCAAATTGCACCCCTTCTCTATTGGATTTAATGATTGTTTCAAAACCTAATAATGTATCTCTTCACGGTCAGCTCTCTGCTTGTTTTTCCTATCACGATTTAATCTTCATGTCCTACAAGATTCGTCCTCCAAAGCGCAAACCATCATATATTTTCCTTCGGAACTACAAGGGCATAGATCTGGAGGCATTGCTGCAAGATGCAGGTGGCATTGATTGGACGGATGTGCTTGAAAGCTCTTGTATTAATGATATGGTTCGTATTTTTAACTTTAAGATACTCAGCCTTTATGATCGTCATGCTCCTATTCGTCGAGTCAGAGTAAAGTATGTTCCGGCTCCCTGGCTCACCCCTGAAATTAAGGATGCTATGGCAAGTAGAGATCGTGCCAAAAGAAGGTTAAAGCTCCGTTCTTCTGACCGCAACCTGAGTTCGTATCGTGAGATGCGTAATCGCTGTAGTCGTATGTGTAGAGATGCAAAGAGACGCTACTTCCATAATTCTCTTGACAACCGGAACTCCACTGAAGTCTGGAAGTTTCTGAAAACTGTCGGCATCGGTAAGTCCCCTGTCGTTACTAGTAATGAGACTGACGTGTGTGCTCTAAACAAACATTTCTCACTTCCACCCGTTACTTTGGACACACATGTCAAATCAACTACATTAAATAAGCTTTCCGCCTTGCCGGTGCCGCGGTGTTCGTCTTTCGGTTTCAGCCCTGTGAGTGAAATTGATGTCAAAAAATCTATTTCTGCTATCTCCTCCTCCGCAGCTGGTAATGATGATCTTTGCTCAAGAATGATTACTCCTATCCTCTCCACTATACTTCCCGTTTTAACACACATTTTTAACTACTCCTTGTTTTCTTGCACAGTTCCCGATGCTTGGAAACTAGCCCATATTATTCCGTTACCCAAAATACCTAACCCGGTCTCACTGTCCGATTTCAGACCCATTTCCATCCTTCCTTATCTATCCAAAGTTCTTGAGCACATTGTTCATCAGCAACTGTCTCTGTTTCTATATAGTAATGATCTTCTTAGTCCTTTTCAATCTGGTTTTCGACCTGGTCACAGTACTGTAAGGACTTACCATTTGAGAAGGCAACCTACTTGCCTATTAAAACACTGGCAATATTTATTACTTGAAAGATGTATGAATTTCGAACAGAATAGCTGTAGATGTTTTTTGTTAATTTTCAATGTGTGAGAATTGGATTGAAGCCGCCCAAAGGCAGGCATATTGTAAGATTCTCGATAAATATATAAAATATCAAGTTATTTCCATGTTTAACTGCCGCTTACCCCAGCTACCCCCTCACATATTGGTGGAGCATGCCGGATACGAAATCCCAGAATAAAGAAAAATTATAAAATATATTTCGCGTGTATACGGCGTACAGTATACCTATAAGTGTTGTAAAGACAGTTCGCGTTGTGCATGGCGATATACAATGCACGAAGCCCTACCGGCGTACCTAAGGCGAGATAATTGAGGACAGAGAGTGCTGTTACCTCTCATTCCCTTCCATAAGCGGATGGAAATATAAAGAAAAACGGAATAAAAGCTAAGTGGTTTTATTATTTATTATAAATGAACGTATGGAAAGCATGATGGATAATTTTTATTCAGGCACAGACAGATACTGCTTGGAGGAATTCTTAACCGAATTCGAGTCAGTG
This sequence comes from Orthosia gothica, assembly GCA_949775005.1. Classification (NCBI taxonomy): domain Eukaryota; kingdom Metazoa; phylum Arthropoda; class Insecta; order Lepidoptera; family Noctuidae; genus Orthosia; species Orthosia gothica. Next base: position 18,292,017 of record OX459058.1, read on the forward strand.
GCTGAAATAAACGATTGGAGAAAGAGTGACTATAGCCTGATATTAAGAGCTTATTTACGTGGGGCTGCATATCACTTCTACCGTATGATTTTTAAATATGATATGGACTTTGCAGTGTTATGTGATCGCTTGAGGAGTGAATTCTCAATATTTCACCGCAGATGTCGATATTGCGAACAGCGCATAATAATCGCTGAAATAAAAGCAGATAAAAAACAACCTGATGTATTGTGTGAAGATGTTAATGCACATTTATTTTCTAGTATGGTGATTAAGGACGAACAAACACAAAACAATATTCAGTGCAGTGAGAAAATCGTTGACCACGTTGACGGAGAAGGCGACGCAATTGATGGCGATGGCGATCACACCGACCGAGAGAGCTGCATGTTCGCGGACGATGTTGACCAGACCAGCGGAGATGACGGCCCCGTCGATGTCAAGTTGGAGGCAGAAGCTGTGTTCCTGGGCGAGCACGACAACGGCGGTGACGACGAGTTGGAGTCCCTCTCCAACAGCGAGTGCGCAAGAAAGAGTATTGTAATGTATCGGTCCAGTCCAATTGACTCCACTAATTCGATTTATCTTGCAGAGAACAATGTAGAGATTTCGACAGAACAACTAGTTGTAGTTCCATCTGATGTGAACATACTGAATCCCATTGATTTCAACCATAATATTGAAAATATTATTGAATTTTCTCAATCTGACATAAAACGAAATTTTATAAATGTCATTTTGAAAAGAAAGAAATTGACAGCCATTAAGAAAAGCTTTTCTCGAAGTAAACCAAAAGAGATCCGTAGGAAAATTAAAAGAGTATTTAGTAAGGTTTCATATTGCGCCAACATAAATTTAAAGAAGGCGATCAATAAGAAGATTATAGTCCGATTTAAATACAAGAGAATTTATGATAAAACTTCTTGGAGTGCTATGTTTGGTATAAAGGATATTACTAGGATTGTGGCAAGGAAGAATTCCCATAATATTTGCCTTAGATGCAATATTGTTCAAAGATGTTTGCATTGTGATCACATAAAACAATTTGATCTCGTAAAATGCAAGTTTTGGAAGTTTTTTAGAAAGAAGTTTAGGTATAATAGAGTGTTGTAAATAATTCATTATGTAAATTGATTTGTGATTGTTGTATTTTGTGCTTTATTAATTAATGTTTTCTTTTCATGTCGTGCAAATGAATACGGTCCAACCTAAAAGGAATTTGCGATGCGCGCTGGGCATCGAAAGAAACAATGATTTGAATGATATATCTGTATATGTTTTGATGAAATTAAATAATCCCCTGTCTTGTCTATATTTACTGAACAGGATTAGCTTATGAAATTGCAGACAAAGTCCAAACACAAATCCATAAGGACTAAGTCTACAACGGTCAAACATTATTAGAAAAGTCTTTTAAGCCCCTAAGGCAAATAAATGCTATGAAAGCATAGATGTCATTTTAAGAAATGGTTTGACACATAGTCCCACAGATAATACAAAAAAGGACAGTGTCAAAACCTTGTCAAAAGTAAAGCATAGTTTTCATTAAAAGAATTGGTTGACATAGTGCTATAAACAACATAATAAAGCAGTGTTCACACCATAATAATTAAATAATACTCTATGCGCCGTATTAGCCACAGATTAGTTAGGCCGGACCATAGATAGGAATAGTTATTTAGAGATATAAGGTCCATTATAGATAGAAAGATATTGGCAAATATGAGAGTTAGGCCTATAATAGATACATGTAAATAGATTAAAACCTTTTAATGTTAGAATAGAATAGATAAGAATAGGTTATGGTTATTTAAGGTTTATATATAAGAAAAGGCCTGTTGTCAATTAATGAAAAAAAAAAAATGAATGACAACTATCAAATTTGACATATTGAAGTTAATAGGGATGCGAAAGTAGGAAAAATGTATCGATAGTTTTCTTGTCGAAATATTCAAATAGTATCGATAGATATAATAAAATTATTTCTTTTCGTTGCATGAGCTGTTGATGTGCTGATGGGTGTATGCCGCTGAGCGAAGAAGAGGCTGGCCACATTAACTATGCATCGAAGATCTTACTCGTTCTATTTATATAATGAGCAAGTTCGTGTAGGTGTAGAATTTCCACCAGGCCCTAGTGATAAAATACAATAAAAGAGGAATAGTTGTAACTGAAACCGACTTTGCTAACGGGGCATAGCCTTTGCAAAGGATGTCGAGTTGACATCATCGGTCCAGTTGATGACTGTTGTTTAAAAAAGTAAATATATTTATGATGTTAAGCCCTGGTGTAAGTTCGATGAGTAGAATTTAAATTCGATGCGATCCAGCCTTTCCTTCTCTGGCCTGATAAACGCACGAGATCGAAATATTGTATCATATCTGAATTTTTGAATTTAAACCCCATCCGGGTCGATGTGAGTTGACGCATCATTCTTATTAGTGTTGGGAGGACGCCTTGTTCCTTTTTCAGAGGTTTTGGCCAAGGAGGTTCAAGCATGACTGCGTTGATTTGTTAGTGCTTATGTGCACGTCAGCTGAAGTTAAAAGCACACATCGGAGTATCCGATAACTCGTTTGTCATAATTAAGCCTTCCCCTTTTAAGGGTCGTACTTCAATTGTACTTTGATTCCTCTGTTAGGTAAATGTTCGGGTTAGGATAAGGTAGGATTCATATATCCTTTCAAGACTTAGAATAGAAGCACCTCATATGATTCTGTGCGTCTATTCGTAGGGGCGTAGCTCATGTAAGGACTTACCATTTGAGAAGGCAACCTACTTGCCTATTAAAACACTGGCAATATTTATTACTTGAAAGATGTATGAATTTCGAACAGAATAGCTGTAGATGTTTTTTGTTAATTTTCAATGTGTGAGAATTGGATTGAAGCCGCCCAAAGGCAGGCATATTGTAAGATTCTCGATAAATATATAAAATATCAAGTTATTTCCATGTTTAACTACCGCTTACCCTAGCTACCCCCTCACAGTACTGTCACAGCTCTTTTAAAGGTGACTGATGACATCCGCTGGGCTATGGATCACAAATCTCTGACGCTACTTGTGCTTCTTGATTTCAGCAGTGCCTTCAACTCTGTTGACTTCGATATCCTTCTTGGTATCCTTAAATCTTTAAATTTCTCCTCTTCCACTCTTGATTGGTTCGACTCCTATCTCAGGGGCCGCTCACAGCGGGTACGCCTTGATGAGTGTTCTTCGGATTGGTGCTCTCTTGCTGCGGGTGTGCCCCAGGGTGGCGTTCTCTCTCCTCTTCTCTTTTCTATTTTTATTAACACTGTTACTAGAATCATCTCCTGTAACTTCCATCTCTACGCTGACGACCTCCAGCTTTACCATCATTTTCTTAGTTCTGATGCGGAGGCTGCCGTGGCTGCCGTAAACAGTGACCTGGAGTTGATTGGGGAGTGGTCGCAGTCCTTTGGGCTGCAAATCAACCCTAGAAAGTCTCAGGCCATGGTTATTGGCGGTAGGCATTTGCGGAACAGGCTTGATGTTGCGTCGCTGTCTCCACTCTGGTTGAATGGAGTACAGATTGGGTACACTAATACGGCTAAAAACCTGGGGGTAATCATGGACTCCTATTTGTCGTGGACTGCCCATGTCGCTGAGGTAAGTCGCAAAGTGCACTACTCGTTCCACTCGCTGAAATGCCTCCAGAGCTTTTTGCCCTTGAAAACCAAAATTTCCCTTGCCCATGCACTCATTCAGCCCATCATTGAGAACGCCGACGCCTGTTATTTGGATGCTACCGAGGAGCTTTTAAATAAACTTGAGCGTTTGCAAAATGTATGTATTCGTTTTGTTTTCAACCTTAAAAAGTATGATCACGTTTCAGATTTTCGCAAGTTACTCAAGTGGCTCCCTATTCGACTTCGCAGGAACTCTCGCATATTGTGTCTATTATTTAACATCCTTCATAATCCTAAAACACCTTCCTACCTCCGTGAACGCTTTTCCTACTCCCGTCCTTCCGATGCACTTTGCAGGTCGCACCTTAAAAATCATCTTAATATCCCTTCCCACACTACCGACTTCTACTTCTACTCTTTTACTGTGTACGCCGTGCGATTGTGGAACGCTCTGCCGCCTGACATCAGAGACTGCCAAACTCTTACAGTTTTAAGAAAAGAGTGAAAGACCACTACCTTTCCATTCCGTCATAGTTGCTTAAATATGTATCTTTTTATATATATATATATAGATAGGTATTAGTATTTATTGTTTTAATATTTATTTTATAAATATGTTTGTTTATATTATTATAACATAAGTATATTTAATTTGTTATCGGTATTGTTTATCAGTTATTACTTAGTTTTAAATCGTTTTGTGTTTATTATTTTTGAACCCTACACACTATGTCTACATCTCTTTTTTCTTCATCTTTCCTTTCGCAGGTATGCTGGAAGAGATTTCTGTAGAAATAAGCATCACCTATGTACCTATTTTTCTGTTTCTTCTTCTTGTTTGTATATTTTGTGTGTGTGCATAAATGGTAAAAATAAATAAACTCTGGAGTAAAATCACTATTGCTCGACAATTTTCCAATTACAATTAAAAAAAAATTACAGTCTCTAAAAAATAGTTCAACTCAATGGTTTAACAACTAATTCCATCGATCGAGCATAGCCTTAAGTCTTTTCAAGCATAACCTACTTAAAGACATCCATTTCACTTGAAGCCGCGTCAAAAGACGTAATATATGGGGCGGTATAAACCCCGCTTAAGTTTAATACGGCTAAGTTTGTAACGATGTAAGACGCAACCTGTTCCACACGACAGCTGATTTCCCTGTTCTTGAACGATTATATTCTCACTAGTGAATTGGGGTGAAATGATATTATGTGCCATTTTAAATATTGAGTGACAAACCATTTGATTTTACTGGCAGATAAATAGGAGATTGTGAATAGTTTCTACTAATCGTTTCTTATCTGGAGACCGTAAATGTTTATGCTTCTATCTTGGGATAACTATTGACCGATACGCTTAACAATCAATGTGTAACGATCATAGCTTGGCAGATCAGTGGATAGCCACTCTATCCTTAGAGCGTAAATACACATGCCTGTAAATTGGCCATAATGTTTTCTGATTAGTGAATGTCACAATGACATGCAAGCTACATGAACACTTTTATGCAAGTTATAGGCATATGTATTTTCGGTCTTCGTCGTATGTTTTATCTCTAAATCTCTACCTTTTGGTTAATACGAAATAGGTCAACCGTTCCTATCCTTGTGCCTTGAATCGCACAATGATCACCTTTCTATTACTTTTATATATATATATATATATATATATATATATATATATATATATATGTATTTATTATAGGAAATATATGTGTATGTTTATTTTAACTATTCTTCAATTTTGATTTTATAATTTTTTTTTATGCACCTGCCATGTTATCTCTCCACCACCCTTGGTTGACTGGTAGAGAATGCCTCAGGCATTAAGTCCGCCTATGTACCTGTATGTTGCATGAAGTTTTAATAAATAAATAAATAAATGACGCATGACTCATCTGGATTTTATGACAAACTTCGTATCTGACACTTGACAGCTAGGATTACTTTACTTAAATGGGGATCAGACACTACCCTTTGGTGCTAAAATCCGACCCAAACTTAATCGGGAAAGGTCCTAATCGTAGAAATTCTTCTTTACGATCAAATTGATGACATCGCGTTTACTAGGATTTTCCTAATAGTCTTGGCCTTTCTTCAATTTGTGAGGATTATTAACAATTAGTTTTGACCTTTAGGAGTTGTTTAGTGGGTCATTTTAATGTCTAGAATTTCTGATAAAGAAAAGGTTCCATTTGAATCCATCTGGAACCTGAAACACTACAAATCAAGATAAGTTAGACCAACCATCTTATAGATAAGCAAAATTTCACACATCTTTAATGGGGTACTGTGTTAAATTCTATAACAAAATACCTTGTGGTGTAGTTGAACTAAATGAAAGAAAAAAAACTTTTACACTTTGTAATCGAGTATATTAAAAATTAGATAGGATGCTCCATAGAGCAATCTTTAGTGTAGATAAGATCAAATTGCTTGATTTATATATTCATATTTTTTTTTAAGAAATTGTCTCACATACTGTACTGTTACTGTACCGTTGTTGTTGAATCAGGTAATTTACCTATCTTTGCAATATTTTTAAGTATGTGAGAACCATGTTTCTATTCATCAAATTTACCTGTTAGTGCTTGTAATACTTATACGTAGTATAGTAGTGTTATACTGGGTGCATCTTCCTTACGTATATGAATTAATGTATGTAAGAATGTAAATATCTTAAAACACTTTTTTTTAAGAATAATTGTGCAGTTTCTTGTCCGTTCTTCTCCATAACAATCTACCTTTACGAATAGACGGTAGTACCAATTATAATATATTTTTATTTAAATATTACAAGGAAAAGTTAAAGGCATACGGCATTACTGGTAATTCACTAGCTTGGTTGAAATCTTACTTAGAGAACCGTTTCTACTTTGTTGCAGTTAATGGCTTCCAATCTGGTAATTGTGCGACTACATCGGGCGTTCCACAGGGCTCTCATATCGGCCAAATACTATATAATGTCTTTGTCAATGATATACTTGAATGCTTTTGTTTCTGCGAATGTTTCATGTATGCCGATGACCTCAAATTTAGTAAAATAATTGAGTCAAACGATGATTTTGAGTTATTACAGAATGATCTGGATAAGCTAATCGACTGGTGTGTTAACAATAACATGGACTTAAACATTAATAAATGTTTTCACATTAAGTTTTCTAGAAAGAAGCTCTTGGTGCCGTCTGTGTATTACGTTGGTACCCACGTCATCCAGGAAGTAGAACAAATCAGAGATTTGGGTGTAGTATTTGATAAAAAGCTTACGTTTATACCTCACTTGGAGAGCATTATCAAGCGAGCCTCTAGAATGTTGGGCTTTGTTATTAGAAACGTGGTTGGTTTTCGAAGGAATAAGACTAAGATTTTATTGTACAACTGTTACGTTCGTAGTGTTTTGGAGTACTGTAGCACTGTTTGGAGGCCGCATTATGCTACACATAAGTTGAGATTGCAGTGTATTCAGAAGAGGTTCCTCTGGCATTTGGCATATTCCTGCGGAATTGCCAAAAAGAAGCCATCGTACGTGGCTAGGTTATCGCATTTTAGGATAGACTCTTTAGAGAAACGTAGAAATATCATATATAGATTCAAGTTTCTTAATTAAAATCTTGCGTAACAAAATAGACTGTCCTCAGTTATTAGGCAGGATCAGGTTCCGAGCTCCAGCTAGACAGCCCCGTGCTCCTATCACTCCTTTTTACCCTCCACAACGTAGAACCGTCCTCGGTGACAATTCGGCCATTCCTCGGCTGTGTAAACTATTAAATAGTTGCGATTTAGTAGACGTACATGCGGACTCACTTACCAAGTTCCGAAATTTGACACATGATGTTATGTAGTCTAATTTATGGTTGTAAATTTTAATTTTATAGTGTAAGATGTTTTAGATATCATTTTATCACATTTTTTATTTTTTTTTAGTTTATTAAGTTGTTTCTGAATGTTTGTTCAATACTTTAGCATATGTGGTGATTACCTGTAAAAAATTGTGACACTCAACTATAGTTTTAAGTGAATAATAACTGTAATATTCTTAGTGTTAACAATTGTTGGTGAGCCTAAATAAATAAATAAATAGTGTCGCTTATTGGTCTAATTGAAATAAAGAATTTGACTTTGACTTTGGTTACCGTTCGTAGACCATGGATACACTACACACTTCTCCACAATGTCATATGCCTTTGCATTACTTTGATGTAAGGTTTCCCTGTTAATATAATAAAAAGACGATAACTTTCTCGTCATAAAACTTTATAATTAAAGCAGTAAACATAAATTACTCAGGTGTGTAGACTATTTTACATAAGAATAAATCTTTAAAATACTGAGAAAGAACTAAGTTTAAACTAAAATCTGTACTCTTCAAACAAAACTTAATTAATAGTTCGGAATGGTTTCGAAGTATATATCGAACTCATTTATAATGCTCAAGGCCCATTAAACAACTTAAGTAAGTTTCAAGCAGACACGAAGGTAAGTTGAATGTTTAAAAAAGGTAAGCACAGATAAGTCGTTTACTTAGCTCTCTTAAATGGATTTAAAAACGGGCTCTGTTAACTTAACTATGTTCTTTATACAATCAAATCTTTTAGTAGATAAAATAAAGTAAGGTCACTTGCTACTGTATCTACGTTGGCAACGTATTATAATGCCAATTATTATGAACAATAACTGAAGTTCATTTAGTAAACAAAATACCTAATCAAATATGTAGCTTGGTACATTCTTACCGGTGGTACGAAACGAATAAAGTACGCACAAACCCGGCTGCTCTGTCGTTTCAACAAATTTTAGTAACGTGACAGATGATTGAGGATTACATAACCGCTCCACATAACTTGACGTTGATAGATTGAAGGATCCCTTCCTTCCATAGTCAATATTAAAAAACTTGAATGCCCGATTATCAATAAATCACCTACCGTTGTTTCACCTTTTTGTTTAGGTTGACAAATGCTCATGCTGCCTAGCGAGCAATAGAGCGTACCCAAGACATTTGTGACAAGACATGATAAATTATGTCATGTCTTACAATTTGTCATAAATGCTAGCACGGGTCAAACATGTGACATATTTTAAAGGCGCAGCATGCCTTTCTTGTTGCTGCCCGGCGAGCACGGCCTACTGTGAAATGGCTTGAGTCACACATTTCATCGCAGTTTGGGCGATAACGCCATTTTGTCCTAAATAATAGCACCGACGGCGTGAGAAAATTTCCTGACGTTTGTTTGGGACTCATCGGGTCTTAATGCTAATACGGGCGCACCCATTTTGTCACATTTTGACAGATGATTTAGAAAAATTTATCACTTCGTTCGGAGGTGGTGATAAAATATTATAGTTGAAAATAAATATATTTGCCTTCTAATTACTGCACCAAATGGCAATAAATTCATTTTGTGTGTATGGTGATCAATGCTTATTAATTAATTGAAATGTTACAGGATTATTAATTAATTTTATATTATAACTTTTTCATAATTGTAATTTTTTTGATTGTTGTTCTTATTTTTATTTTGTTTTTTTTTTTTAATATTTATTTTCTTTTATACCATATTCTTCTTACTTTCTACATTTTTAAATGTTTCTTAAATAAAATCCCCAAAAAACATTTAAAATATAAAAAATAGGGGCCCACCGGTATTGGTCCAAGCTATTATATTTTTTAGTAATTATTAAAATTTTCACAATAATTATATCTTTCTAACAAACACATAATATGTTATCAAACAAACAAAGAAAAATAAAGTGTGCATAAGTCTATGGTCTAGGGTTAAATATTAATTTATTCCCAACAAAATTAAAAAGTTGTTTAGCTGTATGAACGGCATACTTTTTTACGTATTATTTTATTTGGTCGTCTATTCAAATTATGTCGCACTATGAAGTCAACAACAAGAAAAGCAAGTCGCGACTGCAAACTATGTCACATGGTTGTCCCGTGCTAGCATTTAAGACAAATTGTAAGACATGACATATTTTATCATAACTTGTCATGACCGTAGTTCAAGTCGAAAACCAATGTAAAAAAACAAAAAATAACTTATAATTCATGTTGGGATGCTGCTAACATGGGGTGGCAAAGGGGGGGGAGGGAGGGGCAAATTTTGGTTATTTTTTGCCTAGGACATACCGTTTTCGAGATATCATTTTGGAAATATAGAGCGTTTTATGCAAAATAAAATAAGACACGGAGGCCCATAATTCGGAAACAGTGCGTCGTAGGGCTATGCTTCTCAGAACATAAATGGTTTTTATGGCCAAGGTTAAACCGAAACTGCAATAAAATTGGAAAATTTCCGAAAAAGAAAAAAATTAACGTCAAGAAGTTATGCCACAAGTCAAGAAAATATCTCACGCCGCCGTGCTAGCATTTAAGACAAAATGAGTTTATCGCCCAAACTGTGATTAAAAGTGTGACTTAAGCGATTTCACAGTAGGCCATGCTCGCCGGGCTGCACCACCAAGGGGAGATAGTGCAGTTATGAGGGACTCCAACCCACTAAAAATCCACGGTGTCCTCCTGTGCCACCATGGCGGGAACACGGGCACGCGTTAGCACTCACCGCGAACCCGCCGCGGCTGTCTGTTACCGGATCCTCCTCTAGGGAGTACCCCTCATCACCGGCGCACCATAACACACTGTACACCGTGACCACCCCAGGTACCAAAGCAGCACATGATAACCCCGTGTATGGCACCTTGGTCCCGTTGTGACGGGTCAAGGTCAATGACCCCGACACCTACCATTTTTTGGCCGTAGGGCATAGAGAGAGAGACCAAAGAGAGCGCTATACCAGCATTTCTCCTCTGCAGCCACACCGCGTCCGTCATCAGACGGTGGCGACCCCGTCCAGGCAGCAGAAGGCAAGGAGAGCGGCGCACCGCAAAACCGGCACTTATCCCTCGCCGCGGCCTGCAACCCTCAGCAACGATATCTAATGTTTGGCTCCAAAACTCAAAGGCGCAATCAACCAATCATATGATAGTCACTTCTACTCACACAGTCCTTTAGTAGGAAGGCGCCATATGATTGATAGTCACTCCTTTAGTAGGAAGGCGTAATATGATTGATAGTCACTCCTTTAGTAGGAAGGTGCAATATGATTGATAGTCACTCCTTTAGTAGGAAGGCGTAATATGATTGATAGTCACTCCTTTAGTAGGAAGGTGCAATATGATTGATAGTCACTCCTTTAGTAGGAAGGTGCAATATGATTGATAGTCACTCCTTTAGTAGGAAGGCACTATATGATTGATAGTCACTCCTTTAGTAGGAAGGCGCAATATGATTGATAGTCACTCCTTTAGTAGGAAGGCGCAATATGATTGATAGTCACTCCTTTAGTAGGAAGGCGTAATATGATTGATAGTCACTCCTTTAGTAGGAAGGCGCAATATGATTGATAGTCACTCCTTTAGTAAGAAGGCGCAATATGATTGATAGTCACTCTTTTAGAAGGAAGGCGCAATATGATTGATAGTCACTCCCTTAGTAGGAAGGCGTTATATGATTGATAGTCACTCCTTTAGTAGGAAGGCGCAATATGATTGATAGTCACTCCTTTAGTAGGAAGGCGTAATATGATTGATAGTCACTCCTTTAGTAGGAAGGCGCAATATGATTGATAGTCACTCCTTTAGTAAGAAGGTGCAATATGATTGATAGTCACTCTTTTAGAAGGAAGGCGCAATATGATTGATAGTCACTCCTTTAGTAGGAAGGCGTTATATGATTGATAGTCACTCCTTTAGTAGGAAGGCGCAATATGATTGATAGTCACTCCTTTAGTAGGAAGGCGCAATATGATTGATAGTCACTCCTTTCTAACCATAATCAACTTCACACAGTCCAGCTTTCTGAATTTATACTATACTAGCATCTGCCAGCGGATTCGCCCGCGTGAATGTCGAAAATAATACCAAGGGACCATATTCCCGGGATAAAATATATGTGTTATTACAGACTAGAATTTATCTCTGTGCTAAATTTCAGCCAGTTCAGTCCAGCCGTTTCAGCGTGAAAAATTAACAAACATACACACAAACTTTCGCATTTATAATAATAATTATGTGTGATTAGTGTGTTATGTAAGATTAGTAGGATTAGAAGTGACTTTCCTTTTACATATGCGTCTTGCCCGGGCGTCCGTCCTATGAGTCAAGTATGAAACATTAAATTTGTGAGGTACAGGTAAGCTTGCGGTAAATTAAATTAACTCCAAGTTTACCTATTAGTACATAAGTAAGGGGTTAATCTAAGATAAGGAGTCGTAACAACAGTAATTAGGTTTGTAGATATGTGTTAGTACTCTGTTACAGTTTTGGTTTAGGTACGTAAAATAATTCTATCAACAAAATAAATTAATCTAAGACGCAATATGGGTGTACATATCTGCGTAATCTTCAAGGAATCCAAGCGTGTGTTATGGATCAATCCATCTTGTTTTACATGTATAAGGGCCGGGTAGGTTTTTACGAGACAGGGCTGAGAACCTTTTGTAATTAAAGTATGGATCCGTCGCCGAGACCATGAAAGCCGATTTTTCGGCGAAAGCTCAGAAGGAATTCGGTAAATTTCTTTCCGTATTATTCCGTCGTTATGATCCACAATAAAGTACAGTACCTTCCAAAGACCTTATACGTATTTCTTACAACGAAGTATAAGGTATTTGGTACCTTCACACAAATGTTACTTTCTTTGGTAACATGTGTCAGCAATCAGTCATCGACATTGATCCGCAGATTCGAAGTTTGCCCGGAGAGAAAACAAGAATTTTTTAAACTGCGCGAAGAGTACCATCAGCTTGTTAAACACAAATTATTTTTTTTTTTAATCCGCTCCAGGGTCAAAAAACACATTTACACATGTTCTGCTTTTACCTGTCACTTTTTTCTAATGTCAACATGGGGTGCCATAATTTCATTACTTGGATTGAACCGCTTTTATGAAAAAACATCAAAAGCTCTCTAAGCATTCAGGCGTCGTTTCAAGTTGGTAAAATCAAGGACAGTTTTTAGGCTCAGGTATAAAGCCCCATCCGTGATTCGGTTTTCTCAGAAAAGGTTGCCAATAGAAATCAATAAGAAAAGTTGGAAAAGATTCTATGGAAGTCAAGGAACGTCAACAAAAAGAACCTTAACTCCATTCATTCCAAACGTTTCAATGGTCTCTCAATAGAGTAGTTGACAGAAAAAAAAAAAAATTCTTTCTTTCTTTAAAAAACAACTCATTTGTCTAAATCTGGCGAATAGTTTAGGAGCTGCGATGAACATGTAATACACAAACATGCACTCGACGATCATACAGTTCCAGTACTCGGGTAAGATGTCACCTTTCTATATTTTAGCTGATTTGGTTTAAAAACCGGCCAAGTGCGAGTCGGACTCGCGCACGAAGGGTTTCCGTACCATTATCGCAAAAAACGGCAGAAAAATCACGTTTGTTGTATGGGAGCCCCACTTAAATATTTATTTTATTCTGTTTTTAGTATTTGTTGTTATAGCGGCAACAGAAATACATCATCTGTGAAACTTCAATTGCCTAGCTATCACGGTTCATGAGATACAGTCTGGTGACAGACGGACAGACTGACAGACAGACAGACAGACGGATCGCGGAGTCTTAGTAATAGGGACCGTTTATACCCTTTGGGTACGGAACCTCTTAGGGTTCCGTACCCAAAGTACCGTAGTAAAGATCGGAAATAAAATCTTGTAAAAATGATTGACGTAGTTTTGCCTTGTTCAAAAATCGTCACCACTGCGTCGTTTTTTTGTTAAAAGACCATTGTTTCTAAAGCGTAGTCATTCAACATTGCTCGAATTCAAATCAAAAGTGTAATCGAAAAAAGCTTTGGTAGCCTACGATATACATACAGTACAGTACCCTAATCTGAGATAAAATGTCGAATGAATTCAGTAAATATGTATGATATTACAGGAAAACACAACATGGAAAAAAATTAATAACACATTTAAAAAAGGAATATTAAGATTTATCGCAAGTCAAACCATAGTCATCACAGTTCAAAGTGACCCGTTTCAAAAACACCAGTTTCATATGGAACCAATAATATGTATTTCTTATGGTTTTTTATACTTAAGGTTGAACTAGTCGACGGCACGAACTATTTTGTGCGCGGGGTTAAAATGTATGTTATCTTATCAAACGACACGTGCGAAAGAAATAGATGCTGTGATGGGAAAAACTCCATATATAATAGACTTTTCCATTATTTTTCTGTTCATTTTTATACATTAGAGAAAATACATAATTGGTTTAACGGCTTTTAACGGTTTTAAAAAGTTGTGTTGTCCAGGTTTAAGCTACTCCTGAAGCACCTACTAGAACATTTTATCCCTAGTTTCTATTTCAGTCAAGAGAAAAGAGGTTTTAAGTCTAACGGATTCAACTACATATAAAATGAAATGAAAAAAGTTAGCAGGCACTACATAGTGAGCGCGAGTGTTTGCATAAAACCGCTGAGCTGCCGGCCGGATCCGGAGTGTGTGCACTTTGACTTCGTCGTGTAACTTAGGCCCCTTGAGACTGCAGTTTCACTTAATACCGTGTTCTATTATACCCGCGACGAAAAAATAAGTTCGATTTGATCATTTATGTTAGAGATCACGGCATACTTATATTCGGAGGGTCTACCCTTTATAGCAGAACTTTTTATGTCATAATATTATTTTGCATAACGTTTGGGAAACACTTATTACCATACATTCAAAAGTCATAATTTTGTAAGTCTGAATTATCTTTAGGCATAAACATATTCATAATAATTAAAAAGTAGAACCATCATATCGCAGAAAGTTCACAGTCAGAATCGTCTTTTAGCATACATTTCATATCGATAGTCATTAAAAGGCAGAAATATCATATCTCAGAAAGTTTACAGTTAGAACAAGCATACAGCAAGCATCCAGCATGCCGCATACAACATGCATGCAGCATGCAATCGAGCATGCAACATGCAGCAGGCTGGTTTCTGTCACAGCTCCGGCGCTGCAGAGCCCCGGCCCACAGAGCGGCCGAGGTCGGCCAAAAACCAATTTGGAAAGTTGAAGATAGGTCAAAAAAAGTTATGGCTAATATTATTTGAATAGTTGCTTTATCAAAATCCGCTAAATATGAAGATAGGTTTATGACAAAACGTAAGATTAACAACAGTTCAAACATTCTACAATCTGTTGACTAGAATACGTTCAGTAAAAATTTCAGTTCTCTGTTGCTTTTTAATTTCAAAACGACAAAAGTCACTTAAGTTCTGAAACATGGATTCTGTAGCTCAAGGTATCTTTTTTACTATAATACTATACATTTTTGAATAAATCTTTTTGTTAATATGATAATAGTGAAGTTTCTTTTTGTTAATGTATTTTATGGTGTACAATAAAGCATATAATAAACAAATAAATAATAGTGGTGAACTAAATAAAATTTATTTTACGAGAGTAAAAGTTATAACAATTCGTTAATCTTTGCAATAAAACCAATTGGAGAATATACCTTAAACCTTCTTTTATTAAGATTTTATAAAAAAAACTTGCTGAAATCTGCTAATCTTGGCGTAATTATTATTTTCAATCGTGGGGCGCGTACTAATTTTTACTCGTCGTGAACTGGCAGACTTGCCCCCAGTTTCCCAGCTCAAAATTATCGGAGAATTAATGTGACAAATTGTCAAGCACGCGTTATCTGCTGTGATTGGTTGAATGAATTTTCAACAGCCAATCACGGCAGATAACGCGTACGTTGGGATTCAAAGTTGGGATTGTAAGAGAAAACACTTAATTAGATTGAAAAACTAGTTGCCCCCCTGACCAACAAAATGCCTTGAGAATGAGAGAGGTATTTCAGATTTTTATCTATAATATAAAAATGAATCGCAAAATGTGTTGGTAAGCGCATAACTCAACAACGCCTGGACCAATTTGGACAATTTTTTTTTTTTAATTATTCGTTGAAGTTCAAAGATGGTTTTTACGGGGAGAAAAATTCTAATAATTGCCGGAAAAAAATAAAAACAGCCCTTTTCTTTTTCCCATACAAAAGTTTTCTAACTAAAACGTAGAGTCAATTTGAGCTTTATTGCTATTTTTTGCTTTGTGTAGGGTAGTGTAGGGTAGGGTAGTGTAGGGTAGGGTAGTGTAGTGTAGGGTAGGGTAGTGTAAGGTAGGGTAGGGTAGTGTAGGGTAGGGTTGTGTAAGGTAGGGTAGGGTAGGGTAGGGTAGTGTAGGGTAGGGTAGTGTAGCGTAGGCTAGGGTAGGGTAGTGTAGGATAGGGTAGTGTAGGATAGGGTAGTGTAGGGTAGGGTAGTGTAGTGTAGGGTAATGTAGGGCAGGGTAGTGTAGGGTCGGGTAGGGTAGGTAGTGTAAGGTAGGGTAGATAAATGTTTGGTGTTTTTATGGCAAAACAAAGTTTGCCGGGTCAGCTAGTAACAATATAAAAATAGATTTATTCTTCGTTCGGCCCACTGATTTTCGGCCCAAATGCCAAAATCCTGTTTCGTCCCAAACAATATGCTTCCTTCGTCCCAAAATATAATAAAAATAAGATATTTAAATTCTGCGCGCAGAAAGGAAATACGCTGAGTGGCTGCAACAATCTGAAATATTCCCATTTTACACTTTTCCCTGCTGGACCTGGTCGTCCTTGTTCTAGTTTTGATTCAAGAAAGATCGAAACGTAAAAAATGGGAACAGCAGACTATAGTATCTTTTTGAATTATAAATTATTGATTATGTATTGCCACTCCACTGTGCCATATTATTTGTATATGTGAATTATTTAATTATATTTTATGTGACACAGTTGTCAACATTGTTATATTTCACAATTAATATGTTAATTAATGACATTGGTATCTGTATCGTTTTAATGAACTATAAATAAAAAAAATAAAAAAAAATGCTTGTTGATATAAAGAAATTTTTGTTGTGTCTCAAAGTACAAAAAATTTAAGAGATTATACAAAATTTTACTAAGAATTCCTCAGATTGTCCCTTTGTGTTACTTAAACCACGCATGATTCTAAAGATGTGTCCCTCGCCACTTGAATGATTCTACGGTACGAATTCATTTGTTTCTCGTCTAAATTCTTAATACGTTTGACATCACGACAGTTATATATCTATCTATCTGTCTAAATATATAAAAGTGAAATTTCACTCGCTCATCACGATATAGCGAAAACAGTTTGACGTATAAAGATGAAATTGGGCAGAAAAGTTTCTCAAGTAACGTAAGTGAGCACTATGACAAGATTTTTGGACTTTCCATCCCCATGGGGATAAAAAGGGGTAGAAAGTTTGTTTGAAGAAGAAAAAATCTCGCTCCGTTGGCTAATATTCTTTAAACTTGGCACAAATAGCAATCTTAATAAATGATTAAGGTTGACATTAATCGTTTTCCAAAACTACCCCCTGGGGTAGTTTTACCCCATTCTGATTTGCACTTTTATTGAAATAAGTTCTTTTCAGAATCATTAATATTTGAAATTGTAGTACCAGATGTTCTTAATACAGTCGCAACCTAACTACGAAACGTAATCGCCTTCTTTTATATTATTCAATTATATTCATTTCGTAGCTTAAGTTATTCACAGATGTTTATTAATTTTTGGCTGGATTGTTTAGCCGTTGAGCAAAATAATAACTGACAAATGTTTACACTGTCTGAAGACGTCCACTCAAATCTGAGTGAGGCCGTCTTCAAGAGACCACCAGAATGATATAAATTTATTTCTCTTTAGATTATACCATTAAATTTATTGTATAAACTTTAAAAGAGACTGACTTCTGTGTTTGTTTTTGTATTTTCTTTTCCATGGCAGTAAAAATAAATAAAAAAAATATTTTATTCCTCAACGAGCAACACGCTGTTTTAACCGAGAGAAAGTATTAATTCCGGTGTGCGAAACCACTAAAACAGATTATAATAGATAAGCTTACTGAGAAAATATGTTACCAAAAGAACGGCAACTAAGTATTCCTGGAAAAAAAGCCACATAAATTTATTTATTAGAGTGCGCGAATTTTCCTCAAAGGATTCGCTTTCTGGGAAAATAGATAGAAATGGTAACCATAATCATCATGATGGCATATATTTCTTAATGAAAAATATTTTCAAATTAATTTAGATTGAATACTTTGTGCATTCACTTTCATATACTAGCAGAAATTGTAGATTCAAAGATATTACATAAATTGCAATGAAAAAATAAATTTTAAAGTCATCTTCTGAAAATAATGTAACACGGTAACGGGAGGACCGTTACCATGTTACATTATTTTCTTCCATTACCACTGACAACCGTTACATGCGTTATGCGTACAAGAAATTTGTTTAAGTTTAGTTTATTGGTACATAAAAAAAACAACAACACTGTATATAGCATAAGAAAACAGTGGGTTGTACTAGCAAGTTTAAAAATTTTGTCAGCTTGTTATCAATCTTTGGCATCTTTCATTTGTAATTTTAAGACTTAGGTAATTCTAATTATAGAGCCACGATATCCCTTTCTTAATTACAAACACTGTGTATTATTTCAGTTTCGAACTCGTTGTGAAATTTTGAAACTTCACAAGCCCGGTCCCCAGTGGCTGTCCGAATATTATTATGTGATCAAATTTACTCGCTTACAGGTTCAGGTCAATATCTTTTTAGATAATAGATCCTTTCAAGAGTTAGGAAACAATTGACAAGCAACAAAAATCATGGGAAAGGTAATGTATAGGGTGCTACGGTACAAATAGACGCCCGATTATAGGTATATATTCGTATGTCGTTAATTAATCATGGAGAGGATATTAATATTTTTCGTAAGTGATACCTACGTATTATATTTAGACATAGGAACCTACCTATTCCACATAAAGGAAGGATAGATGAGTAAAGACGTTGTGGTTCAGTAGCCTAAAACATAGTTACATCCTTATATTATATTGGTTTTGATCGGGTTATTGTTTTATTTTGTTTGTTCCGTTAGAACGGGGTTACATTGAGATCTGGGGCAACTTTGATTGATAACTTATTTTTTTAGGTTTCTTAAAGCTCCGTGGAAAAAGCAACGGTTTTCTTTTTTAAATTGTGACACTTACATGTCAGCCATGTTTTTCATCAACTTTAGCGCAAGAATACAGTTACTTTACTGCAAACAAAATTTTAAATTGTACAGTGAGAATTAATTAAAAATAAATTGTAAATTGGATTAGGGTTACTTTATATTGCAATGATAAAACCTAAGCGATATCAAAATAACAACATTTTATTTTAACGTTTATAGGCTCGTTTTTTTTCTCCTATATTGAGAAAAAAAATATTAGAGAATATAAAACTATAACTATAATATAAAACCCAAAGATGCTTTAAAATAAGTGTTGAAATATGGAATATTCGACTCTTATAACTAACTTTTTTATTTTTTTACTTTTTTTGTTTCCATACAGGGCTAGAAAATGATGAGACAAATTGATTTCATTTTTTATTTTGAACGTTCATCGTCAAACAGTGAAGTAATCGGTAGACTAAGTTTGTTTGGAAGAATTGTCGACTAGTGTAACCTTAAATAAAGTCGCCAACACTGCACTTTTTCATATTTTCAAAATATAATTGTAGTAGTTATGTCAATTTTAATTTCAAATTAATCAATTTAACCTCGTTTTACCTCGTTTTTAGGCATCATTTTTACTAAACCTATGTATTTTATCCATAGGTTTAGTAAAAATATAGTAGGTACCTTTGGAGGCAACTTTATACTCTATTTTTTATGATAACCCCGTCAACTTGTCTGTATTTATTACCGTAAACACCGATCCGATACGATCTATGCAAAGTACATAATACAAAAATATTATCCGAAATTCATGGCCGGTCCAGAAAAGTTTACAACATTAGTGTTTTAATTATTTTTTTTGTCTGTAATATCGTTACAAATAGAGTTAAAAAGACAAAGATACCTACTTTCTCAGTTATCATTAAATTGTCTTGAAATAAGATGCGAACTGCCTAAATAACTCTGTTAAAACGTAATTGGAGATCCCGTTTTCTATCTAATAAATACAATTAAATCGGTCGAATCCTATTTGATGCCGTCACTCGCACCCGACACTCAGCAATTCTATTTTAGCGACTCTGATTCAAAAATAGAATATAGACGTGAAAATAAAAAAGACAAGATAATGGCACATATTAAAAATAATGGCATAAAGAAAAACATGGCTTCAAATTAAATACGACAGTTATTTGTTTACGCTAAATGAAATGAATGGCCATATCATGGAAATAATAATTATATTATTTTCTAACGCCCTTTATAAGTTTTTCCACTAGATAAAAATGTGTTTCAAAATGCAAGTTTCGCATTTTTAAATATTTAAATAAACAGTCAGACGATTTATTATTTAGAAACCAATCTGGGTCATTTGAGCTGGGCTGGGCTGTGTATGGAGCAGAATATTTAGACCACTGTAAGCCATTATTTAAGGCACTAAAAATTCTTCTACTTCCTTGCCTATATATTTTTGAGATTTGTATGTTTATTAAAAGGTATTCGCACATGTTCCCATTGTATGAGCACATTTCTAAAAGAGTGAAAAGCAGAAGCCCAAATAAATTACTTGCACCTAGCCAGAGACTACAATTGTATAGCAGGAATTCCAATTGCATGGCAATCAAAATATTTAACAATTTACCCCCATGCATCAGAGTGTTGCCTACTTATAAATTTAGGAAAACAATATTTGCCTGGCTTTTAGACAATTGTTTCTATTCAGTTAATGAATTTTTAAATTATAAATTTTGACATTACATTTTATTAATACTTATTTACACTTGTAAACTTGAATTTTTATTTTTTTAAGCATTTGACATTATATGATTATTAAATTTTGACATTATATGATTATTAAATTTTGACATTATTTTATTATTAGATTTTGACATTTCATTCTTAATTAACATTGTATAAAAATTTACTATTTGTATCTAAACTAATTTATAATATTGTACGCCTCAAACGTCGCGCGCACGCCATGTATGTGTAAGCTATTGTTGTTTCTATTGTATCTGCTTATTGACGCGCAATCTATGGGGGCATAAAGCCTCTTCTTAGCGTTTCCATGACAAACTACTTACTGGAATTATATTGTTGCGGCCTAGAACTTGGACACTTGATTTTATAAGTTAATTTTAATATTTCTACACCGGCAACGGTAGTGTATGTGAAACGTTTTAATATTAAGATCTTAATGTACCATATACTCAGAAATAAATATATCTTATCTTAATCTTATTTTCAGCATTCCAATAATTTTCTTTTCAACAAGATGGATATTTTTGACATCTAAAGACCCGCACGACTTCACAGGCCGATAGCTGATCTAGATGTTCTTCAGGGCTCTACCATGAACTGCAGGGTACTGCAAAAGAGCTACAGAATTCACAGACGAACCAAACATAGACTCCTATGCGATAAATTTATTTCTTTCTTGGCAAATCGGTTATTGCGAAAAATCATGATCTTCTTATCATGATTATTCGCAATAACCGATTTTTTATACTCGTTCTGACGGCAGCATTGTTAAGTTAATGGGAAATGGTCTGGGTCGGTCCAAAAAGGGTCAACTGACCGGCCTAAATCTAATTTCAATTTACAAGTCATTAACAGATAGAGTCAGCTGGGGTGTTGACTACACGTTGTTAACGGTCCAAAAAACCCTGAAAATATTTCATATTTTATATGGCCCAGTCTACACACAATACATTTTCGCATGAATAGGCTAGTCAACAAATGCTTTTTTGTTTAACTTTTTTGCAGCTTTTGTGTTCATTCATCTATCCAGTAATTGCCTGAATTTTTTATTCATATGTATGGTTAAATATTTTTTAAAGTTAAAGTGTCCGAAGTGCTTGCGCAAACCACACTACCCGATTTATTTTCATCCCTCTGAACAAATTATAAATATTGGTCGTATAGTTCTGATAGTTCAAAATTCATTTAGTAAATTTCCTCTTCTTTTTTAATCTTTTTTTAGATTTTATGAATCTTTGTTAATTTTTGAGACGTTTGCTAAAAACCGAAATCCCTTTTTATTTTTCGGTAAATTATTTTTAACTTTTGCAATTTTTGCGAGCGGATCTTTATTTTTTTCAAAAATCATCTACATGCTATACCAAATAGAATGACACCCTGTTTAAATTTGCTGAGACTGCTGAAAATAAATTGTATTTGTTGACTAGACATGAAATCTTTTTCCATGGCTCAGCTGTGCGGAGAAATAGTAAAAAAGTAATCAATTTAGGCATAAATGTATGCTACTTATGCTAATGTGAGCTACTTATTACAAAACCATCGTTCATTTTTCAACAATAGAATTTGCCACATTATTTCAATTACTTTGCTGCCGGGGGACCAGATACAATATTTACTGTTTCGGGGTCTGCCAACTGTTGTTAGAATATGCTATCTAAATACCATTCTAGTAAAGTTTTCTGGAGCGTGTCCTACTAGCAACTGCTGGCGGTTTTCAATTAACAGATTTTTTCCTTTTTCTATCTTTTATAAGAAATCCTTACCTAAATATTTAATCGTGAAGAAATCATTACATATGTAAACGGTAAGTAAACTTTCTATAAATAACTTAATTGGCGAGTATACGATCTTAGATAAAATAACACAAATCTATAATAGCAATAACTGGATAACACTTTAATGATTATTTGCTATGTTACATTTTATTTGACGAAACTGATCTAAAACGGAATGTATATATAGAAGATTATTTATATATGAAGGTACGTTTGTAGTTTGGTTTTAAAAACTATGACGGAACGTGAGAGAGAACGTGACCAATAAAGTTAGGTACTCTGTTTTTTGACAACAAAATAAATACAACATAAAAGTTAATAAATTCAACGTCACATTCACTAAAATAAAGAAAGTTATACAACAGTTAGACAAACTAAATGTCAACTTACAAATATCCAACACAACAAACAAAAAGAAAACAAAGAAATTCGCAAAAATTTAATTCAATGTCACATTCAGTAAAATCAAAAAGTCATTTAACAATTAAAGTAATATAAAACCAAATATACCGGATAGACGCACGGGATCTGCCAATGTGGCCTGGGGGAGGCTTATGTCCAGCAGTGGACGTCTTTAGGCTGAAATGATGACACCACACTGGCTTTACATGCGTGTGTTTGATAAGACGCTAGACGCGCACACCCGGTATTAATCTATCAAAACTAACATTATAAAGAGGTTTTGTTGATGTTTGTAAAAGTTAATCTCTGAAAGAACTGATCGGAATGCGAAAACATTCACTGATGGAAAGCTACTCTGTATCACTAATCCCAGAAAAGGTACTCCTGAAGGATAAGCCACGGGAGTGACGCCGCGTGAAAACCTAGCAACTGAAAAAAAAAAACCATCGTGACGTTTACGCGTATCTGTGACTTTTCCGACGCGAATACGCACGCAAGCTAGTTGCTAGTAGCAAGTTGACAAAAAATATCTATTTAGTCCGTCAGTTAGATTACCTAAATTTATTATACACGTATTTTTTTTGCCATGATACCTAAAGATTACGAAGATAAACTGCGTTGAAATATCGTGTGACTTTTTTTTTATTGGCGTCAAGCAAAGTGACCGGCTACTGCTACGACTAACCTTCGGAGACTAAGTTATATTATAGCCTCCAGCCAGGCACGAACAAGTTCTAAACCTAAGCGACAACGCTGAGGGTAGCGTGAGATATCACTGTGTGCTACAATTTATACTGACAAAGTGATGTAACAAGCCCGACTCCAGAACTTTGATGAGCTTTATCTTTGTAATTTTTTATTTATTTGTTAAAGCAAAAAATACGGATCCAAAATTATTTAATAATCTCACTGACGGACTAAATAGAATTATCATTTTTCTACCCAAGTACACCCCCAGGAAACATCCCTATAACACATGCTGCGGTGAAATACCGGCAGCTAAATAGACGGATCTCAAAGTCCTTGAAAACCGACCTCCGCCGCTTTAATACCGAAAGCATTAAAGATGCTATCGAGCGGAATAAGGGCTCCAAGGTCTTTGCAAGAGATCTGTCTATTGGGCAGAGCCAGCTCACAAAACTGAAGACCGATGATGGCAGGATTGTATCCACCAAACCGGAGCTTTTGAGGGAGATCGAGAGTTTCTATGGGCAGTTGTACACGTCAACCAGTAAACCCGTTGCGAATCTAGCAAACGACCCAAGAGCTAGATTGACCCGACACTATACTGAAGATATCCCGGACGTCAGCCTGTACGAGATTAGGATGGCTCTGAAACAGCTCAAAAACAACAAGGCGCCGGGTGACGACGGAATCACGGCTGAACTCCTGAAGGCGGGTGGAAAACCGGTCCTTAAGGCCCTTCAGAAGCTGTTTGATTCCGTCATACTCGAGGGCAAAACGCCACAGGCATGGTGCAGGGGTGTGGTGGTCCTCTTCTTCAAAAAGGGTGATAATGCCCGGCTGAAGAACTATAGGCCTATCTCACTTCTTAGCCATGTCTACAAGTTGTTTTCAAGAGTCATCACGAATCGTCTCGCGCGCAGGTTTGACGATTTCCAGCCTCCCGAACAAGCCGGATTCCGAAAAGGCTTTAGCACCGTAGACCACATACATACGCTGCGGCAGGTTATACAGAAGACCGAAGAGTATAACCTGCCTCTCTGCTTAGCGTTTGTGGACTACGAGAAAGCCTTCGATTCGATCGAGACTTGGGCTGTACTGCAGTCTCTCCAACGGTGCCAGATCGACTACCGGTACATTGAGGTGTTGAAGTGTTTGTACAGAAACGCCACCATGTCAGTCCGTCTTCAGGATCAGACCTCGAAACCAATATTTCTCCAGCGTGGCGTGAGACAGGGAGATGTCATTTCTCCGAAACTGTTCACTGCTGCGCTGGAGGATGTATTCAAGGTTCTGGACTGGAGGGGCCTAGGCATCAATGTTAATGGCGAGTACATCACTCATCTTCGGTTTGCCGACGACATAGTGGTCATGGCTGAGACCATGGAGAGCCTCAATACAATGCTCGATGACCTCAGTAGAGCTTCCGGAAGAGTGGGTCTTAAAATGAACATGGACAAAACCAAGGTGATGTTGAATGCCCATGTTACACCCACTCCTATCAAGGTTGGAGACTCTACACTCGAAGTTGTGGAAGATTATGTCTACCTGGGACAAACGATCCAGTTGGGTAGGGCCAACTTCGAGAGAGAGATAAACCGTAGAATCCGACTCGGCTGGGCAGCGTTCGGGAAGTTGCGCGGTGTCTTCTCGTCCAACTTACCGCAGTGTCTCAAGACAAAAGTTTATGACCAGTGTGTGTTGCCAGTGATGACATATGGCTCTGAGACGTGGTCGCTTACAATGGGCCTTATCAGAAAGCTTATAGTCACTCAAAGGGCAATGGAGAGGGCTATGCTCGGCATTTCCTTGCGTGATCGAATCAGAAATGTAGAGATCCGTAAGAGAACCAATGTTACCGACATAGCTCGAAGAATTGCCAAACTTAAGTGGCAGTGGGCAGGGCACATTGCTCGCAGAACGGATGGCCGATGGGGCAGAAAGGTTCTGGAGTGGCGACCGCGAACCGGAAGACGTTGCGTTGGAAGGCCTCCCACCAGGTGGACCGATGACCTCGTGAAGGTTGCGGGGATCCGCTGGTTGCGAGACGCACGGGACCGATCAATGTGGCGACGCTTGGGGGAGGCCTATGTCCAGCAGTGGACGTCTTTCGGCTGATATGATGAAGGATAGGCCACGGGAGTGACGCCGCGTGAAAAACTGGCAACTGAAAAAAAAAACCATCGTGACGTTTACGCGTATCTGTGACTTTTCCGACGCGAATACGCACGCAAGCTAGTTGCTAGTAGCAAGTTGACAAAAAATATCTATTTAGTCCGTCAGTTAGATTACCTAAATTTATTATACACGTATTTTTTTTGCCATGATACCTAAAGATTACGAAGATAAACTGCGTTGAAATATCGTGTGACTTTTTTTTTATTGGCGTCAAGCAAAGTGACCGGCTACTGCTACGACTAACCTTCGGAGACTAAGTTATATTATAGCCTCCAGCCAGGCACGAACAAGTTCTAAACCTAAGCGACAACGCTGAGGGTAGCGTGAGATATCACTGTGTGCTACAATTTATACTGACAAAGTGATGTAACAAGCCCGACTCCAGAACTTTGATGAGCTTTATCTTTGTAATTTTTTATTTATTTGTTAAAGCAAAAAATACGGATCCAAAATTATTTAATAATCTCACTGACGGACTAAATAGAATTATCATTTTTCTACCCAAGTACACCCCCAGGAAACATCCCTATAACACATGCTAAGAAGTTGTACTTTTGAAAAGCGCTGGTATGGAGAATACCTAATCTAAATAAGTTCTATGTCTGAGGACAGAACTTCGGCGCGGGTTTATACCTCGCTGGGGTCAATAATGAAAGTGTAAACCTTTTGACCAACCCATGGTCTGGTTTTGTCCTGAGTAATGATAACTGGCCTATTAAATGGCAGTCTTGGTGCACCAGTCAGCCTGTACGAGATTAGGATGGCTCTGAAACAGCTTAAAAACAACAAGGCGCCGGGTGACGACGGAATCACTGCTGAACTCCTGAAGGCGGGTGGAAAACCGGTCCTTAAGGCCCTTCAGAAGCTGTTTGATTCCGTCATACTCGAGGGTAAAACGCCACAGGCTTGGTGCATGGGTGTGGTGGTCCTCTTCTTCAAAAAGGGTGACAATGACCGGCTGAAGAACTATAGGCCCATCTCACTTCTTAGCCATGTCTACAAGTTGTTTTCAAGAGTCATCACGAATCGTCTCGCTCGCAGGTTTGACGATTTCCAGCCTCCCGAACAAGCCGGATTCCGAAAAGGCTTTAGCACCGTAGACCACATACATACGCTGCGGCAGGTTATACAGAAGACCGAAGAGTATAACCTGCCTCTCTGCTTAGCGTTTGTGGACTACGAGAAAGCCTTCGATTCGATCGAGACTTGGGCTGTACTGCAGTCTCTCCAACGGTGCCAGATCGACTACCGGTACATTGAGGTGTTGAAGTGTTTGTACAGAAACGCCACCATGTCAGTCCGTCTTCAGGATCAGACCTCGAAACCAATATTTCTCCAGCGTGGCGTGAGACAGGGAGATGTCATTTCTCCGAAACTGTTCACTGCTGCGCTGGAGGATGTATTCAAGGTTCTGGACTGGAGGGGCCTAGGCATCAATGTTAATGGCGAGTACATCACTCACCTTCGGTTTGCCGACGATATAGTGGTCATGGCTGAGACCATGGAGAGCCTCAATACAATGCTCGATGACCTCAGTAGAGCTTCCGAAAGAGTGGGTCTGAAAATGAACATGGACAAAACCAAGGTGAAGTTGAATGCCCATGTTACACCCACTCCTATCAAGGTTGGAGACTCTACACTCGAAGTTGTGGACGACTATGTCTACCTGGGACAAACGATCCAGTTGGGTAGGGCCAACTTCGAGAGAGAGATCAACCGTCGAATCCGACTCGGCTGGGCAGCGTTCGGTAAGTTGCGCGGTGTCTTCTCGTCCAACTTACCACAGTGTCTCAAGACAAAAGTCTATGACCAGTGTGTGTTGCCAGTGATGACATATGGGTCTGAGACGTGGTCGCTCACAATGGGCCTCATCAGAAAGCTTACAGTCACTCAAAGGGCAATGGAGAGGGCTATGCTCGGCGTTTCCTTGCGTGATCGAATCAGAAATGTAGAGATCCGTAAGAGAACCAATGTAACCGACATAGCTCGAAGAATTGCCAAACTTAAGTGGCAGTGGGCAGGGCACATTGCTCGCAGAACGGATGGCCGATGGGGCAGGAAGGTTCTGGAGTGGCGACCGCGAACCGGAAGACGTTGCGTTGGAAGGCCTCCCACCAGGTGGACCGATGACCTGGTGAAGGTTGCGGGGATCCGCTGGATGCGAGACGCACGGGACCGGTCAATGTGGCGACGCTTGGGGGAGGCCTATGTCCAGCAGTGGACGTCTTTCGGCTGATATGATGATGGTGCACCAATTCGTGTGAAAAAAGCGTCATGGTTGCTATTTGTCACTGGAGGATATAAAAGTTGCCCATTTTTAGGGTTCCTTAGTCAACAAGGAACCCTTATAGTTTCGCCATGTCCGTCCGTTCGTCCGCAGCTTTGCTCAGAGACTCTTAGTACAATAAAGCTATAATTTGGTATTGATATACATAATCACGCCGAAAAAGGTTATTTTTTAGTACCTCTTATACACGTAAAGCGAACATTTTTTTTCTAAACTGAACAGTTTGCGCGAGACACACTTCCAAAGTGGTAAAATGTGTGCCCCTCCCTGTAACTTCTAAAATAAGTGAATGATAAAACTAAAAAAAAAATATGATGTACATTACCATGTAAACTACCACCGAAAATTGGTTTGAACGATATCTAGTAAGTAGTTTTTTTTTAATACGTCATAAATCGTAAACCAAAATAAGTGAACATTCGGCACCACTATCAATTCATTCATTCATTTATTTATTCACAAACAATTAACATTGTGTCGAATATTGGTTACATAATTACAAGAAATGGTGAAAAATAACTGCTTTAAAATTTTTACATAAAGATTAATTAAATTATTGTAGCAAAATGTATATTGATTTAAAAATATTTACAAACAGATGCAATGTCATATTGATCTTACAAATATAAGTTGCAAACCATTATAGTGAATGATCATACAAATAATTAAAAAAAAAAGTCAAATTAATCAAATATGTCACAAACAATTAGCATATCAGTTCCATAAAATATATTTCACATGCAAGTATAATATCAAATTAATTAAATCTGACAAAAATACAATTACTAGAATATTGATTTATTCCAATATATCTCACAAGTCAAAGCAATCAATATGTCTCGAACAATTAGAATGTCAAAATAATCAATTAGTATGTCAAAATAATCAATTAGTATGTCAAATTAATCAATAAGTCATATGCATTATTAGAATGTCAAAATAATCCATTAGATGTCCCGAGCACTGTAATGTCAAATTAAATTTAAAAAAAATAAATGATAATATGTCACAAACAAATTAGAATGTCAAATTAATCCAATATTTATGTCACATACAATTATAATGTCAATTAATAAAAATATGTCTTAACCAATTACAATGTTTAATTAAATCAAATATATTTATAGTGTCAGAATACTTCATCTATAAGTTTATTTTCTTGACATAAAATCTGATATCGAGTAATAACATTTTTCCAACAAGAAGGCCTTTAACTTGGTTTTAAAAATGTGGAAGCTATAAATTAATAGTTTTAACTCCGTCGGTAACCCATTAAACAATTCCAATGCTTGGTATCTGGCGCAATGTTTAACTATGTTAAAATTTGGTGATATCGTGTGTTTTAAATCCTTCCTTCTTGTGCTTTCTCTTAACTTTCGTTCTTCTTGAGATTCATGCTGATGAATATACTTCGCAAAGTGACTTAGGATTACTAAAATGTATAAACTTGGTACTGTTAATATTTCTAGTTTTTTAAAGTGATCTTTGCATGAGTCTGTTTGTGAAATCCTGACTATTGTTCTAATGGCACGTTTCTGCAAGATGAACGCCTTCTGACAGTTATAACTATAGCTGTTACCCCAAAACATGATGCTGTATCTTAATCTAGATTCTACTAGCGCGTAATATACAGCCTTTAGTTGTTTTACATCCAAAATATCTCTGAGGCTCCTAAGTGCATAACATGCTGATGAAATAGAGGAGTCAATAGCAGCTAGCTCCTGTTTCCAGTTTAAAAGCCCGTCTATTAGAATCCCTAAGAATTTCACTTTATCTACTAATATTATCTTGTCTTCTTTGATTTGTACATCTAAACTTTCATTGTTACGGGTTGTGGTCTTAAATAAAATAATGTTAGTCTTACTTGTATTTAGTAAAAGATTATTGGCTGTAAACCAATCGCAAAGAATTTCTAGGGTTTTATTTACATTTTTGGTCAATTTGTTTAAGTCATTTTCACCAATAATTATATTTGTGTCATCTGCAAAGACAACAAGTTTTACGTCAGGCTTAAAGTGATGCATAAAGTTCAGCAAGTCATTTGTAAATATGATAAATAGTATCGGTCCTAAAATTGAGCCTTGAGGCACACCACGTTTTATATTTTTAATTTTAGACTTATATACGACTTCGTGATTACTATCATCGATGCTTTTTATTTCGACATACATCCGCCTATTTTGTAAGTACGATCTTAAAAGCTGTAAGGACTTGCCTCTGACACCATAATATTCAAGTTTAGTCAGTAACAACTCATAATCAATTGTGTCAAAAGCAGAACTAAGGTCGATGAAGAGTCCAGCCACTTTCATTTTGTCATTTAATTTAGCAATTATGTCATCTACAAGAGTGTTTATTGCATCTGAGCAACCGACTCCTTTTTGATAGCCAAATTGTCTTGAATTAATAATCTTATTTACATTCAAATGTACCATCAGTCTAGTTTTAATAACTTTTTCAAATACTTTTGATAAGGTTGGCAAAAGGGAAATGGGCCGGTAATTTTTTGGATCAGTCTTAAGGCCTTTTTTAAAAATAGGAATTACTTTAGCCAATTTAAACTGTTCTGGAAATACCGACTCTTCGATACATTTGTTGAAAAATTCAGAAAGAGGGAAGGCTAATGAGTCTATATTTTCCTTTAAAATCGAAATTGGTAGGTCATCAAAACCACAAGATTTTTTGTTGGCCATCTTACTTATTATTTTTGCGATCTCAGATGGAGTAGTCGGATCGAACGTTAAAACACTTTCAACTCTTTTTGTAGTTTCCGTCAGAAAAGATATTGCCCTTTCCTTTTCATTACTAGCTAGTGACGCGTTGAACACTAAACTGTCGATAAATTGATTTGCGACCTCCTGGGGATCAGATATCACTTTATTATTAACTTTCAAGATTAAATTTACACTTGTGCTTTTTGTTTTTGACTTATTTGTAATTTGGTTTACAAGCTTCCACGTCTCTTTGGTTATATTTTTAGCGTTATTTAAGTGATTTAGTGTGGCCTGTTTTTTGGCTTGCTGAATAACCCTCCTATAAATTCTAACATAGTTATTTTTATAATTTTTTAAACTGGCATTATTTAGCGTACCTGAACATAGTAACCTCTTCATCTTACTTGAAATTTTAACCCCTTTAGTTATCCACTTTACTGTTGTATTTTTATATAGCTTTATTCTAATTGACTTCTTTTTGTAACAGTCTTGAAAAACTTTTCCAAGACATTTTATAAAAGTATTTATTCCCATATTAGTCCAATTTTTATTGTTGATACTTTTCCTGAAGGCAATACAATTTTTTTCATTAAACATTCTTTTTTTAATAACTATAGTTTGTTGTGAGTTTTTTGGTTTAATATTAATTTTGTCAAGAATTACATTGCAGAATAGTCCACCATGGCCATCTGCTAATCCATTGTGATCAACAAAACACTGATCTATGTCATCGTCAGCAATATTTGTTATTAAGTTGTCTAAACACGAATGTGCGTTGTTCCGAATAAAAGTAGGAGTATTTATGAGGTACCGAAAATTATAACATGTCAGTATACTTAAAAATTCAGCAGATTTTTTACTCTCAACAAGTACGTCAATATTAAAGTCACCACATATAAAGCACTTCTTGTTGATAAAATGTTGCAACAAGTTTTCTAAACTAGATATAAAACATTCAAAATTTTTATCATAAGGACTTCTGTAGCAACAACAGAGAAATAATCCAGTTTCAAGATCTTTAACCCCACATATTTCGAAACTATCTGTTCTATACAATTTTTTTACAAAATCAATATTTTCACATTCCTTATTTATATGTGCTAAAATAAGACTACCTCCCCTTTTTTTGTTTGTCCTTGTGTTGTAAGACACTAAATTATAATTGGCAATATTAAACACACGAGCAGATTGTTGATTTAAAAAATGTTCTGTTAAACATAGGTAGTCTACAAGAATACCTGTAGTGTACCACTATCAATTAAACAAGGAAAAAAAAGATATCACCTATTTGTTCTTCATTGGGTGCCTTTCCTTTAGGATCGTATGGACTTCCTGGCGTAAAGAGGGTGGTGCGGCACTTGAAACAGCAGCAGGAGCAGAAGTCTTCTCGGATTTTGCTTGGTTTTTCTTTTTATGCCAGCAGCGATCAGATGGGTGACCTGGTTTCTTGCAGATTTCACAAAGCCTGGTCCTGCAGTCGCGAGAAATGTTTACTGGTTTGTTGCAACTGTAACAAAACAAAGTTATTGGAAGATCAAGCCTTGGTATTTTAGCACGAGGTTCATCTGATATTGCATCAGCAGGTCGTTTGATAGTTCGCCAATGTAGCAAAATCAGTTCGGCTTCGTGCGTCTCTCAGCTGTGATTATTTTACTGAATTTTCAACAATCAATAGCATCATCCAATGATGTGGGAGCGGGTATGTTTATCTTTAGTCAATTCGACTTCAATGAACTAGATCTTAGGACAGTTCTTCACCAAAGCGTAGATGACGAGAAAGAAGAACAGACGAGTACCTATCTATATGTCTATTTAACTATCTAGTGATCGCCTGCTTTAAAATGTTCAGTGCTACACCGAACCGACAAATATTATTTTGCTCAGACATTTTGATCAGGCTTCCACAATTTATTTCGAACGGCTGACAGCAATCAATTTTATTGAAACAAAATTATTTAACAGGACAGGAGCCATACTTAATTTGAATGCGAACTTTTTGTATAACCTAAGGCCGCGTTTCCACTGACGCGGAGCTGGGCGGAGACGTGCGGAAGCGACCAATCACAGACGAGACGAGTGGCGCGATGAGTCATTTCAACCATTGTAATTGGTCGCTTCCGCACGTCTCCGCCCAGCTCCGCGTCAGTGGAAACGCGGCCTAAAGGTCGGATATGTTACATACACGTATTTATAAGCTCAGAATAAAGTTGTTACCTACAAGTTCAAAAAGTAAAGATCAACTAATCTTTACTCGTGTTTGATTCGAGGGATTATAAAAAAGGGGAAAAAGGTTGGCCCTGCCCCAAGCCAAAACCCAAACACGTGCCTAGAGAAAACAATTTTTTAAAGTAACTTTCAAAAGCTCAGAGAAAACGAAAAAAAGTTGGATATAATTTAGATTAGATAACATAAAGTACCTAAACATTAATTTCCACCTAAAGCAATAAAATCTATTAATTAAAGACTGATAAGTTTCCGTCAAAATTTAAGTGGATTTCTCAATAACCTTAGGCCTGCTGGTCGAGCACTTCTCCGAAGAAAAATTAATACCGTAGCCTCATGTGAAATTACTGCGATTTATCTTAACTACATCATCTTCAAACTTAATTAAGCAATTCTTCTGCTCGGTATCCGTAGTTTTATTTTCGTAGTGCCAAGAAAAAGTACGTAGATACGGAAAAAAGAACATTAGATAAGTATGCAGAGTAGGTACACATTACTTAGGTAGTCACTACCTCTATCTAATTTAATATTATAAAAAGGAAAAATTGACCGTTTATATTAGTATAAAATGTAATCGCTGGCAGTAGGTATTAGAAAAATATTTCAGTAAAGACAGACATTATCGCTGAGGCTACTTTTTTAGAACCAAGCGAAGTCACTGATAGAAGCTAGTATCTACTCATTCAAATCGATATCTAGAGTCAAAATTTAATTAAACTTTACTAGAAGTAAGTGCTCGTTCACATAGAGGTCCGTTTTACAGGTCCGCTTTATCGTATACGTTTTATTTGGCGCTGACGTATGTAGTTGTATGAGCGAGTTCACACACATAACAGTGTTCCGAATTGATTTAACACATCGATCCGACAAAATATGTACGTACAGCTGTCCGGTTTACAGTACCGATTTATCCTATACGTTTTTATTCGGCAATGACGTAGGTATTTGTTTGTTTATAAGAGTTCACGCACACAACAGTATTAAAATATCCTTTTTATCGGACGTCCATCCTTATAGACAGTTGGTTGGTGTGAACATTACCTCCAGCAGTAGCAAACGGGACTGTAAATGGTGCCTGTGGACGATTCTCTTTTTCCGTGTTTACTGGTAAAAATGTATTTACTTTTTGATCCTGTAAATGTATTTTTTCCTGAATAAATTATTCGATTATTGTATTGTAATGCAATGTGAACATCACATCCAGTAGCGACGGATGCGTTAAAAACGATCCTGGAAATACGGATGTTCTATGTGAACGTATCCTAAGATTAATCGTCTTATTTGCGTTACTAAAGAGAGGTTAGATATTAATACCTACCCAATGAAAATATGATGAAATCCAAGGAGAAAACCAGCGAAGGATCAATTGTAATTGAGGCATCATTGAGATAAAGCCGATAAAATATATCTTAGCTAGATTGATTTCTTAGTAAAATACAGATTACTTTTAGTGTACCTACCTATACCTAGGTAATAATCTCAATGAAGTAACAAAGTAGAAAACTCATCATTTTAGGAAAGTGTTTTTTATTTACTTGGTAAACTACTTTTACCTTTGGCAAAAATAATGGTTTCAGAGAACGTAAGATCTTTTTCGTGTACCTATATCTAAGAAGCTTTACAATCTCAAGGACCATCCCAAACCCTTGGAAGAAAACTAAAGTAAAAAAATCAAAAGTGTTTTTACAAAATCTTTAGTTCCCCTACAGGCAAAGAACATAATATACTGAATATAAATATTATATATAATAAAATAAATCTACTTATAGAAACAAAAAATATACTCGTGCTTCAGTTGACCACTATGTTTTTAAGTGAAACAAATATCTGAGAATATCGAAGTGACCAAAAATTCAAAAACATGTGACAACTACTAAACCGCACTGGGCCCGCATGGTGGATAATAGCCCACTCCCTCTATGACAGGAGGCCTGTGTCCCAGCAGTGGGAACATTGAAACAAAAGGCTGATGATGTGATGTGTGATGTGATTACAAAATCTTCACCAATAAAAAGCAAGACTATTATTGAATGAAATAAGACATGTTGCTTAAGTTGCTCGAAGAACAGATGGCTGATTGCCCCCCATCAATGACGCTGTAAGACGTAGCGTCTGAAAGTCTTGCACAGGGTAGACCGATGAACAAATGCGTTGAGAATCGTGGGACTCAGCTGGACCCGAGAAGCACAGGACCGGTCGATATCGACAACGCTTGGCGGAGGCATGTGTACAGTAATGGTTGTCTTTAACACGTTCACTGCATTACGAGATATAATGGTTCTCGTACGAGTCTTCCAATCAGTGCGAAAGTGAAATTGTATGTCAATCCCGTTCCGGCGAATAAATTTTCTTTAGTTTATTTTAGACTAAGAGTTAAATGCCTAGGCCTAACATTCCTAAATACCCTGATTGTAGTATTTTTATCAATAAAAACGTACGAGAAATTATAGGTCTCGTAGCGACCAGATAGAAAATAATTGCATTTAGTGCGATACGAGACTCATTGGTTCTCAAGCCTGTTATCTGGGAAGTCTGTTCATTATTCTATTAGTTTTGTGTCAACTTTTGAAGAGGTCAACTACTTTTACTTGCTATCATAGATAAAAATACCCGGAAAAGGTCACGGAAATTTTTAGAACCACCATTTTCCAATTGTGACGATTACGATATGAGGAATGCTTTCATTCAAACTATAATTGAGAGACCAGAGGGCTGGCCTTTTTTTTTGGCCAAAGAATCAGCATTGCCATCCAACGTGGCAATGCTGCCAGCCTTCTGGGCACTGTTCCTGTTGACAGCGATGTGGACGAATTTTTTTACGCCCCGTAAATGTACATATCTTTATTCTTATTTTATTTCTAATATCAGTTTATAAATAATACTGTACTTATGTATTATATAAATTATAAATTATTCCAGCTTAGAAAAAAAAAAAAAACCTGTAATTGTGAAATTAATCGAAGTTTTCACCTTTTAAAAAGCAAAAAAATACTACTAAAGTCGTCTGTGAACACAAATAATCAAATAATAAATTAAAAGAAAAGACGTTGTACTGGATGCTATGTGAAAGTAAAACGAACGATGACTATTAGAGAGGCGGATAAAAAGTAAAACAAATGTATAGAAAGCAACAAAACGTGCTTAACATGTCTTAACGAAATCCATTCTTTTTTTTAATTTTTATTTGTCATTAATAAATTTAATGATGTAGTGATCATTCAATTTATTACTGTTTTTATCGATATTTAGACACAAGTGCTTTCCGCGATCTAAAACGTCTTGTAATTTTCTTACTTATCAATCACTTAGTATTCGTATCTATCAATTTTGTTCATTCTACAATACAAGATAAGTCACGGTAGGCCACACGGTTGGCACAGTGGTTGAGCGATCGGCTGCTGCGTTGCGCGTCGCGGGTTCACGGAACAAATATTTATATGGCGTAAATATAGTTATTCCGGTCGGATCGTTTGGTATGTGAGTTTATATCTAAATGCACCCACGACACTGGAGAAATTTCTAGTGTGGCGGGTCAACGTTTTAAAAGAAGAAGAATATACTCTGTACTTATTTAATGATTTATACTACGTCATCTTTAAACAATATTTTTGGTACCTAATAGGTTACCCACTGTTTACTGTTTAATTTTGAGGAGACAAAAATATTGATCATAATAACAACATATTTACTACTTAATAATTAAATTAAATTAAATTTATTTCAAATTCAGACAATTTTAGAGTCCATTCTTTGTTAGTACACAACCTTATAACTAATGTTAGTAATCAGTACATGACACAAAAACAAATGAATTTATAATAATAACAGGGATCCAAGTAGATACAAATTAAATAAGAAAGATACAATTTTAAATAACAATTAAAGTTGTCAAAAAGTAAAAATGTCACTGAATTTAAATGTCAAAAAAATTATTAAGATTTATAAAACTAGAATGACATAAAATTAAAATGTCAGAAATTTGAAAATTAAAATGTCCAATTATAAAATTTAATAAAACTAAAATTACACAAAATTTAAATGTCAGAAAATTTAAAAATCAACTATAAAATACAAATAAATATCCAATAATTATATTAAATACAGGTAAACTACTGTTATTATAACTTATAACTACTGGATTCAAACAAACAAATTACCTA
Source organism: Orthosia gothica (assembly GCA_949775005.1). Lineage (NCBI taxonomy): Eukaryota > Metazoa > Arthropoda > Insecta > Lepidoptera > Noctuidae > Orthosia > Orthosia gothica. Next base: position 18,328,919 of record OX459058.1, read on the forward strand.
CTTATATTCGTACGCCCCACTGGCATGTAGGCGCATACAATGTCTCAGTATGGGGCTGTCCCACCTGTCTGCTAGAGTTTTCTTAATACAATGTCAAAAATTCTGGCCTCTGTCTCAACCAGAATCATGCGCCAGGCAGAAACTTCTGAACTTTGTTGTACCATCTGGCCATGAAAGCAATGATTGCGTATTCCCATTAGCAACGCTCTACAGGTTCCAGATCTCTCTTGGAAAAATCGAAAGAGAAAGACCGTGCTCGTCAGATGATAGATAAATTAGAGATTTGGACAGTAAGCTTAGCTTTACGTTAATTCTCTGGGGACTGTCAGAGACGATTAATTAGCAGGCTCTGTTTTACTTTAATTGCGAAAGAAATACGGAAACATATCCATTCCCAAACCTTCAGGAATGTCAGGATACGACAAAGTAATGTAATCGAATTAATTCCATTCTTGTTTGATCTTGTAGCACTCATTTATATGTGCTACTCCTACTCAACTACTCATGTGTGCTATGTTGAAACAGATACAGTTAAAAGCTTTTGGATGTAACTGCCATATACAGGGGTTGTCTGATTGCGATTCTTAAAGAAGCCATACGTTTTGTGATGAGATATAGAACACCTTTTTAGGGCGCTTTATCTTACGGCCGATAGATTATTCGAATAGGCGGTTAAAGACGACACGTTTGGTCAAGACCCAACGGACCCGAAACCGATGAGAAATATAGCTAACTACATTTAACATTTTGTTTGTAAAAAGAAAATAAAGAATGCAAGCATCATACAGTCTGAAGACATCCGACTGCAAGAATAGAATCCGTTTAGAAATATAAAAATAGTGTTATAAAGAACTCGTTACAGGCTCGAGGTTTCCATTTTCCTTAGTAAATCATTGCTCTCTTATAAATGATAATGATCCGCCTATTGTGTCACCCAGTGTAATGTTTTCTTCATCTATACTTTCTGTAATTCTTATGATGTAAATAATAAAAAGTATTCTATTCTATTCTATACATGATTTTATTTCTGTAAGTTGGTTTGTACAAACACTTTTACATGTCGTTCATATTTTTTAAAACTAGATGAGGTCGGCGTTTCCTATCTGACTACTCTGAGAAGAAAAGCCGAATCAAACTCAGAGGTCACAGTCTCTTTTAAACTCCTGACAAAATCTTGGTTAGATCATGTGAAGACCATGTAGACTGATGTCTGAAATGATCTTTTGATTAAAGAACCAGCCAGATTAAGTGGACCTGTCCAGTCAGTGCACTCATTTTTTAATAACTGAGCAGCTCAACTCAGAATTTAAGGAGCTAAACGATTCGACGAACAATACCAAAGAAAGGATATTCGGGAAGGCCGTATAAACTACTCAAACTGCCAGACCATGATTAAAAACTAACTGAGATAAATTAAAACAAAAAAAGAATGAACCACATAGTCTTCACATTCACAATAGTTCAAATAAAATAATGTAATACTTTAAAAAGTAAATATTCTTGTCATTTCAAGACAACCAAAAAAGAAAAAAAAAACAAAAATAAAGAAAATTAAAAACAAAATTCACGGTGCAAAATATAAAAAATCTAAATTAATTGGAGCAGCTCAATCCCAAACCTTTTTGTCCTCAACGTAATATTTAATGGTATAAAACGATTTCTGGCAACTTACGTCTAATGAATGATTTGAATTTATTAAGACTTAGATCTTGTACATGGCTTGGAAGCTTATTATAAAAGCGTACTCATTGACATCTAAACGAGCCACCTATTTTCTTGAGCCTTGTTGTACTACAAATTTATGTTTGTTCCTAGCATTTATGTTATGGATATCACTATATTTTTTTAAACAATTTTATATTTTTATGGGCATATAAAGATTTTCATAAATATACAGTCATTACATTAATCTCCTCAAATTTCTCTCTAAGAGAGCTTCTCGGGCTTAACTTATAAATTGATCGAACAGCTCTTTTCTGCAAAACAAAGATAGTCTGGATGTCGGCGGCATTTCCCCACAACAGAATACCGTACGACATTACACTATGAAAATAGCTAAAGTATACTAAACGGGCTCTCTCTTTGCCAGTTAAATTCCCACCGCACTATTCCCAAACCACTGCAACTCCTGAAAGCCAGAATAAACAGTGGCGACCACCAGAAAAGCGCCGAGGCAAATGCCAGTTAAATTACGAATTTTTATAACAGCATATGCTGCGGAGCTTAGCTTCTTCGAAAATTTATCTATATGTGGGCCTCACTGAAGCTTAGCATCCAAATTTAAGCCTAAGAATACTGTGCTATTTTCAGGATTCAATTTTTTGCCCTTTATCAACACATCAGTTTTCACCTGCCTAAGATGAGGTAGGGTAAACTTAATGCATTTGGTTTTTTTTTCATTAAGAAGTAAATTGTTAAAATAATATTCATCATATCAGCCGAAAGACGTCCACTGCTGGACATAGGCCTCCCCCAAGCGTCGCCACATTGATCGGTCCCGTGCGTCTCGCAACCAGCGGATCCCCGCAACCTTCACGAGGTCATCGGTCCACCTGGTGGGAGGCCTTCCAACGCAACGTCTTCCGGTTCGCGGTCGCCACTCCAGAACCTTTCTGCCCCATCGGCCATCCGTTCTGCGAGCAATGTGCCCTGCCCACTGCCACTTAAGTTTGGCAATTCTTCGAGCTATGTCGGTAACATTGGTTCTCTTACGGATCTCTACATTTCTGATTCGATCACGCAAGGAAATGCCGAGCATAGCCCTCTCCATTGCCCTTTGAGTGACTGTAAGCTTTCTGATAAGGCCCATTGTAAGCGACCACGTCTCAGAGCCATATGTCATCACTGGCAACACACACTGGTCATAGACTTTTGTCTTGAGACACTGTGGTAAGTTGGACTAGAAGACACCGCGCAACTTCCCGAACGCTGCCCAGCCGAGTCGGATTCGACGGTTTATCTCTCTCTCGAAGTTGGCCCTACCCAACTGGATCGTTTGTCCCAGGTAGACATAATCTTCCACAACTTCGAGTGTAGAGTCTCCAACCTTGATAGGAGTGGGTGTAACATGGGCATTCAACATCACCTTGGTTTTGTCCATGTTCATTTTAAGACCCACTCTTCCGGAAGCTCTACTGAGGTCATTGAGCATTGTATTGAGGCTCGTACCGTATGGTGACGGACGTAAAGAATTTCACCATCCCATATCTTCCCGTGGGTGTCGTAAGAGGCGACTAAGGGAAAAACCAGAGAATGGGCAGCAGCGTTCTCTGTGCACTTTTATAACAAACTGCGATCGCCAACCCGCCTGCCAAGCGTGGCGATTACGGCAAACCCCCCCAAACCATGAACAGCACAGTAAAAAAACGGCCCCGAGTGCCCGGCAGCCCGTCTACCCTCGACTACGGTAGCGGTCGAGGCGATGACGTGGCAAGGGGTGCGAAGAATCTCCGGAGTGGACCCGGCTACCCCAATAAACACCGACGACTGGACCTGGCAACGTACAACACGCGAACACTCCGGACCGACGAGAAGATAGCCAAACTCGAGGAAGAATTGAGCAGGTTACGATGGAGTATTATAGGGTTATCTGAAGTCCGAAGAGAGGGCGAGGACACGATAATCCTCAAATCTGGTAACCTGCTCTATTTCCGAGAGGGTGACCGGCAGTCCCAGGGTGGTGTCGGGTTTATCGTCCACAAGTCCCTTGTGAACAACGTGGTGAAGATCGAGAGTGTGTCGACCAGGGTGGCGTACCTTATACTCAGAATATCCTCAAGATATTCGCTGAAGGTCATACAGGTTTACGCCCCAACCTCGGCACACCCCGACGACGAGGTAGAGACCATGTATGAGGATATCTCTAAAGCCATGCATGGTTTCAAAACTCACTTCACCGTTGTCATGGGGGACTTCAACGCAAAACTGGGCAAACGAGACGAGGATGAGCTGCAAGTGGGGCAATTTGGAGTTGGACGTCGGAACCACCGGGGTCACCTACTGGCCAGTTTTATGGAGAAGGAAGGCCTCTATATGATGAACTCCTTCTTCAGAAAGCGTGAGCACAGGAAGTGGACATGGCAAAGCCCCGATGGTGGAACTAAAAACGAGATCGACTTCATCACATCAACCAAGAAGCAAATGTTCAATGATGTCTCTGTGATCAATTCACTGAAAACCGGGAGCGATCACCGTATGGTAAGAGGCACATTGAACATTCATATCAAGCTTGAAAGGTCTCGACTGATGAAGTCCACGCTCCGTCCAGCACAGATCCAGATCCAAAACCCCGAGAGCTTTCAGCTCGAACTCCAGAATCGTTTCGAGTGCCTAGGGAGCTCCGTGGACGAATACAGTGATGGGTTCGTGGAAGCTGTCCATACGGTCGGGTCTAAGTTTTCAAGACCCGCCGTACATATAGAAATAAAAAGCTCTCTGATCCTACTCTCAAGCTAATGAAGGAAAGGCGTGAGATGATCCTGCAGTCTTCAGACGATGCGGTGAAATACCGGCAGCTAAATAGACGGATCTCAAAGTCCTTGAAAACCGACCTCCGCCGCTTTAATACCGAAAGCATTAAAGATGCTATCGAGCGGAATAAGGGCTCCAGGGTCTTTGCAAGAGATCTGTCTATTGGGCAGAGCCAGCTCACAAAACTGAAGACCGATGATGGCAGGATTGTATCCGCCAAACCGGAGCTTTTGAGAGAGATCGAGAGTTTCTATGGGCAGTTGTACACGTCAACCAGTAAACCCGTAGCGAATCTAGCAAACGACCCAAGAGCTAGATTGACCCGACACTATACCGAAGATATCCCGGACGTCAGCCTGTACGAGATTAGGATGGCTCTGAAACAGCTCAAAAACAACAAGGCGCCGGGTGACGACGGAATCACGGCTGAACTCCTGAAGGCGGGTGGAAAACCGGTCCTTAAGGCCCTTCAGAAGCTGTTTGATTCCGTCATACTCGAGGGCAAAACGCCACAGGCATGGTGCAGGGGTGTGGTGGTCCTCTTCTTCAAAAAGGGTGACAATGCCCGGCTGAAGAACTATAGGCCTATCTCACTTCTTAGCCATGTCTACAAGTTGTTTTCAAGAGTCATCACGAATCGTCTCGCGCGCAGGTTTGACGATTTCCAGCCTCCCGAACAAGCCGGATTCCGAAAAGGCTTTAGCACCGTAGACCACATACATACGCTGCGGCAGGTTATACAGAAGACCGAAGAGTATAACCTGCCTCTCTGCTTAGCGTTTGTGGACTACGAGAAAGCCTTCGATTCGATCGAGACTTGGGCTGTACTGCAGTCTCTCCAACGGTGCCAGATCGACTACCGGTACATTGAGGTGTTGAAGTGTTTGTACAGAAACGCCACCATGTCAGTCCGTCTTCAGGATCAGACCTCGAAACCAATATTTCTCCAGCGTGGCGTGAGACAGGGAGATGTCATTTCTCCGAAACTGTTCACTGCTGCGCTGGAGGATGTATTCAAGGTTCTGGACTGGAGGGGCCTAGGCATCAATGTTAATGGCGAGTACATCACTCATCTTCGGTTTGCCGACGACATAGTGGTCATGGCTGAGACCATGGAAAATAATATTAACTACTAAATATCCAATTAAGTGTAAGTATATAATATTAACTACTAAATATTCAATTAAGTGAGAGTGACTGAGTTTAAGTTATTGATTCATAGTTCGCACTCATTTGAAACTAAACTAAAAGCCTCAAAAAATGTCTGTACTCGGCAAATGCTATACCAAAATTTATGTCAGATAATAGAAAATAGATATCTACAAATAGAAACAACAGGGAATAAACTTTTAATTAATTTATTGATATAATATATACTGACTTTGCAAATATTAATGTGATATTATATTGACTTAATTTTGAATCATAATTTTTTGTGACTTACTAAGGTAAATGTATATTCAGGAACGCTACATACGGCGTAGAGTGTAGCTTTGGCGTGAAAACCCACATTCATTCCGCCCGCGCCACGCGCCATATGCCGCCACGCATCCATTAGTTATGAAAGCATTTACGAATAACAAGCATAATTACTACAGCTTCAGGTGATTTCTTGGAAGCTGCTTGAAGAGGGTACCACAACGTTCTACATTACAAGCCAATTAGCAGAACTTCTCTGAAAGTAAGATAATACCTAATACACTCTCCATTACGAGGGTTCATTACCAATAAACATGTACCTTAATATTATCTCATCAGAATGCAGCCGAATTACTTAACAACATATTATGTTATTTTGTAATAAGGTACAATATGTTATATTGTACCTATTAACTTGACATAATTTTTATTGAAATGCTCGCGCTTGACCACCATCTCACCTGATCGTAAGCGATGATGTGGTCAACGATGCAGCACGCTTACCTATAAGAAACCTAGAAGATTTTTGTGACATTTAATTAGATTAAATTGACTATATAATTCATTTCGGAGGACATCGCAGTGCAGGCTGGTGTCCGCCAGGGCTGTCTTCTTTCGCCCCTCCTTTTTATAATCATTCTCGACGGAGTCATGTTGCGCATTAACGAAAGCAGGCCTCGCGGGATAGAGTGGGGATTTACCAACGTCTTGGAAGACCTGGACTATGCTGATGATCTATGCCTGCTGAGTCATACACATGCCGACATGCAAGCGAAACAGGACGACCTGCGCCAGGAGGCGGCAGAAACTGGGCTCAAAATTAACACCCGGAAGACCCAGGAGATGCGTACAGGTGTGAGGAATTCTTCACCGATGTTAATCGGCACAGAGGTTGTGGAACGCGTCGAATTCACGTACCTAGGGAGTGTCGTGTCAGAGACTGGAGGAACTGAAGAGGATATTACTTCACGGATAGCCAAAGCGCAAGCTACCTTTGCACAGCTGAGACCTGTGTGGCAATCGTGGCAACTGACCCGAAGGGTTAAACTCAAAATCTTCGGGTCCAATTTCAAATCCGTGCTGCTCTACGGCTGCAAAACGTGGAAGGTAACAAAGGACATCTCACGCAAAATCCAGGTCTTTGTCAACCGATGTCTTCTTCGCATCCTCGGAATTTACTGGCCCGAGATCATCTCTAATGTAGAGCTGTTGGAAAGATGCCACGAGCCCCCGATCGCCCGCCAGATCAAGCGGCGCAAATGGTGTTGGATTGTTCACACGCTCGGGAGGGATTCCGATCACATTTCTGAACAGGCCTTAGATTGGAATCCTCGAGGTAAAAGGAAGCGAGGCCGTCCCCGTCAAACCTGGCGACGCACCGTATTGGCTGAAGCGACGAGTATCGGAATGGCGTGGAGCGAGGTGAAGCACGAAGCTCAAGACCGGTCTCGATGGAGGACTACTGTGGAAGCCCTCTGCCCCAGCTAGGGGTCATAGGATCTTAAGTAAGTCAAGACTATATAATTATTACTTGTGACATATATTTGGATCAATTTGGAATTATATTTATTTGTTTGATATATTTTGTATCAAAGTGACGTTATAATTATTGGTTTTGATATGCATTGGAATAATTTGAAATAATATATTTTTTATTTTAAGTATAATTTCAAGTTAATTCAATACCACTGTAACGGTTAGGGGCCAGGCAGGTAAATTAAACTCTCGAAGAGAGGGCGGATACAATAATTTATTTTAAGAAATAATTATATTGAATTTGAACAGTACCCAGCAAGAGACTGATGTGAGTCAATCCAAATATTTACACATTTATTACAAGTAATTACTTGTGACAAGTATTTGGATGTATTTGGAATTATATTTTTTATATATTTTGTATCAACTTGCCATTATAATTATTACTTTTGACATACATTTGATTCATTTGAAATTAATAAGTACCATTAATTTTTTTTGTAAGTAATATTGTATAAACTTGACTTTATAATTGTATCCTGTGGCATATATTACATCAATCTTGTTTTTTTTTGTATCATTTTTTATATGTTTAAAAAAAAAATACCACATTTTTATGTTGTGTTTGCTCTCGGCTCTAGTCTAGGTCAGAGGTGACAGAGACAAAGTCTACGATGGAGTGAGCTTACCCAGAAGAAGCCTGTTTATTCGAACTTTAAAGAGATTCGCGTTGTATGCGTTCAGAAACACTGACGCAGGCAGTGAGTTCCACTCTTTTGCTGAGCGCATTATGAAAGATGTTTGGAAGCACTTGGTGCGAATTGGTGGAATGGCAACTAGGTGAGGATTGTAACTTAATCTTCTATAATTACCTATTGAATTTATCTTCAGGTGTAATAACTGTTTTTTTTGTTATTTTAACTATGTAATGTTCGACACAATGTAAATTGTTTGAGAATAAATAAATAAAAAAAAAGCTAATTTAAAAATCAAAAACCCGACAGCTTTAGAAGCGAACTAAAAAGCTATAAACAATAAAAAATCATGCTGTGCAGTTGGAGGATCAAGCACTTTGCGAATATATACGTATATCCTCCGACTGCACAGCATGATTTTTTCTTGTTTGCAGCTTTTTAGTAAGCTTCAGCAGTAGGGTTTTGGATTTTTAAATTAGCTTTTTTTATTTACAAATTTTTGGTGAATTTATTTTCTTTAAATACTTTAAAACGTATAAGTTGAATATTTTTTTTAATAACCTCTAAAAACCCTTCATTTTGATACCCCACTCGATGGGTTGCGAAGAAAATTTGAAATTGCAATCTCTACAATATGGCGCCCAAAATTCGCCATGTTTCCTTTTTTTTAAAGGCACTTATCTAAGAACACCTAACTAACGATGTCTTAATTATACAAATCCGTCAAGTGGTTTGAAAGATATGAGGTAATAAAGAATATTACATACATACAAACATACAAGATACGCGCGAAAACCCTAACCTAACACTTTCCTTGCAGTCGGGTAAAAATATAATGAATAAATTATGATAGGCACCTAAATAGATATTATCATAATGACGTACGCTCCATTTATGTCAGGATAAAATATTAGTTACTCATTTTCACCCTCATGTGTCTTATTTCTCACCGTTCATGAGGGAGTATAAACACGTGTAAGTCCATTTCACTTAGTTTCGCGATTGATCACTATCTTACAAAACGAAGAAATAGGTCACGTGACATATCGATAGCGTTTGACATTTATATACATTTTTGATAGTTTTTGCAATCGCTATCGCCACGCTTTCGATGATAGTAATATCTCTTGTCTAGGGGATCTGATGGTAAACGATAAAGTGGTCGATGGTGATTTGTGAAAGACAAAAGAAGGTGAAAAGGAAAAGGTCACTGGAATTATCACGACCCCGTAGTTTAAAAATAAGTAGAAGTAAAGAAATGGAAAACTAGAAACCGATCACGGACAAAACTACGATGTATATTCAGAGCTATCGATACATTTCCCCAGTAATATTTAGAAACCCACTTGTTCGATGTCCGTCAGATTGTTTTTGTAGGCTATGTTACCCGAGGCTCCAGACAAGTGACATTAGATGTCAACGAAGGCGATAGTCGATATGTCAAAATGTAAGGGATTGATCACGTGGTATTTCGACATCGCTTGTCAGTCCCATACAATTTCGACCTTTTAACAATTGCTATCGCTACGCTTTCGATGATAGAATGTCACCATAACAACGAATCCACTGGTAAAAAAATCGGTGCAGTAGTTTAGGTGCTATGGTGGTACATACATTTGAAAATACAAAAACTGCTAAAATCCTTACCCTAACTTTTATTTATGCTATAGTCAGGCAATAAGGTGTTACACAGGTCGAGAAATGATGTTTCAAGATAATGGACCTTCACGCGCTGATGATTCGAGTTTCTAGTTATTCGAGATTTTGATGCATCGAGGTAGTAAACTGTCGCGCTAGTAACGTTTTCGAGCAAGTGTTATTCGATCTAACGTAATTCGGTTTCAAGAAGGGAACCCCTTTGTAGCCATATTATATTTCACAATGCATTTCCACCATATAGATATTTATAGTCATACTCAAAACTTTCCTAACGACATTTTCCTTATTATTTCGCATCACTATAGCCCATGCAACGACAACCGATTTCCACTCAACTTTTCGAAGTTAAATTAAGTGTGCCTAGTATCTAAGCACGGGTAACTTCACCCAGGCATAAACATTGTATACAGCGTAACAAATCTATTGATTACGGCAACAAATTTTTATCACCCGAATTCTCTAGAAAGGAAGTGTTACAAAGTTTAGCGGTTTCGCCGACTAAAGGTCAGATAAAGATGTTTAAGTTGTTTTATATCGGAGTAAGTTAGTCCTACCAGTATAATTTTAGTAGTCAAACGTGACTCAGACTTACACTACGTTAATACGAATGTCAAATAAATCGTAATTTGTACAGGTACTTGTATGGCATGCTCCACACTACCCAAGTTGAGGAAAAGGCTCGCAATATCCTCGTTCCATGGGATGACCAATATAAGAAATGTTTAAGTTATTTGTTTGTTTGTTTTGAAATGCTGACAAGTTCGGATTGGAAGTCGAAAACTACAACTCCACGATACTTTATGAATCAAACTTATACATACATATGGGTAGATATGTGGTGAGGTAAGTAAGAAGAGGCAACAGGAAAATATTTTATGTGCGTGCTTTATACATGGGTAAAGTAACTGTGTATGGAACCAAAGGTATATAAAGTGATAATAGTGAATAGATTTTTTATTAAAATATAAATACAATTTATTGACTAACAAAAACGTGTTTTTCTACAGAAACGACTTTTTCTACAGAGACGACTATGTCTAAAACATTCATTCATTCAGAGGATGTTTTGAGTACTTCAAAAGTTATACAACTTTTGAAGTCCTCAAAACATCCTCTAAAGTTCACATAATAAGTTCACTTTGTAAATTCAATTTCACTCTTTGAAATAAAAAAAGAAAAGAGAAAGATAAATGTTTTAGAAAATGTCGTCAAAGTTTTTGATTGAGTAATTTTTTATTACAATAAAATAAACATTGATGGCGTTAACCTGGTATACAAATGAATATAAATCAGTCATATAATGTACAATAACAGTCACACACGTCATTGGTGGCTATTTTCCTGTGCTATCCTCATAGTCATAGACATAGACAACCATTTACTATTGAAACTTTGTAAATTTATTTTATGGTAGGTACATTCAACCATCATTTTCTACACGTTGAAATACAATAATAGTGCATTTAAACAAGGTCGCAATCAACGAATGCTAATTCTAATCAACCAATCCTTTATTTTCTTTATTTTTTTAAACACAACAGAGGTACTTTTTTAATAAAAAAATAAAAAAAACCACTTCTTCTTATTTTCCTGTTTTAAAAATATTAATGAATATTTTAATTAATTTATATTTGAGGTATAAATGGCCCCACTGATTCTTTACAAGGAAACCTAAACGAAAATCCTAAGTACTACGGAACCCTCGGCACGCGGATGCGACTGTACTTGGCAGGGTATTATTTTTTCCAATTGGCTTATTGGTTGAATAATTGCTGGCAAAGGGTAGACAGCTAAATCTAGACAAACGTCAGTGAGCGATGTAGGTACAGCCAACGTAAGAAAGCCTGAAACTACATAAAGATGCTTACTGTAGTTCTTCTACACTATACACTAATATTATAGGAACGGAAAGATTTGTTTGTAATTTTGTTTGTAATGGATAAACTCAAAAACAACTAAACCGATTATGAAAATTCTTTCACCAGTAGAAAGCTGCATTATTCCTGAGTGACATAGGCATTTTTTAATCCCGAAAACGGGTTCTGTTGGGTGGGCCGCGGGACCGAAGCCGCGGGGAACAGCTAGTAAGTAAAAAATGACATTAAAAACATGATCACAAGTTAAAAATTCAATATCTAAGAAAATAATAAATTATTTTAAGACCATAGACGAGAAAACTGTACATTGTAGCTTTGTTAAAGGAAAGGCTATGTAACTTGTCATTCTTCTAGATCTCAACTCTTCTTCGTCGCGATTGGCGCCTTTTTCACATTTACGTTTTTGTCGACTTTGGTGTCTTTTCACATTTTATGTTTTTGGTGGTATCATTATAACACCATTGTTGCGTCTTGTTACCCTCCAATCTTCGTCGTATGTGGAGTCGTGATCTTTGTGAGTCTCTGAGTGAGCATTTACCTGTAACATGTCTTTGTACCTTGCGTTCATTATCTACCTCACTCCACGTCACCCGCACTTAAGCCTTTCTCGATAAAATGTTACACCAAAACTCTCCTTGGTTTTTAAAATCAGGTCAAATCGTAACAAAATATCGAGCGTCATAAAAGCAGTGAATGCTCGATCTTCTGTTACAACTTACAAGTAAATGCTCTAGTCTATCTCACATTTAGAGTTTTAAAAATTACCATCGCAAATAGAATAACATTTGGTCTAGAGCGGGCCAAGAAGCTAATCGGCAATGAAGCACTGGTCAGGACAAAGACCCAGAGTCTTGAACATCGTCGCCGACTTACCAGCTTGTCGGTTTTTTATCGGATACATTTCGGGGAGTTGCATGATCTAATGCCGCCTAGTCCGTTTTATCATCGGACTACCAGATGTATGGCGATGCACCATCGATACAAATGGTGGACATCCTATCCATACACACTAAACATTTTGGGAATACTTTTATTATGTGTAAGGAATGGCATTCCCTGCCGGAGTCTGTGTTTCCCTATAGCTACAATCTAGAGGTATTTAAGTCAAGAGTGAATAGGCAAGCGTGCTTCAACGTCGACCACATCATCGATTACTATCAGGTGAGATAGAGATCAAGCGCGAGCCTAAAAAAAAAGTCTGAGCGTGAAAATAATATAAAGGTCAACATCGCAACTCTAGTGGAAAAGTGCATTTCACATGTGCTTGTTATTTTACTTATAGCAGCATCTACTATGTATGAGAGATGCGAATAAGAAAGGCGCGCGAAGGATATTTGCAAAGAATAGGAATCAATAGACTCACATATCTTCACGTAGCACACCTTTTCTATGCCAACTTTCTCACACAGATTTGCTAAAAGATTTACAAGTTCACAACTCTTTCCACCACAGATACGCGGAAACAAAGCCCTACTGAATTTTTTTAGGGGAAAGACATCCTTATACACGACTAGCTGTTCCCCGCGGCTTCGCTACCTTGGACCACCCCACAGGACCCGTTTTCGGGATTAAAAAATAGCCTATGTCACTCAGGAATAATGCAGTTTTCTATTGGTGAAAGAATTTTTTAAATCGGTTCAGTAGTTTCGGAGCCTATTCGGTACAAACAAACAAAAAAACAAAAAAATCTTTCCTCTTTATAATATTGGTTTAGACAAGTAAAATTTCACAATTTAAAAACCCTCGACACATTTATCTTGGGAAAACACCCTGATTCTAACAGTAAAATACCCATAACTTTTGAACGGCTGAACCGATTTTATTCAAACATAGCTAAGAACACTCTCGACAATATTACCTTTCAAACAAAAAAAACTAAATCGAAATCGGTTCATCCGTTTAGGCGCTATGATGCCACAGACAGACACACAGATACACAGATACACAGCAACACACGTGAAACTTATAACACCCCTTTTTTTCCGGCGGGGGTTATTAAAAAAGAGAATGATCATTCTGAAAACACATTTTTTACATATTCGGCAAACGGCCTAGGGTCCTATAAACATGCCCAATAGGTTATCTGTACTGTTATAATAAATAGGTAACTGAAAGTAATGGACGGTTCGTAAAATGAGAGCAAAGCTTTAAAAGCTCAAATACATACACAGTATGACTACATTAGTTGATAGCTTTAACTTTTGGTAAAATAGTTTGAGATTCCGTGACTTTTCAAATTCATATTATTATGTATTTTCTTTCATATTAAGTTTATCTTGAACATCACAGGCAACGGTGAAGGAAAACATCGTAAGGAAAACTTGACTTATATAGTTAATGTAAGTCTGAAATAGCCAAGTCAGTGGCCTGTGGGGTTAATAGATGCGGCTTATTCAACTCTGACACCAGAGATGACCACATCCTCACACGAAAAAGAAGAATCCTCATTATTATATCAGAGTTATTAGTCTCGGACGTGAGATTCTGGGCACACATTTTTCTACGTCAAATAGCTTTTGGCAATTCGTATACATTTTCACCTGAATAAATTTTGTTACTTAGGTCTTCTGTAATACCAGATGAGGCAATATTGTGGAATATAGGTACTTTAAGAAAATTCAGCCAAATGTCAAAAATAAAAATAATCATAAAAGTTCGACATCCTTCCCCGAATTCAACCATTTTTTTTCTGGTTTGACGCGACCGTTATTGCTACATAATATATTATTATGTTGATAGTTATGCGTATATTTCGGCCGTATTTCTGAGTAAGGTCCCTTTAGCTGGGCAGCCATCGGAAAACACAATTTATGCCGATAACTATAAGGGGTGTCGTGACATGTACTCTCGTTCAGTCATCAATGAAATTTGAAAAGGTAGCCACTCGTATCTAACCCCGATATTGTCATAAATTTTCCTGTCGAGTATATTATGTTAGAATCCCGAAAGTGCTCATAACGAAAAAAAGCCCGTCATAGGTTTTCGTTATACCACAACGCGTTGTGGTAAATTATTATGTAAGGCCATGATGCAAAATGTCGCTTTGTAGATCTAACTAAATAGAACCAGGATGATGAGGACATGAATTTTCCGTACAGGAAAGTTTGAATAATCTAGGTGCGTAACTTTACCCCCACTACGCCAAAATCTTGCCAACTTACGTGCCGGGCACTATAGGTATGTACTACAACTAAAAAGTAAAAGGAAAAAGTTACAACCGACTTCCAAATAAAAACACTACAAAGTGAAAAATAACTTCAAAGTCGGTGTTCTTGTTTTTGTTTTTTGACACCGACTGCCGAAATTGAAGTTATTTTTCACTTTGTAGTTTTTTTATTTGGAAGTCGGTTGTAATTTTAGTAAAAAGTCTTTTTTATTTTCACTTTTTAGTTGCGGTACATAATGGACCAGTTACTAAAGACTAGGTACCTACCAATAATGCCAAAAGTGAAGCCAGAATAGATTAACTCAATAACATGAAACTTAAAAAAAAACCGGAGAAATAAGAGTATACTAAGGTGAACTGTTTACACCTGCGTACCCCTTTAGAGCTTACTAATGTGATGTTATGTTATAAGAATAAGAATAAGAAGTTTTTATTTGTATAGAATGTAGGTATTACAATAAGATGTTAACAAAAGTTCAAGAATCCTTGTACATCCTGCCTTTCGGCATGCAAACATTTATGGGTAGACACCGTACATGTACATACATGTATAGACATAGCAGGTTATCAGCGTAGAAAAAAACGAAAATATGTTCCTATATACTATCACAAGTCATCATTCAAAAAATCGGATATAGAATAGTAACATTTTTGTAACAATAAGTCAGTTAGTCGCTTTTTGAATATTCTAAATGGTTGTTCTTTTATAACTTCAGGTAACTTATTGTATATCTTTGGCGCCATACACATAACGCTTTTTTTTAACAGTGTGGTGTTATAGCTACCTGTGTGCAATAAATTTTGATACTGAGATCTCATACAATTTGTCCTCTTTCGTATCTCACGTAACGATGGAAACAGATGCGGGTTGCTTTTTACAAAAATGGCTATTTCTAGAATGTACAGACATGGGAAGGTTAGTAATTTATGTAATTTGAAAATAGGAACACAGCTGTCCGTAACATGTAAGTTAAAAATTGACCTAACACATCGTTTTTGGGCCTTGAAAATATTTTCTCTTTCACTACTATTACCCCAGAATATGATGCCAAACCTCAACGTTGAAATAACGAGGCCATGGTAAGCAACAAGGACTGTATTGGTATTAACTTTTTTAGATAGGTTGTATAACATATAGGCGAAAGTACTTAACTTTTTACAAATATATTCAGCTTGAGATTTCCATGTTAATTGATTGTCAATTAATATTCCCAAAAATTTAGCTACCTTAACATTTTCAATCTTATGACCATTATAATTGACGTTTAAGTCTTTGAGATTAATTCGTTGGTAGAAATGCATGATATTAGTTTTTTGTATATTTATTTTTAAATTATTGTAATCAAGCCAGTTTACCATAGATTTAAGAGTGTTGTTAATATCATTTTCATAGTTTTCTTTAATTGTGCATTTAACTAGTGCTGTACTGTCATCAGCAAACAATATGATTGGATGGTCTATTTGAAGTGGAAGGTCGTTGATATAAATTAAGAATAAAGGCGGACCGAGAACGCTTCCTTGAGGGACACATTTAATGTTTCTATAAGAAGATCTGAATTTTATTTCACGTTTTGTATTCAAACAAATATCAGAAACTTCAGTATACTGCATACGACCAGTAAGATAGGATTTAATTAAATTTAATGCATTTCCTCGAATTCCGTAAGCTTGAAGTTTGTTTATAAGTGTCTCATGATCTACGTAGTCAAAGGCCTTTGGCATATCCGTGAAAATGGCGCAAACTGGTGTTTTGTTATCTACGTTCACCATTATAGTTTTTAATAAATCGAATATAGCCATATTGATGTTTTTATCTTTACGGAAACCTTTTTGTTCGTCACAAAGTAGGTTAAATTTTGTCAAATAATTGTAAATTTGTTCATATATAATTTTTTCTATTACTTTAGAGAACACAGGAATAAGAGCAATGGGTCTGTAATTTGACATATTTTCTTTATTGTTTTTTTTATGAAGAGGTTTTACAATTACTGTTTTGAGACTCTTAGGAAATACCCCGGAAGATATACTTGCATTAATAATATGACTTAAAGGACCAGAAATCACATTAGAAACGAATTTTATGACTTTAGTGGAAATGCCGTCGTAACCAAAGCTCTCCTTATTTTTCAATGATCTTATCACCCTTGATACGTCTTGCGGTACAACTGGGGACATGAAAAACGAATTTGGATTATGATTTATGTCCTTTACACGATGAGATGCAGATTTCGGTGAATCCGAGACTTGATCGACGAAAAAATCATTAAATGATTCAGCTATATCTTTAGGGTTAGTTATTATGACACCATGATTATTTATCTTAGAGATGGGTTCATTAATATTATTATTGTTGTTTATTATATGCCAGGCTGTCTTTGATTTGTTTTCCGAGTTTAAAAGTAAGTGGTTGTTTTGAGCTTTTTGAGTTAATTTGACGATTTTTTTTATTTTTTTGGAATAATTACGAAATTTTTGTTTATTTTCCTCTGTGGGTTTTATTCGTTGCTGCCACAGTAGGAAGCGCTGTCTTTTACTGCATATACGAATACCCCGTGATATCCATTTAATTGATTTTCCAAATTTAACAGTTGTGTATTTTATGGGGAAGCACAGATTGTATAGTAAAAGAAACAAATCCAAGAACATATCATATGCTAAGTTTGGATCCTCGCTATTATATACCTCTGAAAAAGTTAATGATAGCAGATGGTTTTTAAATTTGAGTAGATTCTCACCCGAAATATCTCGTGTACTTTTACGCCAAGATTGTATCTGAATGATTTATTAACTTTGATTTTGAGAATTTGCGCTGTGTGATCAGACAATGCTAAGTCTATTACTACCCATTTACATTTTTGTCTGTAATTGTGAGCAAAATTATCTAAACAAGTGTTACTGTTAAGCCTGGTGGGAACATTTATTTCTAATTTTAGGTTATAGCTCAGGAGAAAACATTCGAGTTCCAATGTAAATCTATTTCTCAACATTGTATTTATGTTGAAATCACCACACAATACTATTTTAGAGCCATTTTTAGTACATATAATTTTTAAAATACTGTCTAAATTTTCATAAAATTTGCTTAGGTTACACATTTTAGGAGGTCTATATATACATAGAACGATGACATTTTGTTTAACAAGTTTTATGGCACAACATTCAATTATACCTGTTACAGAGTATCTCATTATTTCTGGTAGTTCCTTGTATTCAAGCCCTTGTTTTATCAATATGCACGCTCCTCCGCGCTTTATGTTATTTCTAGAGTAACATGCTGCTAATTTATAATTTGGAATGCGTAACAGTTTCTCTTGTCCAGACATTATAAAATGCTGTTATACATAAGACATCAATGTTCATTTGTTTGGATAGTAGTTCTTGAATGTGAACAGTTAATATATCTGATTTATTTAAAAGACCAGCTATGTTTTGGTGCATGATATAAAAGTGATCAGACACGAAAAAAATCAGAGTTTGTGTTTACAATGGGGTCATTATTAAGGTTAAATTCTGATTCGATATACATACAAGATTCTTCTCGGACAATGGTAGTTAGCATTAGTATATTACTCATTATAGTTCTCATACCATGATTATTAAGTCTTCCAGTAATTTTTGAGAACATAGTGGCATCATAGGATAAATTAAGATGAGAGTCTAGTAGCGTAGCATAGTTGTATGTATGAATGTCCAAATAAAGTAGATTACTAAACATCTCAATACGGGAATTAAACATTACGGAAGATGTAAAGAATTTAAATGTTGGTAAGCAAATAATTATATTTGTGTGTTGAATTTTTCTTAAAGATGATCTTATCTCTAAAATTAAGTTTAAATAGTTCATAGATTTTTGAAAATCCTCTTCTCCGATCATTATGACACAGAAGTCATTTTTTGTAAAATCCACTAATTTAGTATGTAAATCACTAAAAAGCTGCATAATCCCGCTGTTTGGAAATAGATAGTGACATATCTGTGAGTTGTTAAAAGTTTCTTCAGCAATAGGTAAGATCTTATTCGTTTTGTTAGCACTGACAATGCATAATTTATTTATTTTTAAGGATTGGCTGCTTTCAGTTGTGTCAGGTATCCAAACATCACTGTGAGGCGACGATGTGATTTGTTCTTTGTTTACTTCTTTTGGTGGGTGAATTTCTTTTAAGACTGACTTTGTTTTCTTTTTAGACTTGTTACGTGGGGTCGCGATTTTAAGACTTTTGCAAGGACTGTCAGTTTCCATAGTTAACTCTCTTGATGCTTTTTTTAGAATTTCATGTTTGGACGTTATATCATTTAAAGCTTTTTTAAGTTCACTATTTTCGATAGATAAATTATTGATTTCATCATGTGCAGAGTTCAGTTGCAAAGTCAGTTGTTCAATTTGTTGTTTATATTCTTGGACTTGAGTGAAGTTTTCATCTACCGATGTTTTTTTTTTTTTTTTTTTAAAAACGTTGCCCCACTCTAGGAATTTCTTCCTGTATCGTGGGTGCGTTTACAAACATATAAACTCACATACACAACACCCAGAGCCGGAACAACTATCTGTAGGTCATACAAATATTTGTTCCGTGCGGGAATCGAACCCGCGACACGCAGCACAGCAGTCAATCACTCAACCACTGCGCCAACCGTGCGCCCATGTTTGGTAAGCTGCGTCAATCACTCAACCACTGCGCCAACCGTGCGCCCATGTTTGGTAAGCTACTAGTGGTGCCATCTAGGTTTGAATGGTTCATACTATTATCAGACGACATTGCTGTTTCAGATAGTGTGCGTGTTTTTCTCAACGTTATGTTTTCGAAGAAATTCATTGTATCTTCAAATTATTTACTTAAAAAAACTTTAGAAAAGACTTTGTCTTCACTGGGGTTTGAACTCCAGGTCGCTATGCGCATGGGTTGCCTACCAGTCTCTTGGCCGACTAGACCAGCTGATAACTATTTCGTTTGACCAAATTATACTTCGCTTGGTTAAATTTAAAAATTTAGAATCGGGTATGTCGTTAAAATTCGAATATTTTTTTCCATTGACGGTTATCAATTTGTAAAATTTTGATACACTTTTTTATCACTTTTCGGTACTTTACACTATTAATAGTCTGAGAAAACACTGTATTTGGAGATAAAATGTTAGTTATTTTGTTGTTTTGATGAAGTAATCACAGCAATGACAAAGTTGATGTCTTTGTCAAAAGTGTCAGCACTTGTTCACTTGAAATGCTTAAAACTTTTTAATATCCATATATTAGCACTGGATAACACTGTCACTTAGTTATTGAAGTTCACTTTAACTGTTGAACTGTTTAGATTACGTAATAACTTATAAAGACTATTTTTAAAAACATAAATAATACGGAGCTGATGTTTACGCGGCAACTAGCGCCATCTCTCGGAAATGGTGTAAACCATAAACAGAAATGTGATTGCAGCTATCTTGAGTGATTTTCCGAAGTTCTTCATCTGATCTTGATGGGATAAATGGGACCACATACTTTCAAATTAAAAAAATAAAACAAAATCGGTTCACCCAGTAACAAGTTCTGAGGTAACACAAATAAAAAATATAAAAAATACATTCGAATTGATAATCTCCTCCTTTTTGGGAAGTTGGTTAAATGTTTTCAAACATTAGTCCTAATCCGTTTCGTCATTAATTAAGCCTTACATTTACATAATTTGTTTACCGTAATTACGACCCTCAAGTCCTCAACACAAATGACAATCAAGTATTAAATACATCTGCGTTGCTTCCTCTCATTTATTAATAATAATCCCACCATCAGAAAATATGATCCCGTGAAAAGTGACTGCGGGATTAAATCAGGAAAATGGGCACCGTACACATTACTGTATAAGTATCATTTAGAAAGCAATGTGCCCGAAGGGTCTTACACTGTGGTAACGTCTATGGGGTAATCTTATGTACTGATATACGATGAAAGTATAAGTAATGGTGCTTTCAGTTTTTATATATGTGTGTTTGCAAACGAAGGGATGACTGAAACTGCATTGATTGAGCACTGGCTTAACGTACCAATTACTACAGACAATTAGACTGTGCCTAACGAACGTCTGACTCGACGTTCCGGATTTCTGGGAAGTCTACGTTTAGACTGTGAATATGATGGGTATGGTTGGTATTATTCAAATGATAACTGCATGTTTTGACATGACTGATGTTTTTACAAGCTTTTAATTAACTTGGAATGTATATATATCAGAGTGTTCGGGTCAAATCTTGCAACTGAATTTTAAAGCAGTTTTCCTGCACCGATTAAGATGAAATTTTGCATAAACGTTTAGATTGGATTACAATGCATGGTTAACTACGTGACGACATTCTTAATTCAATATGGTGGACGGCCTAAGATGGTGGATTATTGTTAATTTTTGTGCACTGCCATGATATGGGTATCAAATGAAAGGGTTTGCTGAGAAGAATACGGAAAAAGTTAGTTTTAAAATAAATACATATTTATTGAATAAATTAATTTCAAATAAGACCTAAATCGGAGAGATTAGGTAAATTGAGGTCAAAAGAAAACAGAGACCCAATAATCCAGAAAATGTTAGCACACATCACATGGAAACTAGTGTTCGTCTGATCTAGTTATAAAATATGTCAGACAAAGAATTCTGAAAAACGACTTAGGTAAATGCTAACGAACTGGCATGTGCATTAATCGTACAATTCGACTGGTAATTACAATGATTGTCTGATTGCTTCTACGTGTTGTCTTATCCCTGAGTAACAAAGGCATATTAATCAGTAAGCTATAGGTTTTATCTGATTGGCATTCCGAAGCAGTAAATATTGTTCGTCCTCTCAAAACATCCTTCTAAATCTATATTGGGATCATTATAGGGAAAATTATTCCATAAATGTCACATACTTTCATATGGCCTCTCCCTTATCTAATTTAGAAATCAAATATTTTTAATTCAGTTCATTTGTCCTTCTATTATGTGTGAACTTTTTTCCTCGACATACAATCCACATTCATTTGGATGCTGGTGATCACCGGGGTGGTTTTAGTGAGGTAAAAAACCCATACTACACTCGTCTTTTTTTCCAAAAGTCCAGGCACCTTTTGAAGGTTTTCCCCCGTTAACAAAAAAAAAAAGGTTAGATACACGAATATAAAATTGCGCTAGTCGTATTGTTAGGTTCTTAGGTCTTGCTGTTCTTGTTAGGTTCTTAGGTCCTGCTGTTTTTGTTAGGTTTCGAACCTGCAACTCTGTTATACAAATAAGTACAGTCAACTGTAGTGACTGAGACTCAGGTGAGTTTATTTAGCTCGTGGGGATTTCTGGAAAAAAAAATAACAATCCCCACTGGTGGGGTATTGTTGGTGGGGATTTCTGGAATAAACCAGTCCTACTAATGGCTATTAACAGCAACTGATAATGAAGATTAGTTAATTATACCCACTTCAGTGTGGGGTCGATACTCGATTAGCGAATGCAGCAATGATACACCAAGTGCAAAAATGTATAAGTAATTCTAATCATGTCCTTCTGGTTACGCAGAAGCAGAATTAAAAACAAAATAAACGTGATATCACAAAACAGGAACTGGATTACCTGCGCTAGCGTAGCAAGCGTAAAACGATTCGTCACAGTGAACGTACCTACGTAGTGTATCACTATCAAACATCGATCGAAATCGACCTAACCTTGAGATAATGTTAAACACGCCTGCAAATCGATTATAATAGTTAAATAGAATTAAATAGGAAACTTTGTCGAGATGGCCACAGCTTGTCGAATGTACAATGCAGCGAGCTGGTAAGATGAGCACACGATGAGAAAAGTGTTCGTGGTTGTGTACCAGCCGGCATTTTTATGTGTTTTAGTTGATAACCGCGGGCCGCGCGCGACGCTCGTGCCCACGCGCACGATCTTCTCCGCGCGCACCACCTCTTATCACATACCAGTTTTATACGTGTTTACACTGTGTCTTGCCCCAAAAAGTGGGTCCACTGACCAACAGTTACTAAGTGCGGCCAGAAGATACGAGTTCCATCTTAACGAGGCAACAGACATCGCCCGACCCGGAGGAAGGAAGCCGGTCCATATATCACAAGAATCAGTGATCACAATTGACTCAAGGTATATCAAATAACCATCTATTCACTATTATGAACATAAATGCATTATGTATTGGAGACAAGGGACGAATGTATCTCTGGAATATGAATGAGACTAACTTTTTAAGTATGTATTTATGCAAGTTATGCGACTATAAGTAGAATGTGTATAGCAGTAACAATAACAACACTCCCAATTTATTTCAAAGTCTCGGCAAATATTCATACAATACCACAACGCGCACTAAGTGAGTTAGTCAAGCGCGTTTGAGGTACGAAGTTTATATTTCTTTAGACATAATTTGTGTCGAGATTACCAACATCGTCATGGATACAAAAAATATGGCAGGTAAGTCCCACCGCACTAGGTATTGCACGAAACTCATTAAGACTATACCACCTTTTATAAATGGAATTCGCAACTGCTTTATGTACCTGGTTTTACATATTTTATCTAGATTATGACAAATATAGCTACGGCTGAGTTTTATAGTCGTACCATGAATCATCATCTCGCTCTTGAAATCAATGAATGTATCTAGTAGTAAACACGCTTCGATCGACAATCCATCGAAATAGGTAAATACAACACGATATCTTGTTAAAATATCCCGATACAAAGAGTAAAATGTGCATAACTTTTGTACGGCTTAACCGATTTTCATCAAACATAGCTAAGAACAATTTCGATAAAGTCATCTTTCAAACATAAAAAACTAAATTAGAAGCAGTTCATCAGTTTAGGAACTATGATACCACGGATAGATACTACACAAATACACAGATACATACGTCAAACTTATAACACTCGTTTTTTCCGTTGGGATTTAAAAAAGGGAGGAAATACCAAAGAAACGAAGGATGGATAATGTGAAAGAAGATATAGCCAGACAGTGGGTGACTACTGTTGACGACTAGCTGAAGCAATCTAAAATCATCAGAATAATGGGATTGGGACCACAATAAATTGGTTTTAAGAGCAAGCAAAAATATAATGAACAATTTTAAAATCGAATCGTTTATTGGAAATTAACTACATAGTCCTTGAAAAATCAATAGCCTATAACCACATCTCGTAGTGTTTGATCGGTGCTTCATGAATTCCCTTAATTTGGTTAGTCTGGGCGCAAATTGTAACCACAACAGAGAAACATAACACAGCAGTAAATTTTAACATTCAGACATTTCAATCCAACCACAGTGGGTCATTGTAAAGGTCATTCAAAACTACAAATTCTGTAGTTATCAGAATTTGTAGTTTTGAATGACCTTTGACCTATGCTAGACTTCTTACGATACATCATAGTAAGTCAAGATCCATAATAACAAAAACCGAGTAACAAACTTGTATTAGTTAATAAATAACAACAAAAAAAATATTTTGACAAATCGTGATTGACACATTAAAATGTGACACCAAAATTAGTAGTTGTACATACTTCCCACGAATTCATTTAGGATCATTTAGTATTTATGTGATAATCATGTTAATGAGGTCGGTAAGTATCTATAAGTACTTATTAGTCAGTAGTCATTACAGTAATCTGGCGATGTCGAAGTTTACTTCTCTTGCAAAAGTCCTGTTGGTTTTTTTGACACTTAGGTTGACACTTGCTTGTAAAGCAAGATTGTTTTAAAGTTTGTAATCTATCTGGAATTTGGACATCGAGCAATTCTTCGGACATTCTTCGGATCCGTAAAATACGCAAGGTTTTTGGTGTCGCACTACTACTAACATAATATTTATTCCTTATTGTGTGGAGTTTAGACTACTCTTTATGGTAATATTTTTTTGCTTTTTCCTAGTTTTATTGGCCATATATGTATTTCCAAAAGAGGGCTGAACCTGCTAGATTTACTGGCTGGGGTAAGTTCAAAATGTGGTTATTTCGGAAAGCTACAGGGGTAATAAAATTTTACGGTTCATTTAAAACAGAACGAGTTTTAAATGAACCGTACAATATTAATTACGGGGTCGCGGACAAACATTATTTCCTCGGAGTGCCAGTAAGTAATGCTTAATCTGATAAACTATAAATATGTGATGGAATTTAAGATTTAAAAAGCTTAGCTAATGGGCAAAAAAGCCTCATCATTGTTTTGATAATCTTCGAGATTTATAATGATAACGAGGTCATTAATATGGACGGGTTTTTAGAAAAGTTTCTCGATTTGAGGAGTTTGCGAAGTTGCGTCTGACTGATCTGTTGCGTCATAAACAAATCAGAGACCGAGATGATAACAATTTGAGGAAATAAACTCTTCTTTCGTCAAGTATCCAAGAGAATGGATCAGGCTTAATATAATTGTTGTTATTATTAATGCAAAGGACATAATCGTTTCCCAAAATAAAGCTGGCTTACCTGACTTCTTGAAGATTTAAGAAAATGGAAAAATAATTTAACATTATACAGAGGATTTTTTGTTATTTAAAGGTTTTATAGGTAATGTAAATAATTCATATTATAAAGATGAGAAAGTTTAAACAGGTAGTGTTAAAACTTATTTAATAAAAATTATTTTTCTATACAGGATGGGCAAAAAATCCTGGATCAAACGAAACAAGACGATAGTTGGGGTGATAAGGAGAACAACAAAAAAAAACTAATGTAATATAAACTAAAAAAAATGATACTTTATGACCTACTGCGAATAACCCCAAAATATAACTGTTACGTTTTACCAACGATTTTAGGCCCAACCTAAATAATGTAAAAGTAAATATTATAAGAAGTATAAATATTTGTAATTAATTCCTTTTCTAGGGCTAATAAGTACACCTACTTATTATCATTTAAAGAGATTGTTCCTGGAGAAGCGCGCCTGCCCTACCTCACAGTACTTAGTACCTACTCCTACGTTTATTGTTATTCTAACGGACCAATGAACTGTAAACGTAACATAATAGTGCAGCCCTATAAGCTGTGTACTGCTTAAGAGCTGACATTTTTACAAATTACCTTTCCATCAAAATTAACCTTTAATAAAATTTATAATCATTTACAGACAGATGAAGTCAAAGTTAAATGTTGTACATTTACAGGAGAACGAATTCTAATTCTATCGATTTCGCGAATTTCCGAGACATAATATTACGCAACTTATTAAAATTACTATAGATATAAATCAAATTAAGAATTTAATAAAACGCAAATAAATGACATGACAATGAAATTAATATAAATAGCTGAGACATCATTTTAGATGAAATGAAAATATTTTCAGTAATTAATGAAGGTTAAATGGACAATGAAAAGCCCTAATAACAAAATAGCTGTTGCCGTAGTCATTAAAGTTCCTACAAGGCCGACCAAGAACCATTATGTTATATTAGAAGTTCGTATTATTAATTAAATCGAATTTAGACTTACAAACGACGCGGTTATTGTTTTTGGCTAAAATGGGTCCTAAAGGGATAGTTACGACTTCATGACCTAAATTAATTGTTATATTGTTGTTCATTTGTTGAATACATAGTTTCCAATACTCGTAACGAGGACAATTCAAAGTTTCAGGAATTTTGAGTCATCCATGGCAGAAGAGCCATAGATAAAATGTAACGTAGTACCTAATTCACCACTGCGACAGGAAACATTTTTTGCGTATATATATGAAATCATCCACATTAAATTCCATTTAGTAATTGGAAGTCTGAAAAATACTATGAGTGGTTGCCC
Organism: Orthosia gothica; assembly: GCA_949775005.1. Classification (NCBI taxonomy): domain Eukaryota; kingdom Metazoa; phylum Arthropoda; class Insecta; order Lepidoptera; family Noctuidae; genus Orthosia; species Orthosia gothica. The sequence goes on from OX459058.1 coordinate 18,355,450, forward strand.
TAAAAGGGCATACACAGCGTGCACAGACCTTATTGGTGATGTTCTTTAGAAAGTTCAAGTGCGTAGTGCTCACAACAGAGGGGTCTACTCCGTCCAAATGTACTCCGATACTTCGGAATAAAAAAAAACAAGGGTTAAGCTAAATTTTTCGGACGGGTAAACAACACATCGGGATTACAACTGTCAAAATGTTTTGTCATTCATTAGTAGTTCGGGCCCCAAATGAATCCGTCCGTAGGTGTCAGGGATTCGAATACATGTGACATCCACCAACCCGCATTAGGCCCGCGTGGTGGATTACGACCCATTTCCTCTCAAAGAGAGGAGGCGTGTATCCCAGCAGTGGGAACATTAAAAAGGCTGATGAAGATGATGATTAGGTGTCAGGGAGTAGAAAACGCCCGTAACGAAGGCCTATACTATGGACTTCGTGCATAGGGAGTGGACCCCCTCGTGCGGTGCAACCGGATGTATGAACGAAAACGTAGGAAGTGAAGTACGTTAGCAACGTAGTAGGTGTCGTTCCACATTTCTTTCTTCCCCTCTGTGAAAAAGGTGCTGTGGTGAAGTCTGAAACGGCCCCTTGCTTTCTTAAGCCGTGTCAATTAGGATTCCTAAATTATACCATGATTTCTAATAATGTTGAGCCTAAAGTGACGGCAACGAACCGTTCCTTCCAAATATTGCTGAAGGGATAAATATGTTATAATTTCAATAGCTTCACATAGTGCAACTCAAAATGCCAACTAACAATTAAACTGAGGATGTTGTTCAACAACTATTTGAGATGTAAAACTATAAGTTGTACCTTAGGGGTTGCTTTGTCAGTTTGTTTGTATACACAACAGCAAACTAATTGCATAAGTGAATTCTTAATTATAAAATTGCAGTTCAACGTCAAAGAGTTAGTTAACTACAAACCTAATTAGAACTTCTGAACACATTTGTGTATGGTTTTTTTTTATATACTTACTTACATACTATTTATTACTTTCAAGTTTTGGGCGTGTTTCTTATGTCTCATTGTACGTGGGACACTCAGAAAGTTTTGCGAAACTAAAAAAAATTGTTCTATACGTACATATATTTTTATTAAATCTTTTCAAAGTACTTTCCACCAGCCTCTATACAAAGATTCATGCGCCTAAACCAGTTTTCAAAACACTTTTTCCAGTCCGCCGCAGACACCTCGTTTACAGCCTGCTCGAACGCAGCCAGCGCATCTTCCGGCGACGAAAATTGTATCCCTTTGAGCTGATTTTTTATTTTTGGGAATAAAAAGAAGTCACACGGTGCTAGATCAGGGCTGTAAGGAGGGTGACCCAGGAGTTTGACTGGCGTGCTGTCCAGGAAGTCCCTCGTTTTGAGTGCGGTGTGCGCAGGTGCATTGTCGTGGTGGAGCAGTAGCCCGCGGAGCCCTGTGTTTGGTCGCTTGTTGCTTATAACAGAGAAAACTTCTGGCAAACATTTGGTAGTATACCATTCGGCATTAATGCTTCTTTGATCCCGTAAGGGAATTGATACCAAGTGGCCAGTCAAATTAAAAAAGCTAGCGATCAAAATCTTATTCCCGCTTCTAGATCGCTTCACTTTGGTAGGCGTTGGCTCATTTTGAAACACCCAAACAGTCGACTGGCGCTTGGTTTCTGGGTCGTATTGATAAATCCAGGACTCATCACCTGTAACGATGTCGTAAACACGCCGAGACGAGCCTGCTTCAAATTTGTTAAGCATATCACGGCACCATTCCACCCGGGCCTGCTTCTGAGCATCGGTGAGGTTGTGCGGCACCCAGCGTGATACTATCCTCCTCACGCGAAGATGGCTGTGTAGAATCTCGTGAACGCTTCCCGATCCAATCTTCAATATGTGTTGAATCTCCTGATATGTAATTCGCCTATTGTCTTGGATTAAATTTTTCACTGCTAGCACGTTTTCTTCGGTAACAGCCGTCAAAGGGCGACCGCTTCTTTCGTCATCCCCCAAAGTTGGTCGACCGCGCTTGAATTCGTTATACCAACGATACACGGTTGCCTTGGAAGGGCCTTCATCCATGAATGCCATTTGAAGTCTATCGTACGATTCATCCGGTTTCAGGCGACACTTGAAATCGTATAAAATCATAGCTCTAAAATGTTCCCGGCGCAGATCCATATTTCAGTGAGACACAATACTTTGAATTAACTCGCAAAAAATGTGGAGGGAAATTTTGAAATTGGAACTTACTTATTTTTACTTATAAATAATCATATTTTCGAAAAACATTATAACTGGCCAGTCTCCCATATATAAAAACTTTTTTTCGCAATACTTTCTGAGGGGCCTGGTATCTCTAATATCTAACAGCTTACTTATCCATACTTAATACTTTATTATTATTTATTTGTTTATCATCGCACTGAAACCCCTATAATGCGAAAGTAAGTCTTTTTGTCTGTTATTACACGTTTGTTGATTTGTTACGTTTTCATCTATAATAATTATGACATTTGTTTTATGGTTCGGATTACTTCGGATATATCTTGTTTTTTATGTGAGTATAATTCCTCGGTCGAGTAATTTAATAATTAAATTCAATGTATTTAATAACTTTCTTTTAGTTTTATTTTCTGATTCGCTTGTAAATAGATATTTATGTGTGTTGCGGTCTCTTAAGGTTGCCTTAGTCGACGGCACGAAGCATTTTGTGCGCGGGGTTAAAATGCATGCTATCTCATCCGACAACACGTGTGAAAAAGATAAATGCTGTGATGAGCAGTAAGAATACACACTTTTCCAAATTTGTAGCGAAATGTATGATGATTTAGGACGAAAACGAGTGCGTGGAATTTTATAAACAGACCTTTGGGAATAAGGATATCATGAAAAACTACTAAATGTATCAGTTCAAAATTAAATTATTTGCATTGTTGAGCTACTAATCTATCCCTGTATGGTATGGTTTCCTTCTTCTTATGATATTTATTTTCGCCCAAAGATGCGTTAAAGATAGTGTTGAAATATGGAACTTTCTACGCTCATCACTTTCAAATATATATTTTTTTTACTTTTGGTTTTTATACAGGCCTAGATAATGTGATGAGACAAATTGATATTTTTTTTTATTTTGTTAGTACATCGTCAAACAGTGGAGTAATCGTCATACTACGTTTGTATAGAATTTGTATAGTTTTTTTTTTTTTTTTTTTATTTGTTTAGAATGATTGTCTAGGGCAACCGTTTGGTTCACAGATTATTTTCTCTTAATTTATCTACTATTTAATATAGTTTTGTACACACAACCCTGTATCAATATTTGTTCATTTGTTTATGTAAGATATGTAGTTTTTAAAGTTATTTAATTATCTAGGTAATGGCGTAACCTATTTGTGTACATTACTTATAATTTGTACGCAATTACCTATGGCAAAACATGCAGGTCATTGTTTTAACCACAATACCTTGCAGTACAAATTCCAATTTGTACCTATGCGTACTCATGATTTTACAAAATATAAATTATCTCTCTCGCTACTAAACCGCTGAACAAATTTTGACGAATTTTAGATTAGAGATAGATTGTATCATGGAAAAGGTCTAAGGATATACTGTTCTTTTTGTTTTTCGGAAGTTTATTTCCCACCTTTACACAGACAAGCCGTTGGCAGAACTTTCACGTTGACACATACTATCTACACTCACAACGTAATGTTCTAAATATGAATTCATAAAATATTGTATAAACAAGTATTTGTGGATATGTAATATTTAAAAAAAAAATACCATTACAGTGCAACATTTTCCTTTGATTTTCAAACAATTTTTACTTTTTAATTTATTGGCACTTATGGGCTCATTGACATTGACAGTCACGATGCAATGAGAATCTAAATTGCTCGCCATACTGCATATTTTTTCCGTTTCCACTTTTATTTTATTTCAACTGTATGAGTGAAGATAAAATAATGTATGCAACGGCATATAATTAGATATTAAAACACTCACGGGTTAATATTATCACATTTGACTTCGCCTCATGTGATAAACCCACCTCGTGTTTTAATAACCCATATTATATGACCATTGCATAAACTACTATTAAGACCAACATAGAATAATTAGTAAAAAGATTTACACAATTTTATTCTTTTGTTTAATTAAATTCTTATGCTAATCAGGTTATCGTAACGGCCGAATCAGAGTAAATAATGTAGTCATTGTTTACCAAAGGATATTAAAAATGTTTGCAGATTTCCGATATAGATGGAGGTGGGTATTAGGCTATTGCAAAACATAGGAATTAGTGTATTTATATTATTTTTTCACATATGTAATCTTTGGCACTCGTATTCGGGCGACCATTCTTCGGGCAATCGTTCGTTCGACTAACAGCTCTTTGGTCAAGTTAACTTTAGGCAATCGAAAGTCACATCTCAGTGTTATTATTACATCCCAAAGATTGACTGGTAGAGAATGCATTGAGACCTGGAGCACGCCTATTAAACTATTTATATGCGCCAGGCAAGTAGCATAAATAATAATATAATATAAGCCTCTCCATCCTGAATTTCAATTGATTGCTCAGTTTTAGTTCTTTCCAGTTCTTTTTAAAGTATATCTCTCAACTCAGCCTTTGGGAAAAGGCCTCCTCTAACAGTTTCCTCTGTTTTCTGTCTCTAGCGACTCTTTTCCAATTAGGCCCTGCTGTCAATTTTAATTCGTCCTCCCATCTCTTTCTCTATCTTCCTCCAGCCAGGCAAGTTGCATACCTATCATTAAAAAACCGGCCAAGTCCGAGTCGACCTCGCGCACGAAGGGTTCCGTACTATTATCGCAAAAAACGGCAAAAAAATACGTTTCTTGTATGGAAGCTCCACTTAAATATATATTTTATTCTGTTTTTAGTATTTGTTTGTGTAGTGGCAACAGAAATACATCATCTGTGAAAATTTCAACTGTCTAGCTATTCTGTCTGTATATATAAGTTCATGAGATACAGCCTGGTCCCATAGGGTCCCGTTTTTACCCTTTGGGTACGGCACACTAAAGCGATATTTTGTCCACGTGTTTTACTACCTACTTGAAAATATTTTTCTCCAACTTTGTTTAGCTGTGCATTGTCATCCAAACCAAACGTGTATGCACAACCACATCTCAATCGGTTGACGATAACTGCTTTAAAATTCTGTTGCAAGATTTTACCCGAACACACTTACATACATTGCATGTTAAATAAAAGCTTGTAAAATAGCTGTTGCAAGCTCCACAATCAATTACAGCCACTAGACTACGCTACAAAGGAAGATACTTAAAATTAAGTACTTCTACAAAAACCAGGATCCAGCTCAGCTCGGGGACGAACAACGGTACAAGTTTTGTTCGCGAACTTTTTAAAACGGATTTTAAGCGTAAAGCTGGTAAATCAGGAAACTTTGGCGTCGTTGTTCGTAACAGTCACAGGCCTTTTAAAACTGATTTATTGAGGTTTTTTTTCTTCTTTATGAAGCATGTACACGTTATACTTACTAACACAAAAAAAAATACCTTAAAATTATTATTGAAACGTGCGAGGCATTTCCCGTTACCCACTAGGTAATATTAATTGTAATATTCCAGTAGGTAATATTTTCTCTGCAAACAATGTTTGTTATTGTCACCGGAACAAAGTAACAAAATTAGACCAAAACATTTAGGATCAACTACGAAGATTGATTGGGACAATATTTGGAGAAGAAGGAAGAGGACTCTCGATATTCAAAATAAACTTTTGATAACTACTCTTATAATAAAAAGTATGCGGCTAATTTCAAAGACAATTACAACATTTATATTGCTGTAATTTCTATTTTTAAATCATCGGTACTATGGTAGGTTAAAATGACACTAGTAAATGGAAAACTGTTTTCTTACTTGATAGGTTTTGTGACTAATGCATATTTTAGCCTTGACCGTACTGAGAAAACGTATCAATCAATACATCGGTACTTACATAAATATACCTAGTTTGATCTACAAGTACCCATTCATTATAAAGAATCTCTCGTAAAAATACACCTATTCTGAAATCGAATTGAAATTGGTGCCGTTTTGATGAATATTTATAGAGTCAATTCAATTAAACCATCTGACGTGTAACAAAGTTACTGAAACTCTGTGTGGAATATAAACAGTTTTCATTGACTTTCTACCGCAAGGCGACAAAAAGTTAATAAAAATCACTTGGTATAATTTATTTATCCAATTCTACTTGATTAATCTCACCGAAATACCGTCGCTGCCACAGCTTACAGGTTTGGGCTCCTGCCTCCTACATTACACAATAAATGAGGTGCCTTACAGTAAATCCTCTTTCGCGGAATGTTCACAAATCAAAATGTCTGCTTACTATTAAGTAGGTACTCGATGAGCTCTGTTTCTAACAAAAGCTTTTGATATTATGAAAGAAAACGCAAGATTTAGGTTGTTTGTATTAATTTAGTTTTTATTACGTAACCGTAAATGATGAGCAATTTTCTTTGTTTATAGTTTGCAAGTTTAAATAGCCCTAATTATATTTATATAGTAATAGAATTATATTTAAGATGCTATTCTGGTTATAATAGGTACTTAATGCAAATCTCTTGCCATTACATGCTTGTAATTTATACCTAAGTGTGACGGTAACTAAGAGGCGGTCCGAAAATAGCGTCATTTGAAAATTGCTATTTACAAGTGGTACTTTAAGGCCGTACCATTATGACCTCAAGCGTGGTCATTGTCAGATTGCATGGAAAAGAAAGAGATGTTCAAATGATATGAAGCATTTTATTGATTGACTTAAAAATGATTTCTGTCTTCTTCTTTTCGTATAACTCAAATTTTGACTCAACTATTCTCAAATTTTGTCTGACCAGTATGTAGCCACTTGGACAGCTCTTTCATTAGCCACTCAGATCCTGAAAGGTGCAGCCGGCTGGGCACAAAGGGCAGACAAGGAGGTGGGGCATATCCTGCGACGGGGACCCACACTGGCACTGTGTTTGAGATGGGTCTATGAGACTCCATTTGGCCAGAATTTTTCTACAGCGATCAACCTGGACCCATAGGTTTAAGGATTTCCAGCAAAATCAGTGAGTTCAGTAATTAAAAACAACCAAGTTCTGCATTAAGATACATATTTATGATTCGTTATTATTGTTACCAGTATATTACCGACGTACTTTAGCAAGTACAAATATTTTTTTAAAAGGTTAAATAAAGAAGTAGTTACGTTTGCCGTTCATTTCTATCGAGAATTTCTTCTTAATTATTTATCGGAAACGACCAAGTTCTCAGAAATATAGTCAAAGTTATCATATATTTTTTCCGCAGCTTCAAACTAACTTCCATTTGCTGAAAAACTTTATACAAAACTAGCTGACCCCCGTGGCTTCGCTCCCTTCAAAATTATAGCCTATGTTACTCGGGAATAACGTTGCTTTCCTTAGGTCAAAGAATTTTTAAAATCGGTCCAGTAGTTTCGGAGCCTATTCGGTACAAACAAACAAAAATTCTTTCCACTTTATAATATTGGTATGGTTTAGACAAGTTTTTGATTGTCTTTCGATTGTCTTCCTCTTCATGTAATTACCTTGCTTTTGAATTACTTTCTCTCAGACCGGACAATAGGGCATTGAAATAGGAAACCCAATAATTGGCTGAGTTCAGCAGAGGTGCGAGGGTCCTTCCGGCTAAAAGGGACGGCCCACGTTGTTATCATCCTATTTCTATACCATTCAAGGGTTAAATAAATATATTTTCAATGTCGAAATTGACCTAATATAGCTTTCGGGCTTTTCTGCAAAAAAAACTATTTCTTTATGTCCTGTCTTATTCCACTTTTTACTACACCAGTTGTTAAACCCCTTAGAATAGAATAGAATATACTTTACATCTCTCATGTTCGGTAAGTAGGTTCTTATTACCTTTAAATGGGGCTTGTAGGTGACCAATTAGCGCTCTAGGGTAATAATGTAGCTAGAAAAGCCCTAGGGCGGTAAGTAATTAAAAAAAACACTTCTTTTTTTCATAAAGTTCGCGTACATCTAACCATCATACTGGCAATAGACATCATGCATTCAGCCCAATGACCAAAGAGGTCGCTTTGCTATTCAGCCTTGTTTTCGTGTGAGTATAATAGTCATCAATTTTAAATATCGAACGGCGAAGCTCAATTTCGTTCTTGAAAAATAAAATATTTTTTATAATGTTTTATTCTTGTAATGCCGGTTTTTTTCTACTTACCTCACAATCGAGATTTAAAGCAGAATAGTTAGCTCGGGTGTAAGCACCAATTGCACCCTCGAACTATAGGCGCCCTCGCTGCGCTCGTGCGCCTAAATATCTCGGGCTGCAATTGATGACTTACAGCCCTTGGCTACTAATCTACTATTATTGACACCAAAACATGAAGTTACCCCTTCTTATTATTATATATTTAATTTGCCGTGTCGCTTATTCTCTGTCTCAAAAAATCAATAAGAGGATTGTTTAATTTTGTTTTCTGACCCAAATAATAAATTGTACCGTTATTTTTACACGACAGCCCAAAAAAGGAGTGTTATATTTTCAGGATTCATGTATGTTTGTGAGTTTCTTTATTCCACCATAACTTCTAAACGGCTTAACCGATATCAATTAATGTGGTATCTTAAGCGTTGCGTAATATAGGCTGGTGAAAATTTAAAATATATGATGCAGGCTGCCGCGCTAGCGATATTAGCAGTAAGTGAAATTTTTGATAAAATGAGTTAAAAATTGATCCCGAATCAGCGCAATGAGCCCTACCAGATGTGCTGACACCTGTTTTAATAGCTTATCGGGAAGCAGTAAATTTCGTTTAGGATAAAGGCAGTAAGTCCAATAAATGACAAATCTTCCTTAACATAACAACAGTAAGTATAGTTACCCCGGATTAGTAAGTAAAGCTCTATCATTTAGGTTTTACTTTTACTTAAATTATGTGCAGTAACTGTGTATACTGTCGATATAATAAGTAAAGCATGTTTTTTATTTTGCCTTAATGACTTAGGAGATCAGCAGTAACTAAATATACTGTGGATATAATAAGTAGAGTTTGTTTTTAATTAGGTCTTAATTGATTAGAATATCGGCAGTAACTAAACATACTGTGGATATATTATGTAATGTATGTTTTTTTATTCTTCTTTGAATACTTAGAATATCTGCAGTAACTCATCATTCTGTGGTTATATTAAGCAAGGTCTACTTCACATTCGGTCTTGATCACTTACACTGTAAGCAGTAATAATCATAATTATATTAAACTGTGCTGCCGCACTAGCGATAAGAGCAGTAAGTATGTTTTGCGTAGTTTTGAGTAAATTGGCGCGCAAAGTTTTTGTTACAATTTTGTTTTTCCGGACTTCTTTTTTTAAGTTATATTAATTGTGATGGTTGAAACGTGTAGCCCAAATAAAGCGCTTTTATATTCTTCACTCAATAAAATTGTATATATATTAGAATAGTTTTAAATGACGAAAATCCTTTTATATCTAGTGTTAGTTGAAGCAAGTGAAATATCAATTGCTTAGAATAATAGCAGTAAGTAGTAAGTTACTGCTGTTATTATAAGTAACTCATAATAGGTTTAGATTATAGCTTAGAAATAAAAACAAAGTGTTAGATTAAAAACGTTTATTTTTATTAATATTTCTTTACTTACGTATTATTATTATATTAAATAACGAGGTTTCACTAGTTTCACTATCTGAGAACAATAAAATTTTAAGAAAATAAACTATTATACAAATTTAAATCAGTCTTTCTTACTTTGAAAGTCTTATATAATAATTATATTTTTTTTTGAGCTCCATTCTACTCTCGTATATTATTATAATACAAAAAACTTTAAAAAATATATAAACATTGGCAAGTTAGCCATATTTCAAAGTAACAAACAAAAAAATCAGCCTTTCTACGTTTACAATTTGAGATCAAACTAAGTTAAAATACTAGAATAAAAAAAATCAAACATAATGTAAGAAATAAAATAACAGAACCTTTTTTTGGGGTGTCATGATATAACAAAACACATAAAACTATCTAGCAAAACTTAATCTATATCACTGACTTTATCTGAAACCGGTAAATTTAACCAAAACCCCTTTCTGTTATCTGGCATTAATTCTAACAGTTTCTTTAAAATCTCAGTCTTCGTATATTCTGGAATCCCTCTGGGTGTCAATTTTGAACTGAATTCAGGAAATGTTCTTGATTTCAGATACTTCAACTGTAAAAAGTTTAAACTTTGTACTTGTTCGTCAGCATGGTTAGTTTTGTATTGCAGTGTGAACTCGCCTCGATTTGCGACTAAAACCATAATATCTTTAAGGTACACTCTAGGTTGTACTTTCCTCATTTTATGTTGCGAAGATAGGTCGATATAATTGTAAAAATTATCGACTTCCATTATTTTTACAATGGTTTTTCTTGAGTTCGCTTGCTGCACTGCATCAACGAAGTCGTTAAAATCATAGACCTTATTTTTTCTTTGTAAAGCCTGTTCCACCTGATGGTGAAAGCTGTCTGCGGACATAAAAGTATGGCCAGGTTCAAAATACTTCAAGGTGATTGTTTTCGCATTTCTTTCATTGCTGTTAATAATATACACCAGATAACTCAAAATAGCCCAGTTTTTATTTTGTGCAGAACAATTATCCATCCATAATACGATATTATCAGCATCACGTTTATGTAAAAGAAATGCATTTAGTGTCGAGATAATATCTTCCTGTTTTCTTCCAGTTATACTCTCGTTCCAGACGGCTGCAAAAGGCACGTTATCTTTTTTAGATCTTCCTAAAGGTACAAAGCTTTCGTTGAAGGCAATGACTCGTGGACAAAATATTGCGCACTTAAATTGCTCCATTCGCGGTATCATTATTACTTTTTGTAAATCTACGGAGTAGATAGTTTATTTTCTTAAAATTTTATTGTTCTCAGATAGTGAAACTAGTGAAACCTCGTTATTTAATATAATAATAATACGTAAGTAAAGAAATATTAATAAACATAAACGTTTTTAATCTAACACTTTGTTTTTATTTCTAAGCTATAATCTAAACCTATTATGAGTTACTTATAATAACAGCAGTAACTTACTACTTACTGCTATTATTCTAAGCAATTGATATTTCACTTGCTTCAACTAACACTAGATATAAAAGGATTTTCGTCATTTAAAACTATTCTAATATATATACAATTTTATTGAGTGAAGAATATAAAAGCGCTTTATTTGGGCTACACGTTTCAACCATCACAATTAATATAACTTAAAAAAAGAAGTCCGGAAAAACAAAATTGTAACAAAAACTTTGCGCGCCAATTTACTCAAAACTACGCAAAACATACTTACTGCTCTTATCGCTAGTGCGGCAGCAGGTGCCATGGTTCATTAAAACTTTTTTACAATAAAACACAACCGACTTCCAAAAAAAACACTACAAAGTGAAAAATAACTTCAATTTCGGAAGTCGGTGTTCCTGTTACGAAAACACAACAAGCTACTGAACGGATTTTGATGAACAAAATTCGTTCAGTAGTTTTTTCGTGAAAGGGTAACATCCATTCAACTATACATCCATCCTCACAAATTTTCAGGTTTATAATATAGTAAGTAGGATAGACTGTCTACTAACTTAAAAGGCCAAGAGCTTATTATTAGTTCAAGTAGAGAAATATTTCCTGAAACTAAAACTTTCAAAGTTTGTGTTTTCTTATTGCGCGAGTGTTGGTGCGCATTTTCAAGAGAGCACATCTTACCTCAGCCTTAAACAAATTAAATGAGCGCCACCTTAAATGGACCGATTCATTCACTTCACAAACCTACTGTTCTCTTTTATTTATTTGATATCTTTTCCCGCAGATAAACTCCCGTGGCCAATTCCGTAGAAACCGTCCAATTTTACGGGATAGAAAGTAGCTTATGACACTCAGCGGTAGTTTATCTTTCTGACAGTGAATTTCGAAATCGGATCAGAAGGTTTTACCAAAGTATAAAACAAACATAAAATTTCACCTTCACCCTTTATTATATTGGGTTAAGATTGTACTGTTTATACAGCAAAATGGTACAACATGACGTTTATTACGATTTTTACAATACGATTACAATTAATTTTGCACTCTGTCATAATCCACTTTATACTACACCAGTTTTTAAACCCCTTCTTATTTCATTTGCCGCATCGATTATTCTCTGCCTCAAAACATCAATAGATTTTGAATTGTTTTATTTTGTTTTCTGATCCAAGTGAAAATTTTGACGCTAAGTACCGTTATTTTTAACCGACTTTCCAAAAAGGAGGAGGTTCTATGTTCGACTTTATGTTTGTTTTTTTTTTGTGTATGTTCACCGATATCTCCGTCAATTGTGGACCGATTTTGAAAATTGTTTTTTTGTTTGGAAGAGTATGTTTTGAAATTGGTCCCATTTTAATTTGGTGAAGGTCTGATCAAGAACTTCGGAGATATACAACAGAACTCTTCAATAAATAACGGCAACACTCTCGGGATTGCTGCAATCGCATGTCTGTTTATTGTATATACCATTTCATAACATAACATCACGCCAGTACGCTCTAAAAGGGTACGCAGATCTCTCATTTCACCGGTTATGTTCAAGTTTCATGTTATTCAGGTAATCTATTCGGCGGTATAGGGACCTTAGGAAACAACTTGCGTATCTATTAGGTAGGCAAAACTAAAAAGGGAAAATAAAAAACTTTTTTGCAAAAAAATACTACCGACTTCCAAATGAAAAACTACAAAGTGAAAAATAACTTACCTCTTGGAAGTCGGTGTCCATATCGAAAAAAAATGGTACCTACGTAAGACACCGACTTCCAAGAGTTAAGTTATTTTTCACTTTGTACTTTTTCATTTGGAAGTCGGTAGTTTTTTTTAGCATATTTTTTTTTTTAAGGAGCCTTTCACCAAAGTTTTTTCTTAGAATTCTAATAATATCCTAGCTTGTTATACCTTGTTGGAAAGCTAATGAAACGTAGATATTTTTAAGCATATCTGCAAAACGTCTGTGTAAACAGTTTTTTTTTTTAATATTTCTGTAAGAAAAAATACATTTTACGAATTTATTTCATTTTATAGTTATTAATCGTCTACTACGATCCAGTTGGTTCAGTTAACTGCAATTTTAGTGTTGAGAATAATAAAGCAACTTATCTACTACACAAAAATCGCAAACAAAAATGAATAAGAGGCAAAAACACACAAAAAAAATAGACCACTAGACAAAAGCCGTCAATTTTAAAAAAAATCCTCTCATTCCTACCACCTCTGTTTGGTGTGCGGTATTTCATAGTATAATCAGTCAGGAATAATGGAAACTACAACCACTTAAAGGATCTCATGACCTGAAAGTCTATTTCGTTAGCCTGGTTAAAATGTATGTTGTGATTGTGAGTCTTATAAACATGTTTTCTCTCATTTTTAACCCCCGACGGAATAAGAGGGGTGTTATAAGTTTGACGTGTTGCTTTGTATCTGTGTACCTGTATGTCTGTCTTTGGCATCAAAGCTCCTAAACGGATGAATCGATTTTGTTTTAATTTATTTTTGTTTGAAAGGTGATTTATTTAGTCGAGAGTGTTCTTAGCTATGTTTGAATAAAATCCGTTCAACCGTTCAAAACTTATGGGCGTTTTACTGTTTGAATCGGGGTGTTTTCGCAAAATATTGTGTCATAAATACGTCTTCAATAGATTGCCGATCGAAGCGTAATACTATGTATTAGATAAATTATGTAGCATGAAATAAAAATGTGTCGGGGGTTTTCAAACTATGAAATTTTACTTGTAACCTATTAAAGCTGCTATCTTATGAAAAGTTTTAATAATTCATACATTACAAAAGGAATGTTTTCATCGCAAATTTATATAGGTACTGTCACAATGTACATATACTATTACAACGAATTTTTCTTCTAAATGATTCGCAATTAATAAATTAATTTCCCATTAGATCCCTTCTCGTAAGAACAATGATAAATAAATATGCTTTTGCCGTGGAAATTGATGTAAAAACGGCAATTGAGAGACGATAGGAAAATATTATACGAATAATATATTTAAGTGGCACATTATTAACGTTAATAAGAAGTAACGAAATAAATTAACGACTGTTGAGGGAACGTAATAAATATAGCCTGGTAAATAATACGTCCATTAGAAAAATGTTTCTATTCTTGCATTGTACTTTACTCGTACTTTGTTTATAAAACGATACTCTAACTTACCACTCATTTGTGCGTTATATTTGTACAAAAGACAATTTGTAATCTTTATTAATTTCTGGCTTAAATAATTTTAGATTTTCACACGGGCAAGGGCCGATAATATCACTATCTTCAGGTACGGCATCTAGGCCCTCTAATTCAACTCATTCTGATACTTATATTTACCACATGTATGTACATTATGGATGCAATAAATTGAATTTGAATTTGATCCAACGCCATTTATCTCGAATCCCTTCAATTGTAGCCAGATCAGCAGTTACACGTATTTTGTTATCATTTTGTTTAAATGTATTGTCTTGGTGTTCAGTCACATAATATATCACACTAATATTATAAAGGCGAAAGTTTGTGAGTGAGTGTGTGTTTGTTTGTACGTGTTGAATACAGGCCTGCGGATCACAAAACCAATAGCCGAACACTGGGGCCCATAGCAATGTTGCGACTCTTGGATCCTCACCAGGTCTATACCCGCGAAAATGCGATTGCGCAGCAGCGGTCGCTAGGGGCTTGTTTTTTAGAGATACTGGTTCCTGTCAGACAGGTGGAAACAGGGTACATAAACTTTGCACTTACCCTTGTCCTCGTGGTGGTCTCCGGGTCAATCCCGTGTGGTCGGGCGGTTATATGGAAAATATAAATAATAAATAAGGAAGATAAAATGATAGATGCATTGTTTGATGTTTACCTGTAGTACAGTGTATGGTTACAACATAGTTACGACCACAACCCTTGTGAATCACCATCAACTTCACAGTGGATCTCTTACGCACGTTTCAAACACGCAGTGGCCGCCACTGGGACTTTCAAAACTTCAGACATCACGCGCCGAGCTTCATGAGTTTAGGACTTTAGGAAACGCCTTCCTACGTTTGATCATTCAAAACAATCACGAAGATATTTAAAAAATAAGTTATCATAAAAGTTGCCCCAGATCTCAATATAACCCAGTTCTACTCGTACCGGTACCTAAAAGATGCAATAAAATCAATTTATTCCTAGACCAAAATTTTTATTTTGAAAAGCACTGTAAAGCTATTAAAAAGATAAAATATTTTTATTCTCTTAATCAAGAATTATCATTTTAAACGAAGTACCAACATTCAAATCTGATTTCATCTAATCTTCAACGGAGTAATAAAAGATTTATAACTCGGAGAATAATTGAAGCAGTACAACCCGTAGCCTCGCCGGACAGACCCTTGGGCCATTTATCGCGCCTTAAGAAATTCTACGTTGGTAATTAAATTATTTCTTGAGAAAGTTCTAAGTTCGATCGCCTACAATTTTTTTAAATAATATTGTACCCGGTTGAATGAAAATAAAGTTCTCTTATAAATAAAAATGGTTTGACATCGAAGCCGGCTTTTATAAAAAGGCTGAAAATAAATGTTTATGCTTCGAAATAAATACTTCGGTAATATTTAAACTTTCATTGTGCCGTACAGCTAAGGAGTGGAATTTCCTGGCAGAATCTGTGTAACCCGGGGCCTAGCCAAGTTACAAACGTTTCGTATCGAATCTCTTTTTAAAATCAGTAATGGCTTCTTTTCGTTTGGTCTGACCACGTGTCTTAACGTTCAGATTTGTCATTCCCATACATTGATTAGTTTTCTAATAGCGTTAACGATTGTGGATTGTCAACTTAGCTACAGGTGCTGATAGTGGCCATTAAGTCAAGAGTTTGGCAAGGCTCCATCGTTGATCACATCGTCGCTTCAGGTGAGATAGTGGTCAAAAGCAAGCCTATCAAAAATACAAAATAAACAAAGACAGTAAAGTAAAATGCAAAATGGTGTCATCGGTATATACTGTAGATAGCAGTTCCGTTTACACAAAGCTATAGCAGTGCGCACAGTCCACATCATACAACACATCAGATTCCGTTAACGATCCACAACTCCTGCGCACACGTAAACAATTATCGCATTAAAAAGAACAAAGAACACAGTTTGTTTTGAATGTCGATAATTTTCAAAATGCGTCTATGTGCCTCTGTTATTATTAGGGAAACAAACTAAACACAATTTAGCACAATAAAGTTGGTAGCACAAATGGCTCTTTGTGTAGCTTTTATTAACTAAAAGATACACAAAGAACCATTGTTACTTCATCAAAAGTCGTTTAATGTCTATGATTAGATAGTAGTTTAGACAATTTTGTAGCACGGAATAATTAGTGGGTGGTTAGGAACTTAAAGTGTAGAATATTCATTACTATAATCCCTGGTATGTATAACTTGGCAAGGTTTTTGCGTAGTGGGGATAAGATCGCGCATATTGCGCAAACTGACCAACCACCATATAGAGCGAATGGAACGTGGACGCGACGCGATTGGTCAGTCGATCCTTGTGTCAACTGACGCTCGGAATGTTCCCCGCGTCCCGCTTCACTACCAAAGAGACCTTAAAAACGATTTCTGCGCATCTAACGACTCTTAACAACTTATGTGCCGGGTATTAGATTGGCCTCTCCTCGTGAATGCCAGGTTTTTCGGTCCAGTGCCAATATGAGCCACTGGTTGTTTGTTTTGTCCAGCTTGTCCCATCATCTACAGGATTCGAATAATCGGATGCTTCTGCCCGGTGGAAATATAGTATTCCCTTCGACGCAATAAATACTTCGGTCAGAAGAATACTAACTCCAACGACAAGAAGAATAACTTGCCTCGACGAGTTTTGACGAATTTAACTTGTAAGACAGTCGTTCAAATTTTAAAATAAATTGGTGTGACTTTTGCAAAGTTTATTTCCTTGAAATAATTGTTTTATTTCGGATTTCCAGTTCCCACCTCAAAATTTTATTTTATTTGCTTCATCATAGTCGGTTAACTATTTGAGATATGTTATACCCGTGACATACTTTTCTTTAAGGTCTTCCAGTGGGCATCTGTGGTCTTCTCCATCAGTTCCATTTCACCAAATGATACTTTCTGAGTGCTAATGATTGCATTTTTTATGAAAATACCAAAATCGCTGTATGTATACCTATAAATTTGAGGAGTTCCCTTGATTTCCATGGGATTCCATCATCAGATTTCTAGCTTGGTGACAATGGGACCACCTCAGAAATATACCCTTTCAAACACGAAAATAATTTTCAAGATCAAAAGTTCAAAAGCAGTCAGAAGAATTTTCTGCCTGCCTGCATAGACAGTTTATTACAGGAAGCGACTTTTACAGTAATACCTCAGGAATGATTTAAATGGCTTTCGATTTAAGAGATGCCCTGCACTGAATGAACCTAAATACCTATTAAATTAATCGGTAATATTTCAGTTTGTTACAGCTGTGGCCTTGAAACAATTTCAGTCAAGAAAAATTACGAAAAAGCTACATAAAGATTTCAAAAAAATTGTAATGTGTATAGGTCCATCATTTATGGACCGCTACATCAAGATTCAATTACTTATTCTTAATTCTAAATAAAGTATTATTTTACTTTGGATAAAGTTAGTAATGCCTGGTGTGTAACGGTGCCTATTTGTGTTTATCTAAAATACAATATAAACATAGTAACAATGTTATAAAATAAATTGTACATAAACGTTTCTGTTGTTATTCTGTTTGAAAGGTCAAGGAATTTAGCAAAAAGTTGCGAACTCCCATTATAATTATTTGTCCATCTTGCGTCGAGCAGAAAACCTGACAATAGCTAAAATCTTTGTCAGTAACAACATCGCAAACAATCTTGTAATACTGAGTTTGAACACAGACTTGAAAAGTAAAATAACAAAGATAACTTTCCTTAACGCCTGAGGTAATTTGCATTTTCTGTGAAAACTTCTAAAATCCGCAATGTTTATTTAAAAAAAATCTAGATTTTTTGCGAAGAAAAGAATTGTTCAATACGAGGGACGATTTTCGTATTAATATGTTATAAGTACCTACATGATACACTTTTTAGGGTTCCGTAGCCAAATGGCAAAGTACGGCACCCTTATAGATTCGACATGTTTGTCTACCTGTCTGTATGTCACAGCCACTTTTTCCCGAAACTATAAGAACTATGCTGTTGAAACTTGGTAAGTAGATGTATTCTGTGAACCGCCTTAAGATTTTCACTCAAAAATAGAAAAAAAACAATAAATTTTGGGGGTCCCCATACTTGAAACCGAAACTATTTTTTTTTTTTTCATCCAACTCATACGTGTGGGGTATCTATGGATAGGTATTCAAAAATGATATTGAGGTTTTTAATATAATTTTTTCTAAACTGAATAGTTTGCGCGAGAGACACTTCCAAAGTGGAAAAATGTGCCCCCCCCCCCCCCTGAAACTTCTAAAATAAGAGAATGATAAAACTAAAAAAAATATATGATGTACATTACCATGTAAACTACCACCGAAAATTGGTTTGAACGAGATCTAGTAAGTCGTTTTTTTTAATACGTCATAAATCGTAAACCGCAATTTACCAAGTACGGAACCCTTCGTGCGCGAGTCCGACTCGCACTTGGCCGGTTTTTTTTTAATGTTTGTCCTGATTGTGATGTCATATTTTGTGGTGTAGAATAAATTATACTATAAATTAATTTAAAAATAGATTCTTTATTCTATTTTTAACTAACTTAGTACATCATTTCAAATACTTAATTAAAAATAACTACCTATATATACACTTAAATAAAAATAAAATAAAACTACGAATAAAAGGGCGGGGGTCATAGGGCGTCATAAAATTCGTCCACATCGCTGTCAACGTGAAAAGTGCCCAGAACGCTGGCAGCATTGCCACGTTGGATGGCAATGCTGATTCTCTGGCCAAGGAAAAGCCCAGCCCTCTGGTCACGTGAAGAGTCGACTAACCGTTTGCTTACGTCTCGAAATACTCGAAGAGCACTCGGACCCCATGGACCTAATGTTACAACCCCAAACGGCTCAAATATATAACTTCCAATAAGGTTGTTGTATTTGCGCCGTTTGAGGTTTTCTGCACCAGCAGCAGCTGTCCCAGCACAGCCCGCCGTGCTAAGAAGATGGGATGGCGCAAGGGTGTCGACACATGTTGCATCCCACACCAAAGGCCTACCCACCTTCCAAGGCATTATGGTCATCCCGTCTGGTCTCTTCCCATCGTCGCGTGCCAAGCCATTGGGTTCTAAAACAGCTGGCACCCCGGCGGTGACAAGAGCCCGACGTATGATGTCATTAATGCTGGCGTGCCCTGCTAACCGACCAGCGCTTCTACTGCAGGATAGGCCATGGTGTCCGAGGCGGTCGACTGCTTCACCACATTGACAACGATGTGGAGCTCCGCTGGGAGCACCCAAACGCAGACATGTAGCGATCCGGAAGGTGTTGTCACTCAACATAGTACCTATGTTGGGTGACGGTAGTGCTTGTAGCCAGAGGCCCGACTCCCATTCTCCCACAGCCAGCAGGCGGGCACGCTCAGCAGTATTGGTGGACGTATCTATAAGTTTATTCCGTACCAACCTGCAGAGCGGCTCATCCCACTGTCTCTGGGAAAAATGGCTGTCGGGCAACGCTGTATTCGGGCAAGCCACTTTCCAGGCATTCACTGCATCAGTCGAGAACGGCACTTCACAGTTAACCAGTGATGGCAACAAGATTTTTCTGGTTAACTTTTCAGTGCTGTGGACCGAAGACAGGAATGCCGGTAGGCTTAAACTAGAAATTTTGCGGATGCCGAGCCCACCGAAGCGAATGGGTAGAGTGGCTTGCAGCCACGCTCGGTCATCCAGGGCCACATTTAGTATAGATGATAGCGTGCAACGAATAATCTGGTCAATTTTGTCCAAGAGAATTTGTGAATGCTTCCATAATGGCGAAGCGCGAAGAAAGTACATGAAATTTGGACCAAAACAACAATAACGAATGAGGGTTATAACCGAATGTACATTAATTTTAGAGAGTCTGTCCGAAATATCGTTGAAATGTGTTATCTTGGCGTCAATGAATGGAGAAAAACTATCTTCCAAAATTGGGGAACCTAGGAGGTGCAGTGAACTTCTATCTGTAATTTTGATCTCAGGTGCTATAGTGTTGAATTTTTGAAGGGTCGATTGTCTGTCCGTATTGTCACAGATGAAAATTTCGCATTTGGAGTGGTTGAGTTCTAGTCCAATGGACTGGAATTGCTGCTTCAGGAATTGAAAATCTTTCAAAACTGTATCTACGTCACCTCCTAGTGTGCCATCATCTAAATACCAGACGTTGAATTTTGAATTTAATTGTTTGATGATAGGATGAATAGCCAAACTGAAAATGACTGGCCCGAGAGGGTCACCTTGTTGGCATCCTACGGCAGATTCAAAAGATTTTCTTTATATAATAATTTAGAAGGGTGCCTGTAGCACTGCCAAATAAAACCGAAAATTTCAGGAAGAAAAAATTTAAAAATCTTTACCTTTTTCTCCAATTATCCTGGGGCATGAACAACTTTTCAAATCGTTTTATCGACACACAATAAAATTGATGTTCAGGTACATTTTAAAATAAGTAGCAAAATACCATTTATAAAATATGCGCGAAGTCCATTAGATAACTCTAGAACGATAATGTTATTGTAACTTATAAAAATACATGTAATCATCATAAGTACATGACAATCCATTACATGGACACAGGTCATCAATTACGGGGGTACACAGTAAACCGACATTATTAACACAATCATTTTCTAAGATGTTATGTAAGTACTTACAAGTGTACTCACAAGTCAAGATGGGTACCTGAATATCAAGAAATAATTATAAGTCATTATGCAAATATGTTCTCGGCAGAGATTATAATGTCAAATCAAACGTCATATGGTAAAAGGTACCTACATAGCCAGTGGCAGTGAGATTTATAATCGTTTTTGAATGCTGTAGTCAGGTAAAAAAAGCAGGCAGAACATTGACTATTTGTTTGTAGTGGCGTAAGGGCCACATCAATCTCGTCTCTCGTGCTTGAGGCCGTAGGTTCGAATCCAGGCAAGAACCAATGTGACTTTTTCGATACATAATGTACTTGCCAAGTTTATTTTGGACGTCGCTGACAACGGTGAAGGAAAACATGTGGACACTTGGATTGATTATAGTGTTTGTGTTCCATTGGTCTAACTGCTGCAAAGCGTTCTAATGCGAGGATAAAAGAATAAAATAAATAAGAAAACTGATGAAATATAACATGTCACCGGAAAAACCTATAATTAAAGTAGGTGCTTATATTAGCTTGAGACTAGACAAATATTATGATGTGAAAACCGGTCCCCGAAGGCGCGAAGCGCAATAATTGAGACTTATATACACCTACATCTTTCATACAGTATTAAAATGGAATCATTTCGAGCTTTCATGCGAATGTGGGTGAAAGCTCAGTAATTGATGAAAACTAGATCATTATACCCCACGGTAACATTCACGGATCAGCTACCTTTAATAAAATCCCGAAATTGCCATCTTCCCACGCCATCAAATCATTTTCAGTGTTGCCTGAGGCCTCACAAATAGAGAAAATTTCGGCTGTTATCCTATCGTGCTTTATTTATTTATTTATTTATTATATACTTTATTGTACACCATGATAAAAACAATAACACATATGGAAACCTTAAAATAAAAACAAACATACAACAGGCGGCCTTATCGCGTTTGGCGATTTCTTCCAGGCAACCCAGTCTTTACTGTTATCTTCTAGTAGAAATCAGTTTTATTTAAGCATTCAAGATACATACATCTGATTACAATTTATTTGCTTATTTACCATCTTAAAGTCTGTTTGAATAATTTTGATTAGCTCTTATGTCATGTCCCTCACTATCGGTTGCTTTTTCACTGGCTTACAAGATACCAACTTATAGCAAGTAGGATGCAAATTTCTCATAAATCAAATCTTGCGTTATTGGATGCAGATTTAATAAGATTACCTGGTACGCATCGGTAAGAAAGATAAATTTGAATTGGACGTATGTAAAATCTGAATTAAGCGATAAAACACTTATGAAACATTAAAAATATATTACAATCCACTTGATTGATAATCATTAATAACTAATTAGTTACCAAATAAACGTGCATCGGTTCGTTTTAGACCACAGTGTGTCAATAGTTGTTGAGTGTTGACAATCATTACAATTGGTGTACGAAATCAAAGTGTTTGTGTGCATCATCATGTCATATTACGTGCCCGACTACTATAAACCAAAGTACGAGCAGGAATTTGACTCAGATGACAGTGATATTGAAGTGAAGATCATTAAAGAATTTAGAGCGAAACGTAAGGTACCTATCTAGATATTTATGTATAAAAAACCGGCCAAATGCGAGTCGGACTCGCGCACGAAGGGTTCCGTACCATTATCGCAATAAACGACAAAAACATCACGGTTGTTGTATGGGAGCCACACTTAAATATTTATTTTATTCTGTTTTTAGTATCTATTGCTATAGCGGCAACAGAAATACATCTGTGAAAATTTCAACTGTCTAACTATCACGGTTCGTGAGATACAGCATGGTGACAGACAGATAGTCAAACTGACAGAGGGACAGCGGAGTCTTAGTAATAGGGTCCCGTTTTGACCCTTTGGGTACGGAACCCCAAAAAGAAGCGAATAATTTACTAGTGTGATTACAGTAGTAGGGGCTCCGGCTTAATATTTTATAAAGTATGTGGAAAAGAGGAAATAAGGTTTCATAAACAGGCTTTTGTCCGCAACGTTGAGTGTTGAATGAAAAAGAAATCATATTGTATTTATGTTACGTTAACAAGAGCTATGTTTATATAAAAACACTTTTATATTTATATCCTTTCAAACAAAAAATATAATCGAAATCGGTTCATAATTGACACAGGTAATCGGTAAAGAGAAAAAATAAATTAACGTAATGTCGAATATAGAACCTCCTCCTTTCTGGAAAGTCAGTTAAATACAGTACCATACAGTAACAAATGAAATGATCAAATCTATATCAAAATGAAATGTTTTATAGTGAACATTATAAAATATTGACATTCATTCCATACTTTGAAGGTTAAACCTTAAGTACACCTGCTCCATAACAACGAAGACACTACTAAGAAACTATTTATCTTTTTACTTCTATTACTAAGAAGTTATGGAAATAAAAGGAAAATTGGCGAAAAATCTAAATCGCTTTACAGGACAGATTGTTTCTATGATAAAAAGTAATCAGAATCATTTATAACGTACATTAGTCAGTTTGGAAACACCGAAACAAGTTTGTAAATGGATAAATAAAAGGAAGATTATCTTATCCGACGGAACTCTCAAGAACCGAACTTTACTCTTAGATTTGCCTTCTTTTATAAAATATAAGCTCTTCCATATTAATGAATAAAACTTTTTTTCAACTTATTTTACAAAACATGAAAACCGCGCCAACAATAAACAACGCAAAGCAATCCCGTATATAACTCGAGACTTATGTCTGTTTGAATAAAAATACAGTAATTCAAAGTAGATATCTTTGTGAAAGAGCTAGCCCGGGGAAGTAATACCACCAAAGTAATTTCCGCGGCAAAGCAGCGTAGCTGTATTTCGTTTTGACGGATTTGGTTTCCGTATGAAACAGGTTCTAAACATCTGACGACAATAATTTCACCGAATTACAGGCAGTCGTCAGACGTGTTTCCGCCTTTGTCTCTGGGATGGCAAAACGGCAACACACTTGCGATTCCTGTGGTATTACAGATATCCACAGGAATATTTCTCTCCTCGCGTCGTATTCGTAATTACTGAGAATTATGTTTCTCCGACGTGAAATAATTTTCTCGACGATACTTTGCTTTCCGTGCATAACCTTGACATTCTGAAGCGCATTGTGGAGTTTCATGTCCAAGGATGAGCGAATTTTGCATATTAGGCACCAGTGAATGAGCGATCACTTAACACCAGGTGGATAAAGTTATCCACCATCCAATAAAATAAAAATAAAAGAATTTTAAAGCATAAAATTGTGTGGCTCATGCAGGGAAAAAAAACAATGTGACCCCTAAAATCCCTACGTGATTTGTGGCTCACGTGAGGTAACTTCGCAGGCAAGGTAAAGTGGCCATAAAAATATCACTGCAAAACCTAGAAAATGGCGCTCTTGAGACAAAATAAATGTGGTTGTCATATGCCCATCAATATCTTTAAACTGTGACAATGAGACAAGATGGCTGATACAACCTAAATGAAATATATTTCGAATAACATTGTTCCCAACCATATAGTTTTTATTGTGAAGTTTTCCGTTTATAACCCGGTGACAAATGAACAGCTCAATGCGATCTGTCCATAAATGAGTGCTTAAGAATTTGAGAATAAAATGTATAACCTTCAACAATCATGGTTTAATTAACTCTTTATAGAATAGTTCATTCAATCAAAAATAAAGATTTTCAAAGATATTACACAATTTAATATCAAAATTGGTAAACAATTCAAAAGTTTAATAAAGTTAAACGAAATAGGTAACGGACTACCGCGGTCCAATCAGTTTACATTGTTACAATTACCATGGGAAGCGAAATGGAAACGTGTTTTGATATTTTAAAACAATTAACGACTCCCTATTTAGGTTATGAACAGAGTTAAACAGCAACCTATTTATAATTGTGTTAAGTCTCTACCGTACGAACTTACCCGACATTGATTCAAACTTTTCCTTTAGAATTCAGAAACATATTAAGCAAATTGCATAATATAAAGTAGTTTTAAGAGCTATTGTTATGAAAACATGTATGTTTAGATAACATCTATGGTACACATAGATAGGCAGGCGCTCGCAACATTGCCATTTGTGTAACATAGTTTACAACCCCAGTTTTGTTATGTAGATGCTGACATTATTAGCGCTTATTGTGCCGCACTAAGCATATGATTTATGCAAGAACTACAAAGAATACGTGACAGCTCTATTACTTGTGTATGCGTACTCTTTCTTTCCTATTCCTATTGACAATAACTCACTTTATTCTTTTCTTTCTGTATACTCTTTGTAGTTTTGTTTCTCACGTACAGGAAATGAAGTCATGGTGTCTTTGAAAAAAGCACGCCATCATGACAAAGAATAATTAAACACGTTTTTGTTTTGTTCTCTTTTTTGTTTAAAATCAATAAAAAAACTTATTTTAATATGAAGCTTCTTGAAACAGAGCCAGTCGTTAAAACAAATATGGAACTGTACAAATAAGCACCTTTAGAATTACAAGTTATAATGAAACGAGTCGACGGACAATGAAAATATGCAGATTCATCTCAAGTTTACAACATCTGGTCCATACCGCAGTGCACCATTCTCGGTCATCATACAAAACTCACAACTATGTAAGTATATCATCTGAGTGCTATACAACACTATTCAATGCCACCTTTTCAATACACTGAACCAAATAACAAATGAACTGGATGCGTCACGCGGTCATGCCTCATTCGTTCATATTATTTCCCTGATAGGTAGTAGTTCCGATGGGCGATGTTAGTCATAAACAGATAAACTCGTGTCTCCTTCATTAGTTAGTCGACTGGCTCTCTTATCAGAAACGCATAAATACCTGGCTGGCATTATAACGGGGCAAAGCCCTTGGCCCATTAACTGTTCTTTACCGCCGCATTCCAAAAGTTATTTGTGATGCCTAGTAAAAAATAAGCCATAGAGGAAATCCGAATTCCGAATCGGAATACGATTTGTTGGTTTGGTTGAACTCGATCTGACTATTTATAACCTGATAATCGCGTGTAAGCTAATTATTACTATCAATTAAACAGGTGTTTTTAATTACGTTGGTGTGTTACAAATTACAAACACACAACAAAACCGCGACCTTCTGTTCGCACCGCCATTCGCACTGTTTACTCATATTTTAATAGCGGAAATAAATCTTTATCCTTCCTTAATTCAAGATACTAATCATTAGGCCCCGGGGTGTGATAAGAAGTGAAAACTAATCGCATTCAATATTGATAATTCCGATTTGTAATATTGGGTTCGAACACTGCAGTGAGAAATAAATAGGTTGCTGAACGTTCACAGTAATAACCCATTTCCTTCAATTGACTACAAATTGCTTGACCCATTTGCTAGCAAATCAAACAAGCATAGATTTCGTTTCGATCAGAAGAGGCTCAGTTAAAACAAAGAAATTATACCGTCAATCGCAATCGCAGTTCAACTTGTTTCTATTTCAAAGTTTCGTCTGACAAATTAACTTCGATGGCCCGTGTGGGACTGTGGGTCTCTAAACTCTAAACCGGGGCTGCGGGCTGACGCAGCATAAGAAGATTCAGAAAGCTCACAGAAATGAGTCAGATTAATTTGAATTGACCAGTTAAGTTTGTTGCAAGAGATGCCAGCCTCATGTTTTCAGAAGTTTCGTTGTTATTGTATTTTAGAACAATTAAGTTGTAGTAGTATTTATTCATTTATTGCACAATTACACTAAGATCAAGCTTAACGTCTACGTAGAAAACATACCCCAAGTTTTCTATATTTACTAGAAAATACCTTATTTTCTGAAAACTTATTTTCGCTCAATGCCTTTCAGGAAATGCATACTTAACATTTATATACTGCATATGCGTGTATTTCCCAAGGCAACTGCATATGCAGTGGGCCTTCTGTTTTTAATTATTGTGTGTTCGTAGTTATATCGTGCTCGCCGGGTGCTCTCTAGATTACCTGCTCATGCTCCTATGTACCTCGGTACCTACTCAGGGTGCCATGTCACCTCTTCGCTGTATTGAATTTCTTTCTAGAGCAGTTGCCAACTTTAGTACATCCTCTCTTTAAGGTGAACCTTATATTAGATCGTGTAGTTCCTAAGTATGTGTAATCACTAGCTGAACTGTCCGCTTCTAAGATTTAATTATAGCGACGTGTAAGATGCTCGTAACAGCCATCTAAAGTACCTTTTAGAGGAAATAGACGTGGCGCTGTAAATACCTAATTTTTGTATGTTGGGAAAGGGAGACGGCCTCGTTGATCTAGTGATCGCAAGCGTCAATGCTGAGCTTGAGAAAAGCGGACGTAGAAAGTGTTATTAAGGTTTTTGGTTATTTCTGCTAATTGATAGCAAATGTGCTCGCCCCTATAACAAGGGACTTAAATATGGGTGTGTTACGTTTGAAATAATAATAATTGTATGTAGTTTCATTTGTAGTTTGGTTTGTGTTGTGTGGTGTGTAGTTTAGTGTTTTTTTTCTGTTGTGTAGTGTAGTTTTTAGTTTGTGGTTTTTTGTAGTATGTATTTTTCGTAGTGTGTTTATGTATAGTGTGTAGTTTTTTTAAATAACGATAAAAAATACAAAGAATTATTGATATTATTTCATTGTACCAAATTTTATATGGTTAATGATAAAATCTATAAGTAACGTTTAATATAATTTAGAAACGTCTAATTTGTCTATACCAATATTATAATAAAGAAAGTTTTTTTTGTTTGTACCGAATATGCTCCGAAACTAATGGCCCGATTTAAAAAAAAAACACCTGTGGAAAGCTACTTTATTACCGAGTAACATAGGCTATCATATTGACGGGAGCGAAGCCACGTGGTTCAGCAAGTTTTTTTTTATATTTTAGAAAAAACTGATTATATATATAAATCCAAGAGCGAGCAAAGCGAGCTTGGGAGCATAGGGCACTCCGACACGGATTGGTTAGGTTCGAAAGGGAGCTGAGTTCGCTCGCTTTGCTTGCTCACTTCAGCTCCCGTCATCTCCTTTGTGTCAGGTTAGACAGGTCAGACAGAAATAAGAGCCCCATGCAGTGGGGTTCCGTCAATCCGTTCCGCCCGTTTGTTACTTAAATAGTAATCGTAGTTACCTACCATAATGATTGAACGTTATTTTAAAAGAGCATTATACAAATATAAAACTAAATGAAATGAACTTTAAACTAAATGTTATAAGAGCAAATGAAGATCATATGAAATATAACATTAGATCACATGAAATTAGGTAATTTGTTTTTATAGCATAAAAAAATAATATCATGTGAACGTTATCACAAGTGACATTATACATTTGTTAGTATGCCATATATTACACACACCTTAAATATAACATATTTTTTTAAATATAATGATATTTAAGTCATGCATATTGTGTAGGTATCTGGCGAAATGTGGATTTACTTACCACTGCCTAGCCCTTCGGGCAATAATATAGGAGTTATGTTAGGCAGTTAGGTTATATTACGAGTTGGAAACTTTATTGTTTTTTGAAAGGGTTTTATGGAATAGAATGTTATCAAACAAAACAGTTTCACGATAGACTGGCTAACTGTCAGACAACGCACTGCTATGGAGATAAATGAAAGGATTTATGATACGTTTACTTGGGTATGAGATTATATACCATGACCGAACAGGGTGAAATGAGATATAGTTACTATAAGCACGGAACGCGAAGAAAGAAAAAATCGGTTCAAATAAATTGCACTAGATGGCGTGATAAGCTTCGATTTGTTATTGATTTTTATGAAATATTAAGTGAAATAGAATAATTCAAATAGATATCGTGGTTTTAAATTTCTAAATTTTATAAATTTTATTTTTTAAATTTGTTTTGCAACACATTTTGGTACAATGAAACTGTATTAATATTATCTGCGATATAAGCAACCAAGTAGAGCCTTTTCAAACTCTACAAGTGTAACACTAAAAAGACAAAAAGATAATATTCTTAGAGGATAGCCGTGGTCGTACGGCCACGTGCAGTTGTTTACACATCAATACATTATAACAGTAGATAGTAAGCAATCTTTATGGCAAGAAAGAGAGCGGTAAGCAGGTACAGATCCCTTTTGAACGAAGAATAATAATAATTAGTTTACAAAAACTTGTAACCTACCAAAAACATAAATGTGAAAAAGTTTATAAACTAAACCCAACTACAGATTTGTTTTGCCTATTTTACCCGGGCCATAATAGCCAATGATTGACAACATATTAAAAAATCGGATGAATAGTTTAGTTAGGCGCTATGGAGGAACATAGGAACGTAAATACAAACATACATACATACATAGACTGCGAAAATCTTAACTCTTCCTTTTGGCTTCGCCGTAGTCGTGTAGAAAAGACCAAAGTACATAATTGTCAATACACATAAGAACATCAGCCTTCAAAGTTTCCCAGCTGTAACATAGGCTTCCTATAGGTAAACACTATTTCAAAAAATATTCACCCGTTCTACCGTAGCACATTAAAGTAGCTGATAAGATATTAGGCCAGTCATATCCGATATCCGATAAAATATATACGAGAGTAAATCAGCCGTGACATACCATCAATATCGAGCCTTCGTGTAGCGCAACCTAATAACCTATGAATAAATGCAATGAATAAATGTTTAAATATTTATTTAAATGTCATTTTCTGCCGGATTTTCATAGTAAAAGAAAAGAGTGCTTATTTTAGTCTCGAAAGCAGAATAGATAATTATGTAGTAGGTCACCAGTACTATAGGTTGATAGCCCAAAGCCATATTACCATAGCTACTTTTAAGTAGCATTGTAAACTCATAGAATTGTATTATATTTTAATTAAACCATTTACAGGCAATTTTTAATAAAGTAGATGACAAAAAAGTTCTATTTAGTCCGTCAGTTAGATTACCTAAAACTATTGGACAAGTATTTTTCTTTTGCCACGTAAATAAAAAAAAAAACATGACGATACAGTGCATTGAAATTTCGTATGACGTCACAGTGTCCTAAACTTTGTACTGTCAAAGTGATGTCACAAGCCCTCCACTCCTGCCTGACCTTTGATGCGCTTTATCTTTATCAATTGTTATTTATTTGATAAAGCAAAATATTGGGTCCTCCAGGGATGGTTATTTGATAATCTCACTGACGGACTAAATATAATTATCATTTTTCTACCCAGGATACATCCCTATTGCCAAAAAGTCGTTTAATCAGAAAAAATGGAGTTAGTTGCACGTTCCAAAGCCGTAGATCTCTCTGAAAAAGAAGAATTTGCATAGAAATCCATATAAAGAACACAGATGCCTGTCAGAATTGGCCTAGGTACATCTAATAAGTATAGAAAATACTTATTAGATGTACCTAGGCCAATTCTGACAGGCATCTAGATAGATAGATAGATAAACCATTTATTCTCAATTCTGGCATTAGATGTTTCCGTTATTTTATAGCAAGGCTTATGAAAACTCTTGCACACTGAATTTAACCGCTTAAAGCAAACTAGAAAGCTTATTTTGAAAACGAACACTTTTACTGTACAGTGCAAAGCACGCACAAATTTGACATCATTGTGTCAGCACTTTACTCGCTACGCGCGGTCTATACTTTAGTACACAATTATCACTCAAATCGCGTGCACTCATTATCATTCAATTAAATTCTATTATTACGTACTCTTGCGTATTAATCAAACTACCATCATTAAAAGGTGTAAAGACCCTACATCTTTTTGGTCCTTCGAGCATCCGTATATGCGGGACTATTTCGCGTTCATAACAGTGTGATTAAACTGTGAGCACGGAAGTACAGCTCCTGTGACTACGACCGGTGGATAGAGTAACATCCGTCTGCTACAACTCAACGACTGAAAATCTATCATACAACAACAATCATGAGCGCCAGCATGGAAAACATTTTGGCCAATCAAGATCGAATCATTCAAGCCATGGAGCAGCAACTGCGGAATTTCAAGAAGGATTCTGCGGACCGCAAAACTCCGGCTAACATCAAAAAACGTTTGCAAATCCTGGATTCATACTGGAGGGAGTTTCAAGAAAATCATGCTCAATTGTGTGAGTTTGAAGATCGTGGTTATACCTACTTTTCGGAGAACATGTACGACAAAGCAAGAATTTTCTACAATGAAGCTCAGGAAATCATTCAAAATTACAAACCGTCTACTAGTACGGGTCAAGGGGATAAGTTGCCTAGCGCTTCATCAATGCGTATATCAGATACTCGCAATCAAGAAGCTGCGGATGAGCAACAGCAAACGGACATGTTGTCAGTTGATCCAGATCAACCAAATAGCAAGCCAACTGGCACCCCATCCACATCATTGTTCAAGAAGATTGTCTCTCGAGGTAATGCCAGTAAATTAGAAGAAATGCTCCGCAAGCAGAAGAGTAACTTCAAGGCTTTATCACGAGCAATCAGGAGCGTGGATATAGAGAGCCTCACCGAAAAATGGGAATTCGAAGATGTGCTCAGAACCATTCAAGCAAAATGGTCAACCATCGATTCCCTGCACTGGGAAATTGATAGTGAGATGTACTCAGAAGATGAGGAGTATGAACAGGAATATAGCAACTACGAAAAACGGTACGTTGACATCAAAAAGTTGGTCAATAGCAAAATGTATTCCGTTTCATATCGGGAAAATTTTACACCGAAAATAGATATTCCTACCTTCTCAGGGAACTATCACAAATGGATATCATTCAAGGACTTATTCCAAGAGGCTGTCCATAACAACAAAAGCATCCCAAGCGCCCAGAAGATGCAGTTATTAAAAAGTAAGCTGAAAGGCGAAGCAGAAAGGATCATTCAACATCTCAACATCAGTTCCGAAAATTACCACATCAGCTGGGACATATTGAATCACAGGTATAACAATGACAGGCTAATTTTCACCTCACACATGAACATACTCCTGTCATTACCTACAATGCAAAACCAAGTCGACACACAGATCAAGAACATGTTCGACACTATCAATGAATGCATGAACGCCTTGAAAAATCTTGGTATAGATGTAGCCGCCATGGGACCAATGGTTGTGCATTTACTTACACTGAAGCTGGATACTCAGACGCTTAGTGAATACACTCAATCATTAGAAAATCCAAGAGCCTTGCCTGTTCTAGCAGACTTTCTGAAATTTTTAGAGAACAAATATACTGCTCTCGAGTCAACACGGCGAAAACATTATTCATCCAAATCAACCTCGTCGTCATCTCCGAGTAGAAGCAAGGATTCAGGACATCAATTCAGCAAAAATAATCAATCAAATTCGAATAATTTAAACAACAAAAACGATTCTAACAAATCGTTTTTGCGTAGTTCAGCTGTAAAAAGTTGTGCAACGAAAACACAATATTGCCCACTATGCAAAGACGACAGCCACGGACTTTTCTACTGCAAGCCATTTTTAGAATCGGGGTCAGCAGAAAAGAGAAACACATTGCAAAGGTTCAACTTGTGTAAAAATTGCCTGGTTGATCACAAAAATAAATCATGCCGTTCTGAATCAAGATGCAGGGTGTGTAATGGAACTCATAACACCGTACTACACGATGCCCTACAGACAAACGCAGTGTCCAGCAACATGGATATGTCACCGTCTACGTTATGTGAAGACTACACACAAAGCAATGTGACA
This sequence comes from Orthosia gothica, assembly GCA_949775005.1. NCBI lineage: Eukaryota > Metazoa > Arthropoda > Insecta > Lepidoptera > Noctuidae > Orthosia > Orthosia gothica. The sequence continues at coordinate 18,388,054 of OX459058.1, forward strand.
CATGTTTCCAAGGAATCTGTTGTTGAAATTCTGCTAGCCACAGCACTTGTCCGTATACAAGGAGCTAATGGGGAATATCACACAATGAGGGCTCTCATAGATCAAGGCTCTCAAGCCTCCCTCATCACTGAGAACGCAGCTCAAATACTGAAACTGCCGCGCCGAGCATGCAAAGGCGTCATAGTTGGAGTCAGTGCCAATCAAACCAACTGTAAGGGAGTTATCAGTCTTGTAGCGTCATCATTACACTCGAATTATATATTCCAAACAAAAGTTGTTATTATGAAGAAATTAATTAACAACTTGCCAAACCACAGTTTTGCAAAACCATCTTGGGAATATCTTCAAAACATTCAACTAGCAGATCCAGATTTCAACGTTTGTCGTCCTATCGATTTATTGTTGGGAGCAGAAGTTTACTCGGAAATCATCATGTCTGGCATAATCAAGGAAAACTCATCTCTGCCAATAGCACAACAGACTCAACTTGGCTGGATTTTGAGCGGCAATGTCAAGTCTTATCAATGCAACGTTATCATGAACAATATACAAGACATACAAAGGTTTTGGAGCATTGAAGATGTCACCGAACCCGATACTAATATGTCCTCTGAGGATCATCAATGCCTTCAACAATATCAATCGGAAACAGTAAGACGAGATGATGGTAGATACGTGGTTAGACTGCCACTGAAGCCAGATATCAAAGAAAAATTGGGAGAATCAAAACAAAGAGCCGTAGCACAATTTTATCAACTGGAAAGAAAGTTTTCAAGTAATAAAAATATTTCCGAAGATTACAAAACATTCATCAACGAATATATCAAATTGGGTCACGTGCGCAAGTGCGCACAGAAAATTCTGCCGGATTGCATTTTACCTCACCTATGCGTTTTACGCCCGGACTCGGCAACAACATCGCTGCGAGTTGTATTTAACGCATCAGCGAAAACTTCGACGGGCTACAGTCTCAATGATTTAATGTACAGCGGTCCTAATTTACAACAGGATTTGTTTACATTGATTCTGAGTTGGAGACAGTATGAATATGCAATCACAGCCGACATCGAGAAAATGTTCCGACAGATCTTATGTAATGAAAAGGACCTTCAGTATCAGAAAATCGTCTGGCGTGACTCACCTACCCAATTGCTTAGAGAATATGAGTTGACTACAGTCACCTATGGCACCAAAGCAGCTCCATTCCTGGCCATGATGACGTTGAAACGGTTAGCAGAAGACGAACGTTCAAGATACCCTACAGCATCAGCGGTACTTGAACAATGCTTCTACATGGATGATCTTCTGGCAGGACACCACAGTATAGAGGAAGCCATACAACTCAAGGATGACCTAATTAATTTACTGAAGTCTGGTGGATTTAATTTGCGAAAATGGTCATCTAATAACATTAACATACAAGAATCAATATCAGACAAGGAACAAGCATTCGAATTCAGGCATCAAGAATCAACCAAAACTTTGGGACTGCGCTGGCGCCCCCGGGACGATCAATTCAAGTTCCAGATTAAGATAGACACATCATCATTGACACCATCCACCAAAAGATCATTATTATCTGACATTTCAAAGATATTTGATCCGCTCGGCTGGCTGTCTCCAGTATCCACCAAACTGAAACTTTTGTTCCAAAAAGTTTGGTTGTTGAATCTTCAATGGGATGACGCAGTACCTACAAACATCAATGAAGAATGGCTTAAAATAAAAAAGGAGTTACCACAAATCGAACATATTAATGTGCCAAGATGGCTTCAAACTACAAAAAATGCAAACATAGAGTTGCATGGGTTTTGTGACTCATCAGAAAAGGCATATGCATGCGTAATTTATGGCAGAATTATCAATCAGGAAAAGGCGGAGTGTCAATCCCCTGTGGTCATAGTAGCAGGGAAATCAAAGCTCGTGCCTGTCAACAAATCAGTATCTCTGCCTAGATTGGAGCTTTGCGCTGCGCACTTGTTGTCAAAACTGATGAAAGTTGTCCAGAACTGTTTATCAACCCATAACCTACGAATATACGGTTGGTCCGATTCGACAGCAGTACTAGGTTGGCTCAATGGTGAACCGAATCGCTGGAAACCATTCGTGGCTAACAGAGTAGCACAAATAACGGAGATAATACCAACAAAAAGCTGGCGATATGTGAAATCGGCCGAAAATCCAGCTGATTGCGCGAGCCGAGGATTATCAGCGAATCAACTACATCATCATCCTCTTTGGTGGCACGGACCAACCTGGCTATCAACATTCAAAGTAAACCACAATCAAGACATTTCAACTTACATTACATATGAAGAAATCAGGAAGTCAATAAAAAGTAATGTAGTCCAACAAAATGAAGATATTATTTTAAAATTATTGAGCAGATTCAGCAACTTCGACCGAGCAGCGCGTGTTCTTGCTTGGACTTTGCGCGCCATATCTCGCAATCAACACAAACCGAAGAATCTGACTGTCAGCGAAATAAAAATCGCTAAACATCTGTTTATCAAACAAGTACAGCTGACGGTATTTAAGGAAGAGGTATTTAGTCTCCGAGATCAGAAGCAAATAGACGCGAAGAGCAAATTGCTAAAGCTGAACCCGTTTTTGGATCAAGACGGCCTACTGAGAGTCGGTGGCAGATTGAACAACGCGAAAATGAGTCAGAACATGAAGCATCCTCTCATCGTTCCCAACAACACACACCTCAGTGACTTATTGATCGAACAAGGACATCAGATGACACTCCATGGGGGAGCGAGAGTTACTCAAGCATGGCTGCGTCAACAATATTGGATTCTGGGAGGAAACCGAGCTGTCAAGAAGCGCTTACGAAACTGCGTCAAGTGCCGAAAACACGACCCAATCAAACACGAACAACTCATGGGCAACCTTCCTTTTGCACGCAGCAATCCAACACGACCATTTTATCATACAGGGGTTGATTTTACTGGGTTTGTCGACGTCAAAGCAAGCAAGGGCCGAGGTATCAAAACCACAAAAGGGTACATCGCCGTGTTCGTTTGTATGGCCACCAAGGCTGTACACATCGAGCTAGTATCGGACCTGACCTCATCATCGTTCTTAGCAGCTTTGCGGAGGATGGCAGCTCGGAGAGGCACCCCAGGCCATATCTATAGTGACAATGGCACGAACTTTGTTGGAGCGAGTAGAATACTCAACGAAGAGTTCGTGAATATCAAAAACACTTTGGATGACAGTTTTTTCGAGGCTATTACCAGTATGGAGATTAACTGGCATTTTAATGCCCCTTCCTGGCCTAGTGCCGGAGGCCTCTGGGAAGCCGCCGTCAAGAGTTTGAAGTACCATCTCAAGCGGGTCATAGGAGATCAGAAGTTGACGTTTGAAGAATATTCGACGTTACTCGCTCAAATAGAAGCATGTTTGAATAGCCGACCATTGTGCGCACTCAGCGAAGATCCCGAGGATTTAGACTGTCTCACACCGTCTCACTTTTTGGCAAGTGGTCCGACACTAACTATCATCGAGACAGAGAGAGACTTGCGAACAAGATGGCAGCTCACACAAAAAATATTTGATGATCTGTGGAAGAGATGGCGAGCTGAGTACCTGTGCCAACTATCAGCTCGCAGTAAGTGGCACAAACCTCATCAGAATTTGAAGATCAATGACATCGTCATCATTCAGGACATTAATCTTCCCCCGGGAAAATGGCCCATGGGCAGAGTTATTGAACTTCATCCAGGGAAAGACGGATACGTCAGAGTAGTGACCCTACGGACGAAAAATGGTTCACTCAAGAGACCAATTACGAAATTATCCGTCTTGCCGATCAACGACAATAATCAAAGCCACGATACAGAAAAGGAAAACAAAGAAGGTCAAGCAACAAACAATAAATATTCCAAGCCAACCTCATCAAAATTGTGCAACTTCATAATTACGACACTCGTACTTCTGATGTTTATTTGCTCAGGAACGTGCGAATACAAAATTTCCAAAGTTGCAGAAAATAAAAACATATTTTTTGATAAACTCGCAAATATGAAATTGGAACGTGAAGAATGGAAACTCGTCGTTTATTGCGACATGGCTCCGTATTGGCAAGGAATTAACCTTCTGGACAAGTTTATCACTCATCTGGACAACATATGTTCAAGGGATCAAATACCACAATGCAACGTAGTCCGATTACAACTGCTTCACGGGTACAACGAACTTGAACACTACAACAATGTTTTACTTGGTCAGCAAGGTCAAGTTCGCCGACGTCGCGGGCTTATCAACGGCATCGGCTACATCGCACATAGTTTGTTTGGAGTTTTGGATGAAACTTTCGCCGAACAATATCAGAAGGATATTGCCTTAATCAGAAGCAATCAAAAACATCTCAGTAATCTGTGGAAAAACCAAACTTCAGTAGTGGAGGCTGAACTAAATGTCATCAAAAGGATTGAAAATACCCTGGACAAGCAGCACAAAATAATCAACCAACACATTACCAATTGCAACACGGCCATAAGCAAACTGAAAGAAGAAATCCAACACACTGACAACAAAGCGGAATTCACATTATCAACGTTCATAGCCAATAACATCATGACCAATCTTAAAGAAATCCAGGAGACACTAGTTGACACAGTGGCTAACATTTTCTATGAAAAGTTCAACTTTCACTTGCTAACGCCGGCACAGTTGAAAAACGAACTGAATGTTATAACCGGACAAATCTCAAAGGACTTAGCCTTACCGATTAATAATATTCAGACCGACTTGGCGAAGATCTATCACCTATTGAAAGTGAAAGCAAGAGCTACCAGAAAGTTCCTGATTTTCGAAGTAAGAATTCCTCTTGTGAGCAGGGAAGATTATGAGCTTTACAACCTCATACAGATTCCACAACAAGTCAACGCAAGCATGGTCAATATAGTGCCTGTAGCAAAATACCTGGCTATCAATACACATAAAGACTCTTACATACCAGTGTCTACAAGCGACTTACAAAGATGTATTCCTTACGACACCGACGAGTACATTTGCCCACTGAAAAGGCCAGTCTATCAAATGACGTCAGACAACAACTTATGTCTGAAACATCAAGCATCTAATCAATGTCAAACTGAAACAAGAGAATGTCGCGATACCTGGATTGACTTGAACTTAATTAATTCATATCTTTACTTTTGTTGCGGACAATGCAGTGTGCGAGTCATATGCGATGACGATTTTACGATCGAGCAACTCAGCAAAACAGGTGTCATTACACTGGGAGACAACTGCGTCATCAAAGACAGAATGTTTACGATTTATGCACACAGAGCATTATCAAACACAATTAAAACGAAGATCGATGTCATGAACATAGAAATTCCACCAATAAACCACATAATTAATCTGTCTATACCTCTCATCGCTCCACTGAATGAGACAGACGATATCACCGAACAACGGGAAGACATAAAGGCGATTGAAAAAGCACTCAAAGAAATGAAATCCAATCAGGAACTGGCAGATCAAGTGACATTCCATGACATTCATCATTACGTCGCCATCTACATCTTGGGTGGAGTCGTCGTGGTTTGCATCATCTTGTACACATGGCAACGCGTACGAGCGCGCCAGCCGCATCCAGCGCCCGCACCTCCGACAGCTGAGCGAGCAGAGGCCACAACGGAGCAGGCAGAGTCTAGCGTGAGCTATGTAGCTCCCGTTGCCACCTCTGCGGGTCGCCCTACCATCGCCACAACGAGCAGAGGGTCTTCGCCATCCGCTCGGACTCAATTCAATGACATACCTTAAGCTTAGTTTATTTAAGTTTGTAAGCAAAATTGTTAACTATCATCTTGTAAATCATTATCCTTCATCTCATTCACATCTTCTCGGGCCCCGGAGCATGTACAGTGCAAAGCACGCACAAATTTGACATCATTGTGTCAGCACTTTACTCGCTACGCGCGGTCTATACTTTAGTACACAATTATCACTCAAATCGCGTGCACTCATTATCATTCAATTAAATTCTATTATTACGTACTCTTGCGTATTAATCAAACTACCATCATTAAAAGGTGTAAAGACCCTACATTTACCAAGCATATAATTTTCATCACAAGCACGAGAAATGTCGGGAAACGTAAATTGAAGCGCAATTTCACGGGCTATTAGCTTTTACATCATATTCATAACATACCAAGCGCGCTATCAGTGGTTATCGTTGATATACTCTTAACAACACAAATGATAAGTGGCCATTAGTACAAACAGGACGCTGGAAAGTTTCGACACCGCACTAATCCAGGTGTATGGAGAGATTAGCGTGGATCTGCTGGATTAAATTCGTACCGTTATTAGGTATTGTGGTTAAAGGGTTTAAGAGTTACATAACCACCTATTGCCTACATCAACCGTAAATACAACCTTTAATAGCCCCCTAACACGTATGGCAAGGCTGTATAATGAAAGGGCCCACTTGACGGATTACCCTATCAAAACATTCTTTATGAAATCGCTTCATACACACGTTCCCTATATAAACAGTGCGAATAATGTACGTCTACTCAATTTGTTTTGTTTTTGTAGTGTTTTGGATTTAGGTCTAAGGGACACACTTTTTATTTTTTATCTAATATTCATTACGGCAATGTCATGCATGACTGTCATTTGCGCAGTAACTGAATTGCAGATTTTAGATGTTATTTTATTAGAATTGTCAGTGACAGTGCTGTTTGTGTGATCTGTGTTGTTTATTTATTTGTTATTATAAATAAAAAACAGTTAAAAGTGGTCTTCATAATAGCTACAAGAGTAAAAGGCCGAAAAAATGATGAATGGTCTAGTGAAAGATGATATGGCTGGCTACTGAGATTACTGCTTATAGAGTAGTATTGAAGAATCGCCGATCCCAAATAAATGAGGTTAAAGGCTAGACAACAATAATGAATTAATTTTCCGGCTATCTCTATAAATCAACAATATAATAGAGAATGCTACACTCACAGTTGCCATGTCCTTAAGATACAAAGATATGTTCACTCGTATAAGCTCGGCTTTTTCAATAAACACAACCATTTATTAGAAGCGTTTTTGGTTGAATAATCACGTAACACAGATACAATTTTCAAAATATTACCACTTAAAGGGATTTGAACTTCGAAACGTCAAATATCACAAAAGTTGAAGGGCTGTTTTCATACCTCACACTCGTAAAATCTCATACTATTAACATAATATTATACGCTCAAATATTTGAATAAGTTTATTACCAACCTGAACATTTAAATTAGTAATTTCTATGAAGAAAAATATAAAATTCTAGTGAAAATTATACTAATTTCTGGCCTTATCTTCTGTGTGCCGAAAACCCTTAAAAACCAATAACATGAAGCAAACAAAACGGCTGAAACGGGCATAGTAAAGTAAGGAAAACAACATTGGGATCGTGAAAGGTCTGTGGAGGCACTTCCCTGTATACGCAAGGTTATACAAACTTAAAGTGACCGCAGCGGTCGGTACATTATTGTAATATTGCCGGTCATTTTAATAATATCCGAAATAATGGTAATTATGTTTGAACGATCCAAATAAACGAGGTATAAACAGAACTGTTTTTATTAAGTGCTTTTATATACCTAAATTATTAATGTTTTTCGTGACATCGGCCTGACTCTTCCACGGGGTGACCTTTTTTCGGACAAAGAATAAACATTGCCATTAAACTGGCACTACTGCCAGCATTTTCGGGCACTTTTCCCGTTAACAGTAATGTAGATGAATTATTTCACACATCAGACCCATCTCTGTAAGAGTATAGAGCGCACACTTAACACGAAGCTCCTGGCATACCTAGAAACAAATACGGCTTCCGCCAAAATCGGTCTACTGAGAATCTTCTAGCGTATGCCATTCACACATGGAGTGAGGCCATCGAGAGGTACGGGAAAGCGCTTGCCATCTCCCTTGACAACTCGAAGGCTTTTGATAGGGTCTAGCACGAAAGCCTTATTGGTAAGCTTTCTTTATTCGGCCTGCCCGGTAGTCTATCTGATTGGATTGCAGACTGTCTGAGAGATCGGTCCATTCAAGTGTTTATCGATGGCTCATCGGACCTATGGGATATAAATGCCGGTGTCCCTCAGGGGTCGGTACTCTCAGCAACATTATTATTGCTGCACATTAACGATCTGCTAAAACCCGGCACCTTTGGGTATTCTGACGACAACACTGTTTCTGAGAGATACTTGTCAAACGCACCGCAGATCCGGTCTCTCCGTGAGGTTATGATTGAGTGTTTGAACCTGTCCTTGCAGACAGCCACTAAATAGGGCAATGTCAATCTAGTCAGATTAAATGCTGCTAAAAACCCAGGCGTCTTTATTCCGCTAAAAAGAGCCAATTTCACCCGGCTCCAACTTGCCGATATGTGGTCTACCGTTACTTGGGATTGTATAATTAACAATTTATGACTACTTTTGTTAGCTTGGGTCTTACCTGTTAAAACAAATGTATGTGTTAATAAATAAAAAAATAAAAATAAATAAATAAATAAATAAATAAATAAATAAATAAATAAATAAATAAATAAATAAATAAATATATAAATAAATAAATAAATAAATAAATAAATAAATAAATAAATAAATAAATAAATAAATAAATAAATAAATAAATAAATAAATAAATAAATAAATAAATAAATAAATAAATAAATAAATAAATAAATAAATAAATAAATAAATAAATAAATAAATAAATAAATAAATAAATAAATAAATAAATAAATAAATAAATAAATAAATAAATAAATAAATAAATAAATAAATAAATAAATAAATAAATAAATAAATAAATAAATAACGGACCATCTTGAGCTTCTTGGCGTTACGTTGACATCAACTCTAAATTTTGGCCCATACCCGGCTCTCAATTTTACCTTTGCTCAGCTGGCTGCTAAACTACTACTACTACTTCACGCTGGAACAGCTGTTCAATTTGTATGAAGCGCAAGTTCGATCTTGCATGGAGTACTGTTCTCATCTCTGGGACGGATCTGCCAAATACCAGCTTGATGCACTTCAGTCGATCGAAAAGAGGGCCAAGAGGCTCATCGGCAATGAGGCACTGGTCAATTCAAAGCTCCTGATCCTTGAACATCGTCGCCGAGTTGCCAGCTTGTCGGCTTTTATCGGTTAAATTTCGTGGAGTGTGCGATGGAATTGCACGATCTAATTCCACCTAGCCCGTTTGATCATCGGACTACCAGATGTGCGCCATCGATACATGGTGGACATCGCACCCATACGCACAAAACGGGAGCAATTTATTAAGCGTACAGCTAAGGAATGGAATTCCTTGCCGGAGTCTGTGTTTCCCGACAGCTACAATCTAGGGTGCATAGTCTATGTCTAGGCAAGCTACGTCCACATCATCGCTTACCATCACGTGAGATAGAGGTCAAGCGCGAGCCTATAGAATATAAACAAAACAAAAACCGGCCAAGTGCGAGTCGGACTCGCGCACAAAGGGTTCCGTACTTGGTAAATTGCGGTTTACGATTTATGAAGTATTAAATAAAAACTACTTACTAGATCTCGTTCAAACCAATTTTTGGTGGTAGTTTACATGGTAATGTGCATCATATATTTTTTTTAGTTTTATCATTCTCTTATTTTAGAAGTTACAGGGGGGGGGGGACACATTTTACCACTTTGGAAGTTTCTCTCGCGCAAAATATTAAGTTTAGAAAAAAAAATTTTAGAAACCTCTATATCATTTTTGAAGACCTTTTTTAAGACATTTTTGAAGAATATTTTTGAGTGTAAATCTTAATGTGGTTCACAGAATACATCTACCCACCAAGTTTCAACAGCATAGTTCTTATAGTTTCGCAAAAAAGTGGCTGTGACATACGGACGGACAGACAGACAGACAGACAGACAGACAGACAGACAGGCAGACAGACAGACATGATGAATCTATAAGGGTTCCGTTTTTTGCCATTTGGCTACGGAACCCTAAAAAGGTTAGGTTCAAAGGAAATCACGGGCGCTGAAGTGAGCGAGCAAAGCGATCAAACTCAGCGTCCGTCATCTACTTCATGTTAGGTTGCTTTAGACTAGTTTAGACCCTGCAGACAGAAATAGGAGTCCCGCGCATCGGGGCTTCGTCGTTGTTGTTACTTAAATAGTAATCGTACCTATTCTGTATTAAAACCAATGTCAACTTTAAAATAATTTAAAAACACATATCTTTTTAATACCCGGCCCAATAGTATAGTGATGGGCATTATTCAGAAAGCCCGGTCAATTTAATTATTTCAATAGTTTTTATCATATCGCCTACTCATACTGGGCATTTTTCAAATTACCCGTGCATTATGAATAATGCAGTATTAATCACTTGGTCCATAACATTTATATGAAATCTTGTTTGTTGAAGAATCTACAAAATTGTGATATGCCAGAAAATAATAAACCAAAAACATTTAAATGATACCTCACAAGTACTCAAAACGAACTGAAAACTAACGTCAGGCACAAGTTATCTGGTAATTATGATAATTGGACCTATCTAGCGAAGTAGTAGTGAGGCAGACATTCTTTCTTTAAAACCGAAAAGATTTTCACTATTTTATTTATTTTTAGTTGCCACAATGTTTTTTCCAAATAAACGTATTTCCTTTAAGTCTTTCTTTCTATTACAATTTCCTCCTCATTTCTCTTGACAGTTAAGGAAACCATACACAAAATATCTCATTACCGGTAAAATAAAATCCGAAAGCACTAAAATACGCCTTAGAAATGCTCATTTAAATAATTAATTGGGCCTTTAATGTTACAAAGGAAACTCTATACAATACGAACGTCTACATTATCTACATTCCTACAGTTTCGGATTGGTTCTTCATCAAAGACAGAATTTAAAAAGAATTTGCATGTGTGTAATTTTGTAACCCAGAAGTTTTTAATTTCGAGTTGTTTAGAGTACTCTAGGTGGACAGTTTTCTGTTGAAGTAAGTCAAATTGGCATCAATCTAAGAGTTTGGCTACATGCACAATCTTATTTGTACAAGCAATCATGTGCGTTAAGACGGTAATGGTGAGTACACACGTGCGTACATGCTCATCGAGCAAGTCTCATCGAACAAAGTTGTTCTCTATACATGTTCCACCTTGCGTCTACACGTAAAAAGCTGGCTCGACGAATTGTTTAATGTGCGTTGATTGAAACTATTCAAGTGTTTGGTGGCCATCAAACGTTCATAAGCTGCGTTTCTTTTACCTTTATCAGGTATCACTATATTATTTTAACGTAGTTTTCCACAAGCACTCTTCCTCCCGATACATATTTATAATTTGTTCCACAAAAGCCCGAGAAAATGAACGAAAGACCGACATTTTAGCTGCGCACCACACCCTCCTCACAAAAATATCAATCACCACTAACATGCTCGATGTGGCGGCAACAAGTACAAACATATTTGCTGCGAACATCGAGCAAGAATTACGGACGTTTGAATCTTGTTCGAATCAAACATTTTGGTTGGCTTCGCGCATTTGTCTTGAGACTTGCATGGTACACGCGATCGTAATTGCTCGAGATCCAGCAAGTTTATCGAGCATGTACGTACGTGTGTACCCACCATAAAATGGTATACCGCAAGAATTCAGGTTAGATGCAATTTTTGCACAAACCGGTTGCGCATGCAAGATTGAGTGTGTGTAGGCAAACCCTAAACTAATATTTTTGAGAGATTAGATTATTCGTTTTTAGAAGATATTTGGAAGTATTTAATGGAAACATACATCTAATTACGATACTCGGCGATAGTAGATACATCATTTACTATCGCCGAGTGTCGTAAGCTTTCAGAGAAATTTACGGTTCTTGTAAAATAGGTCAACAGGAGCGCAGCCGCGGGAATAAGCTAGTTCTGGATATATTCAATTTCGGTGATGTTAACCTAATTGTGTTAAGATACGCCGCGGCGGGGGTTCCATAGTTAACACCACTTATTCGGCCATCAATCCTAACTAATCCAATAACGAATCAGTCAAGGTCGGAATATATCTTTCATTTATTATTTTACCCTTGTTTTTATCCACCAATTGAGCTAAGGATAACTCTCCTAAACTCTAACTGCCGTGTTTATGTTTAACTTTCTCCCATAATTCAGCTCAATACCCTGCAATAAAAACTGGCGTTCGGGAGTTCTAGAACCCTATTCAGCCTACCATTCCTTTTTCACAGTTTATTTGAATATCTGTTATTATTTCCTCATTGATCTAATTGTGTATTCCGTTGCCATCATGTATATCGGCGTAGCATTGAGTGGTTGTATTAGCATGGCCGACAATGTTGCAGTCACGGTCGACCCGGCAGTCACCATCAGATACTGGCTGGCATTGATAAATCGATACTTTCAGACTCATTATTTTAAAACTAAGGTTTTTGAGAAACCCGAGTCCAGATTTCATTCCCTCGTTCAATCTATTTAACAAAACGTAACCGGATAAACCGGATCCATAGGCAGTTTAAATTTTTCACCATGTTGTACAAAAATAACACCTAAAGCGGTGTCTCTTAAGTGGGTAGATAATGAAAGGCTGCACATACTAATGTTGTATTATCAGTAACCGATAAGCCAACAAGTGACCGATCGGGCACATAATTGACATTGAAATCGATATGAACCTCGATTTATTGGCATTTCACACCTCATTGCATCGCGTGTGGGATCTACGAGATTAATGGCTTCATTCCTATGTGTTTTACAGACAAAAAAAAATGCTGTGCAGTCGGAGGATACATATTCGCGAGCTGGCCCCGTGATCATCCGACTGCACAGCATATTTTTTTCTTGTTTACAGGTTTTTACAGTCAAGTTTTTGATTTTTAAATTAACTTTTTTTATTTACCACTTTTTAGTTGTATTTTTTTTCTAATTGCTTTTAAACGTAAATATAAGTGGTATATATTTTTAATAACCTATTAAAACCCTATTTTGATACGCCACTCGATGGTTTAGATGTAAGAAAAAATTGGCACACAATATGGCGCCCAAAATCCGCCATGTTTGTTTTTTTAAGTTCACCTATCTAAGAACAAAGTCAAAGTCAAATGTGTTTATTTCAAGTAAGCCATTGTGCGGCACTTTTGAACGTTACAATTTACATTTAATAAAAATTGATTCTACCGTGCATTCAGAAATGTAGCTTGTTATGGAGAAGAACGCACGCAAAAAGTTTATACAATATTTATATAAGTACATACATTAATAAATTCATATACGTGAGGACGATGTACCCAGCCCCACTACACTACATATAGGTATGAAGCACTAACAGGTAAATTCCTTTACTTGATTTAATAGAAACATGTTCTCGAGTACTTACAAATATTGCAAACATAGGTACATTACCTAATTAATCAACAACAGTACAGTGTGCGAGTCAATTTTTTAAACAAAAAGAGAAGAAAAAATAAAAATAAAGCGTTACTATAATTATGAATATAATACAAATTAACCATTTTGATTTTGTCCACACAAAAGATAGGCCTATGGAGCAGGACCAGCATGTTTCCAAGCATTCTTATCTTGAATATAATCATCTAATTTGTAATATGGTTGTTTACAAAGTGTGCTTTTAACTATTGTTTTAAATTTTCTTTCATTTAACTTTAATATCTCACAAGGTATTTTGTTATAGAATTTAACACAGTACCCCATGAAAGATGTGTGTACTTTAGCTAATCTATATGATGGTTGATCTAACTTATCTTTATTTCTGGTATTACAATTGTGTCTATCACTAACTTTACTAAAGAGATTTAAATTATTCCTTACATACATAATATTTTCATAAATGAATTGGCAAGAAACTGTCATTAAATTAATCTTTTTAAATAGCTCCCTAAGAGATTATCGGTGACTTAACTTATATATGGCTCTGACAGCTCTCTTTTGCAATATAAATATTGATTCAATGTCAGCCGCCCGACCCGACAGTAAAATACCGTATGACATAATGCTGTGAAAGTAACTAAAATAGACCAAACGCGCGGTTTCTACATCCGTTAACTGTCTTATCTTTCTAACAGCATAAGCGGCTGAGCTCAGCCGTCCTGCCAGAGATGTTATGTGAGGCCCCCATTGTAATTTGTCATCTAGAGTGATTCCTAGGAAAACTGTTTGATTTACATAGTCCAGCTTTTCTCCATTCAATATGATGTCACATTCGCTACTTCTAACATTCGGCAATGTGAATCTAATACATTTGTTTTTTTTTTCATTTAGTACCAAATTGTTTGCCGTGAACCAAGTTTGGACCTGATGAATAGACTTATTCACATCATCAAGATTTTGTGATCGTCGATCTATTTTAAATATCACAGATGTGTCATCAGCAAATAACACGATCTTCGGTTGACAGCAACGAACACTTGGGCAACAAAAAAACATTAAGAATTCGTTAAATATAACGAATTCTTAATGTTTTTTTTTGTTTTCACTTTTTAGCTGTGGTACATAACATAATGCGCGAGTTCTATTAAGGTACCTATAATGCACCAGGTTTTGCCTAGATAACCCAATTAGCATCCAACTTGATTTGATTATGTAATAAAATGGCGTAAACAATAAACCATGTCTGTTTGCTATTGCAACAATAACGAGAGATTTGCCGTTGTTTATTGAAGAATTCTGTGTATATCTCCTAAGTTCTAAGTTCTTCATCAGATCTTCACCAAATAAATGGGACCACATGAGGAGCTCCAGCTTTTAAATAAAAAAAGAATCATCAAAATCGGGTCACGTACCTATTAAAAAGTTCTGAGGCAAAACACATTTTAAAAATACAGTCGAATTGAAAACGTCCTCCTTTTTGAAATTGTTTAAAAAAGGACGGTATTTTTAAGTAATTTTGAGGTGAATTAGGCAAGGTTAGGGATAAAGCGAGCAGAAAAATATGGGGACGTATTTGTCCAACAGTAGGAGACAAACAACGATACTAAGTTGAAATATGGGGATGTATTTATCCAGCAATAGGAGGAAAACAACGATACTAAGTAAAAATATGGCGATGTATTTGTCCAGTAGTAGTAGTCAAACAACAAAATTTATTCCGTCCTAATACCAAAAACGAATACCACTGGTATTTCAGGGCGCACGGTTGGCGCAGTGGTTGAGCGATTGACTGCTGCGCTGCGTGTCGCGGGTTCGATTCCCGCACGGGACAAATATTTGTATGACCTACAGATAGTTGTTCTGGCTCTGGGTGTTGTGTATGTGAGTTTATATGTTTGTAAACGCAACCACGATACAGGATGCAATTCCTAGTGTGGGGCAACGTTTTTTTTTTAAAAAAGAATGTTAGAAATCATTTATTTATTTATTTATTTACTTCAACCTTATCACATAAAATCTTTACAGGATTACACCCAATACGATAAATGCGCTTATTCTAAGTTACTTCACATTCGTAACTACAGTAAACTTAATCTATTACATAAAGTATCTAACTATAACATATTTTAAACAATGCACTCCTTGTGAATTCACCCAGAGTACAGCAGAATAGGTCCGCCTCAATACCCACGAGGTTGAGCGTGCGGAGTGCACGCGTCAGCGGCGCTTCTCTTAAAAGGTTGGTTCGACTGCGCGGCTCAACTAGCAAGCTCGGCCGCCGGCGTCGCCAGAACTATCTGTCCGGAACACACAGACCCACCTGTCCTAAAACAGTTGCATTATGCACCTTCCCTCTCAATATTTTGAATATATATGAGGCGAGTGCCAGTTCCCTCCTAACCCTCAACTCATTGTATCCTACCATACCTAAAATAAACAAAGTAGGATACATTAAGGGATAAAATGGGTAAACACCGTAATATCTCATATACAAATACCTAATAAATTTGTTTTGTACCTTTACCAGCCTGAGACTATATTTAGCTTCATGTCGAGACCAGATGACTGCGTTACATTCTAGCTGACTCCTAAACAACGCGTTATATAAAGCTATAATGGCTTTGAATTTCGTGAACCCTCAGACCGTACGAAGCATAAAGCCTAAATTTCTATAAGATTTCTATTTCATATTTTAATTAAATTTCTATATCATATTTCTTTTGTATTCCGAACTGATACCATGGTTTAAACTAATACCAAAACAAGTACAAAGATATAACGTACAGTCAGTAAACATGCTTTGTATGTAATTATAAGACCTTAAATTTTTTAAAAAAACAGTTAAATTCAAAATAATCCATTTTTTATTTCCCTTTTTTGTGTACTGGTAACCGCTCTCATTTAACACCAGGCCACCATTTATCTTTATGAAAGTCAAGTTTCTTGTTTTTCCCGAAGATGTTGAGGGCCGATTATCAGCTTTGTCAATTTTCTCACCCCAAGTTTGCTCTATTGTTCTAAAATTCTCGCAGGTAAAAAAAAACTTAAACTACTCTTCACATAAAATATCAGAAAACCCATTCAATTAATAAGGTTTGACATGTGTATTTGCTAATTCACCTACAAGAGTGTCATCTTCAGTTCTTAGAGGAAACAAGAGTCATGAAGTACCCTCGTACTTAATCCCAATATCAGATATATAGATATATAAGATAAAACAGCACAATATAAAATAATAATATTATAACATTTTCAACAAAGTCCTAAAGTCTACATACGTAAAACATCTGGCGTTGATTTATAAGTAACCTAATGACGTAATTAATAAAACTTAATTTTACCGGAATTTCTAGTATAATAAGAAGTTTTCCTGACAGAGCTAAATTCAGCATTATTGTTACCAACTGATGAATACAGGCCTGCGGATCACAAGCCAAGAGCCAATGAGAAATGCTGCGGCTCTTGGCTCTTCTTGTTACTAGGGGTTTGTTCTTTGGGACACTGATTCCCGTATAGGTGGAAAGTGATACAAGCATGCATAACTTACAACTACAACTCACATTTGTTCCCGTGGTGGTTTCCTGGTCTCGTGTCCGGTTGGGGGTTGTAGGGGGAAAATATATATAATAAATTTGGGATAACCGACGTGGGCCAGATAGACACGTTCCCAACAAAAATACTTCGCTGCGCGCGTAATACATACACAAACAAATGCACGGGCGACTCACTATACCACTTGCAGATCGCGAACGTCATTTCGAGTAACAATTGGTTGATTATACATCAGTCACAATAAAATCAAACCCAAACCAAACATATTAATTACGTCTCGCGATGTCAATAACATACAAGTGTTGCCAACTTCAACCCAACCAAAACTGTCAATATCGATGACAGCGAGTTGACACAGTGTTGCATCAAAATAATACACCAAAAAAAGAACGAAACCTTAATCGGTTTCGAACACCAACGATATGGTGCCCCTATTCAAATTCCTAAAGATGATGAACCATGAAGACCGAATTTTCATAGTAACAACTACTAAATACCTCAGTAAGATGTCGAGTAATCATTAACAATTCGACACGTTACTCGTCGCGGAGCAGAGGCTTTCATTACATTCTAATTAGTCAGACGTTTTGCAAATTACTAGTCTTAATTGTACAACAAATTACAAACAGTCAGTTTAGAATAGTAA
Source organism: Orthosia gothica (assembly GCA_949775005.1). Taxonomy (NCBI): domain Eukaryota; kingdom Metazoa; phylum Arthropoda; class Insecta; order Lepidoptera; family Noctuidae; genus Orthosia; species Orthosia gothica. Next base: position 18,405,639 of record OX459058.1, read on the forward strand.
CGAGAAATAATTTTATTTACTTTGATAGGTCGTTGACATTTCTGACAAATGTTTGAAGCTTTATTTAATGTCAACGGCGGGACAAAAAATAAAGTGTCGAGTGACAAAAGATGTAATGATTCTTCCTGTCCCTTACTGTTGGTGTGTATAATGGAATGTCTGAACATTTGTATGCTCTTACAAGTGTCCCCTTACTAAACAAAAGTAAAATTATAGGTATACCTACGTACAGAACCCAAACACTTAAATAGCCTCAGCCGGATTTTATGTTACACTTATTTGCATTTCATCGCTGCTATTAACAAAATGTTCGCTGTCAATAACTGAACGAAACGTAATTATTTTTTTGACGTCACACAAAAGTTGCGCTGCGCACTGATTGAGAAGATAAATTCTTCTTTGAAAATTTACCGAGTTTGACGTAGCTAGGTCGGCCCTGATTCCCTGAAATCCTGAATAAGAGATGTTGTGTATTTCAGATGCTAATACTCGTACGATACATACTCATTAATCTTGCGACCCCTGAATTAGCAATTCTGCGGCTAAACGAACCGTTCTGTCCAGTGTTATTAGCATACATTGTTGTGTGTCTTAAAATAAACAAAGAAAATGAACTCCCATGTTTTATTTTGAGCGGTGGAAACCCAACCTTAGTATGTATAGATATTCAAATAATAATATCTAGATATTTCAGGGAAAAAATATTTGTTCTGCGTTGAACTCATTGAACCCAGATCTGTTTAATAAAATACACAGATTTGGGTTACATATCAAACAAACCGATGTAAGGTAAGGTATAATTTTTATTTAGTTTCACATAGATGTAAACTTAATATTGCATTTAAAAAACAAGAGACATATCATTCCAAGATCTGTGATGTTTTGTTGAGCTAAAAAGAGGAATTAGATGATTTTCATTACTTTTTCTATTCAGTCAACATTGATACATTTTTCTAATGCATTGAACCGACATATTTGACAAAAATGAAAACTGTCAGACGTTGAAAAGAAACCTAGAACATTGTCGATAGTCGCCTGTCACTTATCAACGGTTGGTTTTATTAGTAACTAGCTGACCCCCGCGGCTTCGCTCTCGTCAAAATTATAACCTATGTTACTCGGGATTAATGTAGCTTTCGATAGGTGAAAGACTTTTTAAAATCGGTCCAGTAGTTTCGGAGCCTATTCGGTACAAACAAAAAAATCTTTTCTCTTTATAATATTGGTATAGATTAAGTAACCTACACGGCAGGTACCAACGTAAGGAAAACATACAAAATGAATCGTGATCTCGAGCATGTGCCAGTAATAGGTAACTAAACGCGTTTATAATCCAGTTGTTTAATCTTACTTCACAAACAAGAGTAACAATTCAAAACAAAATGATTTCTTTTCAATTTGCTTTTCTTGGGCTATTCTTCACTTCAATATTCATTATTTAGAATTTCAGAATCATCCACGAGAAAGGTTTTGCTTCTCTCTGCGCCATTCCATATTGGCATGAATGATTTCAATCAGTTCTTTGTTTGTTTTTAATAAATGAAGATATATTGGCGCGCTATCGATTAACATTTAGTTCAATAGAAATAATGATGAGTATCAATAGTAAAGTGCTGAAATTATATATTGTCTCCATTTATCAGCGTCAATTAGTCTTAGTATTTTTCAAGCAATCACTTGTCTTCTTTTGCAGCTAGAATCTTCTCAAGAACTTCCCGAATATCCAACGCACCTGGTAGTACCATTGATACTGCAGATGTCGATAGGTAGAGGTGACAACATACTTTCAAGTTGGTGGCTAGTGGTAGAGTCGTGTTTATAATGACTCAACTCAATAAGACATGATCATACTTACAGTATTTCTAAGAAAGTTCCGAATCACAGTTGTTAGCAAGTTCTTACCTACCAGACAAGTTTTAAAGTCGAATTTGGAGGACGATATATACTTGTTTCAGCTGAAATTAAGTTTCAGTTCGACCTTATTACAGTTTATAATCCAATAGTTTCGTAGAACATTTGACACCGAAGATCGCGCACAAGGATTTTCGCTTGATTTGCGTTGAGTAACCCGCCCTTGTTTTGATTCTCGTCGATAGTTCTTGTTATTCGACCAAGACCTAACCTTTGCAAAAGCTTTATAAATATTGTACATTAGGCTGATAGGTCTGTAGTTGTTTATTTGGCTCTTGTCGCCCTTTATGTGTAGTAGTGTTATCGTAGTATTCGTCCACTGAGTTGGATTTGTTTCAGAATATTTTTTTATAATTTTTATTCTGTTTTTAGTATAGTGAACACAGAAATACATTTTGTTGTTATAGCGGCAACAAAAATACATCATCTGTGAAAATTTCAACTGCCTAGCTATCACGGTTCATGAGATACAGCCTGGTGACAGACCTATGTATATGGCGTTCCAGAGAGCAAACGCGTTGGCCGATTTTGATGATTCTTACGTCAATCGATTCGTCTTAACCCTGCGAGTATCACTGGCTACATTAAAATTGGACAATATACAAAATGGTGGATTTTGGGCGCCATATTGTGGAGGCCCAATTTTTTTTTTTCTTCCTAACCCATCCTATGGGGTATCAAAATAAAGGGTTTTTAAGAGGTTATTTCGAAAATATATAATACTTATATGTTTACATGTACCTAATTCGAATAAAACGAATTAAAAAGGTATATATAAAAAGATAAGTAAAAAAAACCCGACTGCTTCAAAAGCGCACTAAAAAGACGTAAACAAGGAGAAAATCATGCTGTGCAGGCGAAGGAAACACCAGAATATGGTCAACCAGCCCATGAATATGTATCCTCCGACTGCACAGCAAGATTTTTTCTTTGTTTACGTCTTTTTATTTATCTTTTGAAGCAGTCGGGTTTTTTTATTTTACTTTTTTTTTCTGTAAGATTTAGAGTTGCACAGTATACATCAAATAAATGTTCCCGAATATAAACCTACGAATACTGAATATTGACTCTATAGCGCCCAACAAACCGCCACAATATTAAATTGAAAATCATAACAATGTAACAAAAAATATTTAACCCAGAAAAAAGGCATTTTGATGAGATTTTTTATCTGAAATAAATGTTCTCATTTAGCGCTCCACAAAAATTTAATTATATCACAGAAACATGCGATAATTTCAAAGATAATAGAAAATCGAAATTAAACTCAACATCACACAAGACTTACGGAAAATAAAATGAATGAACAACATTCTCACAAATTTTCAACAAATTCGAAGACTATTGACGTACGGGTCGTGTGACGCACTTCGATTGCATGGATTTTAGATTAATAGAAATAAATAATATAGAAAAATATTACGTTTACTTATTTCACAGGTAAAGACCGTAAAATTACGATATCTACGCCGTTGTACACAGCAGAACACCACTATACTCAGTCCGTAGGGATTCACTGACTTTGCCAGCACTTTCCTAGACTTTGTTTTCCTGTCCTCTATCATAACATCTACGCCTACGGTACAAAGTATAAAGCTAGACTTAAAATTAAGATATGATTTATTATATGCTTTATTTGCGTCTTATACTGTACCTGTTCTTTATCCGTTTATATTTGTATCTCATGAATCTTTCTAATGTGGAATAAATCTTCCATAGTTGACAGCCCGAAAACAATTCCTATAAACAGACCGGCAGGCATTACGTATCTTGCAAAAGCAAAACGAAAGCGATGATTTTTGCGCAATAATTGCTCTTCAATACAGAAGTTTTAGAGTTTTCGGCGGTTCTTTTAGAAACAAGTGCATTTGACAAACAGGTAGCGATTAGCAAATGATAGTGCAGAACCTACCATACCTACACTGTAAGTAATTCCGACTTTTATGACACAAATCGTTTGATTGTGCAATGATTGTTGATAGCTGTTTCTTACGTAATAAGCCTGCCGGAACAGTACCAATTCGGTTGTATTTTTTTTATATGTGTCACCTCAAAACTTTTACAAGGTGAACCGATTATGATGATTCTTTTTTATTTGAAAGCTGGTTGATCTGATGAAGAACTTCGGAGATATACAACAAAGCTCTTCAATAAACAAAGGCAAATCTCTTGGGATTGTTGCAATCGCATTTTTGCTTATTGTTTACGTTATTTCATAACAAAATATCACGGTACGCTCTAAAGGAGTACGCAGACGTGTACTGTTCACCCTGGTAAACTCTCATTTCACTGGTTATGTTCAAGTTTTATGTTATTCGGGTAATTTATTCACGCATAACTTTGTGCATTATAGGTAATTATATGTACCTCACTATAGAACTAAAAGAAATCGCTATATTTATTCACAAAGGATAGTATTATTTATAAACTAATATTAGAAATAAAATAAGAATAAAGATATGTACATTTACGGGGCGTCAAAAAATTCGTCCACATAGAACTATAAAACTAACTATAGAACTTGTTCGTTATATACCACTACTAAAAAGTGATAAATAAAAACCTTTTTACAAAAAAATACAACCGATTTATGAAGTCGGTGTTCTTGTTCTTTGTTGTTTATTCGTTTTTTGACACTGACTTCCGAAATTGAAGTTATTTTTCACTTTAGTGTTTTTTTCGGCAGCCGGTTGTTTTTTCTTGTAAAAAGATTTTTCTGTCTGCCCTTGTCCTATGTTATAAGAGGACATTGCATTTGGAGTTGAATGTTTACCTATTCCATTGTTCTCCGTCAGCTGTGACATTTTATTTCATAGCCCCCTTCTGTTGCTGCAGTCTCTCCCCATCATCCATTTATTTTCAAAATTTTCCAAAAGTCTAACAATTGACCATTTTATTTTCCAGATAGGGCCGCTAATTGATGTAAGATGGCAAATGCCCCCGATCAGTCGAGAAGATGCCAGAAAGATCGCTATACAAGTCACTCCACCCGATGGAGAAGAAGATGACGACGACGACTTCATAATACCGGCGCTGCGCATGCGACGGAAGCTCAGCACGCCGCTCAGCGCCATGCCTGATGGACTGCTTAGCTTACGAAGTAAGTCTCTTGATTTGTTGATACGTAGTTGTAGTACAGGATGACTTATTTTAGGGGGTGACAGACAGTACCCATCAAAATCAATCATTTAACTATGGGACTATTCAATAACAAGAACAAGTGAAATTTCAAAATTTAAATAACCCCCGACACATTTATCTTGCGAAAACACCCCATTCAAACAGTAAAACGCCCATAACTTTTGAACGGCTGAACCGATTTTATTCAAACATAGCTACACTCGTGACAAAATCACCTTTCGAACAAAAAGAAAATCAAACTCGGTTCATCCGTTAAGGCGCTATGATGCCACAGACAGACACACAGATACACATATACACAGATACATAGATACACAGATACACAGCAACACACGTGAAACTTATAACACCCCTCTTTTTTCGGCGGGGGTTAAAAATACAACTTTTCTCAACATTTTGTCGAGTTAGGTCATATTATTTGCATTAACAATATGTATTTTTCTTGACTGTGTCTCCAGTGCGAGTTACAAAAATATTTATCTTTCATCCATTTATATACCAATGAATTTAATGTCACCCTGTATCTATTTCGAACTATGTAGATAATTATGTATTACGGATCGGATCCGTCTCATTGGAATATTGAATATCTTCCTATGAGACTGCACAGATTACGAAAACTATTTCACTGTTACACAGCTACACTATCGTCGTAGCCTCATGGTCGTAGGTTAATTTATTACGGCAAAAAGCTAAAAGCATGTACGTAATAATATATTTAATATTCTTCGTGGGAGACACTTGTAAAGTGTTAAAAACAATAACAAACTTCTGAAAATGATACAAACAAAGGTCCGCTACCCGGTTTACATGACTTATATCACAGCTGAGAATGTTGAGATTATAGACGGTATTCTAATAATAACAGAAGCCAATTTCATTCATTAGTCACTTAGTAATTGTGAACTCCCAAAATATCTTGAGCCACTTTCAAGGCGTAATAGATTGTCCTTAATTAGGTAGATGTACCACCTTATAAGGTCTATCTACGATAGCTTTTCAAGTCACACCCTTCTTACTTACCTGACTGAATTCTGTATGAATATAATGTAGGCGAATATTGGTTTTCGAAACTTTATCAAAGCGAATTCTACGAAATTAGTTTGCCGATATATTGTACCTTGAAAATTAACACAAAGTTATAATTTCAAAGGGTTTCAAACAGACACCAATCGTTTCTAAACTGATCCTAAGTTGAAATGTGAATAAAACCTGTATATGGATGTAGGTACAGTCGATATGTTTATACTTTGGTCAGTTGTCAAATTCACTTAAAATCAAAAATCAAACAGTGTAAATTTTTACATTATTGGGTCATTTTCGATATTGACGTTATGACAATAATGCGTCCGTCACGTCGTAAAGCAGATTCTATTGTAAACTGGGCAAACAAAAACAGATATTATGGTGACGAACCTGTTCTTATCATGAATTTACGTACTTGTAACACTGTGTAACAGGTAATTGGAATTTTATTATTTCAAATTTCAACGAAAGGTGATTGCAACCTTTCAGTATGTTTTAATTTGTTAACTTTGAAATTATTTTAAAGAATAATAACACACATGAAACAGCCAACAGTATCTATTCATAATAAGGTTTTGCAAAGGTACTTTATAGTTTCGAACTTTCAACTATCCTAGGATAAGTATTAGTAGTATTTTTCTTTGAAAGTAATATAACTCACCCTAGGTACTGTCACAGAATAAATAATAGTACAGGTGCTGTGTTTAATTAAAATCTGTGGCAAACCGAAGAAACTCAGCTCAGAGCACATGACGCACAAAGGATGCGGCTAAATAATAGGCATATACCAGTGCCTGTACCCAAAACTGTCGATGTCGTAGCGTTTCGCAAGTGTTCTTGACTTTAATGAAGGAATAACGTAATCAGGCGACGGTAACCAATTAAAATCAGAGGCTTTAGACAAGTGGTTCCCAACCTTTTTTACCCGACTGCCGAAGGAGGGTAATGTGTTTATCAGTCTACATATGTATGTGTGTATGTTTGTTCCTATATGGCGTTCCCGAGACCAAACGCGTTGGCCGATTTTGATGAATCGTACGTCAATCGATTCGTCTTAACCCTGCGAGCGTCACTGGCTACATTAAAATAAGACAATAGAAAAATGGCGGTTACTTATCATAAGTTCGAAAAATATGTGACCGAATTTAATTTCACCTAAAACTTTTAAACTAATATCGTTTCTTTTTTTTTAACTTAATCGAAGTCACGTCTGCCACTGTCTCAGATGACCTATTATCAATTTGATTTTTTACTTTACTCCGACGTTTCATTTGGTCGAAAAACTTTTTACCGAAGTTACACTTAGCCGAAATAACATTTGTTAGAAGTATTATGTTCCCGAACAATCAGAACAGAAACAGTGGGCGAATGTAAATGTATAAATAGCGATTTGAATAAAATATTGTCGACGGAGCCGACCCGGACGGGGCTCCTATTACTGTCTGCAGGGTCTAAAGTAACCTAACACGAAGAAGATGACAGCAGCTGAGTTCGCTCGCTTTACTCAATCACTTCAGCTCCCGTCATCTACTTCGAACCTAACCTATCCGTGTCGGGGTGCCCTAAGCTCCCGAGTTCGCTTCGCTCGCTCATGGACTGATTAATTAAAATAATTTATTAATATAAATGTGCATCGCATGACAGTTATTAATAAATCATTTGCATGAAAATTTACCAAATAATATTTCGTAAAATGTTGTTTCGGTGTGGTGAAAATATGGCAAATAAATCATTTGGCAAACGAAAAGAGTTCAAAAGAGGCTTCGGCCAAAAGCAAAAAGTTATTTTGTAAATCGGCGAAATGTTGTTTGGTAAAATAATACATTTGCCACATGATACTTCGATGATCTGAAAATATGTCAAATAATGCATATAACAAAAAAGACATCGGTCAATAGTTTTCGGTAAAAGGAAATTCGAACAAAAAAAAATCGGAAAAGTGATCGGTTCCCAAAAATGGCGGCTTTTGGGCGTCATATTGTGGAGTCCAAATTTTTTTTTTCTTCCAAACCCATCTTGTGGGGTATCAAAATAAAGGGTTTTAAGAAGTGATTTCAAAAATATATTATACTTATATGCTTAAATGTACCGAAAAAAAAACTAACTATAAAGTCATAAATAAAAAAAGAAAATCAAAAAACCCGACTGCTTCAAAAGCGAACTAAAAAGACGTAAACAAGGAGAATATCATGCTGTGCAGGCGGAGAATACACCAGATCGGATCCATCCAACGGTAACGGTAGTCCTATTATTTCCACAGATCTCCGCACTTCACCAACACGATCGCTGTCCACTCTGGACCGGACGAAGCGCCGCTTCAGCACCATGGTGTCAAGCGCAGCCGCCGCAGCAGTGTCCCGACGTTTGTCGGCAACCATCGGATGGTGCCTCGCCGGCCCGACGCAAGTCAAGCCGCAGATAGTCCGACAAGGCCGCGCCCTTTGCCTACAATACATTAAGACTCAGATTAGGAGATCCACCTCATGTAATAAAAAGGTATACGATTACATTCTAGCTAAATTTTATCGACAGTTACATTTCACACTCACCTCTTAACAGTTTTTGTTGTTTACAGCAAATTGTAATGAAACGGTTACAACGAATGTTGGAGACTGAATGTGGGGAGGACGCTGCGACAAACTCGGAGTCAGGAGTGATGGCGGGGATGCGTGCGCTGTGCGCGGCGCTGGAGAGAAAGCGACCCGACGCCTTCCGCCAGGTCGCCAGGCAGGCTACGCGAGCGCCGTCCGCCATGCTGCGTTCAGACACAGCACTAGCAGAACTGGCACTCGCGCTAGCAAGGCGCATCACTAGAGAAAATATTACCTGGTCGAAGGTAAACGAATATTATATGACCGTATCGTGGCTTTCGGTCATTAACTTTGAAAGTGTAACTAACGATAACGCCTCTATAGAACCACAGCGTCAAAAGGTCCTGCGTAGTTTCCCTTGTTGCTACTTGTGATACTTAGATGCCCGTCTAATTTGAGATATTATTACTAAAGTTTTAAGAGACCTTACAATTGAAACCAAGCCCGATTCTAGAACTTCACGTTACGCCAAAACTTTTAACAGTTTAACGTCAGAATCTCCTCGAATCAGTTTAGTTTAATCAAGCCAAGATTCTAACAGTAACTATAAGCTTTGCGTAACCTTCAAATAATTCTGTAGGAATTCTACTCTCTAGATATCTTAGTTCTAAAGTGAACTAATATTGAACCAAACATAATAGTGTTCGTGCCTTAAAAAAACCGGCCAAGTGTATGTCGGGCCACGCGCATTAATATGGTTCCGTAGATGCACAATCGTGCGGGCTAATAAGAGGGTTTTTGGTTGATTCATAACATTTAAACAGCTTCGGAGGCTCACACATATATTTTATAAGTTGGTCCACTATTAATCGTAAACTTGTAAAGCCTACTTAGCTGTGATAGTTTGCCTTTTAATTTCGTTATATATACAACTGCCGTGAATTTTTCTCATAACCAAAACCAACCATTTAGTAGGGCAGGCGGTACCCTTAGTAAATGGTTGCTTGACTGACACTTGACTCTAACAAAAATTTGCAATACATACATAAACTCACGCCTTTTTCCCATGGGGGTAGGGTACAGAAACTACAGAACACCACCTGCTACGATCCTTACATACTTTTGCTTCACTCACATTCATACATCTAGTCATACACACACGCCGATTATGAGTACTGCGCACTTGGCCTTTCTGAAGTACATCACCTATAAGGTCTATGTATGTCTTTCTAGGGCGTCCCCTCCCGGCGTTTCCATTCACGTCTGCCTTTTAAATACCTTTCGTTAGTCGCCTTTCATTAATCCTCTCAAAATGGTCAAACAATCTTAACATACTCTTTTCAATTTTAGTCACTACATATTCTTTTACTTTGTTGTCTTATTACATCATTCCTCAATCTATCATTTAAAGTTACACCACACCTACTTCGCAAGGAGCGCATTTCTACTGCATTAATCCTACTTTCATGTTTTTTTGCCATACCGAACCTTCACTTCCATACATAAGTATAGGCACGCTGTTGTGAACGGTGAGTCGAGCTTCCGGAGACATCGACTTGCTGTTCACAACCGCATGTATAGCACTATTTACTTTATTCCCTGCATTCACTCTCCTTTCCACATCCTCTTCAATCTTTCCATCTCTTGTGAACATTCTTCCCAGGTATACAAACTCGTTCACTTGTTCCACACTCTTATCATTTATTTTCAATTCACACTTCGATACATCGTCTTCTCTTTCAAACACCATTACCTTAGTCTTGTTTACATTTATACTCATCCCTTTTAACTTAAAAGCTTCATTCATCACAGTCACCATGTCTTTCAACTGTTCTGCTGACGATGCAAGTAGAACTTGATCATCTGCGTAGAGAAGGCATATGACAGGCAACTCATTCATCATCAATCCGCACTCACGCTCTTTCAAACCTATCAGACAAATATCCATGTATAAGTTGAACAGCCACGGTGACGCTACACAGCCCTGTCTAACACCCCTTGAGATGGAAAACCAGTCCGTACACGCCCTATTAATCCTAACACAAGCACTGGGATCCCTATATAGAGATTTCAGTGCCCGTACCAAGCGCAAGTCCACACCGTACCCGGATAGCGTCGACCACAGTTCAGCCCTCCATACACTATCATAGGCCTTCTCCAAGTCAACGAAAGCAAATTAGACTTTTTTGTGCTTTGCCTGTTGTTTTCCAGCTTTGCTTCTCTAGCAGAAGATCTGATCCATACAGCCCATTCCCTCTCAAAACCTGCTTGCACGCCCCATAATTGTTCATCCGTCAGTTTTACCACTCTATTTAATAAAACTCAAAAGACTAATGCCGCGGTAGTTTTTACACTCCTGCTGTGAGCCTTTTCCCTTATACAGTGGTACGATTACAGCTTTGCACCAGTTATCTGGCACGCGGCCATATCTCCAACACATATTAAAAGCTTAATTTTAAAATTAGCAATTTAAAGCTTAATTTTACGCAAACGGATCCCTGAATTGAAAAATGGTTTTTACAGACCCATAATAACGCACTGGTCGATCATCAAGGTTAGGCAACGCTTGACGAGGTCGACGCGTGGATGATCGAAAAGCACGTTAATCCGTTGGTCCCGGCTGTCATTTGAAGATCGTCGTAGACTGCAGTCGTTACGGGTAGTCAGAAGCTTGAAATCTGACACCAGTCTTGCCAAGGGATACCCAGTTACCGGGTTGTGGAAGTCGGATAGGCAGTCGCTCCATATAAAACACTGGTACTCAGCTGAACCGGTAAGACTGGAAGCCGACCCCAATATATAGTTGGGAAAAGGCTAGGCAGAGAGATTTCACTATCCAACGATACCCCACACCATGGATAAACGAGAAAAAGACATCCCCACTTTACGTGTACAGGAAGAACGGTTTTTTTTTGTTGTTTTATTTCACCACTTTGTCGGAGTGATTAATATGTATGGAACCATTATAGCTTTCTTGTACTAAGAGTCTCTGAGCTAAGCCGCAGACATACGGACAGAAATGTCGAAACTATAAGGGTTCCTTGTTGACTACGGAACCCTAAAAAAGGGTAAAGATAAACTCGTGCCTCGACAACTCTGACAACTGACTACGTAGGATGTCTTCCTACGCGTTTGTCAGCTGTCTTCTGTCAGCTCATCAGCTACCTTCGTTCTTTAGACGCTACTAAATATTCACCAATCTTTCAGCGACGCCGCGACGTCGACTCTGATTTGGGAGTAATAACTGACTACTAAACTAAATATTCAAAAGCTTAGTATCTATGACGTAAAGAGGTGATGTTTAAAGCATCATATAGTGCTCACATAAATGTGTTTTTCGCTACAGTTTTGCTGTTGTAGGGATTGTATCTACAGATTGTATATCCTTGTAAACCCTGACATTCTACCGGCGTCACTTTCATGAATATTATTATTAATCATACTTGTTGTTTAGTAGTACCTACCTACTATACCCGTTTGTTACTATTATTAAAATAAGAAAATCGTGTTAAAAAGTTTGCAAAAGTGCTCAGAATAATAACAAAAAAAACGGCCAGCGAGTCGCGAGGACGCGGACGCGGCCCTGGCTCAAGCAACTCAAGGAACACGGGTGTTTGGAGTTTTTTTGTCAGTAAAAGTCTGACACGCCCTTCCGCTTCACCCAGAGCGGGATAAGTCATTGAATGATTTCCCAAATTAAACAAAAAAAATGGTTGCGTGTACAATGTATGTATGGGGGACACCCTTTTATTTTCAACTAATTATATACGCATATTTTTGGAATTTTTCCTTTATTTGTGCTGTAAAACCTCAATTTTTGCCAAATTTCGTGATTCTAGGTCAACGGATATAGATTTTTGACCCAAAATTGACAAATTGAATAGATAATCCGAAAAATAATAAAAGTAGTAATTTAAGGTAAATTTTTGAACTTACAAGTTTTCGCGAAACTCTAAATTTGAATATATCTTTTTATCGTCTTGACTCAGGACCTGATTTTAATACACCTAATAGGGACTTTACACCTGAGTATCTAGTATAAATTTCAACTTGCTAGGTCCAGCCGTTCCTGAGAAATTGGTGGTGACACACGGATAGACACACGGACAAAAGAGTGAACTTATGTGGGTTCCTTTTTTTACCTTTGAGAACGGAACAATAAAAAATGGACGACATCGATACAGTCTTATTGAAAACGCAGAATTAATGAAGAAAAAGTAAACATATAATAGATACAAAGTTTGAAACTAGTATTTTCAGTAGCTCAGCTGTTTTTATTCCACTGAAGCCCGAGATGCAAAATAAAACAGGTCATTCCAGCCAAGCAATTATTGCTCCAGGCGGTCGCTATTATTGAAATAACGAGAAACAGAAGAAACTATAAAATGAGATGTATTCCAGATAACCTGATAATTTGCTGTGTGGCCTCGCCTAGGAATAGACGCCATTTCTTTTTACGATATGACTAATATTAGATTTCGTTCAAAAACGGAATCATTGACTGGCAATCGTACGTATGATCTTGAACGGCTCTATTATTGAAAACCATAGGCATTTTTCTCTGCCAACTTTTTTAAATTAAAAAAGAACTGTTTGATAATATGTAGGAAATTGATATGGAAAGTCTATTGAGGAGAGGCTCATGAGAAAATTAGGTACATTTCTTTCTTTCTTTATATTCTGTCAGGGTTACAAAAGTAATGGCATGTCATCGTGATTTAAGGTCTAGCCGCTTTAGCGAATTTTCTTGCAGGAGGGTACGCTTACAGAGGCTTTTATTTTCTGTGTATCACTGAAAAAAACAATGTTTAAATTATTTCAGATTGCAGCTGTTTTTTGTGTGTGTGGGGCGCTTGCAAGAGAAGCAGCGGAGGCTGCGGATGGCGAGCCAGCCCTCGAGCTGGTGTCAGCACCCGCCGCCGCCATCGCCGACCTGCTACACGAAGACCCTGGCTCTTGGGTTGCATCTCACGGAGGATGGGTACGCTATCGTGTACACTTATTTCTCACTAGTCACTGCCAGCGGCTTTTCCCGCGTGAAAAGTGTTTTCTTATCCCATTATACTGGGATGAAAAGTAGCCTATGCGCTATTCCAGATTATAATCTATCTCTGTGCCAAATTTCATCCAGACCATTTCAGCTGTTCTGTCGTGATTGAGTAACAAACATAGGTACATCCACACATCCATCCAAACTTTCACATTTATAATATTACTAGCAGACGCTTCGCAGTTTCACCCGCGTAGTTCCAGTTCCCGTGGGATAAAAAGTAGCCTATGTCACTCGGGGATAGTGTAGATTCCTAGGGAGAGAGATTTTTTGAAATCGGTCCGTTAAGTGTATTCGTTACATACAAAAATCAAATATTTCCTCTGTATAATATTAAGTATAGAAGAATATATATCTCTGCACCACCCTAAGGTCGACTGGTAGAAAATGCCTAAGGCATTAAGTCCGCCTTTGTACTTGTGCATAAAGTTTTAATAAATAAATAAATAGATAAGCATAAGTAAGATAGTAAGATTTCTCCAGACTTGAATTTCTCTTCATTAAAATGATAATAAATTGGCTAAATACTAACAACTTGCAAATAAACTTACAAAAATAATGCATTTTTACCAAAGACTTCGTATCAACGATCTAAATATTAATTATAATAGTCAAAATGTAGACAGAGTAGATGTTACAAAATTTCTAGGAATTTTAATTGACAGTCAACTGACATGGAAAGCACAAGCTGAAGAAATCTGTAAAAAACTTAGCGCATCTGCTTATGCACTTTATAATCTAAAAAAAAAAGTTAATATCAAAACAGTATTACTAGCATATCATAGTCTTGTCGTTTCTATTTTGAGATTTGGTATTATTTATATATTGGGGCAATTGTACCGAAAGGGAGAGTATCTTTAAGGCCCATAAACGCTGCCTACGAGCAATATTTGGTTTGAAAGTTACTGATATCTGTGTTCCTTTTTTTAAAAGTTATAATTTGTTGACATTTCCGTGCCTTTACATTTTAGAAATTGCTCTTTTTGTTAAATGTAATCGACATCTATTTTTAACTTTATCGGAAAGTAGATGCCGAAACGTAACTTTGCGATCTCAATACCAAAACTTGTTACGCACAGGTGGATATAGGACTGCTTTGTTGACGAAAAGTATTTTTGGTATGGCACCGGTTATTTTTAACCACATTCCTAATTCCATAAAAGAGGAATCAGTAACAACTTTCAAAAAGAAACTAACTATACTTCTATTAAATAAATGTTACTATTCCGTGTCGAATTTTCTAGCTGATAAATTTTAGTTGTGTTGTGTATCAATGTTTTGTATGTTTGATGATAAAATGCATCAATGTTTGCATGCCAAAATGGTAGAATGTACATGGATTCTTAATATTATTGTAACCACCTTATTGTAAATACCTACATTCTGAGCAAATAAATAATATTCTATTCTATTCTATTTTGTTCCCAAAAATGGCTGATCGATAATTTGAAAGCGTTCTACTTAGATAATTGGAATTTAAGTGCCGTCCCAGATAAAGCCACTAGTGCCTGCGTCTAGTGGCGGCGACGACTCGTCAGGCTGACAACTAAACTTCTGATTGAATGCAGCGATTACCTAAATCAACTCGATTAATGAAGCTGCAGAATCGATTTTTGTTTTTTTTAGGACTGTGTGCAATTTTACGTTGGGTTTATGAGTGCTATTATTCAAATTAAAGGTAAAGTTAGTAGTGTTTGAAAACACCTGTTCAGACCAGCATCTGGTCTTCGAACTATGGGCATCAGTTACCTAGTGTGCAGCCGTACTTAACCTTTGCTATCATTGCCAATTTGCCACTTTTTTCGGACACCTAGGTATTGAATAGGAAATTAATTATACTGTTTACTTTTTATAAATGCAACTTATTTTTTTTGTGTCTCTCTTGAAACTTTTCCTAAGAATTTAACTCGCCTTCTTAATAGACATTTACAACGTACTTCAAAAAGGAAGAGGTTCTCAATTTGAGTGTTTTACGCGATTACTCCGCTTTTATGAACCGATTTTGAAAATAAACTTTGGACACTTACAATAAAAATGATTAAAACTAAAAATTTGCCAGAGTGCCCGTTTTCGGCCGTACTTTCACCCTTCTGCGAAAATTATAAATATTGTCCTACAGTTCCGAGAGGACAGGCCTTTCTTTTACGAAATTGCCTCTTTTTTATACAGTTTTTTTTTTATTTAATTCAAATCTTTTTGAGATGTTTGTTTTAACCAAACCCCCTTTTTTGTTTCCGAATCGAATGACACCTTGTTCATACTTATCCGAGATTGCTGAAGAAAGTTGAACAGAAAAGCATTTGTTGACTAGACTAAAAGCCCTCAAAGAAATGACTGTCCAAAAGTAGACTAACGACAAAAAAGTTTTCCTAACAAAGATCCTTTGGTACCTAACAAAGAGCCTTTGGTGGAGCCTACCAAAGGCTCTAAAGGTTAAGTTTTTTTTCTACTATTAGTGAACTTTTGGCCGTGAACTTTTATCTATTTTTAGTATTATTCGGTACCTTAAAATACTGCTAAAGCACCTACCTGAAAGTTGCAGCACCATAGCTTAATTTATAGCTCTTTTGTACCTTAGTACTGAGGTGGGTTGTACGTATCCATGAGATTTGATGACATACTCGACAGACGTGAAACATCAACCCTCTCCTGATTCACAAGCTCGGATAATCAAATTGAAGATTACAAAATTATTTACATTTTCTTGTTCTGCCTGTCTTTGACGGTGAATGATGAACGATCCCGCCTAGCCTAGAGTCCAATAACCAGTTTTCATGTGTATTCAATAATATTTCCCATAGACACTAATAGCAAAACTTTCTTTTTCAGAACGGTTTAGTGGACCGACTACGAGCCAGTGAAAGCGACCAGCGATCAGAAAAGAACCTTCGATTTCTGGTGACCTTCTTTGTAATAGCGTGTGTTACTTTGTTTATATTCCGATGGGTAATTCAGACACATCCAGCATACAATGACTAGACCTCCTAGATAAGTGTTAAGATTCAAACATCAAGAAATGTCACTTTTGTTTTCTTATTAAATTCGCATCAAATCAATAGATGACGCTGTACATTTTTAGCTCTCCGCTACATCGCGGTGTTAAGATTTTCAGGGTTTTCATGACCCCCCTTGTATATATCAAAAATAAATGTTTCTCGTTCTGAGCGCGGCGTTTTCTTGGTGCAAACCGTAAACTGCCGTGAAGGCTCCTCAGACTTTTTTGGGAATTTGTACATGGTCCATCGAGCCGGATGGACGATAAGTTGGTTGATTGAAGTTGAACCACGCAGCGACATATCCAGTACTGGAACGGTATCGGAAGGAACGGATAATTTGGAACCGATTTCAGTAAAGTATGAAGAAGTGAAACTGTGAGTACTCTTTGCAATATTATCTTTGAGAAAATTCAAGCAAATTAGAACCTTCAATACAAGAAGAAATAGACTTAGAAAATTTAGAAGTTGTTTGGACTTAGAATAGTTTCGCAAAAAGTGAACAGACGGGGAATCCACGCCGGTTTTCCCTCAGAAGTGCCAAACACTTAGAAAATTTTGAGGAAAAAGTTCATCGACTTGCAATTTTTTTGAGATTGGTGATTCAAGTAAATTGCAAATTTAAATATATATTCTTAAAAAATGGATAAGTATTTTGCATTTCAAGAAGATGTCAAATCAAAGATATTAAAAGCCAGAGTCAATTTTAAGAAATCTCCAAAGGAAAGGTTAACACAATCCTATTTGGAAACTCGGCTTGAAACACTGGAAAATTATTGGACTTCATATCGCGAAACACATAGAGTCATCGTTTCGGAATTTAATCACAAGGAATTGGTTAAGTCTACTTATTACACAACTGATGCATATGATGTAACTGAAGAACTATACACGGACTATAAAACGGAAATAAAGGATTGTTTGCTTAGGTTTAAGATAGATTCTAATACTGTTGCATTGTCTAGTTCTAAGGTTAATGAGTCAAACGTCGGTCAATCCTTTAGTGTTAGATTACCCAAGATTTCCATTCCTACTTTTAGTGGTAAATACACCGAATGGACAAGTTTTCGTGATTTATTCATATCGTTAATACATAGCAACAAAGCATTGGACGACGTTCAACGGCTTCACTATCTCAAAGGCTATTTAACAGGTGAGGCTGAGCAACTTTTACGGCATATTCCTATCACAGCCATTAATTACAAGGTCTGTTGGGATCAATTAGAACATCGCTATAATAATAAATTACACCTTGCTATTTGTATTTTAAAACGTTTCATGAATCAAAAGAACATACAGTCAGAATCATCCAGTGCCATTAAAGAATTACTTGATACCACAAATGAATGTTTAAACGCCCTCAAAAATTTAGATATTGATATTTCTTCTTGGGATATTATTGTAATTTACATTGTGAGTTTGAAACTTGATACTGAATCTAGAAAGTTATGGGAAGTTCAAATCTGTAAATTCAATGACGAATTACCTAAGTTGAGTTACTTGCAAGAATTCTTAGAGCAGCGATTCAGATCTCTTGAGTTTTTGGATAATAAGGTTAACAAGTCAAATAGTACTCGCGCAACTAAGGTTATGCATGTCACTTCAAATTCAAAATGTGAGTTTTGTCATGAAGACCATAAATTGATGAATTGCAAAAAGTTTGCAAGGGAAGACGTTGAAACACGTCGCAAGTTTATTCAAACCAATAAATTGTGTTTTAACTGTTTCGGTTCAAATCATTCGGTATTTTCATGTCGTCAGTCAACCAATTGTCGTATTTGTAGGAAGAGGCATCACTCTCTCCTTCATCAGTCAATCCCTAAAGGTCACAATTCACGTGATCAAGAGGATGATGGTACGGATCAACCTCCACCATCAACTCCACAGTCCGAGAATCCAATTAACGTTGTGTCTTGTTTCTCCAGTGTGAAAAGCCAAGTGCTATTGGCCACTGCCTTAATACAGGTAGAAGCGAGAACAGGCACTTTCGTTTTAAGATCTCTCTTAGACCAAGGATCTCAAGCATCGTTTATTACCGAGTCATCGGTACAAATGCTTGGTCTGAAGAAGATTACAAACAAGAGCTTTATTTCAGGACTTGGCTGTGACCAGAGTGCAACTTTACACTCTAAATGTTTTGTAAACATAAGGATTCAGTCACGCCACGATCCCAACTTTATAGTTGTTGTGAAGGCTCATGTTCTAAAGAACATCACATCACTTCTTCCTGAGAGGAAGATTGTTTTGACAGCGTTGTCACCTCAAATGACGGATCTAAAGTTAGCTGATCCTTCATTTAATACTCCGAATAAAATTGATATTTTACTAGGAGCAGAAGTGTATTGCCAGATTATAATGGATGGTGTTATCAAGGGTTCACCTGGGTTGCCTGTGGCTCAAAATACCAGACTTGGATGGATTCTCTCTGGCTGTATACATTCACAAATCAAGCAAGGTTCTCTGCAAAGAAATAAAATCGTGAACATGCACACTCATTTGACTGATGATTTGTTAAAGAAGTTCTGGGAGTTAGAGGAACCTTCTTCTGACAAAAGGTTTTTGTCAGAGGAAGAGCAGGCCTGTGAGGACTTCTTTGCAGAAACTGTTAAAAGAGATTCAGCAGGTCGCTATATAGTAAGATTGCCTTTCAAGTCAAAGGATCCCGAGTGTACATTTGGCAACTCATTCGATATTGCTCGGAAACGATTTTATTTGCTCGAGAAACGGTTTCAGAAGAATCCTGAATTCGCAATAAAATATTCTGATGTTATTGAGGAGTATTTGACGTTGGGTCATATGGAAGTGCTTCCAGAATTAGAGAAAGAGAATACTAGTGCCATCTATCTGCCACACCACGCAGTCATCAAAAATGATAGAACCACAACAAAGGTGAGGGTTGTATTCGACGCGTCATGTGTTCTAAACAATGGTTCATCGTTAAATAGAGACATGATGATTGGTCCAAGGCTACAACCTGAACTGAGGCACATCATCATGCGTTGGCGCTGTTATCCTATATGTCTTGTTGCAGACATAGTAAAAATGTATAGACAAGTAAAGGTATCTGAAGAAGATGTTGATTTTCAACGTCTGTTGTGGCGTAAGGATGTGAACTCAGAACTTCAACATCTAAGGTTACTGCGTGTAACATTTGGTACATCTTCAGCACCTTACTTAGCTGTACGAGCTCTGCAACAGCTTGCGCATGATGAGGGTGATAAATACCCTTTAGCAAAAGACAGGGTTTTAAAGGAGTTCTACGTCGACGATCTCATGACAGGTTGCGAAAACGTTGAAGAAGGTATTGAAATCTTTCACCAATTAAAAGACCTTCTTAATTGTGGCGGATTTGAGCTTCAGAAGTGGTCTTGTAATAACAATGATTTATTGCAAGAAATTGATACAGACAGTAAGGATAGCAAGGAAAACCTAGAATTGAAATTAGATTCTGTTATGAAAATTCTAGGATTAACCTGGAACAGATCTAATGATGAGTTCCAATATACTGTCCAACTTCCGTCGCTTGAAACACCTGTGACCAAACGTAAGGTAATTTCGGATGTGGGCAAATTATTTGATCCACTTGGTTGGATTGCGCCCGTCATAACAACGGCCAAGATTTTTATTCAGAGAATATGGCTTGCTGGTATAGGGTGGGATGACGAGATACCAATTGATATACTCAAAGATTGGCTTTCATATCGTAAGGATCTCGTTCATCTCACTAGTTTTCAACTTCCGAGATGGACCGGGGCAAGCAGAGATAATGTTCACATGGAACTACAAGGATTTTGTGATGCTTCCAATGCAGCGTATGCAGCCGTTGTCTACGTTAGAACAGTAGATTGTAACGGTAAGGTTCATTTGAATCTGGTTGCTTCCAAATCAAGGATTGCCCCTGTAAAACAAGTATCAATACCTCGTTTGGAGCTTTGTGGAGCGGTTTTATTAGCTAAATTGCTCCAAGAAGTCTCGGAAGTATTGGGTATCTCAAAGGAAAATATCCACGCTTGGACTGACTCTAGTGTTGTTCTTGCTTGGCTGAGTAGTCATCCTAGCAAGTGGAAAACGTTTGTCGCAAACAGGGTCTCGGAAATTTTGACTATAATGGACAATAGTCAGTGGGCACATGTCAAGTCCGATGAGAACCCAGCAGATTGCGTATCGCGGGGCATAAATCCGAAGGATATTTCCGAAATCACTATTTGGAAAAAAGGCCCTAAATGGCTACAAGAAAATACAGTCCACTACAGTAAGGGAAAGTTTAAACAAATTGACTTAGAAGAAAAGAAAAATAAGGTATTATGTCATGTCACAATTGAAGACATTGATATAATATCAAGGTTTTCAAGTTTAAATAGAATGACAAGAGTAATTTCATATTGTAGAAGGTTTCTTAAAACCTTAAATAGGGCTAGCACTAGCCCTACAATCACATTTTGGCTAACGTCTAAGGAAATGAAGGAGTCATTACTTACCTGTATCCGGTTGGATCAAAGGGAAAGATTCCTGAACGAAATAAAGAGTTTACAGAGATTAGGTAATGTAAATAAAGACAGTAAACTTACCTCGCTTAATCCATTCCTTGATGGCGAAGGCATACTTAGAGTTGGTGGGCGATTGCAGAAGGCTAATGTTGTGGATGAAATGAAGCATCCCATACTGATTCCTCCTAATTCACATCTTGCGAATTTGATTGTTGCAGATGCCCATGAGCGTACTATTCATGGGGGTCCTCAGTCCATGCTGAGTTATATAAGAACTCGGTATTGGATCATGAACGTAAAAAGTCTTATAAGGCAGCATTTTCGTAAATGTGTCGTTTGTATTCGTTATGCGGCTCAAACGAACCAACAATTGATGGGCCAATTGCCATCAGCTCGTGTCACTGCTTGCCGCCCTTTTCATAAAAGCGGTGTTGATTACGCAGGACCTATCGCAATCAGAACCACAAAGGGACGTGGCCATCACTCCACTAAAGGTTATATTTGTTTATTCATCTGCATGGCCACTCGTGGAATTCATCTGGAGGTCGTGAGTGATCTAACCTCAGAAGCATTTTTGGCTGCTTTTAAGCGTTTTGTTGCACGCAGGGGTCATTGTGCAGAACTGTGGAGTGATAATGGCACAAATTTTGTTGGAGCGAATAAAGAGCTCAAAAAATTAGTATCACGGGAAGGTTCGGTAGTAGCGAATGACATAGCTGACTGGCTTGCAACAAACGGCACCAACTGGCACTTCATTCCACCCCATTCACCAAACTTTGGTGGACTCTGGGAAGCTGGAGTGAAGTCCACAAAACATCACCTAAAAAGAGTCATCGGCAATAGCACACTCACTTTCGAGGAGATGACGACTCTTTTGTGCCAAATAGAGGCATGTCTTAACTCAAGGCCGATAACACAAATAAGTTCAAATCCAGAAGATCCGTACCCACTTACCCCGGGACATTTTCTTGTGGGTGAGCCTTTAGTACTGACACCGGATGCTAATTACGAAAATTCAACCTTGAGTACTCTCAAAAGATGGCATTTCACACAACGCCTTGTGCAAAACTTTTGGCGTAGATGGTCAAACGAATACCTTACACAACTCCAGCATCGTTATAAATGGACACAAATAACTCCAGAACCTAAGGTGGGAGATATAGTGCTGGTTAAAGAGGATACCACCGGCAAGATGGTTGTATGGCATTATAACTGACAAGCATATTGGAGTGGACAAACTTACGCGCGTTGTTTCATTAAAATGTAAGGGTTCTATAATAAAGAGACCAGTGTCTAAGCTCATTATTTTACCTGTCACCATCTAGACTTAAGTTTTGAAATTTGTTTTGCTTTATGTATTCAAAGGCTACTTATCACAAAAAATGTTATGAAGTGTTAGTTTAAGTTTTGATATTTCTATTTGTTGTTGGTACTAACTAAACTATTGTCATGGTGGGCGGATAATATGTTGTGTAACTCTTTATAATGTGTTAATTTATGGACACTCTGTCCATGGTGGGCGGAATGTTAAGATTCAAACATCAAGAAATGTCACTTTTGTTTTCTTATTAAATTCGCATCAAATCAATAGATGACGCTGTACATTTTTAGCTCTCCGCTACATCGCGGTGTTAAGATTTTCAGGGTTTTCATGACCCCCCTTGTATATATCAAAAATAAATGTTTCTCGTTCTGAGCGCGGCGTTTTCTTGGTGCAAACCGTAAACTGCCGTGAAGGCTCCTCAGACTTTTTTGGGAATTTGTACAATAAGTAATGGGTATACCTACCAATAGTTTTAGAACTTTAGAAGCAAATTGTGACGTAACGCTGGCAGGGGATTAGATTTATTTTAGGTAAAATGTTGTTACTTTTAGATAGAGGCTAAAGGTGCAAAAAAACGGCCAGTATTAAAAAGTTGGCGTGTCTATTTTGTCTTTCTTTGCATTTAAAATTGGAAAATATGTAAGCGTTCCTTAAACTCCGGCTGATTTTAGTGAGACTTCAATTTGCGGCTAGCGTAGTAGGTGCATATTGCATAATATTGACAATATCTAGTAATTAAGTAAATAATTAACAGGTTATTCTAAGTAGGACAATAATTTGATGTCTTAAAAATATAATCTTTGATTATGCTTGCCTTCGATCAAAGAATTCACAAATGTATACTTTTACTTTGACATACAGTTTTTTAGTAGGCTTGAATGTTCCAATGCTGGATAAAGGCCTGCCCCATATATTTTCAGATACTATATTTTATAACTGTTTAAAACTTTTCTGAGGTGTCCTAATTATTTTTACATAAGTACAACACTTAGCGAAGATTCATAACAAATTAAATTTTAAATTACTACAAATTTTATGATTTTGTTGTCTTGTGTGTGCCACAAAAATAATACATGTAAGACCTAATTATAGCAGTCCAAAGATGTAAATTACTAGACATGTAGCCAAATTGTCTAAATTATTTATTACCTAACTTTAACCACAGCAAGTTAATATATTTATACACTTAAGTAGTAGGATTTTTTTAGGATAAAAACAATAAAATTATTTTTTTGAAGTTACAACTTTGTTTTATTAACCAACCTGAAAAATCCAAAATATTTTCAAACTCATTATTTAAATCGATGCAGGACTTTCTATTCGAGTATATTCTTTGCACAAGGAGTTCGTATCGAGTATTTTTGCGCAAGTTGGTGATAATAAAGCATTGAGATGGAGGTCGAATATATTGGTGTGTTCTAAATTCAAACACTAAAATACTGATTAAAGGTGCTTTTTTATCACATCTATTCAAAAAGAGCTAGATTATTCCTCGTAAAGAGGGACCAAAATAGCTCATTAATCCCTAAGGGACTAAAAGTGATTTGAATTTGGAATATGGATATTGTAAGTAAATGTTCCAATCAGCAAAGAGATGAATCACACAATCCATGTGGGAACAATATATTGAATAAGCGACTGGGTGAAATACTGGTAGCGCGCCAAATTAAAATAAGTTGATGAAAAATAAACAACAAGATTAGATAAAACAACAAAAAAATGTACTACTTACGAATCAAATTACAAAAATAATAATTTTGGGGTGCCACAGGGTAGTGTATTGGGGCCATTATTATTTATTATATATATATAAATGACCTACCCGGAGTAACGTTCAATGATACTGTTCTTTTTGCTGATCACAGTACAGTTATATTTACTGGAAGAGACAAGAGACAAATGCAAATAGAGATAAATAATACCTTAGAAAAAAATATAAATTGGCTAACCTTAAATAATTTAAAAATAAATTTAAGCAAAACAAAATTAATGACGTTTCGAAATAGAGTTGATACATTGAAAGAAATGGATATACAGTACATAGACACAAAAATTGAACAAGTAAATGTAGCAAGGTTTTTGGGAGTAAACATTGATTCTCAGTTAAATTGGAAACCAAATGTTGAAATGTTGTGTAAAAAACTGAATCAATATTCTTATGCTATCTACATGTTATCGAAAACGGTTAATACGACCGCAGTTCTATCAGCATATCATGGCTATGTTACAGATAAAGAAATGGTGTTCAGAGCGCAAAAAAGATGCGTTAGAGCGATTTTTAGGATGAAACAGACTGTAAGCTGTAGACCAATGTTACCAAAAATTAAAGTGTTAACTCTACCTTGTTTATATATATTGGACATGATTATGTTTGTCAGGAATAACAGCAGTTCTTTTATTAAATTAAAAAGTCAGAGGCACCGATTTAAAATAAGCTTTATGCCTAATAGAACTGCACTTTTGAACAATAGTGTATTTTGTATGATTCCTAGAGTGTATAATCATTTACCCAATTACTTACTCGAAATTTCTAACAATAATATTTTTAAAAATAAACTAAAGAAAATACTGTTAGATAAATCATATTACTCAGTAAAAGAGTTTCTTGATAATAAACTTTAAAGCAAAAACATAATAATAATAACTTCCACTTCTAATATGTATTGATGATCCAGGTTCGGTGAAACAGGCAGTGCCTGCCTATAAGATCCCAAAAATGGATTATCCTAATATTGTAAAAGATATGGAAAGTCAGGATTTCTCTCAAGTTACTAACATAAATGACCCTAATGTAGCTGCCACTTGTCTGATAAACACAGTTCAATCTATTCTTAAAAAGCACACACGTATCATCATTGCTCCTAAAAAAGAATGAAACCTAAAGCCTTGGATTACTCCAGGTTTATTACGTTGCATTCGACATCGTGATAAACTCCATATAAAAGCCCGTAACTCTTGCAACGGTGATGTCGTCCAAATCTCATATAAACGTTACCGAAATTATTGTAATAATCTTCTTAAGAAGCTTAAATCAGCATATGAAAAATCTGAGTTGGAAAAAGCTAAAAGTAACCCTAAAACACTCTGGAACAAAATAAAAGAGATTACTCATACGAAAAAAAGAAGTGCTCCTCCTCTAGAACTTCTAAAAACCCGTTTGGACCCGTTGACTGCAGCCAATCAAGTTTGTAAGTTCTTTGCCAACATAGGAGCAGACCTAGCCTCTAAAGTTGCGCCTCACCCACAGCCATTTTCTCCACCAAAAACGTCCTCCTCTGGTTCTTTTGTCATTCTCGACGTTGACTGTTCTGAGGTTGAGTCAACCATCATGAATTTAAGACATGATGGTGCCACTGGATGGGACGGAGAATCTTCTTTTCTCCTCAAAATATGTCGCAAACCTGTCGTTCCCGTTATAACACATATAATAAATGTTTCAATAGCGTCAGGAATTTTTTCCGGAACCCTTTAAGAAAGCCTTGGTCCATCCAGTGCATAAGAGCGGACGCAGGGACCATGTTAATAATTACAGACCGATCTCGGTTCTTTCGGCAATGTCTAAGGTTATGGAAAGATTGATAAACGGTCGTCTACTTAACTTTCTATGCAAACATCAAATCAAATCAAATCAAAAAGAGCCTTTGGTGGAGCCTACCAAAGGCTCTAAAGGTTAAGTTTTTTTTCTACTATTAGTGAACTTTTGGCCGTGAACTTTTATCTATTTTTAGTATTATTCGGTACCTTAAAATACTGCTAAAGCACCTACCTGAAAGTTGCAGCACCATAGCTTAATTTATAGCTCTTTTGTACCTTAGTACTGAGGTGGGTTGTACGTATCCATGAGATTTGATGACATACTCGACAGACGTGAAACATCAACCCTCTCCTGATTCACAAGCTCGGATAATCAAATTGAAGATTACAAAATTATTTACATTTTCTTGTTCTGCCTGTCTTTGACGGTGAATGATGAACGATCCCGCCTAGCCTAGAGTCCAATAACCAGTTTTCATGTGTATTCAATAATATTTCCCATAGACACTAATAGCAAAACTTTCTTTTTCAGAACGGTTTAGTGGACCGACTACGAGCCAGTGAAAGCGACCAGCGATCAGAAAAGAACCTTCGATTTCTGGTGACCTTCTTTGTAATAGCGTGTGTTACTTTGTTTATATTCCGATGGGTAATTCAGACACATCCAGCATACAATGACTAGACCTCCTAGATAAGTAATGGGTATACCTACCAATAGTTTTAGAACTTTAGAAGCAAATTGTGACGTAACGCTGGCAGGGGATTAGATTTATTTTAGGTAAAATGTTGTTACTTTTAGATAGAGGCTAAAGGTGCAAAAAAACGGCCAGTATTAAAAAGTTGGCGTGTCTATTTTGTCTTTCTTTGCATTTAAAATTGGAAAATATGTAAGCGTTCCTTAAACTCCGGCTGATTTTAGTGAGACTTCAATTTGCGGCTAGCGTAGTAGGTGCATATTGCATAATATTGACAATATCTAGTAATTAAGTAAATAATTAACAGGTTATTCTAAGTAGGACAATAATTTGATGTCTTAAAAATATAATCTTTGATTATGCTTGCCTTCGATCAAAGAATTCACAAATGTATACTTTTACTTTGACATACAGTTTTTTAGTAGGCTTGAATGTTCCAATGCTGGATAAAGGCCTGCCCCATATATTTTCAGATACTATATTTTATAACTGTTTAAAACTTTTCTGAGGTGTCCTAATTATTTTTACATAAGTACAACACTTAGCGAAGATTCATAACAAATTAAATTTTAAATTACTACAAATTTTATGATTTTGTTGTCTTGTGTGTGCCACAAAAATAATACATGTAAGACCTAATTATAGCAGTCCAAAGATGTAAATTACTAGACATGTAGCCAAATTGTCTAAATTATTTATTACCTAACTTTAACCACAGCAAGTTAATATATTTATACACTTAAGTAGTAGGATTTTTTTAGGATAAAAACAATAAAATTATTTTTTTGAAGTTACAACTTTGTTTTATTAACCAACCTGAAAAATCCAAAATATTTTCAAACTCATTATTTAAATCGATGCAGGACTTTCTATTCGAGTATATTCTTTGCACAAGGAGTTCGTATCGAGTATTTTTGCGCAAGTTGGTGATAATAAAGCATTGAGATGGAGGTCGAATATATTGGTGTGTTCTAAATTCAAACACTAAAATACTGATTAAAGGTGCTTTTTTATCACATCTATTCAAAAAGAGCTAGATTATTCCTCGTAAAGAGGGACCAAAATAGCTCATTAATCCCTAAGGGACTAAAAGTGATTTGAATTTGGAATATGGATATTGTAAGTAAATGTTCCAATCAGCAAAGAGATGAATCACACAATCCATGTGGGAACAATATATTGAATAAGCGACTGGGTGAAATACTGGTAGCGCGCCAAATTAAAATAAGTTGATGAAAAATAAACAACAAGATTAGATAAAACAACAAAAAAATGTACTACTTACGAATCAAATTACAAAAATAATAATTTTGGGGTGCCACAGGGTAGTGTATTGGGGCCATTATTATTTATTATATATATATAAATGACCTACCCGGAGTAACGTTCAATGATACTGTTCTTTTTGCTGATCACAGTACAGTTATATTTACTGGAAGAGACAAGAGACAAATGCAAATAGAGATAAATAATACCTTAGAAAAAAATATAAATTGGCTAACCTTAAATAATTTAAAAATAAATTTAAGCAAAACAAAATTAATGACGTTTCGAAATAGAGTTGATACATTGAAAGAAATGGATATACAGTACATAGACACAAAAATTGAACAAGTAAATGTAGCAAGGTTTTTGGGAGTAAACATTGATTCTCAGTTAAATTGGAAACCAAATGTTGAAATGTTGTGTAAAAAACTGAATCAATATTCTTATGCTATCTACATGTTATCGAAAACGGTTAATACGACCGCAGTTCTATCAGCATATCATGGCTATGTTACAGATAAAGAAATGGTGTTCAGAGCGCAAAAAAGATGCGTTAGAGCGATTTTTAGGATGAAACAGACTGTAAGCTGTAGACCAATGTTACCAAAAATTAAAGTGTTAACTCTACCTTGTTTATATATATTGGACATGATTATGTTTGTCAGGAATAACAGCAGTTCTTTTATTAAATTAAAAAGTCAGAGGCACCGATTTAAAATAAGCTTTATGCCTAATAGAACTGCACTTTTGAACAATAGTGTATTTTGTATGATTCCTAGAGTGTATAATCATTTACCCAATTACTTACTCGAAATTTCTAACAATAATATTTTTAAAAATAAACTAAAGAAAATACTGTTAGATAAATCATATTACTCAGTAAAAGAGTTTCTTGATAATAAACTTTAAAGCAAAAACATAATAATAATAACTTCCACTTCTAATATGTATTGATGATCCAGGTTCGGTGAAACAGGCAGTGCCTGCCTATAAGATCCCAAAAATGGATTATCCTAATATTGTAAAAGATATGGAAAGTCAGGATTTCTCTCAAGTTACTAACATAAATGACCCTAATGTAGCTGCCACTTGTCTGATAAACACAGTTCAATCTATTCTTAAAAAGCACACACGTATCATCATTGCTCCTAAAAAAGAATGAAACCTAAAGCCTTGGATTACTCCAGGTTTATTACGTTGCATTCGACATCGTGATAAACTCCATATAAAAGCCCGTAACTCTTGCAACGGTGATGTCGTCCAAATCTCATATAAACGTTACCGAAATTATTGTAATAATCTTCTTAAGAAGCTTAAATCAGCATATGAAAAATCTGAGTTGGAAAAAGCTAAAAGTAACCCTAAAACACTCTGGAACAAAATAAAAGAGATTACTCATACGAAAAAAAGAAGTGCTCCTCCTCTAGAACTTCTAAAAACCCGTTTGGACCCGTTGACTGCAGCCAATCAAGTTTGTAAGTTCTTTGCCAACATAGGAGCAGACCTAGCCTCTAAAGTTGCGCCTCACCCACAGCCATTTTCTCCACCAAAAACGTCCTCCTCTGGTTCTTTTGTCATTCTCGACGTTGACTGTTCTGAGGTTGAGTCAACCATCATGAATTTAAGACATGATGGTGCCACTGGATGGGACGGAGAATCTTCTTTTCTCCTCAAAATATGTCGCAAACCTGTCGTTCCCGTTATAACACATTTAATAAATGTTTCAATAGCGTCAGGAATTTTTTCCGGAACCCTTTAAGAAAGCCTTGGTCCATCCAGTGCATAAGAGCGGACGCAGGGACCATGTTAATAATTACAGACCGATCTCGGTTCTTTCGGCAATGTCTAAGGTTATGGAAAGATTGATAAACGGTCGTCTACTTAACTTTCTATGCAAACATCAAATCAAATCAAATCAAAAAGAGCCTTTGGTGGAGCCTACCAAAGGCTCTAAAGGTTAAGTTTTTTTTCTACTATTAGTGAACTTTTGGCCGTGAACTTTTATCTATTTTTAGTATTATTCGGTACCTTAAAATACTGCTAAAGCACCTACCTGAAAGTTGCAGCACCATAGCTTAATTTATAGCTCTTTTGTACCTTAGTACTGAGGTGGGTTGTACGTATCCATGAGATTTGATGACATACTCGACAGACGTGAAACATCAACCCTCTCCTGATTCACAAGCTCGGATAATCAAATTGAAGATTACAAAATTATTTACATTTTCTTGTTCTGCCTGTCTTTGACGGTGAATGATGAACGATCCCGCCTAGCCTAGAGTCCAATAACCAGTTTTCATGTGTATTCAATAATATTTCCCATAGACACTAATAGCAAAACTTTCTTTTTCAGAACGGTTTAGTGGACCGACTACGAGCCAGTGAAAGCGACCAGCGATCAGAAAAGAACCTTCGATTTCTGGTGACCTTCTTTGTAATAGCGTGTGTTACTTTGTTAATATTCCGATGGGTAATTCAGACACATCCAGCATACAATGACTAGACCTCCTAGATAAGTAATGGGTATACCTACCAATAGTTTTAGAACTTTAGAAGCAAATTGTGACGTAACGCTGGCAGGGGATTAGATTTATTTTAGGTAAAATGTTGTTACTTTTAGATAGAGGCTAAAGGTGCAAAAAAACGGCCAGTATTAAAAAGTTGGCGTGTCTATTTTGTCTTTCTTTGCATTTAAAATTGGAAAATATGTAAGCGTTCCTTAAACTCCGGCTGATTTTAGTGAGACTTCAATTTGCGGCTAGCGTAGTAGGTGCATATTGCATAATATTGACAATATCTAGTAATTAAGTAAATAATTAACAGGTTATTCTAAGTAGGACAATAATTTGATGTCTTAAAAATATAATCTTTGATTATGCTTGCCTTCGATCAAAGAATTCACAAATGTATACTTTTACTTTGACATACAGTTTTTTAGTAGGCTTGAATGTTCCAATGCTGGATAAAGGCCTGCCCCATATATTTTCAGATACTATATTTTATAACTGTTTAAAACTTTTCTGAGGTGTCCTAATTATTTTTACATAAGTACAACACTTAGCGAAGATTCATAACAAATTAAATTTTAAATTACTACAAATTTTATGATTTTGTTGTCTTGTGTGTGCCACAAAAATAATACATGTAAGACCTAATTATAGCAGTCCAAAGATGTAAATTACTAGACATGTAGCCAAATTGTCTAAATTATTTATTACCTAACTTTAACCACAGCAAGTTAATATATTTATACACTTAAGTAGTAGGATTTTTTTAGGATAAAAACAATAAAATTATTTTTTTGAAGTTACAACTTTGTTTTATTAACCAACCTGAAAAATCCAAAATATTTTCAAACTCATTATTTAAATCGATGCAGGACTTTCTATTCGAGTATATTCTTTGCACAAGGAGTTCGTATCGAGTATTTTTGCGCAAGTTGGTGATAATAAAGCATTGAGATGGAGGTCGAATATATTGGTGTGTTCTAAATTCAAACACTAAAATACTGATTAAAGGTGCTTTTTTATCACATCTATTCAAAAAGAGCTAGATTATTCCTCGTAAAGAGGGACCAAAATAGCTCATTAATCCCTAAGGGACTAAAAGTGATTTGAATTTGGAATATGGATATTGTAAGTAAATGTTCCAATCAGCAAAGAGATGAATCACACAATCCATGTGGGAACAATATATTGAATAAGCGACTGGGTGAAATACTGGTAGCGCGCCAAATTAAAATAAGTTGATGAAAAATAAACAACAAGATTAGATAAAACAACAAAAAAATGTACTACTTACGAATCAAATTACAAAAATAATAATTTTGGGGTGCCACAGGGTAGTGTATTGGGGCCATTATTATTTATTATATATATATAAATGACCTACCCGGAGTAACGTTCAATGATACTGTTCTTTTTGCTGATCACAGTACAGTTATATTTACTGGAAGAGACAAGAGACAAATGCAAATAGAGATAAATAATACCTTAGAAAAAAATATAAATTGGCTAACCTTAAATAATTTAAAAATAAATTTAAGCAAAACAAAATTAATGACGTTTCGAAATAGAGTTGATACATTGAAAGAAATGGATATACAGTACATAGACACAAAAATTGAACAAGTAAATGTAGCAAGGTTTTTGGGAGTAAACATTGATTCTCAGTTAAATTGGAAACCAAATGTTGAAATGTTGTGTAAAAAACTGAATCAATATTCTTATGCTATCTACATGTTATCGAAAACGGTTAATACGACCGCAGTTCTATCAGCATATCATGGCTATGTTACAGATAAAGAAATGGTGTTCAGAGCGCAAAAAAGATGCGTTAGAGCGATTTTTAGGATGAAACAGACTGTAAGCTGTAGACCAATGTTACCAAAAATTAAAGTGTTAACTCTACCTTGTTTATATATATTGGACATGATTATGTTTGTCAGGAATAACAGCAGTTCTTTTATTAAATTAAAAAGTCAGAGGCACCGATTTAAAATAAGCTTTATGCCTAATAGAACTGCACTTTTGAACAATAGTGTATTTTGTATGATTCCTAGAGTGTATAATCATTTACCCAATTACTTACTCGAAATTTCTAACAATAATATTTTTAAAAATAAACTAAAGAAAATACTGTTAGATAAATCATATTACTCAGTAAAAGAGTTTCTTGATAATAAACTTTAAAGCAAAAACATAATAATAATAACTTCCACTTCTAATATGTATTGATGATCCAGGTTCGGTGAAACAGGCAGTGCCTGCCTATAAGATCCCAAAAATGGATTATCCTAATATTGTAAAAGATATGGAAAGTCAGGATTTCTCTCAAGTTACTAACATAAATGACCCTAATGTAGCTGCCACTTGTCTGATAAACACAGTTCAATCTATTCTTAAAAAGCACACACGTATCATCATTGCTCCTAAAAAAGAATGAAACCTAAAGCCTTGGATTACTCCAGGTTTATTACGTTGCATTCGACATCGTGATAAACTCCATATAAAAGCCCGTAACTCTTGCAACGGTGATGTCGTCCAAATCTCATATAAACGTTACCGAAATTATTGTAATAATCTTCTTAAGAAGCTTAAATCAGCATATGAAAAATCTGAGTTGGAAAAAGCTAAAAGTAACCCTAAAACACTCTGGAACAAAATAAAAGAGATTACTCATACGAAAAAAAGAAGTGCTCCTCCTCTAGAACTTCTAAAAACCCGTTTGGACCCGTTGACTGCAGCCAATCAAGTTTGTAAGTTCTTTGCCAACATAGGAGCAGACCTAGCCTCTAAAGTTGCGCCTCACCCACAGCCATTTTCTCCACCAAAAACGTCCTCCTCTGGTTCTTTTGTCATTCTCGACGTTGACTGTTCTGAGGTTGAGTCAACCATCATGAATTTAAGACATGATGGTGCCACTGGATGGGACGGAGAATCTTCTTTTCTCCTCAAAATATGTCGCAAACCTGTCGTTCCCGTTATAACACATATAATAAATGTTTCAATAGCGTCAGGAATTTTTTCCGGAACCCTTTAAGAAAGCCTTGGTCCAACCAGTGCATAAGAGCGGACGCAGGGACCATGTTAATAATTACAGACCGATCTCGGTTCTTTCGGCAATGTCTAAGGTTATGGAAAGATTGATAAACGGTCGTCTACTTAACTTTCTATGCAAACATCAAATCATTGCGCGAAACCAATATGGCTTTAAAAAAGGTGTATCTACGGAAGATGCAATTGCCGACCTAACAGAAACTGTTGCTAAGAATTTAGATGATCGTCGCAAATGCCTTTCAATATTCTTGGACCTACAGAAAGCCTTTGACACGGTCTCTGTTCCTATTCTCCTGTCGAAATTGGAAGCTGTGGGCATTCTGGGAGCAGCGCATGAGCTTTTTAAGAGCTATCTCCAAAACAGGAAACTCTGCGTTAAGATCGATGCATACACTAGTGATGAAGAAATTATTACATACGGAGTTCCGCAAGGCAGTGTATTAGGGCCTACGCTCTTCCTTATATATATAAATGACCTTTGTACACTAGCACTCCCCAACACCAAGATATTCACATGCGCTGACGATACTGCGATCGTGGTATCTGGGGATACATGGCGTGACGTGAAATATCATGCTGAACAATCATTACATACGATCTCCAGGTGGCTGCAGAATAACCTTGTGTCACTTAATTTGGCTAAAACTAACTTCATTCCTTTTTCCATTAGTCACAGGACCAAAGGCCTCATCTGATTTAAATATTCTTGCTCATTCTTGTTTGGACTCCTCTTCATGTTCGTGTTCTGCACTATCTCGTGTCAGTCATACCAAATATCTGGGTGTAGTGATTGATGACGGACTGAAGTGGTACTCTCAAGTTGTAAGCCTAACTGCAAGGGTCAGAAAAGTTATTTATATCTTTAAGTCACTAAAGCATTGCGCTGACTTCAAAACATTAAAAATGGTGTATCTTGCACTTTGCCAGTCTGTCATCGGTTATTGCATTCCGGTTTGGGGTGGCACCGCTAAGACTAAACTGCTTGGATTGGAACGCGCCCAGAGGGCTGTGCTCAAGGTGATGCTCGGCAGACCGTATAGATTTCCCACAAGTGAATTGTACGCGGAATGCAGGGTACTTACTGTGCGGCAGCTCTTTGTGCTCAATGCCACACTCAGGAAGCATGGTCAGGTTCCTCCACCAGATCCAACCACTCGTAAAACCAAATCTACATGTCCATCTGTTTCTCACAAAACAGCTCTCGCTAGCCGCCAGTTTTATGTGATAAGCTCTCTCATTTACAGAAGGGTCAACAAACATATCCAAATAAGTAATTTAAACAAACACAAAGTCAAAACCAAATTACAAAACTGGCTGTATAATCAGGACTATTCCAGTACAGAAGACCTTATCACTAATATAATGTAGGCAAGTAATAATCACTCTCATTATACAAAAACAAATGCAACATCATACGAACTCACCTTACACGACTAGACTACACACACCCCCACACACACACTCCCGCACGACACCCACTCCGCTCTCATACACCACTCCACACTACTTCACACCCCATTCCACTCACATAACAATCCCCCCTTGTACATACCTAGTCACATATTCATAATCATAGTTAAATAAGGACATATTTGGTTAATAACACACATAAATAAAGGTTTATTTTGTACACGAAGTTACAGTAGAACACTGACTCCTAGGTCACAGGGTTCCCCTAGTTTAGGAGGCAGGGTTTTCACTATTTGTACGCCCTTTTCCAAATATCCAATGTAACTATGTGAAATCTACTGGTATTGTATACAAAGGTATTTTGTGTCAATAAACTTATTTTATTTATTTATTTTAATAATTGTAAATGTATATCGTATTATGTATATTCAAATTCAAATTCATTTATCTGTCCGAACATGGTACAATACAAAGTCTCAAATAACATAAAGGTCTCATCACATTCTGCCACATGGGGCGTGCAAATTTCAGGTACACAAAATAAATTATCACAATGCAAAAATAGAAATATCAGGCTAGAGTTGATACAATTACATGACAATATTAATGTTACAATTAAAGGCATGTCAAAGTCACTAAATATTATTATGTCAAAAATAAATAATAATTAAAAAAATGTCAATTTCAAAATGGAATGTCAAGCTATCTGTTATAAAAAAGAGATTACAATTAGATTATGTCAAAGTATCATTTAAAAAGTCGTTTAAATTGTAATAACACTTTTTACATAGTAACTCTTTAAGCTCCTTTTTAAACCCATTTAAATTTAACTGTTTAATTTGCTTTGGGATTTTGTTAAAAACTTGCGGAGCTAAACAAAACATGCTTTTCCACATTAACGCTGTTTTTGCTCTACGTCCGCGCAACATATCATTTCGCCTGTTACGTTTTACTGTATCTGATAGGTTGGGAAAAAGGTGTGAATTCAGCTTGACAAATAAGGCAGTTTCATAAATATACATAGACGGCAGTGTCAAAATTTTGTATTTCTTAAAAAACGGTTCACAACTGTCCGTTACTTGTAGCCTGAACATGGCTCTTATGGATCGCTTTTGCGCTTTAAAAGCGGTTTCCCTATTTGTGGAGTTACCCCAAAATATAAGACCATATCTTAGCACAGACGCTACAATACCATGGTACGCTGTAAGTAGTGTATCAATGTTAACTGTGGGGGCAAGTTTATATAATGCATAAGATGAGCTACTAATTTTCTTACAAAGCGCTTCAATATGATCCTTCCAATTGAGGTGCCTGTCAATTACCAAACCTAGAAATTTTGCACTATTGACATCTTGAATTTTGAAATTCTGGTATTGAACCTCCATCTTTGAACTAGGTTTTTTTTGAGCAAAGTGCATTATTTGTGTTTTTTCAAGGTTTATTTTTAGGTTATTATTATCCAGCCAAGAGATGATTGAAGTTACCGCATTGTTAACATCAGCTTCATACGAATTAGGTTTATCACATGCTATTGTAATCGTGCTATCGTCAGCAAAGAGTGTCATTGGGAAGTCTATAGCTTTGGGCAGGTCGTTAATATAAATTAGAAATAATGGCGGTCCCAAAACACTACCCTGTGGCACACCAAAGTATACAGTGCGTTCTTTAGACAGGTATGTCACTTCTTCATTAGTCTTTAAGTTTAAGTTTGTTATAGCGGTATACTGTTTTCTTTTTGATAGGTACGTGCTTAATAAGCTGAGAACGTTACCTCTTATACCATAGGAGTCAAGTTTGTTTAATAGAATTGAATGGTCAACATAATCAAAAGCTTGCGTCATATCACAGTACACAGAACAGACCGGTGTTTTATTATCAATATTAGTCATA
Source organism: Orthosia gothica (assembly GCA_949775005.1). Taxonomy (NCBI): domain Eukaryota; kingdom Metazoa; phylum Arthropoda; class Insecta; order Lepidoptera; family Noctuidae; genus Orthosia; species Orthosia gothica. Next base: position 18,442,455 of record OX459058.1, read on the forward strand.
ATTTTATTTAAAAAGTCATAAATTGCCATGTTTATAGTCATGTTCTTTCGGAAACCTTTTTGTTCGTTACAGAGAATCTTTTGTTTTTCTAAGTAACTATAAAGCTCATTATAAATATATTTCTCGAATATTTTGGAAAAAATTGGCAGAAGCGCAATAGGTCTATAATTCTGCATTAGTTGCTTATTGCCTTTTTTATATATAGGTTTCACAATGGATACCTTAAGGCGGTCTGGAAAAACACCGTGGCTTATACAAAGGTTAAGAATATGACACAAATGTTGTGCGATTAAGTCGGCAACCTGTTTTATAATTTTTGTAGAAATTTCGTCATACCCTACACTATTGGTGCTTTTAATACATCTTATAATGTTGAAAATTTGTATCGGCTGACATGGAGGCATGAACATTGATTTTTGTTTATTTGTGATGTACGCGTTCGATCTTTTACCTGCTCCAGGAATTGGCACAATTTTTTCTATGAAATAATCGTTGAACTTTTCAGCAATTAATTGTGGTTTGTCAATCGTTTTATTGTCAATTTTTATAGCATTTATTGAGTCATTAGGTAGGTTTAATTTAGAGTTCTTTATAATTTTCCATGTCATTTTGCTTTTATTGTCAGAAGTTTTAATATTGTGATTATTTTGAGATCGTTTAGTCAGGTTAATAATTTTTTTAAATATCTTTGTATACTTCGAATATTTTGCTTTATTTATTTGATTAGGTTTATGTCTAGACGTCCACAATAATTGCCTTTTTTTTAGGCTACATAGTTTAAGTCCTCGCGATATCCATTTTGGTTTTTGGGTTGTTGGTATTTTAATACGTCTACGGGGGAAGCACAGGTCATAAAATAATTTAAATTGTTCAAAAAACAAGTTGAATGCATTATTTGGATCATCATTATTATAGATTTCAGAGAAAGTTAGTTTTTCCAGGCAGGTTCTAAATCTAATAATATTTTCTGGGCAATAATCCCGTTGTGATGTATACCAATATTTCAGAACACAGTTCAAACGTACGGGACATTTCAGAAGTTGCGCAGTGTGATCCGAAAGGCCAAATTCTATCACCTCCGTCCTGCATTTCTTCTCAAAATTGTGAGCAAAATTATCAATGCAGGTCTGGCTTTGCATCCTAGTTGGTTTTTCTATTGCTAATGTCATATTAAAACTTGTTAAGAGATATTTTAGTTCGGAAGTCATATTATTATTTTTTAAAACGTCAATATTTATATCGCCTGCTATGACAATATTCCTACAATTTCTTCTTGTCAGTCTATTTGTATGACTATTTTTGCACTGTTTGACATGTATTGTTATTTCTATTAATTGTAATAATAATTATAAAGTATTGTATGCTTGACATTTTCCGCTGTAATAGATTTACTTGATACTATGTATAATTAATTAATTTGTAATTTATTGATATGCTTTTTAAATTTGCATGCTGTGAGATTAAATTTGATCCTGATTATGGCGAATTTTTTTTTTTTATTTTAACACCTGTATAACTACCCATATTCTGCAAATAAAAGATTTGAATTTGACAACGCGCTAAATTAAATGCATTCTGCCTTCGTTCGTAGTTGTTTCAAACTCTGATTTTTGAATTATAATAAATGAGTGCGTCTTCCTGAAGTGAAAGTATTATAATCAAGTCACTCAAAACTACATCCTGAGACACCGTTTTCTGAGACTATTTCCAATTCCCAAGCTGTAAATAAATCTACAACTGTAACGGATGGTACTAATAAAATAGTTACGATGCACTTCCATAATTGTTCAAATATAAACATTAGCCTCTAATTATTTTGATTTATGTCTTATGGTTCTTAATTTTATGTAAATAAATGAACGTAACATTCTTGTTCATAAGTTGCACTTACTTATTTTCTCATAGAGGGTGATAAAAGTAGTGTCCACCTCGGGAGCAACACTATTTTAAGCTCGAGTGACGTACTTTGATTTGAATCCCTCGCTGCACTCAGAATTCTACTATTTTAGAGGCGAGTGTTTTTTTTAATCTAAAGCGGATCGAAGGATTCTAGAGTAGAGTCCTGAGCGTAGCGAGGCAATGTTTATCTCATAAACATTTATTAGATATAAATAATAAGTTTATAAAATTGTAGCTATTTATTTTTTCTTCGTAAGACTGTTGAAAAACGTCGTGTAATACACGTGGGCATTTGCAGTTTGCACATTTCGGCTTCCTAACAATCCGCCTCGGACGTACTGACAAAGTTTGACCACTTGCTTGAAAATAAACTGTGTGTGTGAGTCATGACTGTGTGTGACGTAGTGGGTTCGATTCCCAGGTTGGGCAGTGTTATTAGATTTTTCCATTAGGAGTATCTCAGACCTACCTAGAATTTCGAAGTTAGCAGTGTATCTGTTCTTTGCCACAAGGCCATGCCATAGAAAGATGACATATTTCACTACACTATACCCACTCTTCTGGCACTTGGGCACTACATTATATCCTGTATAACCTCGGCTAATATCCGTTGAAATTGGCCACCATGGCCGAAAATCGGTCGGGATAATATTACAAATTAGTTTTCTTACGCTCGACGATGACACATCAAACTATAATGGTGACTGCGACTGCACTTTTGACCTTTGAATGTACATTTCCAACAAAACTATCCTCGAATTGTACCTATAGGCTTTCCGTACGACTGTCGTCGCTGACCGTGCCGTACCGTGATCTATGGAGCAATGCCAGATCATCGATAAACGCAGCCACAACCTCGTAGTCTACCTATAAAAAGAGGCAATGATGGTTTTTACCTCACCAACCTTGAATGATACAGGAAAACGTTGTAAATAAACCTGTTCATAAAATTCTAACACCTAAATACGTACCTACTACTAGTTACACAAGCAACGCCATCTACCATAATTTAAGCGAACTTTTGCAGAAGCAAGCTACGTACCGTACCTAGTAAAGGTAAATAAAACACCACTCACTCTTTGGAAGTGTATTGTAACACGTCTATTTGGAACATAAAGCCTATATAGATACATCAGTTAATTAATTAATTTAATAGATGCTATTATTTTCACCACCCGTGCTAACTACCTTCGTTGTTTTATTTTAAACTAACTTCGGTAAATAGGGCAACTTATAATGTTGGTCATAGTACTCTACTGTAAGATAGTAGAGGTGCTGCTACATAGACGGGCGGGCGTTGCACCACTGTTTGAAGACAGGAGGCCAATATACGCTAATAATCTAAGCATAGGTACTTGTGTGAATATCGTTAATATCTTGCTAAATTTTGTTTTTGTTATTATTTTCGTATAGTACCTACGAAATGTTAAGAAAGGAACCAACCAACCAAAACCATCACCAACTGTCCAAATAAATATTGTTCCACAGTTGGTGCTAGCCTGCTGAAAGTCATACTTTTCCAACTTAAGCCCCTTCTACACAGTCGGAATAACTGCCCGACCAAAGGTGCCCTTGACACAGATTAAATAATAGTACAGTATCCTTGGTCGGGGACAGAGCACCAATTAAAAAAGTGGAAGGTCAACTCAATTTGGTTAACCAAATTGAGTTGACCTTCCAACTTCCAACAACCTAACTTCCTAGGCTATTTTTAAAACAAGCCTGGATTCAAGTCCATTGAGCCGCGTCTTCACTTAAATGTCACATCGATCCGTTCACGCCAGAAAAGTCGACATAGCTCTAAATGATACCTGCTGCATCGTAACTGGGGGCATGAAATCAACCCCACTTGTGATGTTGTACCCACTGGCGGATATAGCTCCACCAGAAGTCGCGAAGTAGCCAGCCGCATCGAGAAGGGCAAACAGGAACGGGACTGTCGGCACCTCCTATATGAGCATCAACTCCAACCTCCAACCTAGTGTCTGAAGAGTCGTAACAGCTTCTTTAGAAATACGACCTCCTTGAAAGACAGCGCAACTGACGAGAGATATGAATTATGGTAACATACACCCCCTACTCCTCCACACTTCATCACTCCGGCAGAGAAGCTGCCCCCTGAATACGAACTGCAGTGGCCAATCTAGAAATCCCTAAACCGATTGCGGACCCAGGTTGGCCGCTGTAAAAACATCCTGGCCAAATGGAGTATCAAAGACCCATCCAAAACACTGCCAATGTGGGGCCCCTTCGCAAGATATGGCCCACCTCCTTGTCTGCCCTTCATGCCCGACCACCTACACCTTACGGGATTTGAACATATGACCATATGACAGAGCTGTCCGAGTAGCTACCATAGACATAATAAATAGTAGTATTTTTTCTAGCTCAATGGTAGCTGCATATAATGGTCGGACAAAATCTCAATGGTTGAGACTATAGTTTGAGTTAATCGACACGATAGAGTGCGCGCAAGTTAAGTCTGCGCGCGGCCAAAAACGGAACTAATCGTTTGTCATGTATGTCAGGTGTCAAGAAAGTGTGTTGTATTCCGTGTTTTTTTTCGTTTCCGCAGTAAATAATCGCCATCATTATGCTAAAAGTAATTTAAAGTGATGGCAAGGATGTTTTCTTCAAGTGCACAAGACAATAACGGGCCTAAGGTACCGTTTTACAATGATAGAGCCCGCGTTGCTTATTTGACAGGTAACTTTTAGGGATACCACAATACTAAAATTTCCCAAAATTTTCGTACTACCGGTGCCCGACAGTATTGGTTTTTGGGTGGTACATAAATATACCGGAGGGACAGGACCGGCATCATGTAATTTAATGCATCATCGTTATTTTGTTTTAGGCGTTTCTGAACGCACCGTCACTCAAAGAACTCAAGAGGGTTATGTGGCAGCAGCTTCTTCAAAAATTGTTGAAGAAGAAATTAAACAAGAATTGAAATTGAAGGTATTAGCCACTGCAAGACCATTGTTAGACCAAATTTAACAGTAGGTACTACTAAGTATTCAATAAAAGATTTACAATAATTTCATGAAGCTTCTTTCATCATATTCTATGCAAGTAGAAAAAGCTAGTAATTTATTATGTTTAACTTAAATTACTTTTAAGTTTCGAGAGAAAAATGACTATTGATTAAATGTAGGAAAAAAGATCAGTTATGCTGGCAACATTAAGCACGCCACCCGTCGCGCGCAGACTTATCGTGCGATACACTTCAACTGGGTATATATAAGTTCTGTGCTTTGACTCTTGCTTCTTGTGTTGTTTAGTTTTGTTTTTAACCGAATTCAAAAAAGGAGGTTTCTCAATTTGACCGTGTATATATATATATGTGTGTTCGCGGATAACTTCTTCGTTTATGAACCGATTAGATGATTTTTTTTTTGTTGGAACGGAGATAACCCAAGGGTGGTACCATAATAAGGAAATCAGGATCTGATGACGGCATCCCAGAGAAATCGAGGGATGTCCTTAACTATTATAGGCCTCAATATATAGCGGTTTTGATATTTTTATCAACAATTCAGAAAGTCTCATTTGGTGAAATGGAACTGATGAAGAAGACCTCAGATGACCCCTGGAACTCCTTAATGCTAAGTATGTCACGGGTATAAGATATATCGAATAGCTAACCGACTATGATGAAGCAAATACTAATACATAAATGGTACTGATGAAAATGGTAACATAGAACTGATCTGATGATGAAGCCGGAAGGTAAGCACTGGCACTCAGAAATAAATCAATGGATCCTAGTCGTGTTTGGGATTATTAGAATTGTCATGAGATTTACTTTGGCTATAAATGATTTTCATGGTATTTGGAGGTACCTACCAAAACTAAAAAGATATAAATAAAAAACTTTTTACCAAAAAAATATCAAACCGACTTCCAAAACAAAACACTACAAAGCGAAAAATAACTTTCTTTTCCGAAGTCGGTGTCGGAAAACGGAAAACAATATGTATCAAAGACACCAACTTCGGTAAAGAAAGTTATTTTCCACTTTGTAGTGTTTTGTTTTGGAAATCGATTTGATTTTTTTGTTATGTTTTGAATATTTTGAAACATGGTGAAGGATGTTGGGAGTAGGGTTGCCAGGTCTTAAGTCGTAAACCGAAAAGCCGGACAGACCAGTCAGTTTAGCGTAGCCGGACATTAGGGTAAAGAGGCCGAACATGTATAATTTTGTTAGCCTTAGTATTACGCTTTTTTTAAAGTGAAACTAGGTATTTTTATCTTTTACCATAAAATCTACATATGTTTAATGAAATAACAAATTTTATGAACAAGTGTTCTTTTTAATTGTCATTATTTTATTACTTAATACTATTAAAATTTGGAATGGAACACAAAATTCAGCAAAACGCTATTGAACTAAATAAACTTTAAATTCATTTTAACATAGCATAATTAATATTTTTGTTGGCAGACAGATGCTTTTAGAGCTCAGTTGCCTTTATAATTGTCAAAATTTGGCCGCACACGTAACCCGTAGCCTGACTGTGCCCGGCTTTATCCGGACGCCTGGCAACCCTAGTTGGGAGGTATAATAGTAATAGTGCTAACACACGTTCGGATTTGGTCCGGCCGGACTAACTCCTCCCACAAATCGGTTCTCGCTTACACACGCTCGAACCTGGTTCGGCGGACCGACCGGACGGCTTAGGGTTGCCAACTTAGGGCTTTTGGCTTCAAATTTAGGGTAAAAATTGCCACGTTGGGATTTTTTTAGGGGCGTAAATAATATTTCATGCATTACTAACAAAACCGTTCCTTGAAATGTTGCAAAGTTTAATAATGACGCAATTAATTTTAAAACGAGATGATAGATCATTCGTTACATTTACCCCATTGCCGAAAATGGTTCAGTTTGTTTATGGTAAACATGTATGACTTCAAGAACTCCGAAAGCTCAAACGAAATGCCATTGCATTGCAATGCCAATGCGATTTAATAACAATTATTAAGAATATAAATATTTTATTCGTTATAATAAGTTCTAATATAAAGTAATTCAATCTAAGTTGTTTTTTATTTACCCTAGCAAAACGAGATACAATTTTTTTTATTACATATACTTACTTTACTTTTCAGTCAGGTTTTTGGGTAATCCAGACCATGGACATTGGCAACACTGACGACTAGTTGTAGTTGGTCCGGCCAAACCAGCGGACAACCCTACACACGTCCGGATTTGGTACGGAGCAGACCATATCCGATGGGAAAACGAGCGGACCGAGACGGACTCAATTAATAATAATAATGTCCGGCGGACCACGCTACACACGCTCGGATATGGTCCGGCCGGACTAGCCCCGCCCACAAATCCGTGGTCCGGTCGGACCAAATCCGGACGTGTGTTAGCACTATTAGCACTATTATATTAGACCGACCGGACGGCACAGGGTTGCCAACTTAGGGCTTTTGGCTCCAAATTTAGGGTAAAAATTTCCATGTTGGGCATAAATAATATTTCATGCATTACGAACGAAACCGATTGTTCCTTGAAATGTTTCAAAGTTTAATGATTACACGATTAATTTTAACACAAGATGATAGATAATTCGTTACATTTACCCCATTGCCGAAAATGGTTCAGTTTGTTATATGTAAACATGTATGACCTCAAGAATTCCGAAATCTCAAGCGAAATGGCAAGTCTGAACTAAACGATTTAATAATAATTATTTACAATATAAATATTTAATTCGTTTTAATAAGTTCTAATTTAAAGTAATTAAATCTAAGTTGTATTTTATTTACCCTAGAAAACGAGATACTATTTTTTTTATTAGTTATAATCTTTTCAGTCAGGTTTTTGGGTAATCCAGACCATGGACATCGGCAACACTGACGACTAGTCGTAGTTGGTCCGGCCAAACCAGCGGACAACTCTACACACGTCCGGATTTGGTACGGAGCAGACCATATCCGATGGGAAAACGAGCGGACCGAGACGGACTCAATTAATAATAATAATGTCCGGCGGACCACGCTACACACGCTCGGATATAGTCCGGCCGGACTAACCCCGCCCACAAATCCGTGGTCCGGCCGGACCAAATCCGGACGTGTGTTAGCACTATTACCCTAGTTCTATGCGCTTGTGACCAAAGGCAAATAGTCTTAGTCCAGTTTTTTCTATATCTTCGCTTGTACCTAGAAGAGCTATATTCACTTAAATTTTCTGATATTTTGAAAGATTATGGCACGCTATTTCTTGCCCTTATGGCTGCCCGCGAATAAAAAAATAACTAATGTTGTGTCAATCACGCAACCGTGTACAACTAACGCGCCAGTTGGTTATCCCAACCAAAGCCACCTTGGTCGGGTAGTTGTTCCGACTTTGTAGTAGAGTTAGAGATTTTAGTTAGATCTTCCACATTTTCCTGCATATCCGGATATAAAAACTTTTCTTTTTTGCTTTTAAGCAAAGACAAATCTTGACTCAACAAGCCCAAAAGTTAAATGTTCAAACAATCAAAATAGCAAATCAAAAAGAATTTAAAAATAAAAACAGATTTGTTTATGGTGTCGTCAGAAAGCTGAAACAATTGAAGAAATAATAGGCATGCTAAAGCGGAGAAATACACGCACTGTAAATACTGCGATAGTGAAATACATGCAACCAAACTAACAGTGGATAATCTCATTACTTGTAAGTTATTACATCCTCGCATAATGTGTTTGTAGGCATCTGAATAATAGCCATTGCAGAGAAAAGGAAATCAAAAATGAACGTCACACACAAAACGTGAGGTGGCGCTATTGTATATGAGGTTTCGCACGAGAGCGAAAGAGACAAAAGTTATTTTAACTGTCAATGTCATTACACTATTCACAAAATATGACTCGAGTCTCAGAATTTATTATTTCCAAGTGACACAATCAGAACAAAATCCTAAATTGTATTTAAAGCTGTAAATATATGTTAATCCATTAATAATAAATCTATCATAAAAGTCAACAAAAACAAGGTGGTAAAACAGTGAACAGCGGATTTGTTTGACGCCAAATATTTTTTTTTCGTTGTGTTTATTATAACTCTTATTGCAGGTGTAAATGAGTGTAACGATGTGTTATCGCGACAACAAATGAACAGTGATCAAATCTTCTTTAATTGTGTAGTATTTCGTTGGTATAAAATATCGTAGCCGCGATGATGAAGAGTACGTTACCTAAGGACAAACCTGGCAAGATGAGGATCCGAGCTTTCCCAGTGAGTACCGCCCCGTCAACCATTCTGGCTAACGTGTCGTTAATATCAGCCCTTGGCTCGAAATGTAATCATTACTGCTGTAAGACTCACCTACCACCTAAAAAGCATTATTGTTCGTCTCCAAATTGTTTTGGCAAAAATGTATTTTTGTCAATGATCATTTACTCCAATAGCTTTACCTTTTTATTTATTTACTTCAATAGCTTTTTCTATAACCTCTGCAATAATTTTACACAGTATTGGTTATTAGTAGGTATTGTCATTTAACCTAGGCTTTATTATCAATGTGCCTATTATTAGTTTTAGCATATTACTCATGTGGTTCAAGTCCTATAAAAAACTTATCACATTAAAAAATATGAGGATGATTGTGACTCACAGCTAATGTTGCTTAATTTGTTATTCTGAATACAGTACCTAATGGGAAACTTACATTTGAAAACTTACTACTTACTTACAATTTTAGCTAAATTATGATCTTTCATATTCAAATACTACATTAATTCATTGAATGCATTACCAAAAGGCACCATTACAAAATGTACTGCAAACATTGCAATTGTAAGATACTTGTGACTAAACTAAATTACATTTTTGTTCAATGTCAACACCAAATCAATTGTTAATATCAAAAGAAACAACAAATCATCTTCATTTGAAATACAAACATAGGCAAAACATACTTTTTGTTTCAAAAGAAAAGAGGTGGATTCAACAAAATGGTAGAATGGTAACACTTATATGATAAAATGACTTTTACTGTCACTGTTTTTTAAAAATAGAAACCATTATATTTGCCTTTAGAACAAAATTTTTGTATTCAATATGTCATAACTTATATTTTTGATGACAGAAGTGAAAATCAATCAAAAGATAAACATTTGTAGTTTTTGCTAATATTCATATTCTATGTTTTTGAACTTCTATTTTAATTTTGTAAAATGTTGGCTTAACACCCGAAGATATTAACTTTCAAGATGACGAGGAAATTTCAAGTGTGGAACTATTCAGAACCATATTACCAAATGTATCCAGACACATGGGTCTGTAGTAAATCAATATGAGAACAAGTTTCAGTGCATTTGACTAGTTTATGCTGGATAAAAACATATACTCTGTTACCTTACAGATGACTATGGACGAGAAGTATGTGGAGAGCATATGGAGTTTATTAAAGAATGCGATACAAGAAATTCAAAAGAAGAACAATTCAGGTCTTTCCTTTGAAGAACTATATCGCAATGCTTACACCATGGTGCTCCACAAGCATGGTGAAAGACTTTACACTGGATTGAAGGAAGTGGTCACTCAGCATCTTGAAACAAAGGTACAAACAGTTATAGGTATTCATGAATGCAGATGTTGATCTATGTGTATGTCTGAGCAGTGGTGTCCCAGTGGTTACGGCTGCAGCTTACAAGTTGTAGGTTGTCGTTGCGAATCCAGGTTTTAATTATTTCATCACCACTGCTCTCAAAAACAGTGAAGGAAAACACTGAAACCGGCATGTCTTAGGACCAAAAGTTTGAAGACATGTGACCCGCAATGAGGCCGCATGGTGGATTACACCCACAAAGGACCAAATTGTAGTCTAAGTGCAGAAAAGGGGTTCATCTATCCTATCTTAATATGTGCATATTTATATACTTTGTTCATAATTTCAGGTGAGGGAAGATGTTCTGCACTCATTACATAATGGATTCCTCCAGACCCTCAACAATGCTTGGACTGACCATCAAACTAGTATGGTCATGATACGAGACATACTTATGTACATGGACAGGGTATATGTACAACAAAATGAAGTGGACAATGTCTATAACCTGGGACTTATTATTTTTAGAGATCAGGTTAGTAAACAAAGATGGTGCCTATCTTATCTTATAATGTATGCCACTTCCTTGCCATAACCAAATTAAATTCAGATGCCTATCTGTGTTTGAGCATAACCTATCTTTTTTAGGGTTCCGTACCCAAAGGGTAAAAACGGGACCCTATTACTGAGACTCCGCGGTCTGTCTGTCTGTCTGTCTGTCTGTGTCTGTCTGTCTGTCTGTCTGTCTGTCTGTCACCAGGCTGTATATCATGAACCGTGACAGCTAGAGAGTTGAAATTTTCACAAAAGATGTATTTCTGTTGCCGCTATAACAACAAATACTAAAAACAGAATAAACTAAATATTTAAGGGGGGCTCCGGTACAACAAACGTGATTTTTTTGCCGTTTTTTGCAATAATGGTACGGAACCCTACGTGCGCGAGTCCGACTCGCACTTGGCCGGTTTTATTTACTCTTTAACCTAGAGAGGGAGTGAAGGGCTTGAATATTAGATATCTTTATCTGGAGCTAATCTCATACTGATTAAAGCAACTTATATTATAATGCACATAAAACCTGAATTTTATAAGTCTTTTAATTTAATGCAAATCATTGGATTTGCATTAATACAAAAGAGTTTTAATAATTCTGGTTTTTTACATTGGTACTGATACAACAAGAAAAAATTAATTGCAAAAAATACAACAATAATATAGTCTCATAATAAGGTAATCTCATAATGACCTAAGTAATTACATTCTGATGCCCAAGTATTTTGGTTGTCTTTGATTTCTGTTTATGCCAAATGCGAAACCCCAAACAAATTGTTAGTCAGAGGACTTACAATTACACTGACCGGCCAACCGGACTCAAAGTCAAATATATTTATTCAATTAGGCAAATAAACAGCACTTTTGAACGTCACATAAATTAAAATTTACAAGTTAAAAAAAAATAAAAATAAAATACCGTGCATTCGGAAAGTAGATTGTTATGGAGAAGAACGCACAAGAAACTCCATACTTACTCTTTTTAAGCCCTGACTTTAAGCCCTTTTAGAGAAAAATGCTATTATAATAAAATATTTAAATGCTACAACAATACAATGATATCCTAAGGTTGTCCGCTATGGGTGCATCCGTGACCACCTCCGTCAAACCCTCCTGGAGCTGGTGGCCCGAGAGCGACGCGGCGAGGTGGTGGACCGGCTGGCGATACGCAATGCCTGCCAGATGCTCATGGTGCTCGGCATCAACTCACGCGCCGTCTACGAGGAAGACTTCGAGAAGCCGTTCCTGCACCAGTCTTCAGAGTTTTATAGGGTATGTCTGTTACAAACACACTCACCAGCCAAGCAGAATTGGCAATCGGAGTAATAATTTTCGTGGGCATACTGCCATAATTATTGATTACCGAGTTTACTTGACAACTAGATACCACAGCTGTTTGGCTTGATAATGTAATCTATTGATCTATGATCAAAACAATGATAATGCCTTTGATCAAATTCAAACATTATTTGTTTATAAAAAATCTCATATCAAAAAAGACCTCATAACAAAATTATTATTTTTTATTTCACATAGGCCTACATGGGCACTTATAAAACGTCGACAAAAGGTTCACGGTTCGGGTTGGTCGTTTCCTATGGAGAGAAGAACCGGCAAGCAACTCCATGGTTATTCTTTTAAAAATTGTTTTTTTTTTACAATATTGCCATGTTACAGCAGTACTTAGATAAAATAAACTAAAAAAAAACGATTATATAATAAATAAACAAAAGGTAAAAAAAAAGTAAAACGAGATAAAATGTTAACAAGCATCTAGAAATTTGGAAAAAGCATCTAGAAATTTGAAAGCTAAATGCAAAATATGGCTGTGCTAATTCCTGGGTATGCTTGTTCAGATGGAATCTCAGAAGTTTCTGGCGGAGAACAGCGCGGCGGTGTACATCAACCGCGTGGAGGCGCGCATCGCCGAGGAGGCGGAGCGCGCGCGCCACTACCTGGACGAGAGCACCGAGCCGCGCGTCGTCAGTGTGCTGGAGCACGAGCTCATCGAGCGCCATATGAAGACCATCGTTGAGGTAAATCTAGACCAATCATGTAACGACTTTTTAAACATCGAGACCTGAGGATCGGTTCCTGGCGTCATAATGAGCTAGAGTATTTTCAAGATATATCAATTATCTGAAACAATGTCCTTGGCGATTGATGAGGCATCTAAACTCCAACTCGATAATTTAGGTCATTTAAACCAGGGTTTCCCAAACTGTGCGTCGCGACGCCCCAGAATGTCATGGTGCTCTCTCTCGGGGGTCGTAAACGACAACGTACATCTGTTGGAATTAGGAGATATACGTAATACAAGCCAGAAACTACAAAATACTACTCGCTAAAGTAAGTAGGTAGTAGTATCTACTATTTGATAAAAACAATTTAATTTGATTTTGGAGTAATGTAATGTATCCCAAGATTATCCAACTCTGGGTACTAAAGATTACTAACCGCTCGATAACTACTTATTAAAAACTGACTGTTCTGCAGTTGCAGTAATTAAGTCGTAGTACAGATTACACGCGAGAATGTTATAAGCTGATGATAATGATGACCAATTACATATCAATTGAGAATATGAAAGAGAATAACTTTTTCAAAACTTTAGCTCTGATCATTGACTTCTGTTTTTCCAAATATTTTTCAAGCAACTAGAAAAACAAATAAGCTAATATCAATACAAAAGTACAAAAGCGTCGCAAAAAAAAATCACTATATAAAGGGAGTCACAGTATAAAAAAGTTTGGGAAGCCCTGAAAAAAATGTTGCTCTAGGAATGTTTAGTGCTACAGTGCTAACCGTGTGCTGATATCCAGATGGAGAACTCTGGCGTGGTGCACATGCTGATGCACACGCGCACACTGGAGCTGGCGTGCGTGTACAAGCTGCTGGGGCGCGTGGGCGAGGGGCTGCGCACGGTGGCCGACGCCGTGTCCGCGCACCTGCGCGAGCAGGGCCGCGCGCTCGTCACTGACACGCATCACAATACTAATGCGATTACGTTTGTGCAGGTGAGGCCATTACTTTTCCTTCTTTAAATATTAATGATAATCCTATTTATTATGAACTAACTGTGCCCACGGCTTCACTACCATCAACTGGCTAACTACCCTACCCTACCCTTTCCTACCCTACCCTACCTACCTACCTATCCTATCCTATCGTAGAGCAATGGTGACCCATTGATAACAGCCGGGACTTACAAGTTGTATGGCATGGGTTCGAACCTAGGCAATCACTTTACTTTGTGTAAATTATTTCGGACCTCTAAAAACGGTGAAGGAAAACATCGTGAGGAAACCGGCATGTCTTAGAACCAAAAATTCGAAGACATGTGACCATCCATCCGTTACGGCCGATTCCCTATCACAGAGCGGCGGCCTGCACGCACAATGGACCATCTGCAAGTCTGAGTGCAGAAAAGGGGTCGCATCTATCCTACCCTACCATACCTACCTACACCTCATTACCTACCTACCTTTTCTTTTTTTAGTTTAGAATTTTCAAAACAAGTTTTTCTTTAATTTTTCCGATGTTTTAATAGTTATTCTGTAATTCGGGACGGAGATAAAATGAACAAATTAAAAATTATGTAAATCGGTCCAGCCATTCTCGAGTTATATATGGTGTACCTAACCCGACTTTGTTTTATATTTGTATTTGTATCACGCAAAAACTGCTAAACGGATATTTGGATGAAATTATGCACTAAGCTGCGGGCAGAAGCTAGTATACAATATTACATTACCAAAAACATCATCATCATCTGTTGTCTCCATGTGTTGAATTACCATTTTTGCCTCTCATAAAGAGGAGATTTGTAGGGTTCCGTACCCAAAGGGTAAAAGACCGGGACCCTATTGTTACTAAGACTCCGCTGTCCGTCTGTCTGTCTCCGGGTGGTGGTATCTCAAGAACCGTGATAGCTAGGCAGTCGAAATTTTCACAAATGATGTATTTCCGTCGCCGCTATAACAACAAATAATAAAAACAGAAAAAAAAATATTTAAGTGGGGCTTCCATAAAACAAACGTGATTTTCTTGCGATAATGGTACGGAACCCTTCGTGCGCGAGTCCGACTCGCACTTGGCCGGTTTTTTTCCTCAAGTTCCGAGTTGTTTCCATATTAAACGTTTTCATAATTTAAAAACAATTAATATGGCTCAAATTTGTATTTCGCACACAGACAATTTGCACATTGCAAATTGTCTGTGTGCGAAATACAGATTGTCATTTTCTGTTATATTACTAAAATAAAAACACCATAGAAAGGATACATTGAATGGAAGCAAATTATTTCTCTAACTATACAAACGAAGATTGATTTCATCATCTTTCTAATCCTTGTTACAGAATCTTCTCGACCTGAAGGACAGATTTGATCATTTTCTTCAAAACTCGTTCAACAACGACAAGATTTTCAAACACATGATTGCATCAGACTTCGAATATTTCCTCAACTTGAACAGCAAATCCCCAGAGTTTTTATCGCTCTTCATTGACGGGAAACTAAAGAAGGGCGAAAAAGGCGTAAGTATTTGCTTCACCATACTTGTTTAGGTATTAAGAGTTTCGGTTGTTAAGGTTCCCCTAGTCAACGGCAAGAACTATTTTGTGCGTGTGGTTAAAATGCATGCTGTCTCATCCGACAACAAGTGCGAAAGAGATTGATGCTGTGATGAGCAGTAAGAAGCTAGTTTTCGTGCGAATTAGCACTTTTGCAAATTTGTAGCGAAATGGATGATGATTTAGGACGAAAACGAGCGCGCGAAATTTTATGAACAGAACTTTGGGAAGTCTAGATAAGATATCATGGAAAAACTACTAAAAGTTTATTTACAAAATAAAATTATTTGCATTGTTGAGTTACTAGTCTATCCCTGTATGGAGGCCGTTTTGTAATTTTCCTTCTTCTTATGGTATTTATTTCCAACCAAAGATGCGTTAAAATTAGTGTTGAAATTTAGAACTTTTGACGCTCATAACTTTTAAATATTGTATGTTTTTTACTTTTCTGTTTTCATACAGGGCTAGATAATAATGAGATAAATTGATATCATTTTTATTATGAACGTACATTATCAAACAGTGGAGCAATCGCCAGACTACGTTTGGATGGAAGAATTTTCGACTAGTGTAATCTTAACAAATACGTTTTTCCCAGATGAGTGAACAAGAAATTGAAGCCGTGTTGGACAAAACAATGGTACTATTCAGATTCTTACAAGAGAAAGACGTGTTTGAACGTTACTACAAGCAGCACTTAGCCAAACGGTTGTTGCTGAACAAATCAGTCTCTGACGACAGTGAAAAGAATATGATCTCCAAACTGAAGGTTAGTTTTCAATCATACACTACCTATAATGTCATAAAAATTCATTAATTTTTAATAAGCTGCTGAAGAAAACACTGTGCTCATAAATATTTTGGTTTCTAACCTTTCCCAGAAAGAAGGTTTACTTAAGGATGTTGAACCGCGAGACTTTCAATGTATTATCGGCGACGTCTCGCAAATAGAGAATTCAATAAGTGATTAAATGAACAATCTACCCGACCTCCCCATCCTGTCCACATATTTCTGCAAAATTCTTTACCAATTATAGATGGGCATCTTTCGTAAGTGTCCTGTCTCATATACCCCTGGTAGTTCTTTTTCTATTGCAAAAAGTCTGCTTAAAGTCTTGGGAGTTCAGTATCAATTTTTTTTTATTGTTGCACTCTTAAAAATTAAGTATTCCATTTCCAAAAAGCGGTTTTGGTAAAGAATTTTGCAGAGCATGAAGACTTTAAGCAGGATTTGGTTTTGTAGTTTTATTTTTAGTTACTTACACTGTATTGTATCTGAGTTTATCTAAGGCATAGATTAGATTCTAAGTATTGGTTGTAAAGCTGCATAGAAATGAATAGAGATAGGTATATCAGACAATTACAGCATCTAAATTGTAATAGACATAGTGATTGCTGGGCAGATTTCACATGGAATGAAAAGTCTCCAGTCCTAGATTAGACTGAATTTTGTATGAGGAAGGCACGAATCGGTGCTGTTTTTTGTATGAGATTTACTAATGCGCAGCAATAGGGATGTTTCCTAGGTAGAAAATGATCATTATATTTAGCCATTCAGTGAGATTATCAAATAATATTGGACACGTATTTTTTGCTTTACCAAATCAATAAAAATTGGCAAAGTTAAAGCGCATCAAAGTTCAGGAGTGGGCGCTTGTGACGTCACTAAGGCAGTATAAAGTGTACTAGCGGCGTGACGTTTCACGATATTTCAACGCATTATATCGTCGTCACTATATAGACATAATACCGTGTCCAATATTTTTTATTAATCTACCTGACAGTCAATTAACAAATTTTCATTAAACTACTCTATTGTAGCCAAATTCAAGGCGGCCAAGAAGTTTGGCGAGAACTATACAGATTTTAGCTATCTGCATACTCAATTTTATCTCAATAACGCCAAGTTAATGTAATTTCATACTATGAAAATTAATTCTTATTTGATTACTAGCTGACCCGGCAAACTTTGTTTTGCCATAAAAACACCAAACATTTATCTACCCTACCTTACACTACCCTATCCTACACTACCTTCCCTACCCTACGCTACACTACCCTACACTACCCTACCCTACCCTTCACTACCCTACCCTTCACTGCCCTACCCTACCCTACCCTAGAGGAAAAAAAAAAACGTAAAAACCATCTTTGAACTTCAACGAACATTAAAAAAAAAGAATTGGCCAAATTGGTCCAGGCGTTGTTGAGTTATGCGCTTACCAACACATTTTGCGATTCATTTTTATATTATAGATAACAAAATATGTCAATAATTTCAGACTGAATGCGGTTGTCAGTTCACATCAAAACTGGAAGGAATGTTCAAAGACATGACTGTTTCGAACACCATAATGGAAGAGTTCAAGGAACATGTGCTGTCATCTGGGGTGAATCTTTGTTTTTTATTAACTTGTGGCTGTTAATGCTTTTGTTTTAAAATAAATTATCGAGTAGACTAAGTAATTGTAAGTCACAGATTCACTCGAAGTTTTCAGTCAGTTTTTTTTTTTTTTTTTTTCAATACTTTTCTATAATGAAATATGGTAATTTCAGATCAATCTTCACGGCGTAGATCTGTCTGTGCGAGTGCTAACCACCGGCTTCTGGCCCACGCAAAGCGCCACGCCAAAGTGCAATATACCTACAGCACCGCGAAGTGCATTCGAAGTCTTCAGAAGGTAAGCCATCTTTGAAAATAGTGTAAAGACTTAAGGCCTGCGCAGATGAGGGACTTTTATCCGCAGAGGTATAACTAATTCCTTCTCTTGCTCTAGTCGACGGCACGAACTGTTTTGTGCGCGGGGTTAAAATGCATGATATCTCATCCGACAACACATGGGAAACAGATAGATGCTGTGATGAGCAGTAAGAAGCTAGTTCGCGTACGAATTAGCACTTTTGCAAATTTGTAGTGAAATGGACGATGATTTAGGAAAACCAGCGCGCGAAATTTTATAATCAGACCTTTGGGAGTCTAGATAACTAAATATTTGGGAGGTTAGTTGTTGAATTCCTAATCTATCCGTGTATGGTGGCTGTTTTGAAATTTTCCTTCTTATGGTATTTATTTTTGCCCAAAGATGCGTTAAAATTAATGTTAAAATATGGAACTTTGTATGCTCATAACTTTAATTTTTTTACTTTTTTGTTGCCATACAGGGCTAGATAATGATGAGACAAATTAATGTATTTTTTTTATTTTGAACGTACATCGTCAAACAGTAGAGTAATCGCCAGACTACGTTTGTGTGGAAGAATGATCGACTAGTGTAACCTTAATTCTTCACTTAGAATCATGTTGAAAACATAATGAAAAACTTCGAACACAGAATGATCTTTACCATTTTTGATTCGGGAAGATAGCCATTGCAGTACATTCTATACAGGGTCAAATTGTTGTCTTCTGCAGACAAAAGTCCCTCGTCTGTGCTAATGGCTGGGCTGACGTGATCATAAAAATCGCGTGTGTGACGCCATCCTAGTAGAACCTTTTATGACAAGGCAAATGTGTTTAGTATTGTGTTTGTAAATAAGATTAGTCTTGCTAAAGGTAAAAAATAAAATGCCCGTTTTGACAGCTATAAAAAGCTATAATATAAAAATGAATCGCAAAATGTGTTGGTAAGCGCATAACTCAACAACGCCTGGACCAATTTGGCCAATTCTTTTTTTTAAATGTTCGTTGGAGAAAAATTTTAATAATTGCCGGAAAAAAAAATAAAAACAGCGCTTTTCTTTTTCCCATACAAAAGTTTTCCAACTAAAACGTAGAGTCAATTTGAGCTTTATTGCTATTGTATAAGCTATTTTTGCTTTGTGTGGGGTAGGGTAGTGTAGGGTAGCGTAGGGTAAGGTAGTGTAGCGTAGGGTAAGGTAGTGTAGCGTAGGGTAGGGTAGCGTAGGGTAGGGAAGGTAGTGTAGGGTAGGTAGTGTAGATAAATGTTTGGTGTTTTTATGGCAAAACAAGGTTTGCCAGGTCAGCTAGTACTTAATAATAATTAAACTTGATGCTTGCGAATGATGTCGTTGGATTATGCATTTGATATTTCAATTTCTTACGTAGAAAGTTACCGCGGCATGTAAAATGAGAAACGTCAACGGACTTCTTAGTTTGTGACGACTTTAGTGTCAATAAATCCCGAACAATATATTTGCTATCCTACTCGCACACTTTAGGACAGCGATTGAAGACTTTTTTGTATCTCGGCGTGTACATAGATAACATGATGTGATTGTTGGCACCAGCTTCTACCTAGCGAAGCACTCGGGGCGCCAGCTGTCGCTGCAGCCGCAGCTGGGCAGCGCGGACCTCAACGCCACGTTCCGCTCGGCCTCCTCCTCCCCGCCGCGCTCGCCGCCCCCCGCGCCCGCCGCGCCCCCCGCGCCGCCCGCCCCGCGCCGCCACATCATACAGGTGTCCACCTTCCAGATGTGCGTGCTGCTGCTCTTCAACAAACGTGAACGACTCACCTATGAGGTATGAATTATGTATATGTGTATCTAGTTACACCTTGAACCAAGGTTACCGGCATAGCCCGAAGAATTGCCACACTTAAGTGGCAGTGGGCAGGGCTCATTGCTTGCAGAACGGATGGCCGTTGGGGCCGAAAAGTTCTAGAATGGCGACCGCGTACCGGAAGACGCAGCGTTGGAAGGCCTCCCGCTAGGTGAAGCGACGATCTGGTCAAAGCTGCGGGAATCCGGTGGATACGAAACGCTCATGACCGATCAGTGTGGCGACGCTTGGGGGAGGCCTATGTCCAGCAGTGGACGTCTTTCGGCTGAAATCATGATGATGACACCTTGCGCCACGGATGTTTGTGTGTGTACAGATTAGCTGCTGCAGCAGAGAGCTACAGATTGGATTTCCTCATTTAAAACGGGGTCCGGACGCATAAAGAAGAAAAAGATTTATGCCATAGGCGGTTTTTAGAGTTCCGTACCCAAAGGGTAAAAACGGGACCCTATTACTAAGACTCCACTGTCCGTCTGTCTGTCTGTTTATCACCAGAGTGTATTTCATGAACCGTGATAGCTAAACAGTTACGGCCCCCTCGGTCATATTTCCGTGGACCCTTGAGACGACGATACATTAAGGACGCTATTACATTTTTCTACAAATAACAGTACTTTTGAGGTACCATTTTAATGTATAAGCAATCACCGATGTGAAGATATCATGGTCTTAATTTAAAGATAATATATTCAGCTCCAGTTATGCATCAGAAAAATTGTATGACATCATACAAAATTTTCGCACAAATACGTTTTGCCCATCACAATAATCGCAAAAAAATAAAAAAGTAGGGTCCGAATAGGTTCCAGTTTAGGTAAATTTACAGCATATTTTATCTTCAAAATTATTAAAAATTGCGGTATATATAGTCCTTTACAGGTACAGCTAATTATTTTTCACCTAAATAATTATATTTTTTAATTATTAGCTAAAATAAAATCACTTGCCGACGTCTTCATACATTTTGTACCCGCCGCTCATCATTCCGCGCTCAGAAGCGCTCGTGGAAGGACGGGCGTATCGCTTTCTCGCAGGAAATAAATACGATAAAAGTAATAGAAGGATTGTAGTGTGCATGCGTGTGAGTACCGTCCTCGTCGTGATCGAAAGGAGTTGATATTTTATCGGACGTATGCCGTATTTTTGAGTTTCCTATTATTATTAGAATGTGATTTAGAAATTATTTTGGGTTAGATCGGGATTTGAATAGTTGGTGTTAAGCAGTTGTTGACAAGGTTGAGAAATGGATGGGTGGGTTTAAACAGCTCTGAGTAAGATTAGGATTTGGATGGGTAAGGTTAAGCTGCCGATGGGGAAGTTTAGAAGTGAATGGGTGGGAGGAGATTTATGATTTTAACCGGTTTGTATGTATGTATGTATGACATATACGGGGCCAAAACCAAAATACAAAATGGCGCCGACGAAAATTTGGCCGCTTTTCGACATGGGTGTCATTTTCATGGTTATTGGGGTTGCTTTTATCGAATATGGGATCAAAACCAAAATACAAGATGGCGCCGACGTAAATTTTGCCTTCTTTTCGACATGGGTGTCATTTTCATAGTTTTTGGGGTCGCTTATATCGAATATGGGGTCAAAACCAAAATACAAGATGGCGCCGACTAAAATTTGACATGTTTTCGTCATGGATGTCATTTTTATGGATTTTGGGGATGCTTATATCGAATACGGGGTCAAAACCAAAATACAAGTTGGCGCCGACGAAAATTTTACATGGTTTTTGGGTAGAATGTCATTAGCTTGACTTACAAGTTGTAGATCGTGGGTTCGAGCCCAGGCAGGCGCTTTACTTTGTGTAAATTATTTCTTCACCACTGCACTGCTGGTGTAGGAAAACATCGTGAGGAAACCGGCATGTCCTAGAACCAAATATTCGAAGATATGTGCATCCACCAACCCGCACTGGGCCCGCGTTGTTGGTTACAGCCCATTCCCTCTCACAGAGAGGAGGCCTGTGTCTTAGCAGTGGGAACATTAATAGTGACTGATGATGGGATAGTAATATTTAATATATTCCATATAATGAAAAATGTTCAAGTAATTTTTAAATCCTTGTGACCGGAAATTAATTCGTTTTAGGTATCTACTTATTTCACGTAGCGTTTTTTTTTTAAATACCTACTTACTACAACAAAGTGAAAAATAAAATTCTTTCCGGAAGTCGGTGTCGGTACCTATTGTTTTTCGTCACAGGAAAGCAATTATTTTTCTCTTTTAAATTTTTGTAGGTACCCCATATTGGGTATACTAAATACATCTGTTTACCCCCTAAAACCGTACAAGCGTGATGATATATTATGGTATGGTTAAAACAAAACATAAACATACGATCACAGTAATCGCAGGTCATTTGCTGTTTGTTATTAAAGAGTTCCATTGTGTATCTCCGAAGATCTTTATCAGATCCTAAAATATTATACAATAAAACCTTCCCTGAAAATACCACCATACATTTATCGATGAAAACCCGATAAGTATCGGATAAGTAGTTTGGCCGAATAGATAGAGCATCTCCTTTTTTTGAAGTCGGTTGAAAATAATAACCTACTTTTTACGACGACGGTTTGTAACAGTTATCAAATGCATTTTCAAAGTGCCAACTAACCTTCCTGAATCAACTTAAATAAAATTAAAAAATAATATCAAAGACCAAGATTATTTCCGTGATGTATAAAATCGAGCGCTCAGTAGTTTCAATGTGTGCGTACGCGTAATGTTGCTGTGTGCGACTAGATACCTAAATTTGAGTTCGTCGAAAATGTAACAGCGTCCTTAACGCCGAATCATTTCCCCATTGGTTCGTCGTCTAGAAATTTTTACAAATGATGTATTTTTGTTTACTGCTATAACAACAAATCAGAATAAAATAAATATATAAATAGGGCCATTTATATATTTATTTTATTTTGTGTCCACGGAAGCATGACCGAAGGGCCGGAACTGTCTTACAACAAACGTGTTTTTTTTTTGCTACAATGGTACGCATCCCTTCGTGCGCGTTTCCGACTCGCACTTGGACGGTTTTTATGCAACTCTGGTTCAGAATGAAAGAATTTGACACAATAACCGCAGCGGACTTCATAGTCACACAGGTCCGTTGCGCATGTGCCGCTCTTTTGTTGTTTCCGTCACCATAATCTTACTTTTGCAGGAAATACTCAATGAGACTGATATTCCGGAGAAGGATCTTGTCCGAGCACTACAGTCGTTAGCGATGGGGAAGCCCACCCAGAGGGTACTCATCAAGCAGCCGAAGACAAAGGAGATAGAGCCGTCACATCAATTTTACGTCAACGACGCCTTTACATCTAAGTTACATAGGTATGTGCCGATATCCTAGATAGTAAAAAGTAACAGTGCAAATTTTTACCCGACTGCCGAAGGAGGGTAATGTGTTTATCAGTCTGTCTGTATTTTTGTTCCTATATGGCGTTCTAGAGACCAAACGCGTTGGCCGATTTTGATGATTCTTACGTCAATCGATTCGTCTTAACTCTGCGAGTATCACTGGCTACATTAAAATTGAAAAAGAAAAAAATGGCGGATTTTGGGCGCCATTTTCTGGGATGGATTTTTTTTTTCTTCCAAACCCATAGTGTGGGTATCAAAATAAAGGGTTTAAGAGGTGATTTCAAAAATATATAACACTTATATGTTTAAAAGAACATAATTCAAAAAAAAAAATAACTAGAAAGTTGTAAATAAAAAAAGTTAATCTGGTTTTGGTCAGCCAGCTCACGAATATGTATCCTCCCACTGCACAGCATAATTTTCTTCTTGTTTACGTCTTTTTAGTTCGCTTTTTAAGCAGTCGGGTTTTTTGTTTTTTTTTTTATTAACTTTTTTTATATAATGCAAATTTCTTACTATTTTCTCTTATTCAGAGTTAAGATCCAGACCGTAGCAGCTAAAGGCGAGTCTGAACCAGAGCGACGTGAAACACGCAACAAAGTTGATGAAGACCGTAAACATGAAATCGAAGCGGCCATCGTGCGCATTATGAAAGCTAGAAAGAAGATGGCGGTATGTCAACATATTCACAAGCATTGATATATTTTTCCACTACCTTGTCTATTACGTAACACATTGCCTAAGCAATTCGACAAAAGAATGTAAAATTAAAATTAAAAAAAAAAACAAAATTACATAGTAACAGTTACGAAATGAATTTCTTATGGAGTTTTGATATCATTATGTAACCAGCAGAATGATACTGAACCTGTTACCTCTCGAAAAAGCGCGCGTTGATTGTGTGTATATAGTCTGTGGTTTTTAGTCTGAATGTTTCTAATAAATTGTTGTTGGAACTTATTTGCATTTAATTAAGTAA
Organism: Orthosia gothica; assembly: GCA_949775005.1. Taxonomy (NCBI): domain Eukaryota; kingdom Metazoa; phylum Arthropoda; class Insecta; order Lepidoptera; family Noctuidae; genus Orthosia; species Orthosia gothica. The sequence continues at coordinate 18,466,901 of OX459058.1, forward strand.
GCTCATCAGGTAGTGGAAAAAGAATCGTTCGTGTCTCGCATAAAAAGGCTTTATTGTAAATGTCTTATTTCCTACCTATAACTGTCTGACAGCACACGCTGCTGGTGGCCGAGGTGACGGAGCAGCTGCGCGCCCGGTTCCTGCCGTCGCCGGTGGTCATCAAGAAGCGCATCGAAGGGCTCATCGAACGAGAGTACCTCGCTCGCACGCCTGACGACCGCAAAGTCTACACTTACGTCGCATAGGTTTGTAGCGACATCTCAACATTGCTCCGATCGATTTGTGTAAAAGCAGCTTCAGTTTATATTTACTGTCTTCTTTGCTTTTCATTATATTTTATTAGACTAAAGGATTCTTTGAAGATTAATTATGTAAAAATATTGTAAATACCAATATAGCTCTAGTACCTTAACGTCATGTACTATGATAGATTACCTCGTTTCCTTGATGCGGCTATATTAAAAACTTCCTTTATAACACGAATGTTTTATTAAATTCTCTTTTGCCTCTTGAATTTCGCTATTCTTCAAGCTCATTGGGTCGACGTGGTCTAATTGAACCTAAAATGGGTTTTATTTTCAGGCCATCACAAACTCAAGATCGTTAAGTCCTTGAAGGGGATGCCAAGTTAGAAGTGATAGAAGTAACAAAAGTATTTAAATTATTTCAAAATAAAAATTATTAGTTATTATTCAAGAGTTATTTTATTTGCAAAGAAGTAATATGACAAAGCTGAATATTGTTACAATAAGCGTGTTAGACATTTTAAAACAGCCATTCTGGGGGAAGGGGAAGAAGAAATCTGTGGGTAAATGAATATTTATGTGTGGACTTCCAGCATATTCAATTATACTTGGTTTTGATAAATCCACGAAATTAACATCAACAGTAATGACAATTGAAATGTCTTCAATGTTAAAACTAAAATTTCTTGCTGTGACTTCGTACTTAGCAGACAGAATTTTATTCTGCCCTCTGTAAGACTTTTCGTCGACATTAGCGAACATAAAACTAACAGAAAGTCTATTGATTAAATTATAACAATAAAGTTTCAAAGTGTTTTCATTATATTCTCCATAAATTGGTTCTTGTTTATTTTCGTCCACAAGCAAGTTAATCCAGCTATCATCGGTAATATCATGTGGGTTCCCAAATGGAGAAATGGATATATTATTGTTTAGCCTTAACAGTTCAATAATACTATTTTGTATGTTGTTGCACATGTTTTTCTTCGATAATGTTGTGTGCGAATAAATATAACGGCATTTAGTTCGTTTGTTCATTCCAAATTTTACAATATTGTTCGATGTATTCGTCGAAACACACTGTCCATTTCTGTTTTCGGGAAATAACATGCGCCGCCTTGTTTCTGAAGTGTTGTTGAAAAAGTTGTCTGTGTAATTGCTCTTGGCATAAGACGCTATAACTGGCAGGCCATTCACATATCCTGGATTCCCACTTAACTCTATAACCTGGTCTATAGATCTATTTGCCAGATAGAAATGTACACTGATTTCTTGCATCAATAAGGGCAACACATGTGATATATTTTGTAGATGCAATTTTATGGTAGCGTTCACAATTTTCAGTTCGCTAAAATAGAAGCTGTAATCGATTTTCAATGCTATGTTAGTACAAACATCCTCCGTACATGACGCTTCATTATAAGTCTTATTGTAATTCCAACAGACTCCATTTTCACATGCTAGAATAGTCCAATTGATACAATGGAGATTTGAGCAATTCTGTAAAAATAATTACATTTGATTTAGAAAACATGAAGGTATGAGCTAATCCTTGCAAAAGAAAAGATGAATAAATACCAAAGCAGTACTGTTGAATGTATTATTAGTAGCACTTATAACCATAGCTTCTTCAGAAGTTTTTAAAATATTAAACATTTCGAGATCCTTGAATTTCACATTACATGTAACTTTCTCTTCTTTAAGAAATGCGATTGGTACCCGATCAGTACAGTAATTGTTGAGCATGGGTGCTGGAAAATCTGAAAAAGAAATAAGTGTCTCAATTGGTAAAGTGAAATCAGTGTAGGTAATTATCACCGTAATTAAAGAAAAGCTTTACGAGTAGGTACTACATTGTGGTCAACTCTGTTGATAGGCAGTCATATTAGCCTTAGCACGCACTGCGGTTTTTAGCCGCGCGGATAAAAACCGCAAATTCTGCGACATATGGCATTGTATGAAGCTGTACACATTGGGGTAAAAAACCGCAATGCGTGCTAAGCCTTACAATTAAGGTTGCCCTAGTCGATCATTCTTCCATACAAACGTAGTCTGGCAATTACTCCACTGCTTGACGGTGTACGTTCAAAATTAAAAATGGTATCAATTTGCCTCATCTTTATCTAGCCCTGTATGGAAACAAAAAAGTAAAAAAAAAAAAAAAATTGAAGTTATGAGCGTCGAAAGTTCCTTAGTTCAACACTAATTTTACATCTTTGGCGTAAATAAATACCATAAGAAGCAAGGAAAATTGTAGAACTGTCACCATACAGGGATAGCTTAGTAGTTCCAAAATGCAAATAATTTTATTTTGAACAGATACATTTAGTCGTTTTTTTTTTCATGATATCCATACTTCCAATGGTCTGTTTATAAAATTTCGAGCGCCCGTTTTCGTCCTAAATCATCATCCATTCTGCTACAAATTTGTAAAAAAGTGTGTATTCGTACGCGCACCCGCTTCTTACTGTTCATCACAGCATCTATCTCTTTCGCACGTGTTCGACTAGTGCAAACTTAACCGCGTATCAGTGGTAGCAATTTCACATTTTCTGTGTCTTTATTGTTTTGTGTTCTTGGAATAAAAAAATACTAACCTAAATAATAAATTATTCCATTTTTTAATAGCCAAATAGGATCTGCTTTTTTATACAGGGTCTTTTTAAATTCATACGATTTTTGCTTCTGAAGGACACTTCGCCACTTGTAGTATGAACCCATAGGAGCCTGATCATACTGAAAAAAAAACACTTATATTTAGCTGTATGTAATATTATTTAAGGTTATTTAAGTATTCATGATTGTATACTAGCACCTACCTGTTTAATACTGCGCTTGCTGGGTAAATTAGTTTTTACAACACAAAACAGATTATCAAGCATACTGCCCCCATAACTGTGCTCATCAAGCAAGTGGCTTATACAAGCATCAACAGCTTTGTTCTCAGCCTTATTATTTTCTTGACATTGGAACATCTTGTGTTCATTATCAGAACAGTCTTGATCACAACAACAATTTATATCACAAACTTTGTACTGGAAAAAGTGAAAACGCTGGTAAAGAAAACTCTGGACATATAAACTTACTAGGATTCCAAATTATATTTTATGTGCTTACCAATAAGTTGCAATCACAATGCAAACTAAAATTAATTTTTGGACTAGTACTAGGTACACTAGATGATTTGTTTTTGGTATCAAAGAATGTAATTTCTGTGATATTATCAAATTCAGTGCTTGTGAAATACATTTCAGTAGTTGTTTCAGTGGTGGCTTCTGTCTCAGAAGTATTTTCATCATACAGGACATCAAGTATTGTGGTGGTTCCATCTGTTGTTCCTAAAGTTGTCACTTCTGACATAGAAGAGTTACTATAAATCTTTGATGGGGAACTGTTTTTCAGTGATCTGCTGTTATCATGACTTGTCCTGTAGTAAAGAGCATGAGGTTTACTGCTTATATTCTTCAATAAATCACTTAGTATTTGTTTCTGGGTAGTTACATCGAGATTCAGTGTATCTTCAGTCCGAATTTTCTCTTGAATGTAGTCCATTACACAAAATTGTATAAGTATTGACAAAAACGTAAAAGCTAAATAAGTAATTACTTTCATGTTTTTACTTATACTCTACTCCAAACTGACTAAAATTCCTAAGTAATAAATTAACTTGCAGCTTAACTGTCCCTTTTGATTGGGTCCTTAACTTAAATCTGTAAATAAAGTTGATTTGCAAATTAATTAATCTCTTTAATCTTATATTTAAATAAAATTTATTTGTAAATTAATTAATCTGTTTGACGCAAAAGCATATTACATAAACTTCTTACCGGTTTAATCCTAAATTGACTATATCGCTTTGAATGAGCTGATGAGATCCACCAAGGAAATATTGTCGAAGTCTATCAGTTATTGATGTTGGAGATGGTATCCAGCAGTTCACATGGATGGTATGAGGCCCTGGCACTGCAGGCAAGTTACAGCTACCGTATCCTACTATCCAAGAGCGTCCTACAGAATCGAGGCAGCTCACTTGCACTAATAATTTCGGCCAACCTGAATTGTAGAGATAAAAACTAAAATAAAAGTGGTGAAAAATTTCAATTTTTTTAAAACTATACATACCTTGGACCCCTTTAGTTACGTAGTGAATATCTAGAGGGTGCGCCCAGACAACAGTCTTTTCGTAATCTAATTTACCTGAGACTGTCTGTCCTTCAGGGCAACCTGAAACAACTGTCCAGTTTGGTCCTGAAAATGAAAATAGGTGTGTAAGTATATTTATTATAAAAATAAAAACAAGATAAGCCAATAGCAAAAGTAGTATAAGTATGTAGTATTCATATTAATGTAATTACGTAATACAACTTACCGGCTTGAAATGAATATCGACAAAATAGGGAAGATTTATCTTGAAAGTTTGAAGCACACTGAAGTTGCCCTAGTATATGCAATTCTGCCATGAGAAAATATGAATCATATCAACAGGCGTATAATTCACAGTTAATATCATTATCAACAAAAATAAAAACGCAACATAATCACAATTTTTTGTTGATAAACGTTGTTGCCATGGAAACTGGATTTGACGAAAATATTGACAAGCACAGCAATCAGTGTTGCCACAGTGAAAATCTAAAGGCATACATCACAACGTGCCGCGCCAGTGGCGCCCTTGTCGATGCCGGTGTGATGTCGTGTTCGTAGTCGCAGCGAAAAAATTTCGAATATCTTAATTTCAGTTTAGTAGATAATTAGTGTATGACGTCGTGTAATTGTGTATGATAAGTACAAATTTGTGTATCCAACCGTTGGGGAGCTATTAAAAAAAAACTGTTTCCGCAGGCACTACGTCATCCCAGCGGCACTTTTTTTCAATAATTAGTGTTTAACGAGAGGTAAATGTGTATGTTCAAATGAAATTTGTGTGTCAAGCTTTTGTTAATACAGATGCAATTTATTGTAATAATTTTGTAAGTGTAAAAAAACTTTTTTTTCATAGATAACGTCAATTTTGGCAGTCAGTGTCAAAAAACGAAGAAACAAAACGCCACCGGAACCAAACTCCAGCGGAAACAGTTTTTATTGAATAGCTCCCAAACGGTTGGATACACAAACTTGTACTACGACGTCATATACTTATTATCTGCTATACTGATATTAAGACATTCGACATTTTTCCGCTGCGACTATGAACACTGTGATATCTGGAGGCTGCAGCAGTGGCGTAGCATAGTGGGGGTAGCACCGGCGGCACATATAGGGGGTAGCAAAGTTTTACAATAAATAAATTATGATATTGTATGAATGCTATGCTTTTTTTAAGAAAATATTTAAAATGTAACTAATACAAACAAACGGCATATTATCTTGAAATAATAAAGAATTGTTTTCAATACTAAATAATAACACCTGCAAATTAGATGACAGTACGGGTTCTTTGGAATGTCTGTTTATTTTAGTCTTTTTAATTAAAATACTTAGACAAATGGATAACTGCAGGTGGACCTTATACATCACTAAATGTAAGGGCCCGCCAGACAAACGCCGAGTAGGGAGACCTTACACGAGATGGGAAGATGATTTACAGAAGACCGCAGGAACAAACTGGTTTAATAACAGCAAAATACAGAGATAAATGGAGATCCTTGCAGCCCTTTACTTGAAAGGGGTCCATGATAAATAGAATAATTAGTTTACACGTATAATAATTCAATTAAATATAGTAAATTTTTATTATAATAAAATAAAATTGAAATTACCTTCTTAGATAACAAAGCAAAATTATTAATTTAAAAATATATTTGCATTTTTCTATGAAAAATATTGTAATGCTTGATAGAAGGCATATCAAAAGCTTTTTTATTAATTACCTATTCAAGGGGGCGGTGAAATTTTCCTCTGCCCCGGGCGGTCGAAACCCACGCTACGCCAATGGGCTGCGGGCGTGCCACACAATGTACTTCTAAAAGAAAATAGATTCCGGCAGTATCCCGCACGGCAAAAACCGTCCGCCGCCAGTGACGCGCCGTGCGCTGCCAGCATGTTTGTGTAGAAGCTTTAAAGGGACCATAGACGATCAATCTGGGGCGCACCGTTGGCCTGTGCCAAGCTGGTTGAATATACTGCTGCGCTGCGTGTCGTGGGTTCGATTCCCGCACGGAACAAATATATGTATGACCTACAGATTGTTGTTCCGGCTCTGGGTGTTGGGTATGTCAGTTTATATGTTTGTAAACGCACCCACGATAAAACAAGATATTCCTAGTGTGGAGCAGGGTTTAAAAAAAAACAATAAAGAAATACTAACAAATCAAAGGAGTGCGGATTTTGCCGGTCCCGGCCGCACTGCAGCGAAAAAAGTAAAAACCATAGGGGAAAGTAGGTAATATCAGTAATCTGTGGGTAATATGCAAAAACCCGCCTTCACGGGCCGCGCATGCGCGCAAGTCTAAACGATTTTTGTACTGAAAATACTGAAATGCTTGCGCTGCGCGTCCCGATGCGGACGCTGTTACATTTTCGACGAACTCAAATTTAGGTATCTAGTCGCACACAGCAACATTACGCGTACGCACACATTGAAACTACTGAGCGCTCGATTTTATACATCACGGAAACAATCTTGGTCCTTGATATTATTTTTGAATTTTATTGTTTTCATTAAGTTGATTCAGGAAGGTTAGTTGGCACTTTGAAAATGCATTTGATAACTGTTACAAACCGTCGTCGTAAAAAGTAGGTTATTATTTTCAACCGACTTCAAAAAAAGGATTAGGACTCTATCTATTCGGCCAAACTACTTATCCGATACTTATCGGGTTTTCATCGATAAATGTATGTGGTGGTATTTTCAGGGAAGGTTTTATTGTATAATATATTAGGATCTGTTAAAGATCTTCGGAGATAGACAATGGAACTCTTTAATAACATACAGCAAATGACCTGCGATTACTGTGATCGTATGTTTATGTTTTGTTTTAACCATACCATAATAAATCATCACGCTTGTACGGTTTTAGGGGGTAAACAGATGTATTTAGTATACCCAATATGGGGTACCTACAAAAATTTAAAAGAGAAAAATAATAGCTTTCCTGTGACGAAAAACAATAGGTACCGACACCGACTTCCGAAAAGAATTTTATTTTTCACTTTGTTGTAGTAAGTAGGTATTTTAAAAACCGGCCAAGTGCGAGTCAGACTCGCGCACGAAGGGTTCCGTACTTGGTAAATTGCTGTTAACGATTTATGACGTATTAAAAAAAACTACTTACTAGATCTCGTTCAAACCAATTTTCGTTAGAAGTTTACATGGTAATGTACATAATATTTTTTTTTAGTTTTATCATTCTCTTATTTTAGAAGTTACAGGGGGGGGGGACACATTTTACCACTTTGGAAGTGTCTCTCGCGCAAACTATTCCGTTTAGAAAAAAATGATATTAGAAAGCTCATTATCAAAAAAAAAAAAAAAAAATAGTTTCAGTTTCAAGTATGGGAACCCCCATAATTTATTGTTCTTTTTTCTATTTTTGTGTAAAAATCTTATTGCGGTTCATAGAATACATCTACTTACCAAGTTTCAACAGCATAGTTCTTATAATTTCGGAAAAAAGTGGCTGTGACATACGGACGGACAGACAGACAGACAGACAGACAGACATGATGAATCTATAAGGGTTTCGTATTTTGCTATTTGGCTACGAAACCCTAAAAACAACGCTATGTGAAATAAGTAGATACCTAAAACGAATTAATTGCCGGTCACAAGGATTAAAAACCGGCCATGTGCGAGTCGGACTCGCGCACGAAGGGTTCCGTACTTGGTAAATTGCGGTTTACGATTTATGACGTATTAAAAAAAAACTACTTACTAGATATCGTTCAAACCAATTTTCGGAGGTAGTTTACATGGTAATGTACATCATATATTTTTTTTAGTTTTATCATTCTCTTATTTTAGAAGTTACGGGGGGGGGGGGGGGGCAACATTTTACCACTTTGGAAGTGTCTCTCGCGCAAACTATTAAGTTTAGAAAAAATATATATTAGAAACCTCAATATCATTTTTGAAGACCTATCCATGGATACCCCACACGTTTCGGTTTCAAGTATGGGGACCCCCAAAATTTCTTGTTTTTTTTCTATTTTAGAGTGAAAATCTTAATGCGGTTCACAGAATACATCTACTTACCAAGTTTCAACAGCATAGTTTTAAAAAATTGGCTGTGACATACGGACGGACAGACAGACAGACATGACGAATCTTTAAGGGTTCCGTTTTTTGCCATTTGGCTACGGAACCCTAAAAATGACTTGAACATTTTTCATTATATGGAATATATTAAATATTACTATCACATCATCAGTCACTATTAATGTTCCCACTGCTGAGACACAGGCCTTCTCTATGTGAGAGGAAATGAGCTGTAACCAACAACGCGGGCCCAGTGCGGATTGGTGGATACACATATCTTCGAATATTTGGTTCTAGGAGATGCCGGTTTCCTCACGATGTTTTCCTTCACCGTTTTGAGAGAAGTGGTGAAGAAATAATTTAGACAAAGTAAAGCGCCTGCCTGGGCTCGAACCCACGACCTACAACTTGTAAGTCAAGCTAATGACATACTACCCAAAAACCATGAAAATGACACCCATGACGAAAAGATGTCAAATTTTCGTCGGCGCCAACTTGTATTTTGGTTATGACCCCGTATTCGATATAAGCGTCCCCAAAATCCATAAAAATGACATGCATGACGAAAATTTGTCTAATTTTTGTCGGGACCATCTTATATTTTGGTTTTGACCCCATATTCGATATAAGCGACCCCAAAAACCATGACAATGACACCCGTGACGAAAACGTCAAATTTTAGTCGGCGCCATCTTGTATTTTGGTTTTGACCCCATATTCGATATAAGCGACCCCAAAAACCATGAGAATGAGACCCATGTCGAAAAGCGGCCAAATTTTAGTCGGCGCTATCTTGTTTTTTTGGTTTTGACTCCATATTCGATATAAGCGACCCCAAAAACTATGACAATGACACCCATGACGAAAAGATGACAAATTTTAGTCGGCGCCATCTTGTATTTTGGTTTTGATCCCATATTCGATATAAGCAACCCCAAAAACCATGAAAATTACACCCATGTCGAAAAGCAGGCAAAATTTACGTCGGCGCCATCTTGTATTTTGGTTTTGACTCCATATTCGATATAAGTGAACCCAAAAACCATGAAAATGACACCCATGTCGAAAAGCAGGCAAAATTTACGTCGGCGCCATCTTGTATTTTGGTTTTGACTCCATATTCGATATAAGCGACCCCAAAAACTATGACAATGACACCCATGACGAAAAGATGACAAATTTTAGTCGGCGCCATCTTGTATTTTGGTTTTGATCCCATATTCGATATAAGCAACCCCAAAAACCATGAAAATTACACCCATGTCGAAAAGCAGGCAAAATTTACGTCGGCGCCATCTTGTATTTTGGTTTTGACTCCATATTCGATATAAGTGAACCCAAAAACCATGAAAATGACACCCATGTCGAAAAGCAGGCAAAATTTACGTCGGCGCCATCTTGTATTTTGGTTTTGACTCCATATTCGATATAAGTGAACCCAAAAACCATGAAAATGACACCCATGTCGAAAAGCTGGCAAAATTTACGTCGGCGCCATCTTGTATTTTGGTTTTGACTCCATATTCGATATAAGCGACCCCAAAAACTATGACAATGACACCCATGACGAAAAATGTCAAATTTTAGTCGGCGCCATCTTGTATTTTGGTTTTGATCCCATATTCGATATAAGCGACCCCAAAAACCATGAAAATGACACCCATGTCGAAAAGCAGGCAAAATTTACGTCGGCGCCATCTTGTATTTTGGTTTTAACTCCATATTCGATATAAGCGAACCCAAAAACCATGACAATGTCACCGATGACGAAAAGATGTCAAATTTTAGTCGGCGCCATCTTGTATTTTGGTCTTGACCCCGTAATCGATAAAAGTGACCCCAATAACCATGAAAATGACACCCATGTCGAAAAGCGGCCAAATTTTCGTCGGCGCCATTTTGTATTTTGGTTTTGGCCCCGTATTTGTCATACATACATACATACAAACCGGTTAAAATCATAAATCTCCTCCCACCCATCCACTTCTAAACTTCCCCGTCGGCAGCTTAACCTTACCCATCCAAATCCTATCCTTAGTCAGAGCTGTTTTTAAACCCACCCATCCATTTCTCAACCATGTCAACAACTGCTTAACACCCAACTATTCAAAACCCGATCTTACCCAAAATAATTTCTAAATCACATTCTAATAATAATAGGCAACTCAAAAATACGGCATACGTCCGATAAAATATCAACTCCTTTCGATCACGACGAGGACGGTACTCACACGCATGCACACTACAATCTTTCTATTACTTTTATCGTATTTATTTCCTGCGAGAAAGCGATACGCCCGTCCTTCCACGAGCGCTTCTGAGCGCGGAACGTATGTATAATGTACTCTGTGGCGCGGAATGATGAGCGGCGGGTACAAAATGTATGAAGACGTCGGCAAGTGATTTTATTTTAGCTAATAATTAAAAAATATAATTATTTAGGTAAAAATAATTAGCTGCAACTGTAAAGGACTATATATGCCGCAATTTTTTATAATTTTGAAGATAAAATATGCTGTAAATTTACCTAAACTGGAACCTATTCGGACCCCACTTTTTTAAATTTTTTGCGATTATTGTGATGGGCAAAACGTATTTGTGCGAAAATTTTGTATGATGTCATACAATTTTTCTGATGCTTATCTGGAGCTGAATATATTATCTTTAAATTAAGACCATGATATCTTCACATCGATGATTGCTTAGGCATTAAAATGGTACCTCAAAAGTACTGTTATTTGTAGAAAAATGTAATAGCGTCCTTAAGGATACACTAGTCGATAATTCTTCCATACAAACGTAGTCTAGAGATTACTCCACTGTTTGACGTTGTACGTTCAAAATAAAAAATGATATCAATTTGTCTCATCATTATCTAGTCCTGTATGGAAACAGAAATGTAAAAAAATAATATATTTGAAAGTTATGAGCGTCGAAAGTTTCATATTTCAACAATAATTTTAACGCATCTTTGGGCGGAAATAAATACTATAAGAAGAAGGAAAATTGCAAAACGGCTTCCATACAGGGATAGATTAGTAATTCAACAATGCAAATAATTTTATTTTGAAAATATACATTTAGTAGTTTTTTCATGATATCTAGACTCCCAAAGGTCTGTTCATAAAATTTCGCGCGCTCGTTTTCGTCCTAAATCATCATCCATTGCGCTACAAATTTGCAAAAGTGCTTATTTGTACGAGAACTAGCTTCTTACTGCTCATCACAGCATCAATCTCTTTCGCACGTGTTGTCGGATGAGACAGCATGCATTTTAACCCCGTGCACAAAATAGTTCGTGCCGTTGACTAGGGGCACCTTAAAAGATGATATTTGTTTGCATGTCCGCTTTTTTTTTGACAAATGAAAAACGAGCGACCCGCAGGCCGCAACGGCTTCACGGGTCGTCGATATTATTCCTACATGTTTTTCTGTAGTAGTAGGGTCGCATTGTTCAGCTTGTTGCGTCGACTATGTGGATTAGATTTAAATGTAACAATAAAGACATAATGTTACTGCTTGAAGTAGGTATTTCAGCGTTTTCGATTAAAGCTGCCTGGGAGCTTTGGCTTTACTTTTTTCGACATTTTCAACAATTAGGTATCGTTAAATTTCAACGTGGATGCGAAACGCACAGGACCGATCAGTGTGGCGACGCTTGGGGAAGGCCTATGTCCAGCAGTGGACGTCTTTCAGCTGAAATGAAGATGATGATATTTCAACCAATTTACACAAAACCGTATCAAATTATGCACACAAATAAGCCTTCCTCATGAATCACTCTGTTTATTGGTGAAAACCGCATGAAAATCCGTTCAGTAGTGTAGTTTTGAGTTTATCGCGAACAGACAGACGTGGCGGGGCTTATGTGTTATAATATGTAGTGAGGATAGTGATTAGCTCAGATATGCTAAGCTACACTAACTTAGCTCTTGTTCTTCAACCGACTTATTTCTAGTGTTGAGTTCAGACAACACCTAGTTTATATAATTATTATTACTAGCGCACGCCTCGCGGTTTCACCTGCGTAGTTCCCGTACCCGTGGGAATACAGAGATAAAACGTAGCCTATGTCACCCGGGGATAGAGTAGCTTCCCAACGGTGAAAGAATTTTTGAAATCGGTCCAGTCGTTTTTAAGTTTATTCGTTACATACAAAAATACAAATCTTTCCTCTTTATAATATTAGTGTAGAAAACTTCAAGCATACGTACAAAGGCGGACTTAATGCCTATGCATTTTCTACCAGTCGGCCTAAGGGTGGTGCAGAAATAAAAATAAATATGGCAGGTGCAACTAAATGCAAGATACGCCTGGACAACGAAAGAGGAATTAACTAAAAAAAACACTGTTATTTTTAGAAGACAATTATTGGTGGGGCGAAGATTTTTACTGTGAAGTCAGTTAAGGAGAACAAGGGCGTCGCCAGCGGATGGACGTTCTCGACCACTTAGTTATGTAAACCTTATGTTTTCTGTGCTAATTAATCATGGCCAGACCAATGAGGCGATTTTCCCCATAGTACTTCATAACCAGGTTTTTAGTCTCCTGAGGCTGCTTATCGAGATAGATTGTAGACCGATCAAAATTTTCAACGCTTTAGTACTCTTTTAGGACATCAACAAATGGCTAGATTTGTGTTTATGTTGACTTAGGACTTTGATTTCTATATTATATCACGGGGTCTCATTGCTAAGAAAGAAAATTTGGTTCAAATAAATCACACTAGATGGCGTGACATGTACACACAATTCAATAGAATTGTCTGTAAAATTATCATTTTCTGGAATCTATAATATAAAAATGAATCGCAAAATGTGTTGGTAAGCCCATAACTCAACAACGCCTGGACCAATTTGGCCAATTCTTTTTTTTAAATGTTCGTTGAAGTTCAAAGATGGTTTTAACGGCGAGAAAAAATCTAATAATTGCCGGAACAAAAATAAAAATAGCCCTTTTCTTTTTTCCCATACAAAAGTTTTCTAACTAAAACGTAAGAGTCAATTTGAGATTTATTGCTGTTGTATAAGCTATTTTTGCTTTATGTAGGGTAGGGTAGTGTAGAGGCGAGAAAAAATCTAATAATTGCCGGAACAAAAATAAAAATAGCCCTTTTCTTTTTTCCCATACAAAAGTTTTCTAACTAAAACGTAAGAGTCAATTTGAGATTTATTGCTGTTGTCTAAGCTATTTTTGCTTTGTGTAGGGTAGGGTAGTGTAGGGTAGGGTAGTGTAGTGTAGGGTAGTGTAGGATAGAGTAGGGTAGTGTAGGGTAGGGTAGGGTAGGTGGTGTAAAGTAGGTAGGGTAGATAATTGTTTGGTGTTTTTATACAAAATAAAAATAGACCTTTTCTTTTTCCCATACAAATGTTTTCTAACTAAAACCTAAGAGTCAATTTGAGATTTATTGCTGTTGTATAAGCTATTTTTGCTTTATGTAGGGTAGGGTAGTGTAGGGTAGGGTAGGGTAGTGTAGGGTAGCGTAGGGTAGGGTAGGGTAGGGTAGTGTAGGGTAGTGTAGTGTAGGATAGAGTAGGGTAGTGTAGGGTAGGGTAGTGTAGGGTAGGGTAGTGTAGGGTAGGGTAATGTAGGGTAGGGTAGGGTAGGGTAGGTAGAGTAGATAAATGTTTGGTGTTTATATGGCAAAACAAAGTTTGCCGGGTCAGCTAGTTGAACATAAAAATTGTATGTTCTTGTTTAATCAACTCTCCTAAGTACAAAATTATGGAATATTGGGCTCTTAATTCACATTTCAAAGATTATTTGAACGGATCATTTAAAATTGATGCCAATAGATGATTTTTAAATTTCTGAGGCATTCCACTCGATTGTTAAAATTTACATTGTAACACATTTTGGTGCAAAAAAACTGTAAAATACTTTACAATGCATGTCCTCGAAAAGAGCGGTTTTCCAAGCAGCCAAACTGTGCGGAAAGTGTCACTTTTTTTTACTAGTGCTTTTTACTTTCCTGTACTTTTTTTTATTTTTAACTCCAACGTCAGCCCGACGCATAGAGTTTTTATTATTTGAGAAAAGTTTTAAAATTTAGTTATGTACATATGTACATTTGTTTTCATTCATAAAAAAGGTAAAATAAAACTAATACTTTACTTTAGGCGTTTTTAATTACAAGATTTAGATTTTGATCAATAAATTAATTTTAAATATTCATTAAATATGTTTGGCAGAACGTATATTTTGCTCGTGCCTTATTGCGTTACGATGTGAAAGCTATTCGCACATGCGCAGTAGATATGCCCGAGGAACTATTAGTTAATCTGTGGATCATGCTGTGGATATGCTGAACGCGCTTGAATAAGTCCGTCATTTTATTAATTTATTTATTTTCTCGCACAATGCATAGTAAAATGTTGTATGATACACGTACGTAAGATGATTTCCGACTTGTGTCGATTTATCCACTCACTCGCTTCGCTCGCTCGTGAATAAAAATGCCACTCATCGGAAATCACCTACCTTCCGCACTTGTAGCATAAATAACTATTATAACGAACCTTCACTGTATTTAAAGAAAAAAATATTCACGAACCTAGTAAACCCTTTTACTTGCAAGTCACTGCTAACACCATCTAATGCCGTGAAACGGGATCGAACGCGATTGATGTACTTACAAAAATAACAAGATTAATCAGATGAAAAACGCTAGTTACGTCGGCACTGTTTCTTTGTATGGGATGAGGCATCTGTATTATTCTGTATGCTAGTATTATATTATCTGTGATTATATATATTTTTTAATCTCTAGGGGGCGGGGGGGGGCTTGAAGAAGTGGGTTTATTAATAAAAGAAAAAAGGGTACTCAAGGCCCTCAGCACTCTAAGCTGACGAATGGGTCACCATTTAAAAAGTGAACGATGTGCGGATACATGACAATACCACAGATAATATAATACTAGCATACAGATGCCTCATCATAAAACGGCCAGCTGTACCAGTGGTGTCACTCCCCATACAAAGAAACCGTGCCGAAATAACTAGCGTTTTTCATCTGATTATACCGATTATTTTTTGTAAATCGATCGCGTTCGGTTAAGTTCCATGGCGATAGATGGATCACCATCTATATCCGTGGAAAGGAACCGAACGCGATCGATATACAAATAATAATCAGTACAGTACGTCGGTCCGCGAACTGGAAGATTATACGTTGGAAGGCCTCCCACTAGGTGGACCGAAAGTTTGCGGAAAGGCGCTGGATGCGAGACTCACGGGATCGGTCAATGTGGCGACGCCTGGGGGAGGCCTATGTCCAGCAGTGGACGTCTTTCGGCTGAAATGATGATGATGATGATGACAGTACGTCGGCACGGTTTCTTTGTATGGGATGAGACACCACTGACAATACTTACGGAGGTTGAAGATTTGTACAATGCAAGTATTTAGAAGGCGGTCAATTTTATTGAGTAGATCTGCATTCCGCAGCCGTATTGCTTAAGTACGCAAAGAGTTTAAACTCTATCAAATCGGCCAATCACACAAAACGGATATCCACATCGCGTTATTCATCTCGCATGTGATTGGTCGATTTGGTCGGTTGGATAGAGATTAAACTCTTTGCGCACTTACGCAATACGGCTGCTGGTCATAGTAGTACACATCACCAGTCATATATGGGCACGATAAGGGACTGTACAAGCATGGCCTATAAGTGAGCTGGGAGAATATGCTTCAATCGATACAGTGAAAGTAAAGTTCTGGTGACTTTTGACTGACACTCGTTACCTACTTGCGCCAGTCAAGGCAAGTTTCGACGGGTAGACAAAGATCCTTAACCTTGGAGCTAAACGGGATTGTTAGGTACGTTGTTAAAGATTATGGGCGAAACATTTAAAGGTTTCTCAACCTATAGAGACTCCCAACAACTATGATAGCCTGACACTTTGCAGGGTACCGCCACTCATAATCGGTCACACCAGCTTTTAAAACTGATTCGATAAGTTGCAACACCTGCTTGACAGTAAGTAGCTAGGTAGGGAGTTGGGTAGGGGTAGGGGGTAGCGGGGTAGGTAGGTTTGTAAACGTACCCAGGATACAGGCAGAAATTCCTAGTGGAGCAAAGATTAAAAAACCGGCTAAGTTCGAGTCGGACTCGCGCACGAAGGGTTCCGTACCATTATTGCAAAAAACACTTTTGATGTATGGGAGCCCCACTTAAACATTTATTTTATCCTGTTTTTGGTATTTGTTATTAAAGCGGCAACAGAAATATAATATATTATATATATTTGAAAATTTCAACTGTCTAGCTATCACGGTTCATGAGATACAGCCTGGTGACAGACAGACAGACGGACCGCGGAGTCTTAGTAATAGGGTCCCGTTTTTACCCTTTGGGTACGGAACCCTAAAAAAGAAGAAAGAAAGAGAAGAGTATTACTGTAGATCGTCAGCGTAGAGATGATACACACACTGAAGCTCTGTGGTTATAAGATTTATAAAAATGGAGAACAGCACAATAATTGTGTTAGTTCAAAGAGTAGGGTACGGATTGTTTCTCTTGCATTCATTGCTTCATAAGTTCAAAAATCCGTCTTCTCAACAGCGTAAAACACGCAATGAATATTGTTGAGTTACCAAAATGAAAGGTAAGGTGTATGATTTGTGCTGTTAAAACAGATACGCATTTTGGATGCAGAAGAGGAGATAAAATACCGCCTTGAGGGACGCCAGCTTCAAAGTCGCACCAACCCGAGGAAAAGTCTCCAGCACAAACTGAATGCTATCGCCCCCAAAGATAAGAGGAAAACCATTCCCGTACCTGATGCGAGACCATAAGATAAGAAAGGATAGTCAAAAGGATATCGTGACTGACGGTATTGAAAGCGTTGGAGAAGTCGATTAACACTAAATTGGTAACTGTGTACTCCATTAGGAGAAATTCTATTCCTCATTTTTAGATTTTAATAATTACCATGCGGTACCATGGTAGACTGGAGCTCGCCCTTGCACCAGCGGGGATCCAAAATGAAACTACTAAGTATGAAAAAAATAATCATGTATTTGGTCTTATTAAAATGATGGTGAGTAATGGTGTTCCCACACCGCTGTTTATAAATATTTACTAACAAACATTTTCCTAACATTTGTTAGTCAATGTAATAGTGTTAGAAAATCTTTGTAAACATTTTAAACAGTCGGTGTGGGAACACCATAACATGTAATTGTAATCGAATCACATTTAAAAAAATAATTTTCACATTAAATTGAATCACAGTTAAAATAATGGCCTTAGGTTTAAATTGAGATATGAACTTTTATAAATGGCTGTGCTTATAAATAGGGTTGCCAGCCGTGATAGAGCCGGCACAAGTTGAAAGGGTCGGTGGCGATGTGCAACAGTCGCGCGACTTGGCCAGCCACAGCCACGCCACCGGCCACACCGTCTTCTGTGCCGCTTAGCTTGCTCGTCACCACCAGCAGCGCACGCTTGGCTAGGCCGCTGGTACTGCCGGTATCACCTGGAAAAATAAAGGACAATTATATCGTAGATGCAGAAAAGGCACTGAACATAAGGAATGCTAACAAAATATTATTTAATTTGGGTAATATAAGGAAAACCCAATAACACTGCCTGATCTGGGATCCGCGCCCAATAAACATAGTCTTATCTTGTGAAGGGACCGAGAAATAACTCGGACACTTCGACCGATTGTGCTACCCTACCCTGTGGACCACAATAGATCCAGAAACAATAGAACAGGCCAATAACCTTTGCTCATCTTTCAAGGTTGGCCTTGGTTCCACTTGTGAGACTAGTTGAACTTGAAATGCTGATGTTGAAAGGAAATATCAAACGATTACGTACAGACTGCACTAGTGTCCCTGCTTGAAGTAGGAGCATTTTGTTGCGCAGTTTTCACTGACCAAGAGTACAGAGGATCACACAGTAATACCTCTAATATTGTCAACAATGTTTCTTGATTGTCACGTAGTAGCTGCATTGTTTTTTCGCAGCACCTGCAATTTATGATATATTTTAAGTAGGTAAGTTAGTGTACAAAAAGCTTTTATATTTAAAAAGCATGAAAAAGACAAACTTTACAAAAAAAATGCATTGTCAAATATGAGTGCAAATGTTTATCTCAATCAAACACTTGTATAGTCCCCGGCATGTAACTTGGCAAGGTTTTGGCATAGTGGAGTTAAGTTCTCGCATAATGCGCGAACTGACCAACCACCATAAAGAGCGAACGCAACGTGGACGCCACGCGATTGGTCAGTCGATCCTTGTGTCAACTGACCAACCAATCGCGCGCTCGGATCGGTGCTAAACGTTCCCCTCATCACGCTTGGTAACCAAAGAGACCTAACAAACGACTTGTGCGCATCTTTAGAGTCTTGCCAAGTTACGTGCCGACAACTATAAATGGGTCTCATATATCTTGCAGACTTTGATTATACACAGACACCAGAATAGGTGAAATTAAATAAAAGTTTCTAATAAAATAAAAAGAATAAATCAGTTACTAATAAGCCAAGATAATTAGACAATTTAATGTAATTTTTTGCCCAACTTATCGCTAAGTATCTTAAAGTCCCAGGTTCGTCTTAGTACCATCCAAATCCCTCAAATATTTACGGATGTCACCATGCATTTTTATTAACAGACTAGCTTCTGTCAGCGGCTTCGCCTGCGTGAAAGTCGAAAATTATCCCGAGGGAACATATTCCCGGGAAAAACGTATCATATGTGCTATTCCTGACTATAATATATCTCTGTGCCGAATTTCATCCAGATCCGTTCAGCTGTTCTCGTGATTGAGTAACAAACTTACATCCACCCATCCAAATATTAGCTTATATGGAGTGTTTAATAATAATTACCCCCTAAATATTCCTTCGGTGCCACTGGACCCGAACCCAGCGATAATGTCTCGCGTTAAACGGAACGGGATTGTTTCTGGAGTAGGCAGTGTCTTGCCTTGCTCAAAGGCAATACCTGTAAGATAATTTGTCATATTCAGTAAAAAAGTAAAATAAAGGTTACATGGCTTTTGAAATATGTACTCGTAGAAGGTGAGAAGGTACTTCAATCCAGAACAGTTGCTCAATTTGTATCAAGCACAAGTTAGATCATGCATGGAGTACTGCTCTCATCTCTGGGATGGATCTGCCAAATACCAGCTAGATGCACTTGATTCGATCGAAAAACGGGCCAGGAGGCTTATCGGCAATGAGATACTGGTCGACTCCAGGCTCCAGAGCCTTGAACATCGGCACCGAGTTGCCAGCCTGTCGGCTTACATTTATCGGTTACATTTCGGGGAGTGTGCGTTGGAATTGCATGAACTAATTCCTCTTAGCCCGTTCCATCATCGGATTACAAGACTCATGGCGATGCGTCATCGGTACATGGTGGACATCCCACCCATACGCACTAAACGTTTTGGAAATACTTTTATTATGCGCACAACAAAGGAGTGGAATTCCCTGCCGGAGTCTGTATTTCCTGATAGCAACAACCTGGGAGTCTTTAAGTCAAGAGTGAATAGGTTTCTTCTAGACAAGCGTGATACATCGTCGACCACATCATCGCATCGCTTACCAACAGGTGAGATAGTGGTCAAGCGCAAGCCTTATCAATAGTAAAAAATGTATGTCAATATGACAAAAATATGTGATTTTATTACTTACCTAAATCAATGTGGACTACTTCAGCCGTCCTCTTGTCAATCAGAATGTTTTGTACGTGTCTATCGCCTAGTCCTAGTATGTAACCGACCATGGATGAAGTAGCAACACTAAATAAGAACAAAAATACAGTTTATTAATTTGCAAAACCTAATATTGTAATACTTTGCAAATTTAATTTTACAGAACATCTAGCACAGGGGTCACTTTCATTTGGGGTCTGTTTCTATGACCGCACGGTCCGTAAGGATAAAAGCCAACAACCACCCCCTCCCCTCCCCATTAACATCGCCGATTCGTCACGTGTATTTGCTTTGTTAAAATTGAAACTCTTTAAAAGAAACTTCCGTATTTTTTTTTTTTAAACTACGTTTTCTTGGTAATAAATAATTTCCAGAGAGTAAATGTTGCTGAGGATTACGTACTCCAAGTAACACAAGTAAATTATATTGTACTGTTTACTGAAGGTCCACACAGAATAGATCGCCGGACCGCGGTCTGCCATTTGGTGACCCCTCTGATCTAGCAGGTCGTTGAGAAGTATAGCAAAGCGCAACGCAGCACGATTTTCACTAGCAAACAACCCTGCATTAGTTGAAATAAAGTTCAAAATAAATAAACTTCAATTTGCCTGAGAGGGCATCAACGTGAACCGCGCTGTTCGCCGCTATGACAATGCATTTTCGACTTTATTTTAAGCAAAACACACTTGATATTTGTTTGACAGGAAAACCGCGCTTTATTACGTACGGTTCTTTTTGGGCGGTATTTATAATTGAAGTCAAGACAGTATTGATCAATACAAAAAAAAAGTTTAATTCTTACCTCTTGGTATACGCCAATCTCCTCTCATACCATGTAACCGGATCAAGGTAATGCTCAGTAAAGAAATAGTGAAACACAGGTTTAAATTCTTTCAGTATTCTGTTGAAAACTTTCAACTTTGCCTCATGGCCATCATTGCAGCATTCGATCATTTTCTTACGAGCAGCCATACATGAAATATCCTGTAAACGAAATTAAATATTCTAGGCTTGAATCAGCAATTTTGTTAAGAAACCTGCAATTTGTTACACCAAAGACTAGCCATATAAATTAACGTGATAGCTTTTATCACGTCGGTGCTCCGTAGACCAATTCAAATTTGACCAATTGGTCTATGGGGAAAATGACATGTTTCCATCGTCCAATTACCAACTGGGCTATGGAGAACACTGGACGTAAACCAAAACTATGTTCCATTATAACATTATAACCCCGAGTTCACACCATTTTCCTATACTTTGGGTTCAAAGAAGCCTTTTTTATATTTTTTGGGTCACATCAAACTGAATTCAAAAACATTATAAAAAAAAAACAAAAAACAAAGATCAAAATTTATTTATCTTTTTTTTCTCAATTAGGTCATTAAGCGACACATACGAAGGTAAAAAAAAAAAGTACTAATAGTTGATTCGACCGTCGTAAATAAATACAATATAATGTTCGTTAATTATAGTTAATTTAAATAGAATCTTCAATGAAAAGATAGAAAGCATGTCATCATCATCATATCAGCCGGAAGACGTCCACTGCTGGACATAGGCCTCACTCAAGCGTCGCCATTTGATCGGTCCCGTGGGTCTCGCATCCAGCGGATCCCCGCAACCTTCACCAGGTCCACCTGGTACTCGTAGGAGGCTATCCAATGCAACGTCTTCCGGTTCGCGGTCGTCACTCCAGAACCTTTCTACATAATCGGCCATCCGTTTTGCGAGCAATCTGCTCTGCCCACTGCTACTTAAGTTTGGCAATTCTTCGGGCTATGTCGGTAGCCCTGGTTCACTTAAAAAGTATGTAAACTGTTTGAAATGGCCACTTCACCGAAAATTTTGTCATTATGTATGGTGTCAATTGGTTGCCAAATGACAGTATGTCTTCGGGATGAGGGTATTACGAAGACTGTTGTCGCCAATTCTAGGATCCCAACGGACTCAATGAGATAGATGTTCACATTGATTTGTATTGTAATCTTTGTACAAATGAATTGTTATGTCGTGATTATTCAGTAAATGATTATTGTTTCAAAAATTGATCTTGATATATATACTATTAAACTGGGCAGCGGGACATTTCTCAATTCTCCATAGCCCAGGTGATAATTGGACGATGGGAACATGTAATTTTCCCCATAGACCAATTGGTCAAATTTCAATTGGTCCATGGAGCACCGACGTTTTATCACAATAATTATATCTATACTAATATAATAAAGCGGAAGTTTTTTTTATGATTGGTTTGCTCTTGACTCTAGTCTAGGTCAGAGGTGACAGAGACTACGATGAAGTGAGCTTACCCAGAAGAAACCTGTTCACTCTAACTTTGAAGAGATTCGGGTTGAATGCGTTCGGAAAAACAGACGCAGGTAGTGAGTTCCATTCATTCGCTGTGCGCATTATGAAGGATGTTTGGAAGCGCTTGGTGCGAATTGGTGGAATGGCAACAAGGTAAGGATGGTAACTTGCAGTGCGTCTAGATGTCGATTGTTTGTTTGTTTGAATTAACAGCCGGATTAAAAAAAAAATTGTGTTGGTTAACCCATTTATCGAAGATATAAATTACACGACTATTGGTCGTATCGTGATGTTACAGCGGAGCGGAGCATTAATGAAATATGTTGTAAAAACGTAAATTTATTCCTTTTGAGAGCTTCCGTTGCGTGCGGGGCGTAAACGTTTAAAGTTAAGCAACACGCGAGTTACGCGTAGGTAGGGTATATCTACCCTGAAGTAGATATGGTAATAGGTATGAAGGGTAAGGTAGGTATGTAGGGTAGGTAAGTATATAGGGTAGGTAGGTAGAGAAGGTTGGTAGGGTAGGTAGGTAGACCGTATCGTAGGTGGGTAGGGTAGAGTAGGTTGGTACGGGAGCGAAGGCGCGGGTGACAGCTAGTAAACTACAAAATGAAAGCTTTTGATTGTTCTCTGAATAAGTTAATCTAAAAATATAAAAGTACTCAAAAACCGGCCAAGTGCGAGTCGGACTCGCGCACGAAGGGTTCCGTACCATTATCGCAAAAGAAAGGCAAGCAAATCACGTTTGCTGTATGGGAACCCCACTTAAATATTGATTTATGCTGTTTTTAGTATTTGTTGATATAGCGGCAATAGAAATACATCATCTGTGAAAATTTCAAATGTTTAGCTATTACGGTTCATGAGATACAGCCTGGTGACAGACAGACGGACCGCGGAGTCTTAGTAATAGGGTCCCGTTTTTACCCTTTGGGTACGGAACCCTAAAAATGTGCTTTTAACTATAGGTATGTCGCTTTCTGTGGCAATAAATATGTTTCTTTCTTCCTTGTTTTTGTTTTCAGTAACTATATTAAAGCAACACAATCCATCCTTAATATTGATATTAATATTGTTATTATTTTACCTGAGGACGATAGCGGCCATGGGCATCGGATTTATCAGGCGCAGCAAGATACAAGCCCATGGGGATTGTACCCTCGCACCATTCCAACACTCCCGACAGGCGAGACATCGGGACTACCTATTAGAGTAAACGAAAACACGTTCAGTCAACAAAGAAGTTTAGTTTGCAGATGTGACATAAATCTATGAGTGCAGCCCGAAAATATGGGGATGAGGTATACCAGACACTATCTCTGGTCGGAAGATCTTCCCTTTTCAACCGAGAAAGAATAACTGTTCCATATCATCATCATCATCCTTTTAATGTTCCCACTGCTGGGACAAGGCCTCCTCTCTATGAAAGGGAATGGGACGTAATCCACCACGCGGGCCAGTGCGGGTTGGTGGATGTTACATGTCTTCGAATGTTTGGTTCTAGGACACGCGGGTTTCTTCACGATGTTTTCCTTCACCGTTTTGAGAGCAGTGGTGATGAAATTATTTACACAAAGTTAAGTGCCTGCCTGGGTTCGAGCCCACGAACTACAACTTGTAAGTCGCGGCCATTATAAGCTGAATCCGGTTAGACTGGAGGCCGACCCCAACATAGTTAGGAAAAGGCTAGGCAGATTGAGTGTGTGTGTGTATGTTGGGAGCGAGTGTGGTGATTTAATAAATTAACTTAAGTGATATGAATGGGATACTAGTGAATTTCTTATACCAATAGTTGTGAATATTGTCTGTGCCTGGAGATTTCCAGTTGTGTTTGCGTTTAATGATGTCTCTAAAAGTGCTTATTGGTATGAGTTCAAACTCCATTTCAGGAATTCCTGGTCTTCATTGATCCAGTTTGCATGGTTTTTATGGTTTAATGGGTTTTCCCACATTATATTTGCCCAAAATTCCCGTAATTTTTCAGGTGGAGGTATCTCTAGGTTTTATATTAGTGGTGTTATTAGACGTAAGATTTCGGTAAAATATGCTTTCGTTGTTACAAAATTGTGTTTTTCTGTTTCCGATTTGTGCATGTGATATATCTTTTGAGTCTTATAGATACTGCGTTTCATTTTTGTATGAGTCCAAAAAGTGTTCTGTGCATTTGAATTCTCTTGTTGGCCGTGAAATTGGTATTTTATTATTAAGAAACTTACCTTGTAAGTTCTAATGAGTAGTTTGTTCTTATTAGTCACTGGATTATTCTCTAGCAAGGTATTCACAATACTAAATACTTGCTGCATTACAGCATCTTGTTTCAAGTCATCCCCACCCTAAAAGAACAAGAAGATTTTCATATAAGCATTAAAATAATGTACCAAATAACAATATTAAAAAAATATTTATTTACCTTTATTAACAATACGTGGACTTTTCCAGAAGAATCTTTGCAATCTATCTTCTTTGGCAAAGTTACTCCGCCGACTAGTTCGAAGTGTGAGCCAAAAGAATGTAATGCTAAAATTATAATCATAATTAAATATATTGATATAGTTAGTAATAGATATTCAATCTTATTACTAAGAACATAAGGGTGAGAAATGGTCAACCACCACTGTCCGCGGTTGTACATTCCTATTTGTTATAAAGTCACCGCCAGATAACAAAAAAAATATAA
This sequence comes from Orthosia gothica, assembly GCA_949775005.1. Taxonomy (NCBI): domain Eukaryota; kingdom Metazoa; phylum Arthropoda; class Insecta; order Lepidoptera; family Noctuidae; genus Orthosia; species Orthosia gothica. The sequence continues at coordinate 18,492,008 of OX459058.1, forward strand.
GTCGTTAACACCTGTCTACCAGTTTATTCAAATATTTCAAAACGATACGAAAAAAAAAACTTAATTCAAAAAATCAAAAAACCCGACTGCTTCAAAAGCGAACTAAAAAGTCGTAAACAAGGAAAAAATCATGCTGTGCAGTCGGAGGATACATACGCGCGAGCTGGCTGACCAAAACCAGATGTATCCTCCTCCTGCACAGCATGATTTTTTCCTTGTTTACGACTTTTTAGTTCGCTTTTGAAGCAGTCGGGTTTTTTGATTTTTTGAATTAAGTTTTTTTATTTATAACTTTTTAGTTCGTTTTTTTTCGAATTAGATAATTTAAACATATCAAGTGTTTTATATTTTTGAAATCACCTCTTAAAGCCCTTTATTTGGATACCCCACACGATGGATTAGGAAGAAAAAAAAAATTTAGGCCCCCACAATATGGCACCCAAAATCCGCCATTTTTTATTATCCAATTTTAATGTAGCCTATGACACTCGCAGGGTTAAGACGCATCGATTGACGTATGAATCATCAAAATCGGCCAACGCGTTTGGTCTCTGGAACGCCACATAGGAACAAACATACACACATACATACATACATACATACATACTTACATACATACATAGACTGATAAACACATTACCCTCCTTCGGCAGTCGGGTAATAAAGGCGGTGTCGCAAAAATCGCGGTATCGGACGGTAAAGGTGAACGCGCACCTATCCGCGCCGCAGTCATCGCATTTTATAAATCTTTATATGAAATCGTATGCAGCCTCTCGCACCTACCCGCGCCGCACTACCCGCATTTCAGCAAAATGCTGTAGGTATACGGATTCCACCAGCGCGTGCGGATGACGTCATCAGATTCGGCGGGCGATGCGGGCGACGCGGAAACATGATCCGTATCCGTATGAAAATAAAGTTCAAGATGTACAGAAGTGGATACAATGCGAGCGGCGCGGATAGCGCGGGGCCTTGAGAAAATGCGATGACTGCGGCGCGTGCGGCGCGGACAGGTGCGCGTTCACCTTTAGGGACGTTCTAGAGCTAGACCCTTTCACTTGGCATTCAGTACTGAGTTAATATCTCGTGAACGCGTATACCGATTTACATGTTTCATTTTTCTGTTATTATCTTGCGATCGGCTTTCCAAGCCATTAGCAGATGGGATGTGCGCGTGATTGTCAAGTGAGATTCGTCCTCCCAACGGAGGACACCACCCCTTCATTATTTACTTGCTTTATTTAACAAGGTCCCATATATATTGGCGCTTAAGCCTTCTGTTATCCAATGGCACATTTAGAGCGGTGGCTAAGCTGTTATTGTGCGACATTATACGGCTATTTTATCTCATTGTTTTGAGCTCAATTTCCTCTTTTACGGTTGTTACTTGGAGATGCTCTTGGAGTTCGCTGGTTTTAAGAAACCAAGGTGCATCTGATATGTTTCCAAGTACTTTGTTCTGAAACCGCTGCAAAATTTTCACATAGTTATTTTTTGCTGATGGGGAACTGTGGGGCAGTTCAATACCATATGACCAGACGGGTACTAATACAGCTTTGTAGATAAGGAGTTTGTTCTGCAGAGACACGTGTGAGTTCCTCCCTAAGAGCCAATTAAGTTTTCTGAGGAGTATGTCCAGCTCATCACGCTTCTTTCCTATATGTGCTCTCCATGTCTATTTCCTGTCTAGGTGCATGCCGAGATATTTTGCAGTTTCGTTATGAGGCAGCACGTCGTTGCCAAGTTTGACAGGGGGGCAGTTTTGCTTTCTTATAGTGAACGTCACATGTGTTGATTTATTGGCACTCACTTTCCCATCCATGAAAGCGAACTAAAAAGACGTAAACAAGAAGAAAATCATGCCGTGCAGTCGGAGGATACATCTGGTTTTGGTCAGCCAGCTCGCGAATATGTATCCTCCGACTGCACAGCATGATTTTCTTCTTGTTTACTTCTTTTTGGTTTACTTTTTAAGCAGTCGGGTTGTTTGATTGTTTTTTTTTGTTTTGTGGCGGAGACTTTAATGAAACATGCCGTATTAAATTGATTTCTTACTGTTTATGTGGACGTAGTTGCAGTCCTTCTTGATCGGCAAGGTAACTGTAGGCACAGGGACGGACCTTAGATTTCGAAGCTTGTGGAGACCCTCTGCATCGGGTATCTTCTGCTTTTTAGCATTCCTTGTCGCGGTCGGTGATTGGTAGTTAGCGATACTTATGATGGCTGAAATATATTACTGCTCATTTTACATTTATTTTTTTCGGTTGACCCAAGAAATAAGCAGTAAGCAACAAGCAACTTATGATATTATGTACGATTTCCACCAAACGGGCCACGTCGGGGAGCGTCGGAGCGCATTTCACACTGTGCTAAAGGAAATTCAGGCTTATACAACAGTTAAGTTTCATGTTTTCATGGCATTTACACTGCTTGGAACTCGGTTAGTTCCGCGCGTATGAGCCGGTCGGCTGCGCTCGAACGCCGCGGCAGCCGATCGGCTCCTCGCGTACCTGAACGGCAGCGCTCGGCTGTCGTCGCGTCCGGTCGGCTACCACCGCGCACGTTCCTGTGTTGTCGCCGGCCGGCAAGTTGAATCATTCAAACTATGCGTTGAACTGTAGACTGCGTGATTTATTTATTTGTTTATTGTTTTTCGTGCAAAATTAATATGGATACAGGTGAAAAGCTTATCTGTTTATTTGAAAAAAAAACTGACTGCGACACGAAAGCATCACTAGTCGCTAAGAGCATGCTAGCGGATACGCGAGAACGCGCGCGCTTGCGCCCGAGTTTCAGCAGATTGTAGCCGTCGGGCGGCCGCGGTCGTCTACTGGCGCGAGCTTGAGCATCCGCTGCGACGCGCTCCTGCGTCACCCGGTTGGTCGAAATCGTAAGTTAAACGTATCAACTTTCGGTCCAAACAAATATCAACATTGTTTGCTTAAAATAAAGTCTAAAATAATCTTAACCAAGCTAAGCCACTCTACTTAAAAGCTTTGCCGGATTAATTAAAGTTTATTTATTTTCACCTTTATTTCAACGGAAGCAACGTTTATATTTGTTAGGCAGAAAAACTGCGAAGCACTGCGCTGCGGTCAAAAGCTGATAATTTACCATCGCACATGTTCTCCATTTGCATAATAATAGCGGTGAGTTCGTTGCTGTGTCCGTGCAGGTCCCGCACAAGCGCCTGCGCAGCCACGACGCGCGGCTGCTGTTCCCGCCCCCGAGCGCTGGCCCCGCCCCTGCCACTCGCGTTCAAGATCACGTTGTCTTTGTCCGAGTTCTTCAGCCCAAACAGGATCGGTAGAGTGTGGTGGGGATGGTCGATTGCGCAACGTCCTTAATTAAAGAAAAATTATTAGGAAAAACCAATTGACTTGTTATTTTTCTCATCACCTATTAGTGTTTTGTACTATAACCTATTAAGGTTACACTAGTCGATCATTCTTCCATGCAAACGTAGTCTGGCGATTACTCCACTGTTTGAAGATGTACGTTCAAAATAAAAAAAAATGATATCAATTTGTCTCATCATTATCTAGCTATATATATCTACCTATATAGAAACAAAAATATTAAAGTTATGAGCGTCGAAAGTTCCATATTTCAACACTAATTTTAACGCATATTTGGGCGTAAATAAATAGCATAAGAAATAAAAATTGCGAAACGACCTCCATACAGGGATAGATTAGTAATTCAACAATGCAAATAATTTTATTATGAAAATATACATTTAGTCGTTTTTTTCATGATATCAAGACTCCCAAAGGTCTGTTTATAAAATTTCGCGCGCTCGTTTTCGTCCTAAATCATCATCCATTTCGATACAAATTTGCAAAAGTGCTAATTCGTACGCGAACTAGCTTCTTACTGCTCATCACAGCATCTATATCTTTCGCACGTGTTTTCGGGTGAGATAGCATGCATTTTAACCTCACGCACAAAATAGATCGTGCCGTCGACTAGGGGAACCTTAATGTTAGCTTATAAGATTTAGGCTCATTTAATTTTGAGCCAATATTTCAGCTAGAATTAAAATATGGCGAGACGAAATAGGTATTACTATGTAATATTTACTTATTATTTTCTTCAAATTTTTCATGAAAGCTGTATCTTCATCGGTCAGTCGCGGTGCCAGCTGCGGCAACACTGTCACGAACTTCCAAGAAGGTATCATATTGAGCAGTTCTTCAAACGATTCGTCGCCATCTTGGAACTCAAAGTCTTGGTTATCCAGCCAGAGTGATATCACTCGAAACACTGACAAGTTGTTCTCGTCGCATTGTTTTAAAGATAGCATATAATATCTGTGAAGAAATGCATTAGTTAATCAATAAACCATTTAAATAATTCAAAATTTAGATAATGCATTCCACGAGCACGTATCAATCTTATGTCAAAGAAATAAGGTATAAATTGGGTGCCCGTACGCGAAGCGGGACACTCGACCTTAGGGTGTTGTAGACCACCTGATTATTTACTGATCATTTTGCCCAAAAATTTAAGTTGTTCTAAAATAATGTCCATACCTCATAGCCAATTGCAAAAAGTTATTCTTCTCCACTTGTGAGTAAGCAATTTCGGCTTCATCAAGCTCTTTGAATTTTTTATTTGTTGCTAAGGCTTTTCTCTCCTCTCTGAAATGGATTTAATACTATGTTAATACTGATGAAACGAAAAATAAAATATATATTACAAATACTTGTATGTTATATTTTGTAAGCTTTCGCCGGTTTAATTTTTTCAGGGTTAAAAACAGCCTATGACACTCAGAGATAGTGTGGCTCTCGTATCAGTATTAACAGAAATTGCCTTTTACGAACATTAAGTCAAAAAATTTTATCTCTGTTTTATTACTTTAGATAATAATAAACTTACTTTGTCAGTAACTGAAGCGATTTGTTGCCCAGTGACGAGGCCGTCCCTTTCATATTTTCTAAGCACTTCACTCTGTTCTCGTACACTGATGAATTCATGTAAGTCACTACCTATAAATACAATATTGTATAAGTGGGGTCCGCGGCATAATTATAATAGCCGCACGGCATCTTTCTGGTTAAGTAACGTTTGCCAGGGTCGGTCTGTGGATGGGTGATCATCAATCACATACCGAGAACCCACCGTTCCTTAGAAAGCACGTTAAGCCGTTGGTCCCGGCCGTTATTTCTAGATCTTTGACAGTCGTTACGGGTGGCCATAGGCCCGCAAGTCTGACAACCACCGACTTGGCGAGGCATTTCGGGTTGGGTTGGGAGTTATTGGGTCGGGGTGCATGTTGAAAGCCTCCACGTGGCGCACCCTGGGCAACGCCGCTAATTGCAACACACGAAGAAGGGTCATGGTTCCAATCACCGATCCGTGATGGTCAGTGAAGGGAACCAGAATAGAGACGGGACGGCTAATCCGTCGCTGCCGGTAGCCAACTGAGCGACAAAGCCACGAGCGAGAAAAGGAGCGAGAAAGTGAACACACCGCTTGCCGTCGTCGCCGTCAGCAACAAGAGTCGGCTCTCGGAGGCTCAGGTACTGAAGACAAATTTGTCCGACCAGGACTCGCGTGGGTGCACCTCCACAGTTTGGAGGAAGCGTACGCGCAGCAAGGTCTCGGCGTTGCTGGGTCTCTTCTCGAGTGAGGAGAACCGGTCGGCCCCGAAGGTGTCAATAAAACATAGAGGGCTGGGTCGCGCGGTGGCGGGTGTAGTCACCGCTCGGGTGGCGACCCTGGGCACATGAGTGCGGACCAGAGCAGTGGCTTAAAGCGGGCGCAGCGACAGGCTGTCGCGGTTGACGAAGTCAAAAGAAGAGGACGGCGCCGCCGGCACCCGCCAGAGCACTGGCATCAAAGAAGGCCGCGGGACCGCCTAGGGGCAGAGCCCCTCGCGCTACGGCTGTAGTGATCACGCTACAGCCCGGAGCTGGGGCGTCTCCTATAAGGCCATCCTGACAGAGGCGAGAGCCAAAGTCGCGTTCCCCGACCTTGGTACACCGCCCGGTTTCAAAATGAGGCCGGCGATTACGGGGACGCGGCTGCTCGAGGTGGTGTCGGGTGGCTCAAGCGCCGAAAAGGCGGACATCTTGGCCGCCAAGCTACGGGAAGTCTTCAACACGGAGGACGTCCGAGTGTCCAGGAGTGTCTGGACGACTCGACGACCCCAACTGAGGTCGTGGCGGCCATCGCCCGAGCCGGTGGTTGTCCATCCGAGGACGTGCAGACGGGCGAGATCCGCACCGACGCTTCCAGGCCCGGCCACAAGGCGGCCCAGTACTCCGCGGCGCCAAACTGCAGCCTCTGTACAGCTACAGGGAGGCCCGCTGGCAGAAGAGGAGAAGGAGGGCCAAGATTGCCGGGGGCTTTTTATCCCCCCTGCTATCCGGTCAACTCCCGGCCTAAGAATGGAGCGGAGGGAATGGATTGTGCATAAGAAGAGAATGGCAGAGTGTGCCGCTTGGGAGAAGCCGCGTCGTGCCCTCATTTCTAGAGTAGGCAGTGACCTGTCGCTGCTGGCCATGGTCGAGTCTATGGTCTATGGTCCTGGGATGCGGTGGTATCCTTCTGCGAAACAATCGTCTCGCAGATGTTCCACGCGCGCCCTTCTTAGACGTCGCGGGGGCAGGCAAACACCTCACACCCCCCGAACCCGAGGTCGAGGCCCACAGATGCGGGTCGGCACCGGACCGTAAATCCCGCAACCCCAGCGTAGGAGTGAGATGGAACACCGGGGTGGTTTTTAGTCAGTAGGAGTCTGACAGACCCAGGAGAGGTCATCCAATGAGGGAGTTATTGGGTTGTGTAAGTCAAATATGATCGCCTGGTAAAAAGGACTGGAAGCCAATACAACCATAGTTGGCAACATAAGGTCAGGCAGATTGATTCTATAAGTAGCATAAGTCCAATCAAAAAACATAGACTGGTTCTAAATCAACATACCTGCTTATACTCTGCATCGGCGAACTTTGCCATATCCTGGTAGATTTTCAGCCTAATATCCATATTTTCAGTTCCCAGTACACCAAGACTTTTTTGTAAATATTTACTCATGATTTCACGGGGATTGTCGCGTTTCGAGTCTGCCATCCAGAGCGCGTACCGTCTAAAATCATTTTTTGCAACATTCGGGCATTTTTAAACAACAACATAAATAATTGGCAAGATATGGACCAAACAACTCAATTTACAGTCGGTAATAGCTGTTACTTGACCCACCCAAAAAACGAACGAATTTGAACCCTCTGCCTGTAACATTAAGGATTATTTATTTTGTATGAGTTTATCAGACTAGCGCTATTCAATGAACAAATACAATAATAATACAGATACGTAAATTTGATCTTTAAAACGTTAGCGTTAGGATATTTATAACTATTTTTTAAGCGATTTTGATTTTTATGCTGTAAGACTAAAAGTTTAACAAAGTATTGTAATACAATTAGTGTCACGTCTATTAATATCTTATTTTAATAATTATATACAAGTAGATCTGGTCTCGTGGTTCGTGTATATCGACCACGCTGGGACGAACAAGATGCGAGTTCAAATCCTGCGTCGAGGATATATTGTTTTGCTTTCAATTTAGAATCTATGCAATAAGTATTTCTTGTATTATTGTAAATAATTATAGACCACAGATAATATAATACTAGCATATTATAGACGGACATTCTTCAAATATCTAAATAATAAATCCACGAATATCTACAAATGCCATCAGTAAACTCTGAAATCGAGCGATACAAAAGACAACACAAGGCACGCCTATCCTCGCATCCAAATCCACTAGTTACTGAACTGTTAAACCAGACAGCAGTGGTAAAAAGGCTGAAGAGGAACCACCTTCTATAAGTGGGAGGCGCAACACCGGCTGCTCCACTACAACGCCATTTGTCATGGAACGAATTCGCTTATGGTCCAACGACCGATTGCAAAAAGAAATATAAAAAAAAAAAAAAAAAAAACAAATATTAAGTTTCTAAATCTATACTTAATATTATAAAGAGGTAAAGTTGTGAAGTTGTAGGGAGTAATCTCTGGATCTAATACCTAGTTCGGTTGCAGATGCTCCTACATTATTAAATATTGAACTTATAATAGATTGCTAGTTTTTAAGTTATTTTTTTGTACAATCTTTTTTGGGTATGAATGAATGAATGAATGAATGAATGAATGAATGAAATGAATGAATGAAATAGTTTATTTGCTAAATGTAGGTATACAGATAAGATGTTGTATTTTGTAGAACAGTCCCAAAAAGAACTTAAAATTTTGACAATCTATCAACTTATTATTTTGATAATCTCGGGACCCTGGGTTGCCGGTTCTATGAAAGACGTGCGAGGGGCCGAAGCCAACTCGCAGAAGCCTTGTTAGGCATGTATCAGGTAATGATACATAGACAATGATATCCGGCCGACGATTATCCCAGTCAGCGATGTTGCGAATATTCGCATCCGCAAATGCGGAGCGTCCGCATAGATTTGGACTTCTGCTTCCGCATCCGCAGTAATCAATGCGGATTTTCATGCGGATGCGAATGTAACACAATATGAGTAGTAGTATAATACAAGTCCATCATGGTGACAGAACAGTATTCAAACGCTTACCTACACTAACGTTTCGTGTTAAAGATCAAATTGGCATAACTGTATTCTATAATATTTGCCTACCTTGAACAAGTCGTTCTATTTCGATATGCTCATACGTATCGAATAATAATTATCTACTGCTAATTGCAGAAGGTTCAAAATCATCTGACTTTTAGTGGGTCAGCTAACGGCAGGGTGGGTCAGGTAACAGCTATTACCGACTGTACTTGATAAAGTTCAATGCAATCAATATATGTCAGAACATTTATAATAGTCATTAAAAAAATCATTTAGAACGCAAGTATTGTGAATTCCAATTAAGTACCTTTAATATAATATTATATGTTATATATAATAACATTTACCTCAAAGAAGTTGCTGTAAGTCTCGCATCCAGCGTGTGATTGGTCACAATGTTACGTAACAGAGACAGCGCTATTTCCTTGTGTCCTTTAGCCCATGCTATCTCGCTCTCTACCAGCGTTACATCTTCGGACAGCTGAGATTTCTTTGCTACAGCTAACAAGCGCTGTGCCATCTGAACTCTGCGGTTAGTTAGGGCCATTTCTGAAATAAAAAATGCTTGTTACGTTTTGACATATAAAATCTCAATTAAAACACTTATATGTGGCCAAATCCTTGGAACAACCGATGACTCTGCTGAATGAGGTACTGAACCTAGGACAGGACCGATACACAAGGCCTCATGTCCTTGAGTTTAGACCATGTATCAGTAAACGCTGCGCGTTATTTCGAAATTGCTGATAAACTTACTAGCATATTGTATCTGCAAAGACACAATTTCGTTCAACATATTGTTATGAGATTTCGCCGCATGCTCAAGTATGAGCACCCGCTGAGAAGACAACGCCTCAATATGCTTAAAGTCTTTGAACTCTGGCAAGTTGTCTATGTCCCATCTCTGAAGCAGCTCCGACACTTGGCAACGATTTGTCCTCACTGAGAAATAATCTTCAATGTCGTTAAATATATGAAGTTTTTCTAAAACTTTATAAATATTCTGACAGTTTTCCATATTGAGATTCTGACATAATCTTGATACTGCGAGCTTCGCTTTATTCAGAGGTACCAGTAGTTTACTCTCATACTCCGGCGTAGTTTGGATGTTTAAACAAGTTTTTAGACAAGAATACTGAAATGCTTTGACTACGGAATTTTGGTTGCAATTCGGTAGTTTTTGCTTCTCTTCAAGTTCTTTTGTGTCTACGAAATCACCCCAGTCTCCTGAAAATATTAAGAAAAAGCTTGATAGTAAAAGATACTTACAATACAATATTGATTATTTATAATTCAAATAATATATACAATTGAATATTTGTAATCTTATGACTAATAACAAACAAACTTACATACAAAGGGGAGAAGGAAAAGGGCTCATTGTGCATCAAAATATTCGTCCACATCGATGTCAATGGGAAACGTGACCAGAACGCTGGCAGCATTGCCACGTTGAATGGCAATGCTGATTCTCTGGCTGAAGAAAAGGCCAGCCCTCTGGTCACGCGAACAGTCGACTAACCGTTTACTTATGTATCGAAACACTTGGTGAGCACTCGGACCCCATGGACCTAATGTCTCAACCCCAAACGGCTCAAACATATAACTGCCAATAAGGTTGTTATATTTGCGCCGTTTGAGGTTTTCTGCACCAGCAGCAGCCACCCCAGCACAGCCCGCCGTGCTAAGAAGATGGGATGGCGCAAGGGTATCGCATATGCATACACATGTTGCATCCCACACCAAAGGCCTATCCAACTTCCAAGGCATTATGGTCTCTTCCCATCGTCGCGTGCCAAGCCATTGGGTTCTAAAACAGCTGGCACCCCGGCGGTGACAAGAGCTCGACGTATGATGTCATTAATGCTGGCGTGCCGTGCTATTCGACCAGCGCTCCTACTGCAGGATAGGCCATGGTGTCCGAGGTGGTCGACTGCTTCACCACATTGACAACGATGTGGAGCACCGTTGGGAGTACCTAGGTAAATTATTTTTAGGTCTAGTTGTAATAGAAGTTCAAAAATAGTTAAAACTACTATTAGTCACGAGTATGAATCACTCACCCAAGAACGCCAAGCACTCATATTTGTAGTCATTCAAGTGGTCGTTCTCTGGCAGTGACTTGATATACTGTAGAGCGAGGTGATGCATGCCCGACTTATGCAGAGACCGGACCACGCCGTAGTGGAGGTCCTGATCGGGCTGGCCACCACACGAGAGCGCTATGTCGTGTAAGAGAAGCGCGTCCGTGAACTGGCCAGTGTTTATCAAATGTTTTCGCTTTTCATTCTCCATCGTCAAGTGCTCGGTGCCACAGCCTTCGATAGCGTCTATTTCTCCGATTGATACGTAACACTGATGAAGGAAAGGATTTTATTCTTATCAGAATGGTGATCAAACTTCATTTATTTCAATTAGGCCATTAAACGGCACATTTGAACGTCAAAAAATTACATTTAAAAGTAATAATAGATTCTACTGTTAAGTAGCTTGTTAGGGAGAAGAACAGACAAGAAACTTCACACTTACTCTTTTAAAAAAAAGTGTTTTGCAACATTTACATACATACATTAATTCAAATATTTGCAGACGATGCATCCAAACTGCGTATAGATATAAAGTACAACAAGCACTAACAGGTGAATTCATTAATTTTATAAATAGGATATGATAATTATATGAGAAAAACTGGCTTGGTTCAAAATTATGTAACCAATTATGTCATAAGTATAAGTATCGTCCGTCACTTATTTATGCTATTATCAAAATTAAGATATAACCATTTCTCACATGAAATATCCTGGAAGTGTTTCAAACACGAATCTCTTGTACTCAGAATCTGAACAACTTTTTGAAGGTTTCGGTTTGGCTTTCAGAAAATGCAGTCGTTGAAAAAGCATGGCCACAGATAATTTAATACTAGCATACAGATGCCTCATCTCATACAAAGAAACCGTGCCGACGTAACTAGCGTTTTTCATCTGATTAATCTTGTTATTTTTGTAAGTACATCAATCGCGTTCGATCCCGTTTCACGGCAACAGATGGTGTTAGCAGCGACTTGCAAAGTAAAAGGGTTTACAAGGTTCGTGAATATTTTTTTGGGTTCCGTACCCAAAGAGTAAAAACGGGACCGTATTACCGAGACAACGCGGTCTGTCTGTCTGTCTGTCTATCACCAGGCTGTATCTCATGAACCGTGTTAGCTAGACAGTTGAAATTTTCACAGATGATGTATTTGTTGCCGCTATAACAACAAATACTAAAAACAGAATAAAATAAATATTTAAGTGGGCCTCTCATACAACAAACGTGATTTTTTGCCGTTTTTTGCGATAATGGTACGGAACCCTTCGTGCGCGAGCCCGACTCGCACTTGGCCGGTTTTTTTCTTTAAATACAGTGAAGGTTCTTTATAGTATTTTTTTGCACGTTTTTACAGTTTTTTTGCACCAAAATGTGTTACAATGCAAATTTTAACAATCGAGTGGAATACATCAGAAATTTAAAAATGCGCCATCTATTGGCATCAATTTTAAATGATCCGTTCAAATAATCTTTGGAATGTGAATTAAGATCCCAATATTCCATAATTTTGTACTTAGGAGAGTTGATTAAACAAGAACATACAATTTTTATGTTAAAATTCAGAAAATGTTAATTTTACACACAATTCAATAGAATTGTGAGTAATGTGTAATGCATGTCGCGCCATCTAGTGAGATTTATTTGTACCAAAGAACAATGGCGAGATTTTAGCTGACTTAAATTTGAGCGTCTGAAAGTGAGTTATATACGAAAGACTTTCTATTAATTATCTACATTTTTTAAATATATTATTGGGCTGGTTCAAAACGGATAAAAAAAAAACATAATAAATAACAAGTTATTTGATTTTTTGGTTAATTTCTCTAGCTTAGTGTTGCCATTATATATTTTATCTGCTAAGTGACAAGTAGTAACTATATTAATTAATAATATAATTAATGTATTTATTGCAGTAAATGAGTTGACAATACAGTTTATGACTAAGTATAGATGTTCCTCGCAGGTAGGTAAGAATATTGTAGTGTAGTAGAAATAAATGAATTACTTTTAATTAATGATTAGCAAAAAGACTAGTATCCAAGTTAAAAAAATATAGCTTAGTTGTTGACGAGGACGACGACCTTTTGATAAACGTCAAAGTTGCTTAGTTTAAATAAATATACTCTTTCCAAAGAGTATATTATACATTTCATGCTGAAATAACTAGGTAAGGGAAATGCTAATGCGATATTCCCCTTTTACTTCCACGAAATTGAATAATATTACCTATTAAACACATTATTAAAAGTTACCCAGACATAACCTACAAAAGTTTATGACTAAATATCTATTATTCTCGACATTCTCAAACAAAAAATCTTGCACAAACTAATTCAGAACATCACCCTGAGTTAAACCAGATATTTTTCATTTAAAGACGTAATTTAATCTCAGCTAAAAAAATGTATGGGCACCTGCCATTGTTCTTTTCTTTCTTAGCAATGATACCCCGTGGCATGGCATACTTGTCCAAATAATTTGCAGTTTTTTCTGGGTTACTGGGTATTCAAAACCCTATTTGTATTTGTGTGAAAAACTTACAGTTCTAAAAATTCGTTGCAGGTTCTCTCCGCCAGGCAAGCTCGAGGTGGCTTCTGGTGAGTTTGGCGAGATGCCGCCGTTCTGGAACATTGCCCACAGCTCGCCGTAGTACACGGCTGCCCAGTTCTGGTCCACGACAGTCGCCGCCCACGCCACCTTGTCGTAGTCAAGCTCTAGATAGTTCAATGTCTTCATGGCTTTACCGGGGCTAAAATTAAGACAGTTTGACATTTAAAAATATTTTTAAGTGAGAGGTATTTTAATCTCGAGCAATAGAGTCATTAACGTGAGTAAACCACTTAATTCTAGCGGTGTGTGTGTTTTTAATACTTGCCTCATCTTATATACGTTTCTTTGTATACGAACAAAATCTACAATATTAAGCATATATTGAATGATCGTCTTGTAGCCATGGGTCACAGTTCCACCTGTTCTACAATTAAAATTACTGTCTCCACTGTTCTCCAATTTGTCGTCGAAACTTTGTTCCCAAACGTTATTAAAGAATTTGTTTATATGTCCACTGATGGCTTTGACGTGTCGTTCTGTTAGACTTTGTAGTATTAGTCCAACAAGGGCTGGTAGTATTTGGCGGCAAACTCGAGACTGGAAATATCAGAAATTTGTTTTGGATATAATTTCAATGAGCCAATAAGCCACTGCATACCTTATAAAGATAGTAGTATCTTTTACAAAGACACATGAATCAATCTAATTTGAACCTTATAATGGTATTCTTAAATCTGAGTAAATTTGCAGAACCTAAGCCAGCTTGGTTCATATCTTGTGCTTTATATGTGCAGCTAAGGTTAACCTAATCAGGAAATAAATCTGATAGTGTAATATTAATAAAAACTATGCAGGTCAACTTACTTTCAATGAACAAACATTTCTCAAGTTAGTCACATAATTCGTTGGTTAATAAAAACTATGCAGGTAAACTTACCTTCAATGAGCAAACTTTTCTCGAATTAGTCACATAATTCGTTGATTAATAAAAACTATGCAGGTCAACTTACCTTCAATGTGCAAACTTTTCTCAAGTTAGTCACATAATTCGTTGATTAATAAAAACTATGCAGGTCAACTTACATTCAATGAGCAAACTTTTTTCAAGTTAGTCACATAATTCGTTGATTAATAAAAACTATGCAGGTCAACTTATTTTCAATGAGCAAACTTTTCTCAAGTTAGTCACATAATTCGTTGATTAATAAAAACTATGCAGGTCAACTTATTTTCAATGAGCAAACTTTTCTCAAGTTAGTCACATAATTCGTTGATTAATAAAAACTATGCAGGTCAACTTACCTTCAATGTGCAAACTTTTCTCAAGTTAGTCACATAATTCGTTGATTAATAAAAACTATGCAGGTCAACTTACATTCAATGAGCAAACTTTTTTCAAGTTAGTCACATAATTCGTTGATTAATAAAAACTATGCAGGTCAACTTATTTTCAATGAGCAAACTTTTCTCAAGTTAGTCACATAATTCGTTGATTAATAAAAACTATGCAGGTAAACTTACCTTCAATGAGCAAACTTTTCTCGAATTAGTCACATAATTCGTTGATTAATAAAAACTATGCAGGTCAACTTACCTTCAATGTGCAAACTTTTCTCAAGTTAGTCACATAATTCGTTGATTAATAAAAACTATGCAGGTCAACTTACATTCAATGAGCAAACTTTTTTCAAGTTAGTCACATAATTCGTTGATTAATAAAAACTATGCAGGTCAACTTATTTTCAATGAGCAAACTTTTCTCAAGTTAGTCACATAATTCGTTGATTAATAAAAACTATGCAGGTCAACTTACCTTCAATGTGCAAACTTTTCTCAAGTTAGTCACATAATTCGTTGATTAATAAAAACTATGCAGGTCAACTTACATTCAATGAGCAAACTTTTTTCAAGTTAGTCACATAATTCGTTGATTAATAAAAACTATGCAGGTCAACTTATTTTCAATGAGCAAACTTTTCTCAAGTTAGTCACATAATTCGTTGATTAATAAAAACTATGCAGGTCAACTTACCTTCAATGTGCAAACTTTTCTCAAGTTAGTCACATAATTCGTTGATTAATAAAAACTATGCAGGTCAACTTACCTACAATGAGCAAACTTTTCTCAAGTTAGTCACATAATTCGTTGATTAATAAAAACTATGCAGGTCAACTTACCTTCAACAAGCAAACTTTTCTCAAGTTATTCACATAATTCGTTGATGAACGAATAAATGTGAGAAGAGTGCACGTGACTTCTTTCAGCCAATCAGCGTTATCCTTTGTTAGTAAAGCATTTAGGAATATTCCTTCAGGGCACGTTGTGCAATACTCTTCAAGCGTCGTACTATCAGTAACGTGTGGAGTTGAATTCCCAACAGTATCAGTGTTCATTGAAGTTGAAGAAGAAAATGGTTTTAATATTTCTTTGTCAACTAACTCCAAATCTGAAATTTATTTTTATTTATGTTACTATTCGATCTTTTAGGGTTTGGCTATACGCTCAATCTTGTATGCGCAAACAGGTTGTGCAAAAATTGACGCAAAAACTGCATGGTGTCTACACGATAGCGACTTGCATGCGGAAAAGGTGCAAAATTGGCGCAAAAAATGTAAGACATCCACACAACAGTGACTTACATGCTTGTTTGCTTGATGGTGCAAACATTTGCGCATTTATATTGTACCGTCTATTATATTAATTGTGAAAATCAATTTGGTAAATACTAGCGTTTTGTACAAGCCATTTGTGCGTTTTGCCGTCAAAAATAAATAACAAATAAGATTGAGCGTGTAGCCAAACCCTTAACGACGTGTATTTTTTTAAATGTTTTTTTTATGAGAGAAGGAAGAAGGGGAGGTCTTTGCCCTGCAGTGGGACAGAATAGGCTGAAATAATAATAATATATCCAGAAAGCAGTACTGCTGGACACGGCTCGCATTGTTAGGAGTTTCCTCTCTCTGGAGCTCTGACCGCCGGTAGCTTGGACCCAGTTCCCGATACTGGTGGGCCTCTATTTTTTATATTTTTAAATGTTTTTTTTGTGCTTTTAAGAAATATTTAAAAATGTAATATAATAAGAAGAAAGATAAATAAACGACATAATAATAACCATACCTGGAATAGCATCGACATCAACGAACCTCAGCAGATCATTCATAGTTTCAGCGATTTCGTCTGTGACATTTGGATCTTCATCAAAGAAAACATCCAGAAGAGATTTTCCGACAACTTGCATGAAGTAATCTGTCGGCCGGGTGGTCCTTACGCTTTCAGTGTCTGCCGGGGGCACTGTGACCAATGTCTTTAAATCGTATGAGCTGATCTCCGACAAACAGTTGCATGCTTCTACTATGGTCTAAAAATAATAAAAAATAAATAGTAACAATCTGAAGTACCCCAGGATATTCTAGTAAACAGATAAAAAAAGTGTGTTGCACAGCAGCGGCAGCACACATACACATTTTTCATTCATCTGACATTTTACTACAAGTCGAAAGGGATGGCTTGATAAAACCAACAAGAAAAAAGAGACAGCTAGTGTTTGTCACTTGCGAATGTAAGTAAACATTATTCTGACCACCAATGTTTTTTTCTTATTCTAACCTCCAAATATCAGAATAGAAAGAAAAAAAAAATTGAAAAAAAACCCTTCTGTTTTATGTACTTTGATATCATAATTGGTACACTTTCTAAATACACACGATGGCATTTTTTAAATTTTGTTTTTGTTTCAACAAAGCGTATTGGTCTTCGCCATGCGTGACATATACTAAAGACTATACGTCCCAATTAGGATGTATTCGAGTCTTCACAATGCGCGCGCTCGTAACATATCTGTTTACTAGAACATCGTTGGAAGTACCATAATTTGTCAGGGTAGTAGGTACTACTGTGAATGATGCCGGTCGAACACATTTTGCTCTTAAGTTCTAAGCAATAAGGTTGAAAACTGATCGACCGGGATTTTTGACATGTACACATACCTTATCATCGTACGTAGAGTTTAGAATATTACAAAGAGACTGCACGACCTGATGTATGATACTCGTCCCACAGTCTTCAGAAAATGTCTTAGAATCCAGATCGGAATACAAACTCCGAATATGATCTTTATTACTAGTTAAAAATTGACGAATGTTCAACAATGTCTCGTGGCTAAAAAAATATTTTTTTATTAGTATAATATCACCCTTGTTATAATACTCACAACGGATCTTTGTGTCTCTGAATTGGCTGCAAGACTACGCGCAGTAGCTATTTTTGTGTTGAAGGTGAAGATAGCATTGTATAGCTGTCTCTTTCACTCGCTTATGTTTGTCGCATCGTGCTATCTCGCTTACTCTTTGCAGTATACTCGATGTCAAAATGTTTCTTGCGCAATGTTTGGCAGAGCCAACTTCAGAGACACAAAGATCCGCTGTGACTATTTTATAGTAATACAGATGAAGTAGCCGTTAGTACCTACCTAGGGCGGTTCAAACTTATTTTATGAGTTTTTAGTTTTTCTTTAAACATACTTAAGTGAGAACAGTGTAGGTTATCACCACTTTGCGACATGGAACTTATAAAGTCTACGACATCTTCGCTTTCCCTCAAGTAATCCTTCATATTCTCAACTAAATCATTTAAAAACACAGTACACTCTCGTTCGAAGCTGGATTCTTTCTTGATAATTAGGACAGGCAATAACTCTAGCAGTGACTTTCGCATAAGCGTCGCCGTTTCTGGCAATAGATGGTCCAAGACCAGTTTCAAACCATCAATGTATGCCTTCATTTCCTTTTTGTCGCAACAGTTTTTGATAACTTGAGTAAAACTGTTGCAGGTAAAATTGCACATGAATGCGTCAGATGGATGTCCCAGAGGTATATTTTTTACAAAGATAACATAAGTATGAAGTGCCAGTACTTTTAGTTCAAATATATTTTCGTGAGTAACAGCTTTCCACAGTTGAAACATAATTTTGAATACCGTCACTGTTTGGTTTATACATAGATAATGAAGTACGCTTCCATGCGTGGTCTCCTGCGAAAGTGTATAAGAACGTTTAGGTTATAAAAAAACACTGCAGTACAATGCAGTTTCGCCTCTACTTCATAGCTGCTCCATCAGCGTAATTCTTTATATATAAAACAAAATCGTGTTAGTTACACCATTTATAACTAGAGAAAGGCTGGACCGATTTATATGATCTTTAATTTTTTGGCTTTATCTCTGCCCCAAATAACAGAATAACTATTAAGACATTGGAAAACCAACAAAAAAAATTATTAAAAAAAAAAAAAATCCCTACGTTTTGCCAACACAGCGCATTATCTCTGATAAATGTCAGAAACAATACAGTCTGGCTTGACCGATTTGAATAATTCTTTTTTGTTTTGTTCACCAGAATACAGAGGAGGCTTGAAAAGAAAAAAAAGGTAGGTAGGTAGTTGGATATGTGGGTAGGGTAGGGTAGATAGGGTAGGGTAGGATTGGTAGGGTATGGTAGGTAGGGCACTGTATGTTGGGTAGGAGGGTAAAGTAGGGTAGTTGACGGTAGCGAAGCCAGGAGCACAGCTAGTTGATAATAAAATAAGGTAAGCTACAGTACACTCACTTTAAAATATTCTAGAATGGCGCAGAAAACCCTCTTTGGATAATAATACTGTTGATTACGTTGCGGCAATTTAACTTGAAACAGTTGCTCAGCATCTTCCCCGTCGCTCATGTGAGATGCCGTCAGTAACACCAACTCCCCAATATTCGCCGAAAACAGATTATTCCAACTTTCGTTTTCTGACATCTTACTAATCAGTTCTAACATTGTATTATATAACATTCTAGCATTTTGCTGCGACTTTTTAAATGCGTCTCGTTTACTATGTTCGCAATAGTCAATATTGTGCTGGGCGCTGACAATATAGGGCAAACATAAGGCCATAATATTAGAAAAACAAATCTGGAATAAAAAAAGAACATTAAAATGAAGCAAATAAATGCTACTACGCTAGGAATACTTTATAACAAATTGATTAAATAACTGAAATTATTATTCTATACTCAACTGAACGTCAATACAAAGTCACACATAAGAACAGTACATTTCGTGTCGAGCATAAAAAGTCGAGATTTTAACACGAGCGATGTAGACAATTTCGATCGTCGAAAGTTACATGTGAGTGTTCAAATAAAGCCATTTTATGCGAGACACGGACGATTCTTTTTCCACTGCCTGATGAGCTTACTTAATTAAATGCAAATAAGTTCCAACAACAATTTATAAGAAACGTTCAGACTAAAAACCACAGACAATAAACGCGCGCTTTTTCGAGAGGTAACAGGTTCAGTATCATTCTGCCGGTTACATAATAATAATTATCAAAACTCCATACAAGTCATTTCGTAACTCTTATTATGTAATTTTGTTTCTTTTTTATTTTATAATTTTGTGTCTAAATTTTCATATTTCGAATCGAATTTCTTAGGCAATGTGTTACATAATAGACAAGGTAGTGGATAACATACCTGCAGTATCTCTTGAACTGGTTTCTTGTGTTTCTTGGCGACATGCTTCAAGAGATCACTGTTACGGGCATTTCCATCCTGTCGCCACAATATTTCTCCTACAACTGACCATTTCATGTGTTTTTCTATAAAACTGTCTATGGTGTCAAAACCAAACAAGTAGAGAGGCAAATCCCCTACTTCGTTATTCTTAGAGAACCAAAAATGCAATATTGGTAAAATATTGTTATTCAAATAAGTCTTGAGGTCTTGAATGCCAACAGAATTGATAATTAGGTTTAAAACTTTCATAACTATACTATTATCTAATGATTTCAGTTTCTGCAAATGGATTATTTGTAGTATCACGCTAAGTATAGAAGATTTTTTCGTTTGCGCCAGTGCAGCGAAGGCATGTAGCACTGTGGCCGTCCTGTTGGCAGATTCGTCTTTGAGTATGGATTCTTTACTGTTTGACACCTAAAACAATAATCCAATATTAATTGATAGCATGGGCTGGATCAGTTGAATGTCCCTATTTAACATCCATACATTTTGATGTTATAAGCCCAATCATCTAATCGCAATACCTTATATTAATGTTACACTAGTCGAAAATTCTTCCAAACAAACGTAGTCTAGAGATTACTCCAGTGTTTGACGATGTACGTTCAAAATAAAAAAATATATCAATTTGTCAATTTTAAGATTAGAAATATTCAGTTGTATATTTTATTAAGTTAATAAAAACTCCAGATATTTTACTATAAAATATCTCAATTTGTCTCATCATTATCTATCCTGTATGGAAACAAAAATGTAAAAAATAATACATTTGAAAGTTATGAGCGTCGAAAGTTCCATATTTCAACACTAATTTTAACGCATCTTTGGGCGGAAATAAATAGGTACCACAAGAAGAAAAATTGCAAAACGGCCTGCATACAGGAATAGATTAGTAATTCAACAATGCAAATAATGTTATTTTATAAATATACATTTAGTAGTTTTGTCATATCTAGACTCCCGAAGGTCTGTTTATAAAATTTCACGCGCTCGTTTTTGTCCTAAATGATGATCCATTTCGATACAAATTTGCAAAAGTGCTAATTCGTACGCGAACTAGCTTCTTACTGCTCATCACAGCATCTATTTCTTTCGCAAGTGTTATCGGATAAGATAGCATGCATTTTAACCCCGCGCACAAAATAGTTCGTGCCGTCGACTAGTTCAACTTTAAGACTTACATCAATTAAAAAGATATCCAGCAACTTTATCGAAAACGTTTCAATGTCGTCTTCAGAGAAGTTGTTAATCAACTTCATCAAATAACAGCAATGAAGACGAATACTATGGACGTTGCCCTTCACTTTCTTCATAAAAGCATCTTCAAAGGCTTCTACAATATTCATGTTCTGGTTCTGACTTATTAAGATAATCTTAGTGACACATTCATAGATCACAGATGCTACTTTCGGTGGGTAAAACATGTCCTCACAGAGTTGCAAATAACTCTTGATCATTATGAAACAATTCTGCCTCATATCACTATCATCTCCACATAGAGGGTCCATTATTTTTAAAAGTATTTTTAGTATATCAAAAGACACTTTGGAATTTCTATACAATTTCCGGCACATGGACTGCAACAGCATGAAAACCATACCTGCGAACATAATTGTTTTATATAGATAGTTTGGCTTCCATATTAGTTTATTTAAAAAACGTAATTATTATTACCTAGAGGGGGTTCCTCTACATTTGAATCTATCAGTAGATCTATGCACTGAAAAACGCACGGTGTATCAGATTTAAAGTTGTAAACACCATCATCTAATATTAATTTAAGTATTTCTTCCCGGTACTCTGTTAGTTTTCTGCAGTATGCAGCAAGTACCAAGAAACAATTATGCTTTAAAGTATCAATGCTCGTGTCATCCTCGTCCCCATCGATGATTACGTCGAAATTATCTGATTGAACTTCAGTATTCAATATATTATTAACAGCATGAAAGAAACCAGCGTCTATACTCGCCCGTAACATGCGCGAGAGGAATGGGTGAAATTCAGTCACCAAAAGTGCTCTCAATAGTTGAAGAGCGTGAATTTTAACTGGTAATTCAGAGTTGCTCTCTAGCAAGCGAGTCAGCGCTGTACACATGCGTGACCACGTCGTCTTCAGTAAAATATATATTTGCATGTTCTCAATTTCTTCTTGAGATTTTACTTTATATTTTATCAGTTTTTGAAGATATGATATAACAACGGTAATCAACTTAATACACTCTAATAAATCTGCGTTTTTTTGGAATTGTTTTGAATTATTAGACACTAAATTAGTTTTGAAGTATTCTTTCACTCGATCTTCCACATCAGCAACAGTTTCAATCTTTTCGTATACAGTTTCTTGTTCTTTTGGCTTTATTGAATTTTGTATTTCAAATTCACTGAATAAAATACACTTTTCCATCGAGTTATATAAAATATCACGTAAGTTGTCGAATTCCGCTTCAGGAGCTTTAATAGAATTGAAAGCAATGTTTTCATTAGAGATTACTCTAAATAATAATTCAGATACTTCAGTCACATATAACGATTCAGTATCATTTGATGTAAGCCATGATACGCATTTAATTCTGAAGTCATCCATGGTACATTTGCTGTAGAATTTATGAAAGATATCACTTAAAGTTTGAATACTGTTGTTGGTAACTGGCATAACATTCTCGAGGTAGAGTTTTATGAGGTGTAGTGCATGTGGGTATTCCAATAAATTGGTTTTTAACAACTTTTGCAGGATTGTATGTACTGCTTTGTGTGAAGCATTTAAAGACGTGCAATTTCTGGAAAAAAAGATTTATTATTATGTCGTTTATTCATATTACTTCTTATTAAATTACATTTTTAAATATTAAAAAAAAAACACTTTTTTTTTACCATTATTCAAATTATAGCAATTTCATTACGATCTTACCTAACACATAAATTCCACAGTGATACAGATGTGTTTTTGAATTCTTCATTTTTACTCATTAAAATCCGGGAGTTTTCCAGCACCAAACAAACTAGCTGCTCAAAAACGTTCCATTCTATATTGTTACTGTTATTTGTAAGTAGAATTTGAAGACTGTTCAGCAATGAAAGGTAATCGTCGGAGGATATGTTGGCGCCATACTTTTCTACGTACACGTGTGCAATTCCCAACCTAAAACGGCATTTTGTTAATGATAAAGACAATATTTTTTTTTTCTAAATAAAAACGTTGCCCTAGTGCGAGGAATTTTTTCCTGTTTCGTGGGTGCGTTTACAAACATATAAACTCAACATACACAACACCCAGAGCCGAAACAACTATCTGTAGATCATACAAATATTTGTTCCGTGCGGGAATCGAACCCACGACACGCAGTGCAGCAGTCAATCGCTCAACCACTGCGCCAACTGCGCGCCCAAATTATGCTGAAAGTGATTCGAATGAAGATGTTTCATCAAAGCACTATGGAGTTAGAAACTTAACTATGATATGGAAAGCTACAATAACACATAATTACTTGAAATGAAAACTCGATGGATAATATTTTTGTGTTCACCAAAAATCTAAAGGTACATCTATGTATGCATTTCTAAAATATTGATCTTAAACCCGTTTAATTGTTTTACTATAATTAAACTACTCGGCCAACAAAATATGTTGCATCAAACAAATTCCAAATTAACACCAAGATATAACACTTTTTTATTGTAGTGCGCTGCAAATATTCTATTGAAACAATAACTATTTTATTCTTCCCCGAAAAATACTGATCGTGCACCAAATATTAGTTGATCTACGAATAAATTATGGTCAAAGAATCAGTCCAAGAGCGAGCGAAGCGAGCTCGGGAACTTAGGGCACCCCGACACGGACAGGTTAGGTTCGAACGAGATGACGGGAGCTGAAGTGAGCGAGCAAAGCGAGCGAACTCAGCTCCCGTCATCTCGTTCGTGTTAGGTTACTTTTGACCCTGCAGACAGAAATAGGAGCCCCGCACAGCGGGGCTACGTCGACTTATTCGAAAACTAAAACTAAACTAAACTAAAAAACTAAACTTAACTAAAAAAATAAATGCTTGTTTTTAAAATTAGGTGTATTACTATTTTTACAAATTTGCAACAGTTGTTAAATAGATGCTCGTTATGACATATTTTAATGAACATATTTTGGTGCACATTCAGTATATTTGGTGGAACACAGGCAAAATTAGGTAAATGAAATGGAAATAAATTGAAGTACTTTTAAATACCATCCTTAAATGATTAGATTTATTGAGAGAGAGATTTATGGAGTTTCTTGTGCATTCTTCTCCATAACAAGCTACTTTCCGAATGCACGGTAGAATCAACTTTTATTCCATGTAAATTTAAAAAGTATGGAGTTTCATGTGCATTCTTCTCCATAACAAGCTACTTTCCGAATGCACGGTAGAAACAACTTTTATTCCATGTAAATTTAAATTGTGACATTCAAAAGTGCCGCTTGGTGGCCCAGTTGAAATAAATATCTTTTGTCTTTGTCTTTTAGGTACATGTTATAATTGTAAGAAAAACAAACAAAAAAGGAATGTCAAATCACATACCATGGTACATGATTTTGCTGCAAGTCGTTGATAAGGTCAGCAAATGTTATGTTCTTGTTGATGCTCAATCTTAATCTTTTTGATACATTCTCTGCGCCAGTGTCGTTTCTTTCGGACAATTTAAATATCTGAAAGTATATGGAATTTATTCTAGTAAAATAATCTATAGATATATTATAAAGCTGAAGAGTTTGTTTGTTTGTTTGAATGCGCTAATCTCAGGCACTGAAAAAATTTTAAAAAAAATATTTTGTGTTGTATAGTCCATTTATCGAGGAAGGTTATAGGCTATATAACATCACGCTACGACCAATCGGAGCGGAGCATAAATGAAAAATGTTGCAAAAACGGGCAAAAGTATTCCTTTTTGAGAGCTTCCGTTGCGTGCGTATGTATGGTAGGTTGGGTAGGGTAGGTAGCCAGTTGACGGGAGCGAAACCGAGTGGGAGAGCTAGTATAATATAAAGTAGGATGTGAATACAGCAGACATTGTGCCGATAGTCGTGACGGCTTATCAACCAAGAGTCTCAACTAACACCTGAGGAGGTTCTCGTTGAGCATTCAAGTGCTTGATCAAGAAAGCGATACTCCTGGACACAACGCGCATCTTTATGGAGTTCCTTTCTCAGGAGCCCTCCTGGCCACCGGTAGCTTAAGACTCTTTTCCCGATACCGGTGGGCTACTATTTTTTAATGAGGTAAAAAAAGTATGTACTTAAAGTGAATAAAGGAAATAATAATAACTTATTTAAAATTCAGACAATATCGGAGTCCTTTTTTAGGGTTCCGTAGTCAACAAGGAATCCTTATAGTTACGCAATGTCCGTCTGTCCGTCCGCAGCTTAGATCAGAGACTCTTAGTACTAGAAAGTCATAATTTGGCATGGATTTGATATATTAATCACGCCGACAGTGTTATAATAAAATAACGATTTTTTTTTTATTTAAAAAAAATGAAATTCTCAAGGAAAAATGTATTTGTGGTAAAACAAAATCAAGAAAGAAATATTGGTCTGTCATAATTTTTAGGGTTCCATACCTCAAAAGGTAAAAAGGATCCCATATAAGATCACTTTCTTGTCCGTCTGTCAGTCTGTCCGTGTGTCACCACCGATTTTCTCAGAAACGGGTTGACCTAGTAAGTTGCAATTTATACCAGATACTGAGGTCTATAATCCCTAAAAAATCACCTTAATTTTTAACTTTTTTTTAATTTTCGGTATTTTCCCTTTACTTGTGCTGTAAGAACTTGCTTTTAACCAAAACTGACAATTCTAGGTCAACCAGAAGTACCCTATAGGTTTTGGATCGAAAACCATTATGGTAGTTCCCGTTGACCTAGAATCACGAAATTTGGCAAAAAGTTAGGTCTTACAGCACAAATAAAAGAAAAATACCAAAAAGTTTAAAATTAAGGTATGTTTTGGTACTTACAAGTTTCCGTAAAAATCTAAATTTGCTCATATCTTTAAAACTTAGCCACCAATAAAAATGATACCAATTTTATTATGGCGGTATAATGGGTAGGTATGGAAGTAGGAAGGAGTTTGACTCGCACTTGACCAGCTTTTTTCAATTCAGGAGTCCGTTTACATAAAATTAAACTAAATATTGCTAATTTTTGTTAGACTCAAGTGTCACTGTCCCCATTGGTCAGCTAAATGGTTGCTTTTGGATATGTGAAAAAAATTACGGCAGTAGTATAACATATCGAAATTAAAAGAAAAACTATCACAATTAAGTAGGCTTTACAAGTTTACTTACTTAGTGACCTAGTTGAAAATAACTTTGTCTTTACGAGCAAGGGTGAGACCAAACGAACGTAATGTTATGAGTTGTGAGTAGCGTTTATTGAGTCGCGTAATTTACATTCTGCTGAAATATATCACTCATTTTGCGTCGCCGTGTGATACTAACATGACTTCAACTCACAGCTCAAAAAATTACTTTCGTTTGGCCTCACCCTTATAGTCGACCAACTTAAAAAAATGTACGTGGAAAAGTAAAAATTTAAAAATTTGAAAAATTACTTATATAACGTTGTTAGTTGTGTAAAACAGTTAGTAAATATAAGTTTATGAACCATGTAAAAATATACAAAAAACTTAATTCAAAAAATCAAAAAACCCGACTGCTTCAAAAGCGAACTAAAAAGTCGTAAACAAGGTTAAAAAATGCTGTGCAGTCGGAGGATACATATTTGCGGGCTGGCTGACCAAAATCTGGTGTATCCTCCGCCTACACAGCATGATTTTTTCCTTGTTTACGACTTTTTAGTTCGCTTTTGAAGCAGTCGGGTTTTTTTATTTTTTGAATTAAGTTTTTTTATTTAGGTATAACTTTTTAGTTAGTTTTTTTTCGAATTAGATACATTTAAACATATGTGTTATTTTGATATCCCACACGATGGGTTCGGAAGAAAAAAAAAAATTTGGGCCTCCACAATATGGCACCCAAAATCCGCCAATTTTCTATTATCCAATTTTAATGTAGCCTATGACACTCGCAGGGTTAAGACGTATCGATTGACGTATGAATCATCAAAATCGGCCAAAGCGTTTGGAACGCCATATAGGAATAAACATACATACATACTTACATACATAGACTGATAAACACATTATCCTCCTTCGGCAGTCGGGTAAAAAGGTATAATACTCGTAGCCAGGATGTTTAAAGTATAATAACCGACAGAACTCATTTGCAGCATTTTTGGTTTTTTTGTCTGTTTGGTTGTACATGCATCACGTATATATAAAATGTGCGTAACTTGAAGTATTACTTAGTTTTTGTTTCATCGCAATCGGTTCACTCTATCAAAAGTTAGATGAATTTAAAGTGTTCAAGAAGGAAAATATCACAACATACGCAATTCAGATACTCGGGCAGTTGAACTACATATTCGATAGATGGGGTTGTGCATTTAACGTCATTTTCTGAATAGCGATTGTATGATTCCCCGCGGAATAATGACCCTAGACAAAAAAAAATTGTAGGTAGGGTTGGTAGGTAGGGTTGGTAGCAAGCGTTCAGCGGGAGCGAAACCGTTCACTAGTGCAGTATTTTGTAACTCCTTCTTTAGTTACCATCGTTCTATGTGGGTCCGTTTTAAGACGCTGTGAGCCGCCGAAACCGTTTAAAATGTTCATGAAACAACAAAAAGCCCTCTTCTTAGTGCGCATTATTGTGAAACTACGGAACCCTATTATTGTGCGTGGCCCGACACGCACTTGGCCAGTCGTTAATACCTTATAACTGAATTTGTTTCGATTCGTGCCTAGCCTTTTCCCAACTACATTGGGATCGGCTTCCAGTCTAACCGGATTCAGCTGAGTATCTGTGTTTTACATGGAGCCACTGCCTATCTGACCTCCACAACCTAGTAACTGGGTAACACCATACCCCTTGGCAAGACTGGTGTCAGATCTCAAGCTTCTGACTACCCGTAATGATTGTCAAAGATCTTCAAATGACAGCCGGGACCAACGGCTTAACGTGCTTTCCGAGGCACGGAGGAAACTCGGTATGTTGAAATGGCACCCATCCACGGACCGACCTCGTCAAGCGTCGCTTAACCTTGATGATCGACCAGTGCGGCTATTATTATTTAGCCACGAGCTCCCTACCTTTTAGTGTCATTACTTAAGCAAAAATGTGCCTTACCTGGTAGTGCACAGAGGCAGCTAAATTGTGGAAGTGTGCGCACTGTTGAAAAAGTTTATCACTTTGCTTTCGATTCTTCTGCAAATAGGTCACTTCTGTACATATTATTTCAGTAATGCTGTTCAGGTACTTGTTCCAAAGATCCCAGTTGTTTGCGAGACTACCTTCTTCATTTCTGAGTCTTCCCAGTGGGTGATGTAGTACCACAGTCAGATTTAAAAAGTTAAACAATGAATTCTGTAAATAAAAGAAGACTTTTATGTTTTATGTTTAAAATCTCATAAGGGTTTAATTAATTATTTAAGATGAGCTGACTTATACAAATCTAAAAGGGTTCACAAAATACATTATTTAGTTACCAACTAATAAATTACGATTTTCCAATTGTGGACTAAATTCAGTATAACTCTGCATGCATAATAAGTTTTTAAACATCAGACACACAGACGAACAATGGCCAAGACTTGACTACTGAGCACATGCACAACCATAGTTCATGAAAGGTATGTTAGAGCTTGGTGACTGCTGAGATAAAACCTACTTGTATTATTGATATAATAAAATAATTATGTTACACACCAACCTTTTTCTTTTGATCCTTATTTTGGTCATAAAACTTTAATAGTGTGGGCATAACATTTTCAGTAAAATGACACATTGTCAACCGATACTCGCAAGATAGCTAAAAATAATTCAGTGATTATTTACTCAACAAATTACAACAAATGTTAATCAAAGTAGATAATTCACATACCGTTTCTAGCAGCAAAGTTATTATTTCGATAACAACATCATGTACTTTTTTCTCATTGGAAATGTTAGAAAAAAATTGTTCTAATGAGGGGAGTGATTCCATAAGTGGACCCACAAACTGACAATTGTCCTTTCCACTTTTCATAACAAGTAGCACAAGTCTCAGTTTTGTATAGTTGTCTATTTTGCAATCACTAGAAAAACATGCAGCTATACAGACATCCAGCAACTCTGGAAAATTACCAACAAAAATGATTTAAAAGCACAACAAGTAAACTTTCAAAATTTAAAAAACCCCCGACACATTCATCTTGCGAAAACACACCGATTCAAACAGTAAAACGCCCATAACTTTTGAACGGCTGAACCGATTTTATTCAAACATAGCTAAGAACACTCTCGACATAATCGCCTTTCAAACAAAAAAAAACTAAATTTGAATCGGTTCATCCGTTTAGGCGCTATGATGCCACAGACAGACACACAGCAACACACGTGAAACTTATAACACCCCTCTTTTTCCGGTGGAGGTTAAAATTACCAACCTTCAAACATTAAAATAGAAATGTCTACTAACCTTTCCATGTACATGGTTTTATGTTACCCCAGTAGTGCTCATAGGGTAGAAAATGTTTCAACAGTAAATCCAAATAACTGTCACCAATAGCTTTCACCATTCGATTATCTTTTAGTACATATAAACACATCTCTGTTATTTTGGCTGAATGTATATAAGCTTTGCCTGAAAACATAAAATATTTAAGTTACAGTAACTATTTAAAGCCCACAAATCTTTAGTACACAAATGTGGCTATTATTTTAATATTTTATTTTAATTTAATTAATTAGATAAAAAAAGACAGGAATGGGATCATAAAAATCATCTTCTTAGCATATCAAAGGCATATACAGTTTTTAAAATAGTATGTGTTGTGAATCTAAAATGTAGGTACTTGGAAATCTTATTGACAAATAATATTTGTACAAGTACCTCACATGTGAAATATAGTTATATAGTTTAAGACTACCTAGTGCTTATGCTATCCACGAAAATAAACAGTGAATTACCTAATTCGTGTTTTACTGGACATAATAGTGGCGACGAGGCATAAACTTTTAAGAATGGATTGTAGGGCAGTGAAGTTTTCAGAATTTGATTCTCAAACAGATAATTGGAACAATTACATAGACAGGCTAACGTTTTGCTTTGAAGCAAATGGCGTTGTGTCGGACATAAGTAAAAAAGCAAACTTTTACACAGTGTGTGGATCGAAAGTGTTTGATACGCTTCTTTCGTTAATTACTCCTAAAAAAGCTAATGATATCTCATTTAAGGAAATTGTGAACGTTTTAACGAAACATTATAGCCCTAAACCTAACGAAATATCGTTGTCATATAAGTTCTATAAACGTGACCAACAACAAAGCGAATCAGCATCGGAATATATTACTCAGCTGAGGAAAATTAGCTCTGACTGTAATTTTTCGGATTTAGAACGTATGTTACGTGACAGACTCGTGTGTGGAATGAAAGATCACACACTGCAATATGATTTATTGAAAAAACTTAATTAAAAAAATCAAAAAACCCGACTGCTTCAAAAGCGAACTAAAAAGTCGTAAACAAGGAAAAAATCATGCTGTGCAGTCGGAGGATACATATTCGCCGGCTGGCTGACCAAAATCTGGTGTATCCTCCGCCTGCACAGCATGATTTTTTCCTTGTTTACGACTTTTTAGTTCGCTTTTGAAGCAGTCGGGTTTTTTGATTTTTTTAATTAAGTTTTTTTATTTATAACTTTTTAGTTAGTTTTTTCGAATTAGATACATTTAAACATATAAGTGTTATATATTTTTGAAACGCCTCTTAAAACCCTTTATTTTGATACACCACACGATGGGTTTGAAAGAAAAAAAAAATTTGGGCCCCCACAATATAGCGCCCAAAATCCGCCATTTTTCTATTATCCAATTTTAATGTAGCCTATGACACTCGCAGGGTTAAGACGCATCGATTGACGTACGAATCATCAAAATCGGCCAACGCGTTTGGTCTCTGGAACGCCACATAGGAACAAACATACATACATACATACATACATACATACATACATACATACATACATACATACATAGACTGATAAACACATTACCCTCCTTCGGCAGTCGGGTAAAAAGAGATAAACTTAGTTATGAAAATGTTGTTGAGGCTATGTTGTCTTCCGAGAGTGCGGTAAGAGATGTTCGCATGATACAAAATGTGAATGGAAGCACCAGCAACGTCGCAAGCGGATTCGATTCGACAGCGAGTACACCGACGGCCATACCGGCAGCTCCTGAGCCCATGGACATAAATGCAGTGCAAACAAACATGAAACATTGCTACCGTTGTGGGGATCGCCATGCTGGCGAATGTCGTTTTGCCAAGGTTACTTGTCGATACTGCAAGAAGGTAGGACATATCGAAAAGGTTTGCATTGCAAAGAAGAAAGCCTCTAACAGTAAAGTCAATTTCACAGAAGAGGATGAGTCACATTTTCAGTTGAATGGTATATACAACTTCGATAGGAGTCAACTGCGGGTGCCGGCTTATGATGTTAAGGTGCATCTGAATAGGATGTCAGTGACTATGCAGGTGGACTCCGGTGCTGGTTTTTCACTCGTGAACGAGCGCACCTGGAGAGGCCTGCGCAACACAAAGCCGCGCCCCGAACTGCGCGCCGTACACAACAGTCTTCGTACATGGACGGCGACTCCGGTTAATGTGCTTGGTCAGTCAGTAGTGCACGTAAACTTTAGAGACATTAAGTGTGTTTTACCGGTTATTGTAGCTAGAGGCTCAGGCCCCAATTTAATTGGTCGTGATTGGTTTTCCGCTCTTAATATAAAATTTTGTATTAATTTTGTGTCTAGTACTGGCATATCAATGCCTAATGAAATGTTACAAAAACACTCTGAAGTTTTCAAAGAGGG
The DNA here is from genome assembly GCA_949775005.1 of Orthosia gothica. Classification (NCBI taxonomy): domain Eukaryota; kingdom Metazoa; phylum Arthropoda; class Insecta; order Lepidoptera; family Noctuidae; genus Orthosia; species Orthosia gothica. The sequence continues at coordinate 18,523,744 of OX459058.1, forward strand.
TCTTGGTACTTACCGAGGCGAACCGGTGACCATACATTTAAAACCGATTAACTAGAATCGCTATTGTTTTGACTTCACACAGTTATGATATAATGTATAAGCCTGGTAAACAAATAGGAAATGCAGATGGTCTCAGTCGCTGGCCACAACCGGTGCCAGAGGAACCCGAACAGCAGCTTTGTGATATTTTATTGATGGCGGAGGCTCCTGAAGACTTTCCAGTTGATGCTAATCAGATCGAACTGCTCACAAAAACAGATAAGACTTTATCACGAGTCAAGCATTACGTGTTATCTGGTTGGCCAGCTAAAGTCACAGAAGACGCTTTGCACAGTTATTGGTTACATCGAACTGAACTTTCTTTGCATGAAGGTTGTATCCTGCTGGGTTGCCGCGTGGTGGTACCACCACTGCTACGGAAAGATATTTTACGTGCTTTTCATAGGACACACAGTGGTATAGTTCAAACAAAAGCTTTGGCCAGAAGCTATGTGTGGTGGCCGGAATTAAACAACGACATTGAGGCATTGGTGAACAATTGCACAAAGTGTCTCGAAAATAGGCACATGCCTCCTAAAACAACTTGCGAGTGGGTAGTACCTACAAGACCTTGGTCTCGCATAAATATTGATTTTGCTGGTCCTTACCAAAATAAAGTCTTTTTGATAATTGTGGACTCATATTCACGATGGCCTGAAGTATTTGTAGTAAGTAGCATGACTACAGAAACTGTGGTTCGGCATCTAAGAATGCTATTTGCTACACACGGATTATGTGAGACATTGGTTTCAGACAACGGAACAGCATTTGTTTCAGCAGAAATGAAACAATTTCTGGAGTCAAATAAAATTAAGCATATCACTACAGCACCATACCATCCTGCTACAAATGGATTGGCTGAACGAATGGTCCAGACGGTTAAGGACAAGTTACGCAAAATGGATGGTGTGTCATGGGACGTGAAGGTACCTAACATGTTATTAGGATTGCGTGTAACGCCATGTTCAGGAACAGGCAAGAGCCCTTCAGAACTGTTAATGAACAGACGGTTAAGGACTTTATTGGACAGTATTCATCCAGTCAATAAACAGCACATGAGAGTCGAGCAACAAATTACCAATAACGCACGAAGGAAACACAGAGAAACGGACATTGGTCAATGCGTTATGTATAGAAATTATGGAAGAGGACCACGTTGGTTACCAGGCACTATAACTAGTAAGGATGGCCCGTCTAGCTATCAGGTGACATCAGACAATGGAAATGTTGTAAGCAGACCTATTGACCAACTGATTCAGAAGAAGCCGTCAAGCTCAATAACAGGAGAGGAGGAGAAGAAGGATAAGGAACCGGAAGAGGAAAAGAAAGAAAGTATACAGGAGCAGGCGGAAGAGTCAAGCCAAAAAAGTGAACAAATTATCCAAATTCCTAGCTCGGAGGAATGGGCCGACATGCTGGGGATACCTAGTGGAGCAGAGACCACTTATCAAGGTGGCAAATTGAAGAACAAAGTTTCTTCTTATGCAAAGTCACCATATGCCAGGCCTAGCCACAGCAACTATTTGGTGTAATGCTGTGTTTAAGATTGCTTTTGTTCCTGTTTACTTAATCCTTATAGTTGAGAAGATTATGTTTATGTTTTGTTTATATTTCAATTATGTTTTTATGATGTTCATGCATACTTGGGGGAAAGGTATGTTGTGTATCTAAAATGTAGGTACTTGGAAATCTTATTGACAAATAATATTTGTACAAGTACCTCACATGTGAAATATAGTTATATAGTTTAAGACTACCTAGTGCTTATGCTAGCCACGAAAATAAACAGTGAATTACCTAATTCGTGTTTTACTGGACATAATAGTATGTAAATCATTTAAATAAAAAATATTCCTAGTTTTTATACACATGCACTAGTAAATAACAATTTGTGTGACTATAATGGTCCTGACAGTCCATTTAATACCTCTTCTGTAGAGAGCAGTGGTTGCCCAGTGGTAACCACCACAACTTACAAGATGTAGGTAGTGGGTTAAAACCCAGACAGGCGCTTTACTTTGTATAAATTATTTCATCACCACTACTCTCTAAACAGTGAAGGAAAATATTGTGATACAACTGTCATGTCTTAAAACCAAAAATTCGTAGACATATGACATCCAACAACCCGCACTGGGCTTTTGTGGTGAATTAAGGTGCATTCCCTCTACAGAGTGATGGCCTGCATGCCCAACGGACCAACGGAATCTAATTGCGGAAAAGGAGATCCATCTATCCTATCCTGAATCTCCTTTGTCGAACAAGTCAGTACTGAAGTGAAAGGTAAAAATTACCCAAAGTGGAAGAAAACTGATTAGTTTACCTGCATGATTGCATCATTAATCAGAATTCAAATCTAATTAAATCTGCTTTTGTACAGTGTTTTTATTTACACATTAAGATTTAATAAATCAGGTCCAAAGAACAGGTTAACTCATATGTGGAGTATATGACTGTGTTTGGGTACTGATGCGTCTTAGTACTCTAGGTATTATTTTATCTTATGAGTGTAATGGTTTTATTGAAGAATAATAATAGGCACTTAGAAAGCTACTTAATGCTTTGGAGATGAAGATATTATTTTATTATTTAAGAATAATATAGAAATTAAGTTGCAATGGGTTCCAGCTCACATTGGACTACGTGGTAATGAGGAGGCTGACCGATTGTCTAAATTAGCAGCATTAGAGGGAACAACAATTGACTACTTACCTGATTATTGAGAATACATAAGGAATACATATATAAATATAAAGTAATTTGTTATAAAGCCTGGAAACAGCACTTTGATAGTATAAGTCAGCAAAAAGGTATATTAATAGGCGTGTGCCTTGGTTCGATGTCGATCAACTTAGTAGGAATTATGTTAAATTAATTTTAAGACTTCGCTCTGGACACTATCCATCAGCGAAGTTTGCATTTCTTATGAAAAAAACTGATTCACCGAATTGCAGAGAATGTAATCAGATTGAGGACGTGCAGCATTTGCTGATGGATTGTGTCCGCAACAAGCGTGAGAGGGAGTCACTGTTGAGAGAATTAGATTTAAATAGGCTTAATGTGGTATTAATACAATCCATTTTATCCCAACCAACTTCAGAAGGTGCCAAAAAATTATGTCATTTAATAACAGCTCTTCATCGGTGACTTCTACCTTTAGCACAAAGTGTTTAAGATATTGTTTAATTGTTTAGTATACTTATGTGTTAATTATAAGTAATAATGTTACAATGGTATAAGGTACGATGGGGTTGACATATTTGTTTAAATAAAAACCCCAAAATAAATAAAGAGAAAAAAAAAAAAAAAATAAGATGGCTCACATGCTGAAAAGTCCCAAGTGCCCATACACCTGCACTTTGAAAGACCTTATGCTCACCACTGATGCCACAACAGGCGTGGCCACCTACTGGGCCGCAAATTTATATATAGAGTTTTCCATTAGAAGAAGAAGTGCTTTGGAATAGGCTAGTTTCGATAAATTGCTCAGTTAGCTGGTAAACAGCCCGCTTTCTTTTTGACGGGAACCTTTCCTGTTTAGGCAATAATATAACAAAGAAGTATAAATTAAAGCAAATAAAATTACCTTTATTGGAGCCAGCCACACATAGGTGTAATAAACTAGTACAAAGTGGCCTTGTGACATTTTCATAAGTTTTAGAAGTGTCAAATTTTTCTATCTCCTGGGAATTAAACAAACACTTTAGATTAGGTTTAACAACATCCTGAGAATACGAAAAATAGAGTCACTAGATTTTCACAGGTTACAAGAAAATTATGATGGAATGGTTTTAATAAATTAATTATTATTATAAGAATTATAATAATATTAATTTCTTTTATTATTTTAATTATATTATTAATATAATTGTGAATGAGTAAGTATTTCTGTTGTTACCTTTAAAATATATTCATTAATATCGTCAAATAGATTATTCCAGGTATATCCCCTCTTTTTTAAGGTATTTTCAGATAAAAGTGAAGGCACTGCATTTCTTGTAAGGAATTCTTTTAAACTTTCGGCATTTTTCTTCCGTTCTGTGACTCGTCTGTCTTTCAGACCATTACTAGCTTCTTTAATGGATATTTCTAATTCCATAATGCAAATTTTCTAAATAAAATATTGTGTTTAAGTAAGACTCCTTAATCAGCAGAATTTAGCATATAAACACATTATTAGATTGAGTATAATTACGATAACTTTGATGGTATAAATATTAAGTGGTAGGTATTGTACGTCTGATTGTAAATAATCAAATATGTTTTTTATACAATCACTTCACTTTCCGCCGGCTATTTTGCCATCACAATCCACAGTCCTTCAACATATAAATTTCTCATTTGTTGCTTTTCATATAAAAAAACTATCCATCTATCCCAGCACCTCCTGGACTGAATGACAATGAAGCTGTCAAGCTGGGTTTTATCTAACAAACAACAGAATCACAGAGTACATTATACACGTGCCGACAGGGAGGCAGAACTCTTTATAATAGTAATCTTTGATTTGATTGATTCTTCCGTATTATTATTATTATATTACTCTTTGGCTGAATTCCAAATATTTTTCTCAATAGCCAACGGTCAATCAACGGTGCCAACTATTAGTCTATGGTGCCAACTGCCAATGTCATTGTCAAAAACAAAATGTCAAGTATGTCTATGAGAAGATTCACACTATTTTTTTTTTTTTTCTCTCTTCGGAGGAATTTGGCTTCGCACATCTTGTGCATTTGCCAGAGTCAAGTTATTGTCTACCTCATTGTTTCTGGTTTGTCTCTCATTTTCTGTTCTTCACTAGTCTTGATATCAGGGGCGGCTTTACCTATAGTGCAGGGTGTTCGTAGCACACGGGCGCAGCGCCCTGGGTGGCGCCAAACAAAATCGCGCGCCCTCCGGCCGCGGCACTTTCAATAAAAAGAGTTCCGGATTGCATACATTTTGTATGGCATCTGGAGCTCTTTTTGTAGATGTTGAAATACAGCAAAGCAAGGCAATAGTAACTGTGGTGAGTGTGTTTGCGATACTGTTAATTTTATTATAAATATGTATGTACCTACCCAGTTATTTCACAATCACACTTACTATGTCAGATAGGCTTTTTGGGGAGGGTGTGATAATTATGTAATACATGTGTGGCTACTTTCTAGCGACCTATAGATTTATTCATTTTTTGTTAACCTGTGAACAGTGCTGTGGGCTGCATTATCACGTATACAAAATAATTTTATATTTCGAATGTTTTATCCTTTAATGTAGTTGTTTACTGTTCCTTATTTTAATAAAATAAAATAAAAATAAAATAAACTGCTTTTATTTCAACATGAAATAAACATAAAAACAGATAATTACAGATTATATTGGTTTAGTAGTGAGTGTCGCATCGCTACCAAAGGCGCGTGCCGTTACCTGTTTTAATTCGTTTGAAAACACGCCGACAGTTATATTGCGAATCCTGAATTCGGCTGTTTAGATTAAAAAATATATTGAAATTGCCAATGACGAACGTCACGCGCGTGGCTTTTCTCAAAAGCGTGTGTACGCGTGGCGCGTGCCACACTTTGTGTTCTACCGCTACACGTAATTTTGCGTAGTAAGCCTTGACGCAATGGATTAAGTATTATATTTGAGTAAACTTGTAAATAAGAAGTAAATCGGCTTTTCTTTAGATTAAAATATACCAGGCCCCTCAGAAAGTATTGCGAAAAAAAGTTTTTATATATGGGAGACTGGCCAGTTATAATGTTTTTCGAAAATATGATTATTTATAAGTAAAAATAAGTAAGTTCCAATTTCAAAATTTCCCTCCACATTTTTTGCGAGTTAATTCAAAGTATTGTGTCTCACTGAAATATGGATCTGCGCCGGGAACATTTTAGAGCTATGATTTTATACGATTTCAAGTGTCGCCTGAAACCGGATGAATCGTACGATAGACTTCAAATGGCATTCATGGATGAAGGCCCTTCCAAGGCAACCGTGTATCGTTGGTATAACGAATTCAAGCGCGGTCGACCAACTTTGGGGGATGACGAAAGAAGCGGTCGCCCTTTGACGGCTGTTACCGAAGAAAAACATTGGTTCGGGTTATACACTAGACGGTACGTACATAAGTAAGACAAGTAACATCAGAGATCTCGGTGTAATCCACGACGGCAAATTACTTTTTGATGATCACATAGAAACCATTGTCAAGAAAGCCCTCAAAGCTCTGGGTTTTATTATTAGAGCTTGTTCAAGCTTTCGGTCTCTAAAACCAGTAAAAGTCCTCTACTGTTCCCTCGTGCGCAGCCACCTCGAGTACGCTTCTCAAGTTTGGAGCCCTCAATACGAGATCTACAAATCTCGTATCGAAGCTGTTCAGAGAAAATTCTTGAGATACTTGGACTTTAGGGCAAAGCAATTCTCAGTCGACTACGAACACCGTTGTAAGCGATACCATTTTTTACCGTTGCACGTAAGACGTAACATCAACGACATATGTTTTTTGGCAAACATAGCAAATGGCTTGGTGGATTGTCCCGAGCTGCTCAGCAAAATACTTCTTCGCACTAACCAAGGCAGCCTACGAACACGGCCTCTGCTGCAGGCACCGTGCGCATTGACAAACTATAGGCGTAACGCCTTCTGTATACGTAGCGTTGTAGCTTTCAACAAGTTGCCAATACACTTGGAAATCGATCTCTTCTGCACCGGCGCACACAAAATTAGAAAAATCCTTAGTAAAGAATATTTTAGCGGCAGTCGGGAGTGAGTGCGAAATAGTTTTTGTTATTTAGTGTAATGTCATATTTGTATTAGGTATTTAAATGTAGTACGAATTCATTTACTTCAACCTTTCATTTTTAATCACTGTCTACCCATTGTTATTATTTTATTCTGTGTATCGCTATTATTGTAACGCGATGTATACATGTGGAAGCTTGTAATTAGCCATTTTCCTTACCTAAGATTTATTTATGTTTTTATTAGTCTGTAAGCTTTCTTTAAAATAAATAAATAAATAAATAAATAAATAAATAAAACGTGCTAGCAGTGAAAAATTTAATCCAAGACAATAGACGAATTACATATCAGGAGATTCAACACATATTGAAGATTGGATCGGGAAGCGTTCACGAGATTCTACACAGCCATCTTCGCGTGAGGAGGATAGTATCACGCTGGGTGCCGCACAACCTCACCGATGCTCAGAAGCAGGCCCGGGTGGAATGGTGCCGTGATATGCTTAACAAATTTGAAGCAGGCTCGTCTCGGCGTGTTTACGACATCGTTACAGGTGATGAGTCCTGGATTTATCAATACGACCCAGAAACCAAGCGCCAGTCGACTGTTTGGGTGTTTCAAAATGAGCCAACGCCTACCAAAGTGAAGCGATCTAGAAGCGGGGGTAAGATTTTGATCGCTAGCTTTTTTAATTTGACTGGCCACTTGGTATCAATTCCCTTACGGGATCAAAGAAGCATTAATGCCGAATGGTATACTACCAAATGTTTGCCAGAAGTTTTCTCTGTTATAAGCAACAAGCGACCAAACACAGGGCTCCGCGGGCTACTGCTCCACCACGACAATGCACCTGCGCACACCGCACTCAAAACGAGGGACTTCCTGGACAGCACGCCAGTCAAACTCCTGGGTCACCCTCCTTACAGCCCTGATCTAGATCACCGTGTGACTTCTTTTTATTCCCAAAAATAAAAAATCAGCTCAAAGGGATACAATTTTCGTCGCCGGAAGATGCGCTGGCTGCGTTCGAGCAGGCTGTAAACGAGGTGTCTGCGGCGGACTGGAAAAAGTGTTTTGAAAACTGGTTTAGGCGCATGAATCTTTGTATAGAGGCTGGTGGAAAGTACTTTGAAAAGATTTAATAAAAATATATGTACGTATAGAACAATTTTTTTTAGTTTCGCAAAACTTTCTGAGTGTCCCACGTACTTAATAGGTAAGATTTGTTATTATCTGCCAAAACTGTTGCGACTTTCACCGGGTCTTTCATCGGGTTCTTTACTTTCGTACTTGAGCTGTCAGGTAGGTTGCAAGCTGTACATTGTTTTTCACAAAATCAATTAGAAAAATGGTTAAACTAATTACAAGAAGTAGAAGAAGAGAAGAAGAAGAAGAAGAAGAGAAGAGAAGAAGTGGAGTGCGGGAGTTAATAAATTACATGTTATGTAAATTCCAACATGTAAAAGAACAGCTTGATGTCGTTCTTAGCCAAATCGACAATGTTTACAAGATATAACAACGTTGATGTGTACGTCGAGCTTATGATTTTGATATTTAGATTTTTGCTTATCAGATTATTTAACCAAGAACATTATTTTGATACTCATAGGCCTATTCATGTCGTTTCCAAGAAAATCGTGATTAATTACAACATTATCATGCAAGATAACAAAGAATAATATTTTTGTGTTCACCAAAAATCTAAAGGTACATCTAAAATACTGATCGTGCACCAAATATTAGTTGATCTACGAATAAATTCTGGTCAAAGAATCAGTCCAAGAGCGAGCGAAGCGAGCTCGGGAACTTAGGGCACCCCGACACGGACAGGTTAGGTTCGAACGAGATGACGGGAGCTGAAGTGAGCGAGCAAAGCGAGCGAACTCATCTCCCGTCATCTCGTTCGTGTTAGGTTACTTTTGACCCTGCAGACAGAAATAGGAGCCCCGCGCAGCGGGGCTACGTCGACTTATATGAACATATTTTGGTGCACATTCAGTATATTTGGTGGAACACAGGCAAAATTAGGTAAATGAAATGAGAATAAATTGAAGTACTTTTAAATACCATCCGATAACAAACATGCCCACTTTAATATGCAAAATAACAAACATTTTTAAACATTTTTCGAATAATGCTTAGTTATAATAGCCAATCTCTATTAAATATATATCTTTTGCTGTTGATTAAAACAGGTCGCGGTGTCTTCACTTGTATTTTTAGGGTTCCGTAGCCTAATGGCAAAAAACGGAACCCTTATAGATTCGTCATGTCTGTCTGTCTGTCTGTCCGTCCGTATGTCACAGCCACTTTATTCTGAAACTATAAGAACTATGCTGTTGAAACTTGGTAAGTAAATGTATTCTGTGAACCGCATTAAGATTTTCACACAAAAATAAAAATAAAACAATAAATTTTGGGTGTTGCCATACTTGAAACTAAAACTAAAAATATTTTTTTTCATCAGACCCATACGTGTGGGGTATCTATGGATAGGTCTTCAAAAATGATATTGAGGTTTCTAATATCATTTTTTTCTAAACTGAATAGTTTGCGCGAGGGACTCTGCCAAAGTGGTAAAATGTGTGTCCCCCCCCCCCTGTAACTTCTAAAATAAGAGAATGATAAAACTAAAAAAAATATATGATGTACATTACTATGTAAACTACCAGCGAAAATTGGTTTGAACGAGATCTAGTAAGTAGTTTTTTTTTAATACGTCATAAATAGTAAACCGCAATTTACCAAGTACGGAACCCTTCGTGCGCGAGTCCGACTCGCACTTGGCCGGTTTTTTTTATTAAACACAAATCAATATAAATTTTCCGCTATGTGTTTTCGCTAAGTATTGCTATAAATAAAACATGCAAAATTGGATTTAAAGTTAACAAAGTGGCTATATTGTTTTGTATATAATAAAAATGAACAGGCACAGAAAGTGCAACCTACGACGTATGAATTGACAGCAAAAAAATATAATTGATACTAAACAGGGTGGAAAAATCAATGGGCCCTGAAAGAAAAACCACTTTAAATACCTACTTAAGATAGATTATTTTACTTAAAGGAAACATTCCTTTATTTTTTTAAATAAACATTCACAAAATTCTGGGAAAGCAAAATTTCAAAAAATTAACACTAAATATTTTATTTCACTAGTCGATACAGTCATTGTTAAAGATACAATTTATCCAAGAAACATAAGGTCGTACACTCGTCTGTTGTACAAGATATTCATGTAATCTAATATTTGATACACAAGGGCTTTAATCAACATTACCTAGACTAGAACTGTTAACTTTCAACAAGTAAAAGACACATTATAATTCTAACATCCAAAGACATTCTGTGAAGTACAAGCTAATTTATCTGTAAGTACCTTGTTGAAGACTTAGATAAGAATATCGTTTAATAGACAATAATTATTCTATGAACATTTCCTTCATAAGGTGAACGCGCCGTTTGCTACTCGTAGTACTACCAACTGGTATTACTACCAGTAGTAATTGATAAAAATAACATAATCGTTTTAAGTTTACAAAATAATGTTTATTCTAAGACATTGAGTATGACAGAATGACATTGACAAAAGAGTTTCTAACATTCGTCCGCCCTACAGGGGTTAACTCCCCATCTCATCAATTAGGCGTCGGGGTGGTCTAGTGGTACGCTTGCTTCGGCGTGGTGCCATAGGAGTAAACGGCATGTTGACCACATTCTGTGGCAAGTGAGGTGCGGATGCTTCAGGAGCAGCTTCCACTTGGGTTTCTGCTACTTGAGATGATATCGGAGATCCTGTAGCTTCCAGTACTGGAGTCGAGGATGCGACTGGAAGTATAAGATTACGAGAAGCGCTTTCAGTGCTTCCAGGTACTGGGCACTCATCTGATTCGGAGAGACGAGGCCGTATATGGTCTGCGTGGTACCTTCTTTCCACACCGATTGGAGTGTTAATGACGTACGAGTATCGATGCGTGCGCCGCGAAACCGTGGCTGGTTCCCATCGCGACTGATCTCTGGCTCGTACGTACACAGTATCACCTGGTCTGTAATTGGGCGTCTGGCTGTCAGAGTTAACATTCGCTTGTATTTGCTTGTATTGAAACAACCGTTTAGCACTTGGTCGAGCGTTGTCAAGCTCACAAATTAATTGCCGTCCAAACATCAACTGGGCCGGGGCCTTGCCAGTGGTGCTATGGGGTGTGATGCGATAGGCAAACAGAAAATGTTCTAGCCGTTTTTTGAGGCATTCTGTACTTGATGACATTCTGCTTTTGAAAGTTCTAACCGTCCGCTCTGCTAATCCGTTTGTCCGTGGATGATACGGTGATGATTTGATATGTTTAATTCCCTTATCTTTGCAGTAATTTTGGAACTCCTGAGAAGTAAATTGTGGGCCATTGTCTGAGACTAAAAACTGAGGAAGGCCGAAGGTGGTAAAAATTGTGTCCAGTTCATCACAGAGTTTGGCAGTCGTAATTTTTGCCATTGGCTTGACTTCGATCCATTTGGAAAATGCATCAGACAGAACCAACCAATACAAATCTTTGAACGGTCCCGCGAAATCAACATGAATTCTTTCCCAGGCTTGGTCTGGCATGGACCATGAGAAAATTGGCAAATCCGAGGTGTTAGGCCGGTTCTCCTGGCATTTGCGGCAAGTTTTTACGTATGAATCTATGTCTTCTTCAATGGTTGGCCACCATACATAGAATCTTGCCAGTGCTCTCATAGCTGATATTCCTGGGTGTCCACGATGTAGGTATTTTAGGGTCGCTTTTCTTAGAGTATCAGGAACAACCATGCGACCCTGCCACATGATGATCTTATTCTCTAGTGACAACTCACAGCGTTTGCGAGCGTATGGTTTTACATCGTTTGTATATTGATGTTCGCGCCAACCCGTCTTAATAAACTGTGATATATGTTTCAGTGTGTCATCTTTTATTGTTTCATCTCGTATGACGTTTTCTGATAGGATGAGGTCACCAACCCTATCTGCCTGTAGGCGCGCTACAAGTCTGTGAACAGCTAGCTCAGGTTTGGAAGGTTGCTCATCAGGGTTAGGCATCCTTGATAAATAGTCCGCGATCATGTTGTTACAGCCTTTCGTGTACGCGATGTCATAAGCGTAGCTTCCAATTATAAGAGCCCATCGTACTAAACGATTATTAGCGAGTTTTGGTAAGTTGCGTTCTGGTCCCAAAATGTGAATGAGAGGCTTGTGATCAGTTACTAGAGTGAATTTGATGCCGCGAAGATACTGATCGAATTTTTTAACACCAAAAAATATTGCAAGAGCTTCGCGGTCTATGACAGAGTATTTTGATTCTGCTGGTCGAAGTTTTCTTGATGCAAACGCAATTGGCTGTTCTATTTTGTTCGTTATGTGGAAAAGCACCGCCCCCACGCCTTTTTCTGATGCATCACAGGCTAAGTACAATGGCTGTTTGTCATTAAAAGCTACTAGTGGTTTTGAACGTACAATCAAGGTCTTTGCTTGTTCAAATGCCTTGGCTTCATTGTCGGTCCATCGCCATTTTAGCCTCTTTCCTGTTAGTGCGTGAAGGTCGGCACAGACACTGTGTAGGTGTGGTATGAATCGTTCGTAGAAGTTGACCAAACCAAGAAATGATCTTAGCTCCTTGGTGTTGGTTGGAGGTAAAGCTTTGGAGATTGCTTCTATCTTCGACTTTGTAGGACGTACACCATTTCGATCAATCGTGTGTCCGAGATATTCGACTTCAGGGGTAAGGAAAGTGCATTTTTTCAAGTTGACTTTTAATCCGGCTTTCTCAAGTCTCTGGAAAACGGTACACAGTGTTTCGAGATGCTCCTTGTCATTTTTCCCTGTAACCGCAATATCATCAAAGTAAACTGCCACATTCGGTATTCCTTCGAGGAGTTTGTCAAGGAAATGCTGAAAAACTGATGGGGCTGTGGAAATACCAAATGGCATGCGGTTATATTGATAGTATCCTTTGTGAGTAGATATTGTTAAAAACTGTTTAGAGTCCGGGCCTATTTCAAATTGTAGATAAGCATCTTTCAGGTCAATTTTCGAAAATTTCGCTCCGTCAGCAAGATTCTGGCGTAATTGATCAAACAGAGGAACTGGGTGTGCGTGTGTTATCAATACAGGGTTTAGCGTGCTACGGAAATCGCCGCAAATTCTGATCTGGCCATTAGTTTTGATTACGTTGACTGTCGGTGTCGCCCACTGTATCGGTGTAATGTTTGGGTCTACTTTAGTTATGATGCCCTCTTCAACTAGACGATCTAGCTCAACTTCAATGTTTCTTTTGATTGAAAATTTAATTGAGCGTGCTGGAATGTGTTTCGGTTGAGCATTGGGCTTGATATGAATGTTTACTTGGTAATCTTTGACTTTTCCAAGTTTTCCGTCGAAAAGAGCAGAGTACTTGTCCAGGACTTGTTGCAAACTACAGCCTTCGTGTCGAGTGTTCTTAATCGAGTAGACTGGCTTTGGGAAGTTCATGTTAAACATTTCACTCCACTGTAGGCCGAACAACATTGGGTCAGCTGACTTCATGACAACAACAGGTAGTATCTTTTCCTCCTCTTGAACTCGTACCGTTACATCCGTTAGTCCCTTTGGTTTAAGTTTTACGTTCCCATAGGCGCGTAGACCTGGAGCCTTCGTGAGAGGTGGAGCGCCGATACGCTTCCAGAACGTGGTGCTGATAATTGAATAGACTGAGCCGGGATCCCAGTCTAATGTACAATGGATGTTATTAATTAGGACGTCAATTTTCTTACTGCCTTTGCCTTTCGACTTGTTTATTAGACAAACGGTATCTGGTTCGTCGTCGCTGTCTTCTGAGGACGCTTGTGAAGAATTGTTGCTGTTTCCGTCATGTTGTAGCTTGTATAGCTTGTTCCTTTTCGTAGATGTTCTTTGTTTATTATCGCTCCGATTGGGCAGACATGCTTTGCCTGACTTGATGCAGCAATCTTCGAAATGTCCTAGCGTGTTGCACTCTTTACATATGTGAGTTTTGGCGGTACATCGGCTTAAAGGGTGTCTTTCAGGTTCACCGCATCTGAGGCATTGATGAGTCCGGAATCTGCGAGGAGACGTGTTCGAGAAAGATGTGGTGTTTCTTTTAATTTTATTGACTTTGATATTTGGTGTATCGTCGCCTTCAGCTCGTTCCCGCGATTGTGCAACGCTGAAAATCTGAGCAAAAGTTACTTCTTTAATCTTTCCGTCTTGATGTTCTAGTAAGTCGGGCCATTTTTGTTTCAAGTCGATCAGCAACTGTTGGTGGTTGAGCCCAGTTGCAAAACGGTCACGTAACTGTCGTTCTAATAGATCGTCGTTATAACCGCAATCCTTGCTTATTTCTTTTAGTCTGTTAGCGTAGAGCTCCATAGATTCGTCGTCCGAGCGTATGCAGTTCCAGAAATCAGACAGCGCCCTGTATCTTGTGCGCTTGATTCTGTAAAGGTCGAGGAGTTTTTCTCGAATGTCTGTGTACGTACTGTTTTCGAAACGTGGTGTCAGGGCAACTTTCAAGTCGTGAAAGGTTTCAGGAGAGAGACAGGTGAACAAAAGCTCTTTCTGTATGTTTCGTGCATCCTCTCCCCAAAGTCCGCATTTAGACTCAAAATAGTCAATAAAATTCTCAACTGAGGTTTCGCTAGGATTGAACTTGTCACCTTTAAAACTGTTGTAGATGTTGTTTCTATAGGTGTTAGCGTGTGATGAGCTGGGTAACTCCGTGCCATTCGTCGTAGTTGGTGTGGGAGTCGCGACAGCCGCATTTTGTTGTTGCGAAAGTAACAATTGTAAAATGTCTGAAATTTGTTTTTGTTGTGATGCTTGTAATATAAGGAATTTTTCAAATTGCTCACTGTTCATTTTTAATCCTCGTCGCCACTGATAAAAATAACATAATCGTTTTAAGTTTACAAAATAATGTTTATTCTAAGACATTGAGTATGACAGAATGACATTGACAAAAGAGTTTCTAACAGTAATACTGTTAATTTTATTTCCTTTCTAACTACCGCAGTAGTAAGTTGTTAGAAGGGTAATTACAATTTGCCCTTGTTACTACCAATGATAAAATTATCTAATCCTTTAGTAATTTCGGTAATCTGGGGTTCAGGATCTTTGAAAGGCAAGCCAGGGGCCGAAGCTAACTATTAGGGGCCTTGTTAGATATGTATCATGATATGTGACACCAACCTATGATTATCCCTGTATGCACTACGTAAGTGCACCCAAGGACAATTCCCGGTTGGTGCAGGACTACTGTTAAATATGGAGACAAAGATATTAAAACTATAGAATGCATAGATATAATAAACAAGATAGAATGCCTATTGGCCCCTGCCTGACCACTATTGAACTACACGACTATAAAATAAAAAGGGTCGCTAGAACTTGAGTTACTAGAACAACCAGCGATAATGTTATGGATTGATTCCCCTAGCCAGTAACATGCCCGACAGATGTCAACCGTGCCATCCTTCACAATGTATTGCCGGTAGTTGTTCGTCATCATAACTTCGTCCATAATCGCAAAGACAAAATCTTCGGTTTCCACGAAAAGGTCACCAAATCGCGGCCAGGCCACGGGCGCTAAAAGATCTACATCGGGCCCATGTAGGACCCGGTAAAAGCGTCCGTGAAGCTCCTTGCTCTGCCATACCTCCCTGCGGTCATTAGTATCTAAAATTATAGGTTTGCGCCAGTTATCGTTAGCCAAGGAGAGAGGGGTAAGGCCCTTGTCCAACGCTACCACATCTCGATGCATACCCACGTCGGCGGCCTGGAAGTATTCCCTAAGACTGCATACCTCGCGGTTGTGCAGGGTCTTAGCATTTAAAAAGCCACTCGCTTTACATGCATGACTGCACATTTGTCCACACCAAATTCCAACCTGATGGCGTCACTGAATGCTTCTGTTACCTTCAGTAGCTTCATCAGTTGCAAGTTGTTGGAGGCAAAGAGCTTCAGATCATCCATGTAAAGGAGGTGTGATATGACCTGACCACCTCTTCTTAACTGATAGGTCAGGCCCGAACCCTCCAGCAGTGTACTGAGGAGGTTCAGGGCTAAACGAAACCACAGAGGACTCAGACTGTCGCCCTGAAACATTCCGCGCTCAATCCTAATAGGTTCGCTGTTTTCCTGAATGTGTCGACATCCTGGATAGTGAAGGACCATCCTCCACTGCCCCATACATGAAAGGAAGGCGCGCAGATTTGCATTAATTTTATACAACACCAGCATCCTCATGAGCCATGTACCTATGTCGGCACTGAGTCATAGGCCTTCTTGTAATCTATCCAGCATGTCGCCAGATCCTTTATAATTATTTATTATTATCATTGGTACAAGGGCAAATTGTAATTACCCTTCTAACAACTTTTACTATTGCTGTAGTAAGAAAGGTAATAAAATTAACAGAATTACTACTGGTAGTAATACTGGTAGTACCACGGGTAACAAACGGAACGCGCACCTAGGTATACCGCAGGAGCCGCACGCGCCGCATTCATCGCTTTTTCTCAAGGCCCCACGCAATCCACGCCGAACGTGCCGTACGCATCATATCCACTTTTGTACATCTTATTATTTAAATATTTTCTATACGCATACGGATGGTGGAATCCGTATACAATCACGCGGGAGACCTTGCTACCCCTGCGTTAATTCTTAAGGAATTAGACAAATACCAGGGTGGCAACCTCGTGAAGGAAAACCGCCATACTAGCCTTGAGGATCTACACGACTGTAGCGCTCTCCCTAAAGACCACGCCACCTTGTCGCCTCTGAGGGAGGAGGCAAGGCAAGGCTATGCCGGGGTCCCTCAGGGGTCGGTACTCTCAGCAACTTTATTCTTGCTTCACATGAACGATCTGCTAAAACCGACCTTTGGTCGGACCGTATGCAGACGACAGCACTGTTGCTGAGAGATACTTGTCCAACGCTCGAGGTACTGGGCCTCAGATCCAGTAACACCGGGAGGCCATGGTGCAGTGGAGCGCTTGATCCTGTCCTTTCAGGCAGTTTCCGAATGGTGCGATGCCAATCTGGTCAGGTTTAAAGCTGCTAAAACCCAGGCGTGTCTTTTTTCCGCTAAAAAGTGCATTTTTTTAAATTAAATTTCACCCGGCTCCATGTTGCCGAGATGTGACCGTGCCATTAACTGATCATCTTGAGCTTCTTGGCGTTACGTTGACATCAACTCTCAATTTTGGCCCATACATTGAGGCAAAGGCTCAGCTGGCTGCCGAAAACTTGGGGATCCTTGCAAAGATGAGAAAGTACTTCACGCCGGAACAGCTGCTCAACTTGTATCAAGCGCAAGTTCGATCATGCATGGAGTACTGTTCTCATCTCTGGGACGGATCTGCCAAACACCAGCTTGATGTACTAGAGTCGATCGAAAAGCGGGTCAAGAGGCTCATCGGCGATGAAGCACTGGTCAAGTCAAAGCTCCAGAGCCTTGAACATCGTCGCCGAGTTGCCAGCTTGTTGGTTTTTTATCGGTTGCATTTCGGGGAGTGTGCGATGGAATTGCATGATCTAATGCCGCCAAGCCCGTTTCATCATCGGACTACAAGACGTACGGCGATGCGTCATCGGTACATGGTAGACATTCCATCCATATCTACGCACTAAATAAAATACTTTCAATAAGCGTACAGCTAAGGAGTGGAATTCCCTGCCTACTTCTAGGCTAGCGTGCTTCTCCATCGACCACATCATCGCTTACCATCAGGTGAGATAGTGGTCAAGCGCGAGCCTATTCTAAATAAAATTAAATAAAAAAGTGATAATAATCCTCGTATCGAATATGCCTCGAATAACAGTTTATCAAAAAATACCCATAATTTGGGCTAAGCGGCGGCGTAAAGTTAAAGCTATAAAAAAATCTTGCAATTTGTTTATCGAGGCAGTTTATAAATTAGTACCTGGGCGACCGAGCTCTGCTCGGGAGAAAATAGAGAGCACGACGTTTTCTAAAAATGAAACCTAGCTAGAACGATTTATCGATTTAGCCCCCGAAACCCCTTGCATACAAAATTTCATGAAAATCGTTGTAGCTATTTCCGAGATTTGAATTGCAAGAATTGTTGCTTGTTTAAAGGTATTTGATAGTTATCTAATAAATAGTGCACACTTTTAGCACGCGTTGGAAAACAAAACTCAGTTGTGCCTGAGTTCCTGACAAGGAAGTGTTTTGATTGTACTCGGTAGAACCTACACATTTTTCTAAACACGCCGTTTGTTGCAGATTTTCATAAATAAGATCTAACTATGTATTACGAAAAGCTACAATAGGTTTACTTTATGATTAATGATTATGTATGAATTCTATTACCAAATAAAACCTGCCCTTCGAGGCGGGGTGCTAAACTTTTCCTGCTTGCTTTAACTAATTAGGGTAACTTATCAGTAAAAGAACAGTGCTAGAACCCCTTCCCCATAGCCCGTATACGGGCTCTTTCAATTTAGACGTTTGGTGTCGGACTGCGCACGACCAGTTGAATTTTTGTCATAAAAAATATACACCAAGAGCGCAGTGCGCCGCCGACAAAGACGCGCGCCGCCGTTCTGGGACACGCACGACGACATACGATCTTAAAGCATTTAAATTTCAAGTAATTAGCGGTACGAAATCATTATTCTCAAGTTGAGGATAGATTTAAAAAAATACTTTAATCTGTTTAGTACTATCAATACACATTGACAAAAAGTTATTGCCAATACTTTGTGTGTTAAGGTACGTCCAAGTTATTAGTTGAGCGAAAAAGTTTTAATTTTATTATGATTTCTGCGTAAACTTAGATACATTGTGCTAAATAGTTAACGATTTGTAGGCTTCGAAAAATATTGTGCATTTTTTTCAAATCCTACGAATCTGTGGAGCTGAAGAAGCATCTCCCTGAAATCTAGACAGGAACACGGCGAATAGTCCTGTTCAAAAGGAGACATATTGTCACCATTGTTACGTTCGTTAAGCATAGCTGCACTATACAACCATTGAGGTAATAATGTAGTACGTAGTACATATTATCTCAATGTATACAACGCTCCTCGAAAAAAAACATGCATGTTTGTTTAAACTTTTTATTTAACATAAAAATAAAAGTCGGACAGAAAAAATTAAAGCAAATCGGAAAGAATTAATATGGTTTGATTAGAATTTAAATGGTTAGTCAACGTCAGCGTCAACAGTATTACGGGCACTTGCGTACAAAAGTCTTACGCTATCGCAATATCCGACACCTCGTCGTGATCCCGTCACTAAAACATAAGGATCACCGGTTCGCAGAACACGCTTTATTTTACAATAATCTAGTGCAGCCCGAACACGTGAGTCTACTTCAGCCATCCAATTAGTTTTTGGACCTTCAAAATAATGCAAAGATCGAACTCCTCGCCAAAAGCGTAACTGACGTGCAGTATGGCATGCTCTTGTTACAGCTACTATAGGACAATGTGGTTTTGCGTGGGTGATAAGTTTAGCTGTTCGGCCAGAATTTGTTAAGCATATTATTACAACAGCACAAGCTCGCAACGCAAGTTCAACTGCATTTATACTAATAGCTTTAGTTGGTTCTTCGAGAGTACTTTGCATTAATTCAGTATTTCCATATATATATGGCTGCCAAATGGTTCGTTCGGCTTGCCTACAAATAACAGATGCTGCAGCAAGACAATGTTCAGCCATTTGAACTGAATCAAAAGAAGGTGCAAACTTCTTTAACGGAGATTCATAATGTAGTTCCAAAGATATAACATCCGCACCATCAATTACCAGATTTGCAATGTCTGTTACGCAAAGTGTGGGGATCTGTTCATTTATTACTGCTTTAAATATGCATGGCTTCCCAGCTTCATTACATTTTGCTGATATAATTTTCTGAGCAATAAATATTTTCTCTATAGGCAAATCGGTGCTTAAAACGCACCGATTGATATAGATACCATCTGCTGCGGCTAATAGATCATCAATATTATCAAATCCTAATACAGTCTCGATAGAAGCTATGATCAAAATGTGTTTCCCTTTTTCCCTTAAAATGCTTCTCACTCCGTTTATATCTTGTGCATTTTGGGCGTTTGGAACCAATACAGCATCTACATCAGATCCAACAGCCCAAGCTATTTGTTGGTCCATAGTATCGAATGGTTGATTGTGCGATGAATCACTACTAGGTACTGAATCAGTACTTCCCTGTTTATCCGTGTGATCGACTTGATTGAGATCTTGAGGTGTGTGAGTGATTCGGACAGTCATTTTGGCACCAATAGTCCCACCAACAGCGATTGTGCAGTCTACTGAGTCATCACCAACTTCAGTTACTACAAGTTTAATCTGACCAGGACTCAGGCTATCGATAAATATTATATCATTAGAATGTAGATCTGTCAAATGATCATAGCCAACAAATAAACAATCAGGGGTCCCACACTCACGCCAATTTGCGTCAGTAGTTAAACGGATCGTGTCGGATTGGATAATGTCCACGATTGACTTGGGGCCACCTTTCAGGTCCCCCGTTACAATATCAGGGCTTCTGACGTCTACTATTATAGCTAGTGGATACACGTAATCTAATTCGGCACTATAATTATAAACAGCCTGTCTTATACTTTGAATCAATTGTGCGCAAGCATCAGGTTCCAAGTCTCGCATATCAAGCCTGGCCACAGTCATTCCCGACGCGATTAATCTTTGAATGGTAGCTGGCTCTCGGTTTTTTACACTAATATCGCACATGAGCCCCATTTGCAATTCTTCGCATGGATATTGATGAATGTCGATATTACAATAATGTTTAAATAAAGATGGTTGTGGTGCAATCATGTTTTTGCGGTTTCGGCTGTGTGCCGCATCCAAAGGAATATGCCACGGTAATGCCATATTAAGCGTTTGTAAAATTGGTTTTAATAATAAAATATAAATAGGAACAAAATATTGTTATTTCCTGAATATGTTTTGCTCCTGATCAGCTCCTGATTAATATCGCTGCAATAAAATAATAAAAACTCTACTCTCTGACTTATAGAAATGAAAATTATTGACAAGATATTTTTTCAGTTAAACCATAGTTTTCTAATAATTAAAAAAATAAAAACTGCATTGTAAAATAAAAAGGATGTAACGTTATGAACCAAGTAATTAATAAGGCATTATTCATAATGCCCAATATGAGTAGGCAATATGAAAACTTTACTATTGAAATAATTAAATTCTGAATAATGCCGATCACTTATTGGGCCGGTTAATAAAAAGTTGTGTTTTTAGAAATAGGAGAACCGCGCATTTTTTTTGCATTGGAAATCATCCAATGACTTCCTCCCGCTCTGGGTGAAGCGGCAGGGCGTGTCAGACTTTTACTGACTAAAACCCACCCGTGTTCCTTCAGTTGCTTGAGCCAGGGCCGCGGTAACTCTTTTTCAATCCGCGACCCAGACAACATTAAAGAGATGACGGGACTGTGTTGCTCGCTTTGCTTGCTCCCGTCAGCTCCTTCGAACCTGACCTATCCGTGTCGAGGTGCCCTAAGCTCCCGAATTCGCTTCGCTCGCACTTGGACTAAATCGTTGACCATAATTTTCGGATTGCCCAACCGTTACGTATCAATATTCATTATGACCAGACAATGTGATAAATATAGAAATTTAAACCAGTATTCATTACATTGCCCGATTTGACTTGACTTAATTCATAATGCCCGGGCATTAAACATAGTGCACTGTGTTTCACTTGGTCCGTGACATTATTGTACGTTCTCTTTGGTAAGTCTCAAAAAGTACCTAGGGTAAGTGCTCCAGTGAATGAACACACCGCAGAAAAATTAAAAAACGGAACAATTTCAAAAAAATAAGAAATTTAAACATTTTTAGCAAACGGAGTATTTTTGTTTCGTAATAACAGATCTTTTTAGAGTTCCGTACCCAAAAGTAAAAACGGGACCCTATTACTGAGACTCCGCGGTCCGTCTGTCTGTCTGTCTTTCTGTCTTTCACCAGGCTGTATCTCATGAACCGTGATAGTTATCTAGACAGTTGAAATTTTCACAGATGATGTATTTCTGTTGCCGCTATAACAACAAATACTAAAAACAGAATAAAATAAATATTTAAGTGGGATTCCCATACAACAAACCTGATTTTTGTGCCGATTTTTTGCGATAATGGTACGGAACCCTTCGTGCGCGAGTCCGACTCGCACTTGGCCGGTTTTTACATGTTATGTTTTTTCTATTATAGTGGCAAAATTAATTTCATAAGTTACTGTTCACTGTAAAATGGCGAGCGTTTGAAGTTGGCAGTGTTGGTTTGTGTATTTGTTCGAGCAAGAATTTAGGACTCGAGTAAGACGCAACATTTTTGATATTACATTGTAGCCGTAATTGAAGTATGTAGGTACTATAAGTTATTTCTTAATTCGAATAAAGGGGAGTTATACTTTAAGTCTCAAATTGATGTAATTGCCATTTTAGCCAGTTTTAAGTAAATTATTAGGTGTTCCAGAATTGGAATTAAAAATTATTCAAAATCCGGTGAATGAACGGCCGTTCATTCACTGGACAAACGTCAATTTCATATTTTAGTAATTTATAATTACGACATATGATAAATGTTTAGGCAGTAGTTTTAAAAATCGATTTCTGATCTTTAGGCCAGTATTGGGTCAACGGACCTATGTTCATTTATTGGTTAGTAAAATCTATTGAATGAACTAACATTTTTCATCATGTTCAAATATTAGCTTTCGTTATGAAGATAGGACGTCATGAGCTAGATTTCATCCTTTTAAAACCTAGATTTCATCCTTTTCTACACCAATATTATAAAGAGGAAATATTTTCTTGTTTGTTTGTACCGAATAGGCTCCGAAACTACTGGAGCGATTTTAAAAATTCTTTCACCTATGTACAGCTACATTATTCCCGAGTAAAATAGGCTATAATTTTGACGGGAGCGAAGCAGCAGGGGTCAGACGGAAGACGAAAGTCTATGACCAGTGTGACAAAATTATGGCTCCGAGACGTGGTCGCACAGAATGGCCCTCATCAAGGCTTAAAGTCACCCAAAGGGCAATGGAGAGGGCTATACTAGGTGTTACCTTGCGTGATCGAATTAGAAATGAAGACATCCGCAAGAGAACAATGGTGACCGACATAGTCCGAAGGATTGCCAAACTTTAGTGGCAGATCTCACTTGATGGTAAGCGATGATATGGTCGACGGTGTAACACGCTTGCCTAGAAGAAACCTATTCACTCTTGGCTTAAAAACCCCGAGGTTGTAGCTATCGGGAAACACAGACTCCGGCAGGGAATTCCACTCCTTAGCTGTACGCATAATGAAAGTATTTTCAAAACGTTTAGTGCGTATGGGTGGGATGTCCACCATGTACCGATCGCGCATTGCCGTACATCTTGTAGTCTGATGATGAAACGGGCTAGGCGGAATAAGATCATGCAATTCCATCGCACACTCCCCAAAATGCAACCGATGAAAAACCGACAAGCTGGCAACTCGGCGACGATGTTCAAGGCTGAGCTTTGACTCAACCAGTGCCACATTGCCGATGAACCTCTTGGCCCGTTTTTTTATCAACTCTAGTGCATCAAGCTGGTACCTGGTAGATCCGTCCCAGAGATGAGAACACTATTCCATGCAAGATCGAACTTGCGCTTGATACAACTTAAGCAGCTGCTCTGGCGTGAAGTACCGTCTCACCTTCGCAAGGATCCCCAACTTTTTGGCAACCAGTTAAGCTTTAGCCTCAATGTATGGGCCGAAATTGAGTGTCCATGTCAACGTTACGCCAAGAAGCTCAAGATGGTCTGCTATCGGCACGGTCACACCTCGGAAAGAAGGAGCCGAGTAGAATTGGCTCCTTTTAGCGGAAAAAAGACACGCCTGGGTCTTAGCAGCATTGAACCTGACCAGATTGGCCAGAGACTGCCTTCAAGGACAGATTCAAGCACCCAACTTTGGCCTCCCGGAGAGACCGGATCTGAAGTCCAGTAGCACGCGCGTCGGACACGTATCTCTCAGCAACAGTGCTGTCGTCCGCATACCCAAAGGTTTTAGCAGATCGTTTGTTTTAACATTTACGCCTAAGTTTACAATTATTGTTACATATTTAATTGGCTACAGGTTTTTAATTTTACTTTTGATATAACGTACTTAAATTTATTTTATATTTGCCTTGAATTAAAAGATATTAACGCTAGGCCTAATACAGGTTTATAATGATTAGAAGATTTGTTAAAAAATATGTTTGTCACAGATTTTGAGGCAGAGGATTTATGTTTGTTTATTTAATTGATTGTTGGACTACATTTTTTATAGTAATAACGATTTTCCTGTATTATTAATTTAAAGAAAATTGTGTTCATTTACTGGTTTTATTTCGTTCATTTACTAAAAAATTTCGTTCATTCACTGGGGTTTTAGGGTATATATCAATATATTGCTAAATATCTAAGTAATTATACAGGTTTTGTCATAAACCCAACTTAAAAAAATATTTTAGAATACATCCTTATTACCAAAATGTAGCTTTGCACCGTATCCCTCAGAGGCAACATACTGTGAGAATTTTGAAGTTCGAAGATCCCATTAGTGTTCATTCACTGGAGCACTTACCCTATTATTTAAAACTATTGCGATTAAAATGATTTTGACGTTGACAATAAGTGCATTGTGAACTTGCTGCAGTGCCAAAAGAGGCTTGCGATTTGAAGAACAAAAGAAAGCGCTTTTGATGATGAAAATTCTAGACGCAAACGCATACGTCTGCAACACTATGACCTCCCATATTATATTATTTTACTCTTTGACTATGACCGAGCTGCTTGGTGTTAAAACTGAAAACTGGAAGTTCATCCATGCACTGGCAGCACTGATTCTTGTCCTGTCAATCCTAGCACTGTCATCAAAGCAGAGAGTTTGTAAGTATTAAAGATAACAGAGAGTTTGTATAGTAACCTAGAGAGAACATGTTTAAGACGCAATTTCAACATTGGTATTCACTTTCGCACTAACAGATAACGTCATAAGCAAAAAGAGATAGATATACTTTTGTCTATGCCATCTTAGGTGCCAGTGTGACTGAGGATGCTATAGATACTTATCTATAGACATATATCAGTACTTGATCTGGGCCACTGTTGTATCGATATTATCGAGTTTAGTTTTGGAGCGATCTACAAATTTGGTCAAATGATTCTAGATGATTATTTATTTTATAGGTATTAAAAATATCCCTTAAAATATTTGTGAATTAAATTACATACAGGGACATGATTAATAAAATGAATGAAATAAAAAATACGGTGACAGATATTGTGCTTGCCAAACTTCTGGGCCGCCCTAAACTCATTGAGATAGGAAATATATGGAGGCGCCGCGATGTTCTATACATACATTAGCTTATACAAATATGAGTGAAATACGATACAAAATGTGAAACATCGTTTTGTTTCATTCTTTCTAATGTAGTAAACGTATTTGATGAAAGAGACAACAATATTTCAGTTGTTGCTCATTATGGCAACATTTTGTTATGACTTAGTGACGGTTGTAGGTACGTGCCATATTCGCCATTTTATGAGACGAATTTTGTGGTTGTGTTCGTGGTAGTCCTGCTGTCAAATGGTTGTTTACATATTGTATTATTGAGATTTGTGAGTGTGTGTGTGTTGCTTGATTGTCACAACCTTAGAATCGGCGGCCATTTTATGAGACATTTTGAGGTTTAGGTAGGCACGTTTTTTTCGTAGGTATTTCCAGTCCATATTATTTAGTATGTCTATGCCTGAACTAGGCTTCCCGATGCACTAGGCACGAAACGGATTTGTTTTTGAATGAGATTTAAGGCGGAAACACATTACTGTGGCGTGGCGTGGCGTGTCGCGCCAGATGCCTATCGGTTTCATACATTTAGTATGGTTAGAGGCACATTTGAGTGTCGTGGCCCAGCGTGGCGCGTCCTGGCGTGGCGCGGACTGCCCGCGACCGATTGCGCCACAGCCCCCACCACCGCTCTGGCGCGACACGACACGCCAGGCAAATGTGTTTCTACACCGCGTGGCTCGTGGCGCGCCATTCAATGACGTGAACTCGTAGCGGACGCTTGTATGCTGCGTGTTGAAAATTACCGACGAGCTTATTGAACTTGTACGTAAACGTACAGTTTTCTTGTTAGATACTAATTAGTGTTGTATTTGTTTTGTTTTATGCCCAACTAGCATGTACAATCATATAGAATCCTAATTTTAACATTAAAAGTTGATATATATATAGATTTTAAAGAATTGATAAGAGATATCATACTTAATAATTACGCGAGGAACTTGAAAACGTAAATTTTTGTTTGTGGAGATTATATGATGAAGTTAGCGTCAAATGAAAGGTCTTTGTCTAAAACCATTTTATCCGTTTGAATCATGTAAATCGGTCCAAACGTTGCCGAGATAATCGCTTATCATTATAATCAAAATGTAAACAAACCGATTTTTTTATGTTTTTGTCCTAAAAACTTTTAAATTGGGAATGACCTTGCCTTCTTTTTTAGGGTTCCGTACCCAAAGGGTAAAAACGGGACCCTATTACTAAGATTCCGCGGACCGTCTGTCTGTCTGTCACCAGGCTGTATCTCATGAACCGTAATAGCTAGACAGTTGAAATTTTCACAGATGATGTATTTCTATTGCCGCTATAACAACAATGAAAACAAATGAAAACAGAATAAAATTAATATTTAAGGGGGGCTCCCATACAACAAACGTGATTTTTTTGCTCTTTTTTGCGATAATGGTACGGAACCCTTCGTGCGCGAGTCTGACTCGCACTTGGCCGGTTTTTTTTTTAATTTTGCTCTAAAGTAGTTTAATTGCTAGGAGAAATTTATTTATTTATTAACATTTCATGCAACTTAAAGGTACATAGGCAGACTTAAAGCTTAAGGTATTCTCTACCAGTCAACCAAGATGGTGGAAGGGTGGTGGAGATATAACATGGCAGGTGCATAGAAATAAATTGATGGTCTTCATCGAAATCATCATCTGAATCCGAAGTTAATATTATGTACGTCTACACGTTGCAAAGGTTCGATGTATACTAATTCAGAAATAGCGCCATGGCGCGCCACGACACGCCAGCTTAGTGTGCACACTCAGCGCCACGCCAGTATGCGCCACGCCACGCCACGCCACAGTAATGTGTTTCCGCCTTTACTACTGCGCAGCTACTGTAGCCAACTTCAGGGTGGCCATTTTACTCTATGAGGGTGGCCTAGAAGTTTGGCAAAAATTATAGCTGTGTTTTACCGATTAAATTTAAAAGCGTCATTTGAAGTGAGCAAGTGACACTTTTTACCTCCATTTCCGTGAATGCCAAGCTGCAACAAGGAGTTTTACGAAAAATATCACGATTGACATTGACAGTGTGAGGCTAGTATAGTTCTCGCCAATCTTCTTAGCCACCCCAAACGGCGGTGCGAAGGGAGAGCCACCCCGCCCGCTGTAACAAAGCATAGGCACCCGAGCGAGCCGTAGCGGCTGAGGCTGGTCGCCGGACTCTAAATAATTATTAGAGTTTGCCTATTATAACTATTCAATAATCAAAAAATGTGGGCTACCGAAAATTTGGGGCAGCTAACACCGTCTGTACTACGAAAAAGGATTTTGATACTTGTTTTTTTATTTTTTTTGCCAGGCTTTTTGTTTATATTCTGGTTCATTCCTAATAAAGAATATTCAAAACGAAAAGTCTTAAGTAGGTACGATTCAGTGTGGATTTGAAACAGTTTTGTCATTGGGTGACGGATTTCTCAGTGAGTGATTACTGCAAATCCACAAAGTTTGTAGCTCATTAATGTTGTAATTTGACACGATCTTCTTGTAAACAACATGAACAGTCGTATGAGTATTGGAAAAAAAATCTTGGTTATATAATCTAGCAAAAATCAAAAGGCAAGCTATCAAAATAATTGGATCGACGTAGGTACACGTCAACGATGCGATATCTTGAAAGTATTGTCGCTTTTGGCTAATAACGACATCGTGCTAGAGTCTTTTGGCTA
The DNA here is from genome assembly GCA_949775005.1 of Orthosia gothica. Lineage (NCBI taxonomy): Eukaryota > Metazoa > Arthropoda > Insecta > Lepidoptera > Noctuidae > Orthosia > Orthosia gothica. The sequence continues at coordinate 18,551,606 of OX459058.1, forward strand.
AGAACGACATCGTGCTAGAGTCTGGCAAATGAAAGTAGACACTCGATTTATTTGCAAACTTTTCATATGGCAATGCTATATTGTCAACCTCAATTTTGCAAAACAAGATGGCGTGTTGTTTTGATTTGTTGTAGTCTTGTTAATAGCATTTATTCAGTGAAAAATGAATAAAACAATTAAAAGTGGAGTAAAGGAGATGTTGTGTCCCATGATGTCTAAATATAAAGAAAAACAATAGGAGACAGACGCCGAATTCAAACAAAAATAAGATTGTTTACGTGTAGTGTTACATTTCATAAGTTAGTAGGACGCTAATAATTTGATACTTTGTTTTAATTCGTAATTACTATTGATGCAAAAACTATTTTTCTATTATTATTCACATTCATTTTATAATAAGTTATACACCTTCATAATAATGCATTATGGTTTTATTGATATAAAACCATAATGCATTATTATGAAGGTGTTTAACTTTTTTTATGGTATGATTACCATAATAAAAGTTGCATTGTATATTTAAAATTTTTTTTCTTTTACAGAACATCTGGATTATGTAGCAGGGGTTAATGAGATAGTGAAGACTACAACCAGTAGAAGAAACAGTAATTGGGTGAAATAGCTAGCAGAGGAGTGGAAGAAAATGACTGATTATGTCATACATGTTGAAAATAAATATAATGAAAGGGACAGAATTACAGAAAATAATTTATAAACTTTCATTATTAATGTACGACACACTGATTCCAGTGCCTCGTAAGATTTTTTTCACATGGAAGTCTTAGATTCAGATTTTGATTATGGTAGTGAATAGATCAAAATTATTATAGAATACTGTCGCTTTTTTTTATTCGGATTGATAGATACATAATATCTAAAGTATTGCCTACCTAAAGTACCTATAGTATTTTTATTCTGACGAAGTAAAATTAATAATTCTAAAGTATCAAATTTGGTTATTCCAGGTATTTCATACTAGTTTTGGGGTTGCTATGCTGATATTTTTTAAATTTGCCGCGCTTTTTCAGTCTCTACTTTCTTTTGCCAGACTCTATTCCTTCAAATCTTGGTATGTACATAACATGTAATATAATAACTCCCGGCCTCCACTTTTAACCGTTTTCCTAATTGGAATTTGGATTTGCAAAATACAATGTATAGTATTCACCAAAGTTCTTGGCCGCCCTGAAGTTGGCTACAATGGCTGCGCCGTAGTAAATATTATACAAAAACAGCACTGATGCGCAAGGCACGAAGCCTTGCGCACCGGAAAGCCAACTTCAGGGCGACCCAGAAGTTTGGCGAGAACAATGGAACCATAGACATAATATTTCCTATCTCAATGCAATGGAACATACAGCGTGCAATCTGACAGCTCAAGTACCAAGAAAGTGACAGATGTAAAAGCATACCACTTAGAAAACGTTTTGGGGATACCAATTATGAGTTCTGCATATTGAGTTCTATCTATTTTAGATTCCTGAATAACTCTGAAGAATTTACGGATATGTAATTTTATTACAACAGTCGGGTAAAATAGTTAAAATAGCTGGTAGATTTTTAGTATTTATTAGTGGGTATCACTGACATAAAAAAATAAAGAGGTAACAGCGAGTTTGCTTGACTGCGTGTCACGTTTGTTCGTAGGCATAATAATCTATCGCGTTTGATTTTTATTTTCCAAACACACAGGAACTCTACATTGGAATGAGTCGTTTGTAAATAGTGACTTTTATAGGAGCAGTGTTAAAAGAACTATGCCAATAATTAATGTTTAGAATAACATAATTTCTTTTACTACCATTTATACCTACTGTGCGACCGTGAAGGTTGAGAATGTTACGTCATTTTGCTTTTAGTGTGTGATATAAACTTACTTATTTTGTTTCTGTACTGAGACGTGTTTTTAACTTAAAAAGTGTTTGATTCTGTGAGTAATATTAACAAGTGTTTTACGTCTGAAATGAGTGAAAACGTATATACACCGGCTGCGAAGAGATGCCGCCATGTTATTTAGGATTCCCAGTTTCGCTGTCAACTACGAATCGCGGGTAGCCCTGATACAGTTGGAGGATTTATTTTTATTCTCAAAGATCTGTAAGTAAACATAAACAGTGCAACTCATTACTTTTGCCATCATTCTTATAGGATTAGTTGTGATACTAGCTAGATAGGGTTTATATTGTTTACTGTGTATTGACTGTCAATGCAATGACGTCATTGTATGTAAGTAGTTACTGATTGTCTAATTGCAAAAAGTAGACGTTTTAGGCCCATTTTGTAAAATTTCGATGTCCCAAATAAAAAAAGACCATTTTTTTTACATTATTTCTTCTACTAAGTTCTTTCAAGGTCTCATTGTAGCCTTGATCAAATCACTTGCTAGGTTATTTTTTGTTCCCATAACAATCACCAGTTTATTCAATGACAGAAGCAACTTTTGTTTAGTTCTTGTAGAGGAGTCTAATAAGAAATAATAACTTTTAAACACATTGTTGAGGTATACATTATTAAAATAATATTTTTTATAGTTGGCGATATTGATATTTCACTACTCTTTTGCATCTAAATTATTCATTAGCTCACATGTCATTGTTGTAATCGTTAAATGATTTATATAAAAAAATTGGAAGTACTATGAACTGGTGGCTAGCCTGTTTAAACTTAGTTACCAGACCTAAGTTTAAACATCTAAGTTTGGCATCATACAAACATGACCTAGAAATCATTATCACAACACAAACTAGACATTCTCCTTGTATCACACTGTACTAATGCATCATCCAACATTAGATTAATTGGCTATCATTTCTACGTCACGCAACATCTAGATGGGACTGCTTACGCAGGAAGGGCAGTCATCATTCGTGAATCAATCAAACATCACCTGATGCCTGAGTGTAGACAAAACTATCTTCTAGCTTAGCAGTTGAGGATGTGCATGATTGTTTTAATGTCTCGTCTGTATACTGTGCACCAAAACATAAAATTGATGAATCAATTTTCAACACCTGCTTTCATGCTCTTGGAAACCGCTTCATCTCTGGGGGTGATTGGAATGTGAAACACACCTACTAGGGTTCGAGACTAACAATCACAAGAGGCAGACAACTCAAGTCTAGCATAGATACTAAAAACCTCACAGCTATTTCTACCTGTGAACCTACCTATTGGCCTTCAGACCCCATGAAAATTTCAGAGTTCTTAGACTTTTTATCACTAAGGGATTTTCCAAACATTATCTCAAGTCCGTATTATGTAAAGTTAAGTAAAGTAAAGTTTATTTTACTTGCATAGATTGTACGTACATGACATAAGGTATAAAAACACACCCCATTTATTATAACCATTATTACCCTGCTCAGTGAAAACGAAAAGTTGGAAACAATATACAACAAACATTCTGATTGGGCCTCATTTAGAGAGGAAATTGAGATTGGGATTGACCTTAAAGTGAAACTAAAGACACCAGAAGATAAACACTCACTGCAAAACACGTTAATTTAATACAAGTATGCTGCTGGAACAATACACCAATTATTTAACCAACATACCAGAAATAAAAGAAAAGATACTGGAAAAACAAAGGCTATATCGAATCTGGCACCAGAGTAGAAACCGATTAGATAAAACTGCATTGAATAGGGCAACTGTGGAGTTGAAACATCTGATCCGCACCTGGCATAACAATACATTGCATTTTAAGCTGGAATCATTGCCTGCTACTCCATCTGCAATCTACTCTTTATGGAAATTCACTAAAACATATGACTGGCCACTGATTGCAATACCACCCATAAAGAAAAATAACAATGATTGGGCTCAAACAGCTCAGGAGAAGTCCAATGCATTTGCAGAACACCTGTCCATTGTATTCACCCTGAATGAGACCAACAACCTTGAATCTGAATGAAATGTCAATTTAGCTTTAAACCAGGCATATCAAAAATGTCAATGCCTCCATAACCAGTATCTGTGAGAGAAGTTGCAAAAAACTATCAGGGCGCTAAAAGACAAAAAAGCACCTAGCTTCGACTTACTAACCAAATAAATTCTGATAGAGCTACCCAAGAAAGCCTTGGTGTTTATAACAATCTAGTTCAATGCCTGAAGACCTTACCAATATTGACAGAAAACAAAATAATACCCTATCATCAGTTTGGTTTCTGACAGCGGCACTGTACTGTCAAGCAAATCCATTGAGTTTACGAGACAGTAAAAAAAGCCCTAGAACAGAAAGAATATTGCTCATCTGTATTCCTGGACATCCGATAGGCATTTTACAAGGCTTAGGTTACCACATAGTTTTCACATGTTGACAAGATCATATCTCTCAGACAGAATGTTCCAAGTCAAGGAGGCGGGTTATGTTTTGTACAACATAAAAGCGGGCGTACCACAAGGATCCATCTTGGGACCCATATCAACATTCGGTATCAACTACTACGCTGGCTGCTTGGTCGAAACAGTAAATTGTCTACAGACACATGACTACAGAAAAATGTGCATAAGCCTGCCTGGATGTAAGGCATACAATTGTAGTGTAGTGCCAGTGATTCAAACATCTCGATGCTTCAGCATCTGCAGAACATCTTACTGAGAATGGTCATTGGTATATCACAATCAATGAAATTAAAACATATAAAGAAGAAATTCGATCAACTGCGGCGACATACAAGCTGGGACTGTCTGACTAGCAGTCCAATTAATGTGCAAAAATTACTCCAACTGCCTCAAAAGGCATGATGCTGCACTACAGATGGTAGCTATGTTCTACTGAAGAAGAGTAGCTGTCCTCACTGGAGGAAGCATGCTACATGACATTGACCTATGAACACATCTGATTATAGTCTATGAAGACTGATGGCAATTAAAAAAAAAGAAAGTTTAAACAGGCTAGAAATATTTTTTAGGAAGATATTAATTTTCCAATTAGAATTATTGTTGATAATTTCATTATTTTTGATGTATTTAAAGCAATAAGACTCCAATAGTGATTTCAGACCTTATATAATTTAATAAAGGTCTGGGTGGCCTCAAATTGTTTTCCTTGATGCTTAAGGCGCAGATACCCCTGAGCAGCTGATTTTAAAATGAGAATCACGTCTAAAAAGCTAGTCGTAATATTTTGGTAAAAATATATGTTACATTAGACCATTTTCTTAAAAAAATATTCTTACAAAATTTTGAGTTTTATTCATATAACATGGTGTAATTAATTTGAAAAGTTATGTCTAAAACGGACAAAAACACGACAATCGCACTGACGATCGACAAGCTGGGCGTATTTTAATTAAATTGACACCATCTCAAACACAATTTAATTATCTACATTTTGATCTGAGGCTTTTTTTTTAAAGTCATAGAATAATAAGGAAAATACAAAAATCTACAAAATTTTGGGTCGCGCGGGTGTGAAACGAGTGTTCGAGTGCGCGTTTTGTTCCCTCAAGGTCGTTGGCGTTAACGTCGTCTTAAGCAATTGCTTCATTTCATTCATTGTTGTTTTATATCTGAAAGTTGTATTAGTTTCCATTGTTGGCATTTTTTTAAATACCAATTTTTAAGCTTGCCAAAACAAACAGTAGAAGACCTCCGTTATATTCAGTTTTTTAGCTTCCTTTTATAAAACATTGTTATCCAGTTACATTTGGTTAACATGGAAGGCAACATGAATATAGTTTTTTAATTAGCATGAACCTGGGTAATGTATGCTGGATGCACTTGCCCATGCACAGTGATGAGTTTCATAACTCGTTTGAAATTTATGTAATATAAATTATCAAACAAAAATTATTAATCTGCATGTGTCACCAGAAATGTATTGGCTGTAATAAAAAGTCACTTAACATCTTCATCTCTTGACGCAGAACCTCACACACTCTTTGTATTTTCATTCCTTTTTTACGTTTAGGGGAAGTGCCTACCCTTATATATTTTTTTTGTGTTATCACTACACCAGAGAAGGGACTCCGTTTTCCGCACTTAGACTCCAATTGGGTCTGGTGTGTGTGAAGGTTCTGGCTAAAGTAGCCAGCCTAGCTAGGTCCAAAAGCACAGAAGCTTCCTGGGGGCTCACGGGCTTTGCAGAAGGAGTAAGATGTTCTGCCGATTCTGAAGCATCAATATGTTTCGAGTCACTGGCGCTACCCTACATTTTGATAAGCCAATGGACCTCTATATCGAGGGTTCTATAGTAGCTTAATGCACAACTTGCCACATTGCAAAATCAAGAAGAGTAAATTGCTTGAAGAACAGAAAGTTGATATGGCCATAAGGTCCTGAAACAGCAACCGCTTACCTGAAGGTGTCAAATGTAAAGGTCACTTGAAATTGCTGGATATGAGAAGCATAGAACTTGTTGACGTTGTGATGCTTAGGATAGCCCTATGTCCAGCACTGGATTTCTCTCCACTTAAAGGATGATATTATCTTGTTGATGTTCTTTGTATTATAAAGAACTCTAATATGTGATTGAATGATCATATATTTTTTTTGTAATTCGAATAAATTAAGTAGATTTACTTATTTTTAAAAGTATAGAAACTGCTTGAAATTTCTGATCATATTACTATTGATTTTAATTCAAATAAATAGATTAAGTTATTTTTAAATGTATAGAAAATGTTTTAAATTAATGAATATTAAAAAAATAAAATTATAATCCAGCACTCAGTTGTGCTGTATTTTTTTAATGGATCTGCACTTAAGATACACATGGACAGCTTCTTAATTTGTACAAATCCTTTTGGACACGGTCATGTATGGCATATTGCAGTTATTTATGGGATGGCTTAGCAAAATATCAGCCAGCAGCATTAGTTTTCACTAAGCCAGTGCTGCAATCTGATATTTTGCTGAGCCATCAGAGGTTAAGGCTTATAGACAATGAGGCGTTGGTAGCCTGACCTCTCTGCCTCGTTGCAACGTTGCTTGCCTGTCGGTCTTCTACAAGGTGTCTCAAAAGAAAGTTCACATTTAAATCTTTTTTTAAAAGAAAAGTCTTAGCTTTATTGAAAAAATGTTTATTTTATATTGAAGTACACTGTTTGGGAATTTATTTTTTAAAAATAACATCGTCCAAATGTAAACCGTTGCGCTCTCGGCATTCATTTTGTCGGGCACTAAAATTGCCTATGACAGCTCGGCAGGTAGTCTCCGTGATGGCTGCCATTTCATGACGGATATTTTCTTTTAATTGTGCCAGGGAAGTCGGTTTATTAGCGTAAACTTTTGATTTGACATAACCCCACAGGAAAAAATCCATAGGCGTTAAATCGGGACTCCGTGGAGGCCAATTTATGTCACCTCGCCTGGAGATTAATTTGTTCGGAAAAATTTCTCGAACTCGAGGCAGAGATCTGTTGGACGTGTGTGAAGTTGCTCCATCCTGCTGGAACCATGTTCTTTGGTTGTAACCAGGAAAGTTTTGCAGTTGGGGTACGAAAAACTCGTCTAACATCTCCACATAACGCTCTGAATTCACTGTGAGTGTGCGTCCCCTTCCATCTTCAAAAAAGTAAGGGCCGATAATTCCTCGCGCCGACATCGCTTGATGTTCTTGGTCGCCCAGATTTTGGTTTCTCCAGAGTTGACCCAGTCTCTTCAAACTTCTCAACCCATTTTGCAATGAGACGAGTGCTAGGCGCATCATTTAAGTGACGAATATGTCGAATACTGCAGAATTTTCTACGCTGTCATAGGCAATTTTAGTGCCCGACTAAATGAATGCCGAGAGCGCAACGGTTTACATTTGGACGATGTTATTTTAAAAAAATTAATTCCCAAACAGTGTACTTCAATATAAAATAAACATTTTTTCAATAAAGCTAAGACTTTTCTTTTAAAAAAAGATTTAAATGTGAACTTTCTTTTGAGACACCCTGTACTTCGAAGAAGTCTTCCTCCTTTTAGTACTGGATTTCCAAGCGTACTTTAGGGTACCAATCGCACTTGGTTGATATAACCACAAGTCGCAATAAGCGCTTCTGCTCCAAATCAGAACCAAACTGTGGAATGCTTTGCCCCAGTATCTGTGTTCCTTACCTCCATGACACAACAGCATTCAAAGTTAGAGAGAACGGTCATTTTCTGGCCTCGTTCGCACCATCGTGGTCCTCAACCTCAAACATATAAATCCTCCAGCAATTTCCTACACTAATAATTCACTTGAATGTGGTACTTTAACGCGTCCATCTTTCTGACACACTAATCACGATTTGGTAAGATTAGGTTACGACGAGGCACTTTCAGCTGGTTTTTAGTCCTTATGAGCTGGTTTTTTTTGGTTTCCGTACCCAAAGGGTAAACACGGGACCCTATTACTAAGACTCCGCAGTCCGTCTGTCTGTCTGTCACCAGGCTGTATCTCATGAACCGTGATAGCTAGACAGTTGAAATTTTCACAGATGATGTCTTTCTGTTGCCGCTATAACAACAAATACTAAAAGCAGAGTAAAATAAATATTTAAGTGGGGCTCCCATACAGCAAAAGTGATTTTTTATGCCGTTTTTTGTGATAATGGTACGGAACCCTACGTGCGCGAGTCCGACTCGCACTTGGCCAGTTTTTATTCTTTATCGTCTATTTAAAACATATCTGTCATCATTTCAGCTGAAAGACGTCCATTGCTGGACATAGGCCTCCCCCAGGCGTCGCCATATTGACCGATTCCGTGCGTCTCGCATCCAACGGATTTCCGCAACCTTAACCAGGTCATCGGTCCATCTAGTGGGAGACTTCTAACGCATCGTCTTCCGGTTCGCGGTCGCCATTCCAGAACTTTTCGGCCCCTTCGGCCATCCGTTCTGCGAGCAATGTGCCCTGCCCACTGCCACTTAGGTTTCGCAATTCTTCGGGCTATGTCGGTAACTTTGGTTCTCCTGCGGATATCCTCATTTCTTATGTGATCACGCAAGGAAACTCCGAACATAGCCCTCTCCATTGCCCTATGGGTAACTTTAAGCTTTCTGATGAGGCCCATTGTGAGCGACCACGTCTCCACGTCACGTTATTAAATCCCATTGCCGTGCATGCGTTTATTTATTCTGATTTAAAAAAAAAACACTAGTGTTTCATCAGCCGCCTAGCATATTTCCAACTGTGTTAGGTACAGGTTTCAGTTGAACCCGAAACAGCTGAATTACTAGGCAACGCCGTCTTGTAATGTTGTTAAGACTTTCGAGGTTCTAGGTACTCTTAACAAATGTTATATATCTTTATGATGTTAATACACCATGGGCGTAAGGTGAAAAATTTATTCACTGTAAATTAATTTTCTGTTCTTGTAGTAACGAAACATGACGACGAGGAGTTGCGCATACGAAATACGTGAGACCTATAAGTGGCGACTTCTAATAAGGAGGCATCTGACGGTAGCGAAACGGCCAAGCCACATATTTTGACTAAGGTGTAGAGTTTGTGAAGTTAGGGCTTTTAGAGTAAGGGCATGTAGAGTTACAAGCTTGGCTCTACATGAGATCTGATAACTTTTTGACAATGTGATCCATATGGTCTCGTCTTGGCAATATTTAACATGAATATGTTTTGGTGAGATGGGTATTTCTTCGGTTGCTTGCGCCTTTAAGTATACTAAAGTAACGCAGTTTTTTGCACGATTTATTTTTTCACTTTTTGGGGTCCATGGTCAGCGACCAAGCAAACAGAGACAGGGAAATTCAGAGGCCTATACTGATGGCCAAAGCTGCTATGAGCAAGATGTTCAGGATTTATGGCAAGACAGATATAGGTATCTCTAATAGCATCACGAAGAGACTCGTTAGACTCACTTTTTCTTTACTGCTCCGAATCTTGGGCAATTAACATGGTGGATCGAACAAATATTAAGGCTTTTGTTTTTGATGTGGTGCTGGAGAAGAATGTTGCACTTACCATGGACAGCAAAACGCACTAAGAAAATTCTCGACCAGTTAAACATCAAAACCAGAATCCACGTTCTGCTACCAACGAGTCCCTAAGTTACTTTGGTCACATCACCCGGAGACAACCTGTTTGTAGTGAGAAAAGAAGATGGAACAAAACCACGCGGACCCTCACCTACTCGTGGTCAGATCAGGGCGATTACAGGTCTCACGGTGACTACTGCTAAGAGAGAGAGCTGAAGACAGATCGGCTTGGAATCAGCTCGTTAGTGACTCCGTCAAAGCATTACAAGGTTGGAACGACCTTCCGTCATCAATGCAGTGGACTATTTCTTTTCGGTTCAAAATTATCTGATATCTCATGAATGTTGCTGAGGTATGAAATCACTCAGTGTATTTTTTTGTCAAACTTTAACATCCTGTAATTTTGAATTCAACCCCGGCCGAAGCTCATATGGCAAAATCGGTCACTTCTAATAATTTGGTAGATCGCAGATGAAAATTATTTGGTACTAGCTTCAACCCACGGATTCGCCCGCGTGAATAGTCTTTTATCATATGGAGGGAACACCGGCACAAAACTATGTGATATTACAAACTATAATCTATCTCTGTGCCAAACTTCATCCAGATCCGTTCAGCCGTTCTGGCGTGATTGATTGAATGACAAACATACATCCATCCATCCATACTTTTGCACTTATAATATTTTCAGGTGAAGTAATAACAAATTACTTTTTGTTTAGTAGGAAATCTACGAAGCCTCGTATAATGCAATTGATGACATGAAAAGTCTTCGGAGAATATTTTAAATTCTAAAACTCATCCAGTATAATAATATAAGTAGGGAGTATAGTGCTCAGCACGTAAGTTGGCAAGGTTTTGGCGTAGTGGGGGTAACTTCGCGCATATTCTGCGAACTGACCAACCACCATACAGAGCGAACGAACAATAGACAGAACGTGGAAGCGACGCGATTGGTCAGTCGATCCCAGTGTCAACTAACCAACCAATAGCGCGTTGCTAATCGTACCCCGTGTCCCGATTGGTAACCAAAGAGACCTAAAAAAGGACTTGTGCATATCTAACGACTCTTGCCAAGTTACGTGCCGTCAACTATAAGTAGGATAAAAATACTAGAAAAATGCCACACAGCCCCTCGTACTAAAAGCTATTGAACCTTTAATTATAAAACCTTTTTTTCTAGCTATCTTGATGTACTCAGTTGAGTCTTTATTAGTATTGATTGACTAATGCCCAACTTTTTTTTCTTTTACAGGTGATTCTTTTCTTGAGTAAGCATCAACGTATTATCGCCACGGAGCGTCATAACTCGGCGCTGACAGGCGCCAAACACTTCAATGAACCATATATGCCAGTACTGGCCATTGAAGATGCAAGGTAATATAATTTTCATTAACCTATATTCATTTTAAAACATTTGTTTTAGATTTAAATTGACCGAGTTTGATAGTTTGTCCATAAAAAATAAAATCTCATCTTCATACATAGTCACAACACATAATGTCATGCAAAATTTAAATTTTATCTATATACTATCGATTGACTTAGTATCTCGTTTCAACTTGTTTGTTAATTATTGAAGCATATTGATAAGGCATTCCGTCAAACAGTGGTGGTTCCCTAGAAAAAAATACAACGCAATTGAAACAATTTAACTTACTACTCACTATATTATGCAAGATTTAAAACTGAATTTAATTGTTTATCTATATTGGAGTATGGTATTCACCTTTTATCACGTAGAGAACGAAAATGTGATAATATAGTGTAGGGACAATACATTTTTGAAACCGCATCGTAAACCTTACCGCACAATGATTTTTCTTTCCAAATACATTCAACCCCACAGAATTTCTATTGTACTTTTTCTGTCTGACTGTTTAAACATTGTGTCAGAAAGACCCAAACACCCGAATGATATCGTTAGTGTTCCTTGTTGCAATTTTTGACCCGAAAAATACAAAATATTTTGCCCCTTCAAAGAGCACAAAAAATAATAAGTTCGAATTTAAACAATTAATAAGGGTATAGTTTACGGTCCCGACTTACGAGTTGTAGGTCGTGGGTTCGAACCCGAGCAGGCGCTGGAAACCGGCTTGTCCTAGAACCAAAAATTCAAAGACATGTGACATCTGCCAATTCGGACTGGGCCTGCGTGGTGAATTATAGCCCACTCCCTCTATGAGAGGAGGCCTGTGTCCCAGCAGTGGGAACATTAAAAAGGCTGATGATGTGATGTGAATGGTTTCTGGATAAAAATCATAATAAAGCTTGTTTCAATGGCTTGTACGGTCACCCTTTGCTTTAATTGTAGCTTCAATTCGGTTTTTCGATAACTTTATTTAAGGTAGGTACAATTAATTATCGAGGCAATTCTGTTTCAATCCTCTTGAATTGCCTTCTTTGTTTTGTTCCTGGAGGTTGCTTGATCTTTCTTTTAAGATTATACCATAAGTATTCAATGGGTTAAATATCAGGGTTTCTTGCTGCCCAGTCTATAACAGGAATGCCGACGATGGGCAAACTATAACGGGAAGTGGTGGTCGGCCACTACTAGACATGAGCATATGAATCCTTCGACTACAAAATAAATGTATGGCATAACAAGATGTTCTGACACCTCATAGATATGGCGAGGGGCAGTAATAGTGCCAAGACGATGCCTGGTTACGAGGAAAAGGTTGTGTTTTTTCCTTCCAAAACATAACGCCACCAACAATCTATGTCTCATGCCTAAATGCAAGCTTATACAAATCATTATTCCGGTTTACGGTACTCTCTGGTTTTTTTTTATGATTTTGCATTCATCCGAGAGCAGTATGAGCCAGCCGCCGTTGGTCTAGTGACCAGTCTGCAACCGAACGCGCGAAGCAAAGCCTCGCTCGGTAAAGACCATTTGCAGGTTAGGGGGCGTCCACAAATTACGTGAGATGTTTAAGGGGGGGAGGGGGTCGAGTCAAATCTCATCTAATCTTACGTTGGAGAGAGGGGGGGTCTCGGCAAATATCACGCAATTTTTTTTCTGAAAGCAACAAAAAAAAAAAACTATTTTGGTCCATTTAATCCAGATTGTACATGCTTAAGATTTAATCTTAAGCGTAATCGTAATACGATTAAGATCGTTCACTAGTTCGTTCGAAAGAAAATAATTTCATTCATACTTCGACGTTATACATCTACTGATTGTCAAACCACCATATACAGCATTTTTTTTTCTTTTTACAATAACAATCCAACGCGTTTACGTAAGAAACACACATTTTGAAAAATCTCACGTGAGATTGGGGGATGGGGGAGGGGGTTGAATAAAATCTCACGACATCTCACCAGGGGGGGAGGGAGGGACAGGAAATTTAAAAAAACACCTCACGTAATTTATGGACGCCCCCTTACAGTTTCTACAAGTCTTCGTCTTACAGTGTCACTCGCTTAGTGTGACTTCTCAGATCTTATGAAGTCGCTGTTGCTCCTGAAGACCAGTAAGGTGTTGATTTCGTAATGACGAGCGTTCTGATGTAGCAAGATTTCTTCCAAACCCCGCCGGATAACAAATAATTATGTCTCTAGAAACCATACCCTGTCTAGCTGATAACCTACTCCTATGAAGACGTCTAGCCACGACACGTTGACTCAAGCAAGCTTGGGGCGGAGCCACTACTCGAAGGGCTTCTGATGTAGTGGTATCCGTTTCCAAACAAGTCGTTAACTGGTCATAATTCATTTATTTCAGCACAACATACATTGTGTAGAAATTTTGTTTTTTTGTGAAATTAAATCATAAAACAGCGCCATTAAAACATTCCAATTGATAAAGAAGAATTTAGAAAAACAAAAAAAACTAAAAAAAAAACCATTTACAATTCATTCTAACCTAGAACAATAATATTACGGTTGTCGTTTATCATCTAGGAACCCATCGACACTGTAATATGTCTTAAAGTTCAACATGTTTTTAAATAATTTTGTGCTGTTTATGGTTTCCAATTCTAAGGGTATATATAGCTTGTTGTATAGTAAGACTGATTGGTATCTGGGACTGTGATGAACCACGTTTATATTTGCAAGCCTTTTCTACGCGTATTATTTCTAACTTGTCGTTGTTCTTGTTCATCAGTTTCAGATTCATGCAGATTCTTAACTAAATTGGTCAACAGCACCAGTATATAGAGCCCTGCAGGAGTCCCTTTGTTTCAAATGCAGTATTGTCCTTAAGGCGCTTTTTTTAATTACAAATGCCAAATGGATATTGTACTTGTAACTCTCGCTCCAAAACTAAATACTATATCTAAGCCGAGACTGAACTAAGACAAAGAATACCATCCTAAGCTGGGCTAAAGTCAGTTCTTCCCTTAGGCTTCTGATTGATTAGCATGCCGAGCTAACAGACTCCGTTACAGACGATGTCTCAAACTGCCAGTTTAACAATGCATCAATGTAAACACCTAGAAATTTAACATGGTCAACCACTTCGACTTTGTTGCCAAAAGACAAAACCTCAAAACCAGCTTTATTCCGGACGTTTGTTTTATTGACATTGAGTTTAAGATTATTTGTACCAAACCAGTGTTCAACAGCTTTTAATATTTTATTAATTTTTAATTCTAAAATATTTAAGTTATTTGCAGACACTATTCTTATTAGTGTCATCCGAAAAAATAATAAGTCTAGTGTCTGTAATACGCTTTGTATGTACTCAATTCGATTTACGTTCAGAAATAGGATGAAGAAAATTGGGCCTAGAACAGATCCCTGAGGGGCATCCCGAAATACTGTCTTTAGATTTTAGTTCACTATTTTTACTTCTCCATCCACTACCGACTTTGTTTCTATAAATTGACGTCTATTATGCAAATAAGATCTAAATAGCTTCAGAACGTTCTACCTTGTATAGTAATGCTCCAACTTGGCTAGTAAAATCTCGTGGTTCAGCGTGTCGAAGGCAGAACTAAGGTCCAGGAAAATAACTGCCACCTTAAGTTTGTCATTGGGTTTGCTAACAACCTCATCGAACAAAGATGTAATGTTTACTCAAGATATAAATGGTCAATTAACCAACAGGAAAAACAAAATTTAAATTTAAACAATTTCACTGGTTAAACAAAGCCGCGCAGTTTACTTTAATATCGCTCACTGATAATGGTATTTGAAGTATCTAGTATATTTTGTTAATTATATTGCTTAAATCAAATATGGGGCATGTTTAAATGAACGTTATCATCCCTACATACAATAACTCAAAATAATTAAGTTTTTTTTTAATGTCAACACTCAATGTTGTTCACTCATAGAATGATCAATGAAAAACCAAAATAAGTATGTGTTACCACCAAAAAATTTTCATAACTTAAGTAAATTACTCCAAACTAATCATTGTTAACCTAAAATAGTAAATGACCAACAATATTTTAATTACATTTTATCGTCGGCTTAAACGACGACGGTCTTAAGTAGGATAAGTCGACGGAGCTCCTATTTCTGTCTGCAGAGTTTAATGGAACCCCTTGTCATCCCCTTATCGATGCATAGTTTGCTCGTCTTTGCTGGCTCATTCTAGGCTCCGTCATCCCCTTCGATCCTAAAATATCCGTAGAATGCCGCTAGCGGCACTTTATCACATCCTAAATTGTATGGTAATCAAAGCGGTTTATTTAGCTAGGTAATTATAGCGCATTAATTTTCTCGCTAAGATCTGGTGATCATTTACTTAACTAGGAGCGAAAAAAAAACTTTTTTGTAAAAAAATACTACCGACTTCCAAATGAAAAACTACAAAGTGAAAAATAACTTTATTTTTGGAAGTCGGTGTCTTTCGTAGATACCAATTATTTGCGATATGGACACCAACTTCCAAAAATAAAGTTATTTTTCACTTTGTAGTTTTTCATTTGGAAGTCGGTAGTATTTTTTTACAAAAAAGTTTTTTATTTTTTCCTTTTTAGTTTTACCTACCTAATAGGCAAGTTGTTTAGTAAGTACCTATTACGCCAGAACAGATTACCCGAAAAACATGAAACTTGAACATAACCGGTGAAATTAGAGTTCTGCGTACCCCTTTCAGTATACTGGCGTGATGTTATGTTATGAAATGGTATAAACAATAAACAGACATGCGATTGAAGCAATCCCGAATGATTTGCCGTTATTGATTGAAGAGTTCTGTTGTTTATCTCCGATGTTCTTCATCAGATCTTTAACAAATTAAAATGGGACCAATTTCGGAACATGTTCTTTCAAACAAAAAAAGAATTTTCAAAATCGGTCCACAATTGGCGGAGATATCGGTGAACATACATAAAAAAAAAAAAAAAAAAAAAAAAAAAACATACAAGAAGTCGAACATAGAACCTCCTCCTTTTTGGTAAGTCGGTTAAAAAAGAGAGCTTAGGGTCTTAAAGTATTTCTAGTGATCGTTATAATCCCACGTCATACCTCATAATGGTTAAAAAGGTTGGGAGCCGCTGATGCTGATGAATTCTTCGGAATTTCTTAGTTTTCATTCCTTTGTATAATTTAAACAAACATTAGATATGTGTTTGGTGAATATGAAGAATAATATGCATCAATAACAAATAGCTAATGATGCATAGCAGGTATGTGGTAATCTATAGCGAAAACAAAAAAATATGACTCTTGTCTCTTATTCAAAAACAATTTTTTTTTGTATTTTGGCACCTTTTTTTTCCAAATACCCACATGTATGTGATTTTGTGTGTTGTGCTGTGTCTTTTGTGTGCACTGAATAAATGGTTTATCTATCTTATCTATCTATCTATCTATCTAAATACCTATTTGTGATGCTTAGCTTTGTTGATCGTCGTTAGATCATGATCCCCCCTCTCGTTTTTCATGAGAATAGTCACTATTGAAGGTTCCTTACTTAAAAATGTACACTTATAGGATCACTTTGTTATCTGTCTGCCAAGACACTTTTACTCAGGAACGCCTGGAGGTATCAAGTTGAAATTAATATCCAATACTCAGCTATTAAAAATTAAATATTATATAATCTCTTGGAGCTATGAAAAATTCAAATATTTAGTCAACGCAATAAAATACAGCTGTTTATGCCGCTTATTTTGACACTCGGACAAGAAATTAAAATTTAAAAGGGTTCTTCCCGTTGTCTTTTTCTTTTATAGGGTTCCGTATCCAAAGGGTAAAAACGGGACCCTATTACTAAGACTCCGCGGTCCGTCTGTCTGTCTGTCTGTCTGTCTGTCACCAGGCTGTATCTCCTGAACCGTGATAGCTAGACTGTTGAAATTTTCACAGATGATGTATTTCTGTTGCCGCTATAACAACAAATACTAAAAACAGAATACAATTTATATTTAAGGGGGGCTCCCATACAACAAACGTGATTTTTGTGTCGTTTTCTGCGATAATGGTACGGAACCCTTCATGCGCGAGTCCGACTCGCACTTGGCCGGTTTTTTTTTGTTTACGGGGGGAAACCTTCAAAAGGTGCCTGCACTTTTGGGAAAAGACCAGGGAGAATGGGATTTTACCTCACTGAAACCACCCCGGTGATCACCTCATCACAGCACGTAGAAGAAGCCCCCGCCACCGTAGGAACGTAAAATGTTTAATAAAAAAAACGGTCAAATGCGAGTCGAACTCGTGCGCCGTGGGTTCCGTACCTACCCATTATACCGCCATAATAAAATTGGTTTAATTTTATTGGTGGCTAAGTTTTGAAGATATGGGCAAATTTAGACCTTACTTTTGACCGAATTTCGTGATTCTAGGTCAACGAGAACTACCATATAGGTTTTCGACCCAAAACTTATAGGGTACTTCCGGTTGACCTAGAATTGTCAATTTTGGTTAAAAGCATGGTCTTTCAGTACAAGTAAAGGGAAAAGTCCGAAAAATAAAAAAGATGAAAATTAACTTTTTGACGTTGACTCAGGACCTTGATTTTTATACACCTAATAGGGACTATAGACCTCAGTATCTGGTATAAATTTCAACTTGCTAGGTCCACCCGTTCCTGAGAAAATTGGTGTTGACACACTGATAGACGGATAAGAGAGTAATTTTATAAGGGTGCCTTTTTTTACCTTATGAGGTACGGAACCCTAAAACCGTCAATTTCATAGGTAAAAACCTAATCTTACCTTGCTTTCGTATGTGTGTGTATCCGGCACTAAAATTAACATCTCATTAAGCAACTCCTCAACCAGACAAGATAAAACGATAATTTGATGTATAGGTATTAAATAGTACCTTTCGGTACAAAAGCCTTGTTTTAAAAAAATCTCTTTATGCTTATTTTATAATAAGCTCTATTGACACAGTTCGGTTCCAGGGTTTTCCGGGCACCGGGTCGCCGGGCTCTGTGTATTTTTGCGTCATGGATCCTCCCAGCCGACCACGGCGAGCCCGGGCGGCTCGGGACCCAGTTTTCCATTTGTTTATTTCAACGTGAAACAATCTTAATGAGTTGGAACCAACTGCACAAAAATGAAGGTCTGAAATTAAAATGAAATTAATAATGATGGATAGTTTTGAAGTCAATTCTAGCTTTTAGATAAATATTTTGAGGTTTTATCAATGTTAGGATATTTTTGTTGATGAACGTGGATTCAAATAAATAGACGTTTTTAGCACCATTTTTGCATGTAAAAATGTGATATATTGAATCGGCACGGTTCTCATGGCGACGCTACGACGGCGCTAGAGGCAGACGGTATCCATGACAACACCGGAGACTTCACACGCGGAGTAGGTACGGGCACGATCAATCCCGGGCGTAGGAAGCTTGCGCCCACCCCGCCGCCGCCGCCGCCTTCGCCAACACTCTGCGTCGGCTTCGTTGCTGCGGTCAACGTGTCATTCTTCTAAATTTCTTCTTGTATAGATAGACGCTTTTCGTGTCTGTATGTGAGACTGCTCATTAAGAGCATTTATACCGAGAGGTTTATCCCCGAGGAGGATTGTAAAGTGGGAGTACAGAACTATAGCGGTAGTAGGATCCTACGGGTTTGAAATTAAAAATTGAAATTAAAAAAAAATTTGTTTGGCAGCAGAAATCATAGGAAAAAACAAAAAACAAACACAACAAATGCTTTTCAACTTCCTAAAGATGGAGTGGCTTTTCGTAATTAATTCCTTCTTTAAGAAACAGCCCCAAATGAAGTAGACCTGGCAAAGCCCCGATACTATGACCAATAAATACATTTCCCCCCTTCGGATGTCTCTGTGATCAACAGTTTTAATACAGCACCGATCACAGACTTGGTCGAGGCTCTTTGAATATCAACTTCATGCTTGAGAGAATTCGTTTGGCGAAGTCTAAGGCTCCGTCCAAACTATGTTAGGATCTGAAGCGTTCCAGTCAGAGCTGGAGAACCGGTTCGCTGACGTGGAAACTACAGACGACAGAGACCAGAGGAAGGTACAAGATTTTCTAAGATTCGGCGTACGGGCCGGAAGTCCAAACTTTCGGCAGAAACTCTAAAGCTTATGACGGAAGGACGTGAAAATCCACCAGCCACTTCATCAGAACAGCCGCGGGCACTCAAAAAAATCATTCGGAAATTGATAGGACGCGACCTACGAAGATCCAATACGCTCTCTATAAAGAAAGTGATTAAGCAAAACCGGGGGTCGAAAGTGTTCGTTCAGCCACTTAGGAGGGCCACCTGACGAAGCTGGCTAAATTGAACGGTGATATCGTCGTTTCGAAGCTAAAGATTATTTCGGTAGTTGAAAACATCTACGGCCAATTGTATTCATCGCATGCTCCTCGGCCTGATCCCGAAAATGAGGTTTCTAGAGTCACCTTAACCCGATATTACACAGAGGACCTGCTCGAAATCAGACAAGACGAAATCGAGGTGGCGCTAATTTCTGGAGGATGTGTTTAAGACTGGAATGGGAAGGACGGAGCGTTAATTTAAATGGCGAGTACATCTCACACTTGAGATTTGCGGACGACATCGTCATAATAGCTGAATCGCTACATGACTTACAGCAGATGCTGGACTGCCTAGCTGACTCTTCTGCAGGCATCGGTCTCCGGATGAACATGGACTAAACTCAGGTTATGTTCAACTCATACGACACTCCGTAACCGATTATTGTCAATGGCGGTGCTCTCAAGGTGGTTCAAGGATACTGCTGGGCTGGGCGGAGTTTGGGAAAGTTCGTAGAGTCTTCTCGTCGCATATTCCACAGAGCCTTCAATCAGTGCGTCCTACCTGTTATGACGTACGGGGCCGAGATGTGGACACTCACGATACACGTGCGGTTCATCAGCTTAAGTTCGCTCACCGAGCTATGGAAAAGGTGATATTTGGAGTCTCTCTGAGACTCTAAGGGATCGAATCCAGAACGAGGTGATCCGGCAGACAACCAAAGTTGTCTCGACATAGCTCAGAGAATAAGCAAGCTGCACTGACAATGGGCCGGCCATATTAGCCGTAGAAGAGATTAGCCAGACTGTTGGGGCTGGCGTGTTCTTGATTGAAGACCACGAACTTGCAAACGTAAGGTAAGACGCCCTCAGGCTAGGTGGAGCTTCGCTGGTAGCAGCTGGATGACAGTTTCCGACAATCGAAGCAAATGGCGTTGCAACTTGAGAGGCCTATGTCCAGCAGTGGACTGCTATAGGTTTACGTGTCCAGATTACAGTAACTATAAAACATTCATATTTAACTTAAATAGAATATAGCACAGGGGGGTGACCACAAGCTCTTAGAGTAAGGTTATTTTGAGATCGAGTAAGTGACAGATGTATACACGTCATATACATCTGTCCCTTACACACACTCAAAATAACCTTACTCTAAGAGCTTGTGGTAACCCCCCAGATATCTCGGTTGCATGACATTTTGCCATTGCTCCTGAGCGAAGCAGGAGCATTTCACTAGTTTAACATATATCTTGGCTATGGTTTGCCTGGGAGTTGTTTGAACTTCACCTCCAGTCCAGTGAACTAGCTCCCTGCCATACATACTTAGATGTGGATGGGAGCCAGCTTTTTTGTAATAAAATAAATCAGGTCATTTATCTTAATTGCATCTGTTTGATGATCTTTCTTTACGAAAAATAATACATGGGATTGTTTTTTTCAAGTCATCATCTGGATTGCTATCCTGCCTTCTTTGCACCAGTTCATTCCCAGACCTTGCGACAATTTATCGTCACGCTAGTTATTTTTCAAGTTTTATTATTGTAAGTAATTTTATTTCATTGCTGTGTACCAAATGAGCCAGTTTATGCAGTGGACGAACAGTTTTTTTTTAGTCTTGAGCTCCTTGATGATAACATCGCTTATTCTTCGTAACTGTACGACGTAACTTACACAATAAATGTAACGCAATATGTGGGTACTGGCAACGCCTCGTGGTTTTTCCTGATCTTGGCATTGGTCCTACTTTGCTTGTAACATGTTTAAAATACAAATTGAAGATTAAAAAAGAAGAGAAAACTTTCTGTTTATTTATCTATATACATAAAAATGAATGCCAGTTTTCGTTGTAATTTTATAACGCAAGAACGGGCTCACCTATCCAAATCAATTTTTTAGGCTTTGTTCGGACTATTTAGTAGATGGTTTATGTTTTTTTTTTATTCATTAGGTTGGGTAGGTAGGTAGCCAGTTGACGAGAAGCGAAGCCGCGGGGGTCAAAATCAAAATCAATAATTTTTATTTCACATAGGCCTACATAGGCACTTATAAAACGTCGACAATGTGCACGGTTCGGGTTGGTCGATTCCTATGGAGAAGAACCGGCAAGAAACTCCATGGTTACTCTTTTAAAAAATTTATTTATTTATTTATACTTTATTGTACACCAAAAAATACAGGAACAAAAGAAACTTAAAACTAAACATATACAATGGGCGACCTTATCGCTTGCCGCGATCTCTTCCAGGCAACCTGGAATGGACAGTGATTGCCTGGACATGACATGGGGTTGTCAGTGGTGTAACAATACCAACAAAGAACATACAGATACAATAATACTTAATAAAAAACACAAATAGATAATTGTTTGGTTTTACAATATTTCCATGTTACAGCAGTACTTAGATGGGGGGACAACGCAGGCCCGATAATAAGTCGTAAGAAACTAAAACAAGAAATGATTATATAATAAATAAACAAAAGAATAAAAAAAGTAAAACGAGATAAAATGTTAACAATCTAGAAATCTAGAAGACCTACAATGTTCACACATTTACAAACCAATCGGTAAGTCGTCAGTCAGTCAGTAATACTATAAAAGCTCGAAAAGACTCAAACACATTATTTTACATTCAAATCAATTTACATAGTAAAAAAACCTGGTTCGATTATTATCAATATTCGGTAGTCTCAAGTCTAATCTTGTTGGTCATAAATTCGTCATATAATTTCAAAACTTTTCGTTTGATCACCTCCGGTTACGTATGTTAACAGGGGACCGCACAAACTCGCTTTATAAGTTGTTATAAGGTTAGCCGCTCATTCGGTTACCATTACAGAGCATTTGGCATCTTGTATGGCTTGATAAGTTGTTTAGTCTAAGTTTTTTTTTTTTTTTATGTACTGTGGCTATGGCTTGTGTCAAATAAATGTGTTTTCTTTCTTTTTTTTTCTTTCTTGAAACTTTTAAACCCTAAGATACGGACACCCAATTGTAGCGATATCAATTGTGATGGGTTAGCCTCTTAATTACCCGACTGCCGAAGGAGGGTAATGTGTTTATCAGTCTATGTATGTATGTTTGTTCCTATATGGCGTTCTAGAGACCCAACGCGTTGGCCGATTTTGATGATTCTTACGTCAATCGATTCGTCTTAAACCTGGGAGTGTCACTGGCTAAAATAGAAAAATGGCGGATTGTGGGGGCCCAATTTTTTATTTCTTCCAAACCCAGTGTGTGGGGTATCAAAATGAAGGGTTTTAAGAGTTGATTACAAAAATATACAATACTTATATGTTTAAATGTACCTAATTAAAAAAAAAAAAAAATAAGGCGGATACACCTGGTTTTGGTCAGCCAGCCTGCGAATATGTAACCTCCGACTGCACAGCATGATTTTCTTCTTGTTACCTCTTTTTAGTTGGCTTTTTAAGCAGTCGGGTTTTTTATTATTTTTAAATATTTTTTTTGGTAACCGTTTTTGGAAAAGTTTAAATCGATTACTTGTCCAAATACTGAAATAGGTAGTGCGAAAGCAAATTCTAGTGATAATTATCAAAAGTAGGATTTTTAATTTATCTGATGGATATTCCTCGTCTAAATTTTTATTGTGTAACAGACCCATAAAGTATAGTTTTTTTTTGCTTTTAAATATTACAGTAAAACGCTACCCCTCACAAAAAGCAAAATATTTTTTTTTATCTAACCTCCATCATATAAACCCCTACAGCCCGAGCTCAGTTAGGAATATGCTGATTTAAAATTTAGGTACTGACGTTACATTGAACTTAAAAAATCATACTACGTGTTTGCATATGCTGTAGTCTGGACCATCTAACTACACCTTAAATTTTCGACAAACGAAATGATCCTAAAAGAGAAAAAAAAAACATATTCGTCAAGTGTTGCATTTTTTGCAGGACATGCTCTTCGTAAGAAAAAAACTTGAATTGATCAACCCCCTCGCACTGCGTTATTTGCGCTCGTTTATTACTATCCACAAAACTGTACCTAGTTTTGGATACTATAGGCAATATTTCAGTGGTGAGGCTCGTGACCTTGACCCCAGAGCATAGGCCTAACCTGCCCCAAAAGCGTTCAGTTAAAAGTTAGCGGTCGATAAATAAGATGGGGTTCGCGCAAGCGCCAACATTCCCGCTCACCCAATCGATCTGCCCGCCCACGTGACGCAACGCATTTGCGGGGATTCTTTGCGGACACCTCGGTCTTTATACTACAAGTTAACACTTGGAGCCTGTGACAGACAAAGTGACCAGAGAAGCAATGAACGAAAAGGAAACCCTAGAAAGTATAAATAAAATAAAAATAAAAAGCCTCTTATTCCTTGCAAATGTATGTACAATAGTAACTTAATTTCTAGCAGGTATATGTTAGTGGGTTACATTCTTGTATTACAAGTATTGGTTGGATTGTTAGTTTTCTTATTTTGCAAGAACCCCAGTTTGGGTAAAGGCCACCTCCAAAGATGCCCATGTGTGTCTGTCTTTTGCTATTTGGCTCCAATTTGAGCCGGCTGTTCTTACGACCTCGTCTTCCCATCGTGTCAGTGGTGTGCCTCTGTTTCTTTTCCCCTGTGGACCTTTCCATAAGGTCGCTCTTATGGTCCATCGTTGGTCTGTAAGCCTCGCAACGTGTCCTGCCCATTTCCAATTATAGCTTTTGTGCATAGGTCAAGGCATTTTTAGATTTTGTAATAGATCTTATTTTTGTGTGTCGTATTTTATCTATTTTCCTTACCTTGAGCATGCTTCGCTCCATTCCTCGTTGGCAGGTGGTAATTTTGTGCTTAGTTTTGGCAGTGAATTTCCACGTCTGGCATCCGTACGTCAAACACGGTATAAGGGTTCATGATCCTAGTTTTCAGGCTAATAGGCATGTTACTATAAAGTTTATAAGACTTCATAAAAAGAACTTGCAAAAACCGTTGGACAAAATGTTGCAATAAAAATACGCCTAATCCAACTTAGATCTTGGTATCTTTTTCCTCCGCTTCACTACTTTTAAACATTCAAGTCATGACCGGATCCAGCTATTACGAAATACATCGGCTTAAATGAAGGTAGCTGACGATAAAAACGTCATTCGTCTTCGCATTTTTATCATTACACAACATTATGAAAAATTCTGGTGACTTAAGTCGAATAAAAGGTTACGCACTAGACTTAGTCTAGACAGCAGAGTATGACTTGGCCGCTTTGCTAACATGACCAAATACCAAGCTGCCGCTTTTTTGCTCGCTAGGCACTAGGAACTGCCCCAGGTTGTTAAATCTACACTTAGTCATCACATCTCTGATTTTGAAATAAGATTTATTTAAATAGGTATAAATAAAAATCATAAAGCCGACTGCTTAAAAAGGGAACTAAAAAGACGTAAACAAGAAGAAAATCATGCTGTGCAGTCGGAGGATACATGTTCGCGAGCTGCCTGGCTGGCTGGCAATACCAGATGTATCCTCCGACTGCACAGCATGATTTTCTTCTTGTTTACGTCTTTTTAGTTATCTTTTTAAGCAGTCGGGTTTTTTGAATTTTTCAATTAACCTTTTTTTTACATTTTTGACATTTAAACATGTCATTGTGTTTTTATATATTTTTGAAATCACCTCTCAAAACTCTTTACTTTGATACCACACACGAAGGGTTTGGAAGAAAAAAAAATCTCCACAATATGGCGCCCAAAATCAGAGATTTTTTATTTCCAATTTTATTGTAGCCAGTGACACTCACAGGGTTAAGACGAATCGATTGACGTCTCACATACATACATACTTAGACTGATAAACACATTACCCTCCTTCGGCAGTCGGTTAATAAATAGCAAGGTTCCATTTATATGATGGAGTGTGTGACGGGGACGAGACTACAGTCCACCCGGTCCCCAACCAATATATTACGCAATTTGTATTCTCATTAGTTGTTTCATTTGATGAGATTATCTTCGCTCCCCCGAGGTTGAAGCTCATCATTTCTTGTAAACATGATATTGGTTGGGTTTCGTTTAAAGTTAACAGACTGTAAAGATATCTGACTCTGATGAGGAAAGTTGTGTGTCTTTAGATCAAACTCCATATCTCTTAAAGTTTCTCCCTTAAAGTTTGACTGATGGAAAATGATTGGTAGATCATAGGTCCTAATTTTATAGATATGTTTTTAGGGTTCCACGAGGAGCTCGTGGCCAAATAATAACAGCCGCAGGGGTCGATCATTAAGGTTAAGTAACGCTTGACGAGGTCGGTCCTTGGATGGGTGACCATTTCAAGATATCGAGTTTCCTCCGTGCCTCGGAAAGCACGTTAAACCGTTGGTCCCGGCCGTCATTTGAAGATCTTTTACAGTCGTTACGAGTAGTCAGAAGCTTGAGATCTGACACTTGTCTAGCCAAGGGGTACCGTGTTACCCAGTTACTGGGTTGTGGAGGTCAGATAGGCAGTCGCTCTATGTAAAACACTGGTACTCAGCTGAATCCGGTTAGACTGGAAGCCGACCCCAACATAGTTGGGAAAAGGCTAGGCAGATTGATTTTGTTTTTAGGGTTCCGTACCTGAAGGGTCCAAACGGAGCACTATTGCTATTACTCAAGTATCCGTCTGTCTGTCTGTCGTCTATCACAGGTTTTACAGCCAAACAGTTGGAGCTACAGTCTTCAATTTACAGTATTTAATCATCTTGTTGATCCAAAGCCCCACATACCAAAAGGGGAAAGCGAAAAAAAAAGAAATTTGACCTACCCCATCGAGTGGGGTATTTTTGTTCAAGCTAGCGTAACCTTATTTTACAAACAATTTTTACTTGTCCATTGAGCTATGAACTTGAAATCTGGTGATGAAGTTTAATATTACGTTTATTTTTGTTGGTTACTTAACCTTTTTTTCTATTACCATCAACTTGATTTTGCGGTTTGGTACGGAACCCTAAAAGTGCGAAGTCCGACACGCACTTGAACGGTTTTTCTAATATTTTAATGAATAAACATGTAACAAGAAAAATATTTACAGATTATATATTTTACCAGCGCGGCTTCTCCTTTGGACAGGAAAAAAAAAGTAGCATAAATTGAAACTTTCTAACAGTGTTAGAAGTTTCGCAATCAGATCATTGTATCAAGAGATTGATTACCTTTTTCAAAATCAATAATTTTTATTTCACATAGGCCTACATGGGCACTTATAAAACGTCGACAAAATGTGCACGGTTCGGGTTAGTCGATTCCTATGGAGAAGAACCGGCAAGAAACTCCATGGTTACTCTTTAACTGCCCTATAGCCAACACACTTCCCTATATAATGTGTTCTTACTGACGAGTCATGATCGCTTCCACTTCTTCATGCCAGCAATGTAGCTGAAGTTCCCGCCAAATTTCTTGGCCGCCCTGAAGTTGGCTACAATGGCTGCGCAGTAGTAAAACTCATACAAAAAAAAAAGTTGATTTGAAGATCAAAAACCCGACTGCTTAAGAGCGGACTCTAGTCAACAGGAATTTGAAAAATAGGTATTTGAAGAAACTATTGCCGTCGCGTCACCTCCAACCTCAACCCGTAAAGTGCGAAAGGGACAACTGCAGCTCAGGCTGATTTTACCTACAAAAACTTTGACTAAAAGATGTTTCGTATTCTGCTGTTTTCTTCATGAAAACTGGTCTGATCTAAAAAATCCTTATATCAAAATTTAGAGAAAAAGTATATCTATGCTGCTATCATTTCCTTTTTTGTTAAAAACTTATAAATTTTGTCTGAAAGTCTTCTGAACATGGCGGTAAAAACGGGTTTTTTTTTCGGATTTTTGTATTCTCATATTTCTTTTTGTGATTATGTTTTGGAAAAGAGGAAATGATACAGGCACGTATTAATTAGACCTAGATTTTATGGAAAAAAATCATTGCTCTAGAGGCATTATCCACGAAGAAAACAGCAGAATGTGTTTGTATGGAAAAAGTCTCACTAGAGTCCCCTCTTAAGAAGCGAACTAAAAAGATGTAAACAAGTAGATAATCATGCTGTGCAGTCGGAGGTTTTTCCGAAACACATTTAATGTTGTATGTATTTTTGTAACCACCTCTTAAAACCCTTCATTTTGATTCCCCACTCGATGGGTTTGGAAGAAAAAAAAATTGAGACCCCACATATGGCGCCCAAAAGCCCGCCATTTTTGTTTTTTTTTAACGTCACTTATCTATGAACACCCGGGCGGTGAAGACGTATCTAACGATGTTTTAATAATAATAAATCCGTGTAGCGGTTTGCAAGATATGAGGTAATAAAGAATATTACATACATACAAACATACACCCTTGCCTTGCAGCCTGGTAAAAACAGCACCGTTTCGTTCCTTGCTCATCGGAAAGCCAACTTTAGGGCGGCCCAGAAGTTTGGCGAGGACTAATACTAATCATAATTCTGGTTTGTCCCTTTATCGCCCAAAGGTTGACTGGCAGAAAATGTCTAAGGCGAAAAAAAACCATCATCATCATCTTCCTGCCCTTATTGCACGCGGGTACTCACTTGCCCAGGGTGTTGGTCATGTTCTACAATTTGTGTTTAGGACATTCGTATTTGCCTCAGGAGCTTATGAAGACCACAGTGATTCCTATTATAAAAAATAAGACAGGTGATGCCTCCGACGGGAACAACTACAGGCCCATCTCATTGGCTACAGTGATCGCCAAGGTGCTGGATGGTTTGCTTGATTGTCAACTTAGTAAGCATATTCATCTGCACGATGCCCAGTTCGGATTCAGAGCTGGGCTTTCGACAGAAGCTGCAATACTGCGACTAAAGCATACTATCCAGTACTACGTGACAAGAAAAACGGCTGTTTTTGGCTGTTTTTTGGACCTGTCGAAGGCATTTGACCTTGTAGCTTATAATGTGCTGTGGGATAAGCTCCGGAAAGAAACCAGTACGCCCAAGGACATGATCAGCATACTGAGATATTGGTACGGCAACCAATCCAATAATGTTAAGTGGGCGGGCTCATTTTCCACAGAGTACAGGTTGGAGTGTGGAGTGAGGCAGGGAGGCCTGACGTCACCACGTCTCTTCAGCCTGTACGTTAATGGACTGATAGATGAGCTCAGCAGGGCTGGTGTCGGCTGTTCAATAGATGGCAATTGTATGAATAACATTAGCTACGCCGATGATATGGCGCTGCTGAGCCCTTCTGTTAAAGCCCTCAACATGCTTATAGGCATATGTGAGAGGTACGCAGTGTCACATGGCCTCAGGTACAATAACAAAAAAAGTGAACTACTTGTGTTTAAGGCGGGTAATAAAACTCCCACGACCATTCCACCGGTCAGACTTGGAGGAATTCCGGTAAGTAGAGTCACCAAGTTCAAATACCTGGGGCATTGGGTCACTGAGGACCTCTCAGATGACTTGGATATTGAAAGGGAACGCAGGGCATTGGCAGTTAGATGTAATATGCTGGCGCGCAGGTTTGCGAGGTGCACAAAAGACGTTAAAATTACTCTGTTTAAGGCGTACTGCCAAACAATGTACACCTGCAGCCTGTGGGTCCGCTATACGCAGAAGGCTTTCAATGCCCTGCGGGTCCTTTACAATAATGGGTTTAGGATGTTGATGGGGTTGCCACGTTACTGTAGTGCATCGGGGATGTTTGCGGAGGCTAACACCGACTGCTTTAGGGCTATTGTGCGCAAGAGAGTGGCCTCCCTGATGTGTCGTGTGAGGGGCAGCCCCAACGGCCTTCTAAACACTATTACAGATAGGGTAGAGTGTCCTATTGTGCGGCACTGGAATAAGGTGCATAGTTCTGGTGCTGTCTTGTTTAATATTCGTTAATAAGTAGTTTTAAGGTACTAACATAGTTTTTAAGCCGTACTAATCATTTTATATGGAATTATGTTCTGAAATAAATTATTATTATTATTATTATCCCATGTTCCTTGGGGTCGGCGCAACACGTTTTCTTCTTCCATACCGTTCTGTCCCCTGTTACGCTATTACTGACTCCCTTTTCCTTCATATCACTCCCCACACAGTCCATCCATCTTTTCTTTGGCCTTCCTCTTCCTCTCGACACCACACTTATATTCATAACTCTTTCAGTAACCTGCGTTTCATCTGGCGAACAAAAAACAGTAAAATTAATAATATTAATTTTAAAACAATTTTTTTTTTTTTTTTTACAACTACAGATAATCAAATCTGACTAGAATCAATGTTAAAAATAAAATAACAAAAAATCATTAAAAACATAATAATATATTAAAAAATATGAAATATTCTGCATCTACAGAAGAGTATTTGGAGCAGAAAAAATTATGCCATCTGCAATCGGTCATATTCAAATAAATTTCAAGAAAAATATAATTCTATAATAATAATTCTATATTTTATATATCCAGGGAAGCCTCAGATCTGACATCAGTCTTGCCAAGGGGTACCGTGTTACCAGTTACTGGGTTGTGGAGGTCAGATAGGCTGTCACTCCATGTAAAACACTGCTGAATCTGGTAAGACTGGAAGCCGACCCCAACATAGTTGGGAAAAAGGCTCGGCAGGTGATGATGATGATGATATATCCAGGGAAATCATCATCTTCCTGCCCTTGTCCCATGTTATTTGGGGTCGGCGCAACACGTATTTTTCTTCCATACCATCCTGTCCCCCGTCACTCCATCACTGACGCCTGCGCCCCTTGATATATCCAGGGAAATATAAGTAATAAATGCATTGAATAGTTTGTATGGTAACAGTAGCTTCAATACCAGTCTCTGAATAATTGCCCTGAATACCCCTGACATTTTCAGTCTACCTACATTATTTATATTACAGTGGTTAACTCTACATAGTCAAAAGGGGTAATTAAAAAATACCAATAAAAATTATACAAGATCTTTAGTAGGCAATTGATTAAATATTATAATTTCTTTAAATAGTTTTTCAGGTTTGAAATGTTAACAATTATTATTGATTATTTAGCCTACGACATTGTAAAATAGGAAAATCCCACCTCTAAACCGAATTGCGAATTAATCAACGCGTATTTCTCATTCTCACGTGAATCATTCAGTCGGTCAATGTCAACAGTAAGTAGACGTCCTGGTATTTGGTACACAACTTTTAATTGGAACTTTGGAAGTGTAGGATTCGGTTTAAATATGGATCTTCATATTGATTGAATGAATGGCTCAGATGAACGCACTAACACACATGATACGTAAATAAATAAATAGCCCTCTAGTCAACACGAAGATACCGGTGAAGCGGA
This sequence comes from Orthosia gothica, assembly GCA_949775005.1. Lineage (NCBI taxonomy): Eukaryota > Metazoa > Arthropoda > Insecta > Lepidoptera > Noctuidae > Orthosia > Orthosia gothica. The sequence continues at coordinate 18,582,405 of OX459058.1, forward strand.
ATTAGAATGAAGTGCGCGGCGCGAGTCGCGGCGGCCGTGTGCCACGTCATTGCCGTGACCCACTGACATAGTTCCGCGGGGCCGCCTGCACCGATATCTGCACGCGCCGCGCTCTTCCTCTACTGCCCCTTTACTCTTTTACCTACAATTTGTATTTCAATGAATTTGACTCATTTATATTCATTGTTACAGCGAAAATATATGTTGGCAAACATACTCTTTCAATTATTATCCTCAATCTCTATTATCTAGTTAGATATCATGGTTTAATACTTTCATATGTTTTAGGATTGCGAAAGGGACTTATTCTTGTAAAAACGCAATCATTACTTTTATTCAATTTATTTAACATTTTATTATACAGGTTACTTTTACTAGTAAAACACTGTTAACTTATTTCTAGTTTTTGTTGGCCTATCGTTGAGCGAAATAAAAATGTTTCGATTGAGTTATGCAATGGATGACCTTGTTATCTAAATTGTGCACTTGACACAAATACTGACTGTTCCATTTCACTTTCATGTAGGTACGAGTGCCTACGTCACGGCTTACAACGTATCGCTGTGTGTCGCGCGATCTAGCCATTTATTTTATATTAAGCTTTATAAAATGGGCTAAATTAAATTATCAGCATGACAAGGAATAAGTTAGAATATATAAAAATACCAGTTAATATTTGTGATGACTCGTTATTTACTTCGAATACTTCAAGGACTCGTTGCCCTTAATATTCAATACAAATAACAGATACTTTACCTCTTTTATAGTCTATATTCCCTTCTATATATTACATATTAAAAATAGATATTGAATTTTTTTTGTGGTTCGTTTACAAATTTCGTCGTAGAAAAATATATATAGATCATCGTAGTAGCAGATAAAAGGTTGTTTTTATAACAACTTATTTTCACAATGTTATATACCACTTAGCCCCATATGCCACATAATTAAGATATTAAAACATTTGCCTATAACTTGACGTTCATTGTTGATTATATTTCGGTCGTGTTTCGCAACAAATAGATGGCTAATGAAATAGCAAACAATTTTTTGTTATGTATTTATACGTCGTACTAAATCGTACATACTCGGCTTTGTTCGGCAAGTTCAAGCTAGTCGTATCGGTGAGCGAGATCGCAGGAGACTTGGTTGAGTTAGAGGTGACGTTGGTGTGACTATAATAGCGATACTGTTCAGTCCGTCAGAGTCCACCTTCTCACGCTCTTGCTCTTAGCCATTGCTGTCGTCGTCACCGCCGTCGCCGTCGACGTTCTGCGTCGTGTAGCGCCGCGCCGCCCGCCGTGTTGATAATTTGTAAAGCGGCGAACGAAAAGGATGTGTGTATATCTACGTCTCGCCTTTCAGTTGACTTTCATCGTCGTTTTGTAGCGAACGTTTCGCACGGATATCGATAGGAAATTGCACTATCACTACGTAATAAAGTTATAGCACGTTAAACACGGCAAATATTAAAATTTAGCAGACGTAATACAAACTTCAGCGATTTTCGTTTAATTGGTTTTGCAGTGGAGTTAAGAGTGTGGATTTGGAAACGTTCATAGTGTTAAAAAATAGCGTCGCGGCGGTCGTGGCGCAATGCAGTGTATGTTTGGATGCGGATACGTATTGTGCTCTTCAAAATTGATCCTGGGATACAAACGGTTCTCAAACTGTGGCAGTGAACGCTTGAGTGTGTCTTAGCCATGCTGCCTATGGTACAGACAGAAACTGTGCTTTTCAATTGCGGGGTTCACTCAGTCAATGTGGCCGCATCTCCTCCGGCCACATTGCCACCCTCGCTTACACCTGATTCGGATGTGGATGAGCTCGTCGACATCTTCTTCGACGTTGATGTTGCTGTCAACACCTTGCCGAGGTAATTTGTCAAACAATTGTCTTACAGACATTAATTTATAATAACATGGATTAAGATAATATCACTCATAAATGATACACTGTTGTGTAAACATCTTTTTAGCCTACTATTTCTGTGTGTCGTACATTTGCCACTTACCGTAACGGTACCTACCTGTATGTATGTAAGTATTTAAATACGGCGTCACAAAATTCATGTCGCACATACTAGAACGTCAGTTTTGTTGAATTCATGCTGAAATGTTTATTTCACGAAGACCCTATGATTCAAAACGATAGGTATTGTAATCAGTCAAGTCACAACACCGGACCAATGACATACAATACCGAGACCCAGAGTGATTGCGGGTCACATAATGAAGATAAAATTAGTAATTACGAATGATAAGAAAATATTAAACCAACAATAATATAGTGCTAATCCATTTAAGCTGGATCTTGTGTTGAGAATTATATATGAAGGCTTGTAAAAATAATATTATGTAAAAAGAAACTAAAAAATGCTGTAAAACGCAAGTGAAATTTCGTTATCGTGTCGTTATATAACTTAAATAAAATTATTATTTTTCCACCAGCTGCTAGACGTGTGTCTAACACATAATTTTAGACTTTGTAATAAATAAAACATCAATATAGTCCTAGACCAGTGTTTCTTAACCTGTGGTCCGCGGACCACTAGGGGTCCGCGAGTATATGTATGGGGGTCCGCAGTCTCGTCTATGGACCGTTTAAGAATCAAAATAAATGCCACCAAAAGTCTACAAGGGCGAGATAACAACATCTTTCAAGTCAAAATAAAATTGTAAACTTTGCTTAAACATCATGACTTTGGATAAATAGTATAATATAATAGTGCATTTCTATAATCATCTTCCTACTCTGGCACCGTTTTTGGAATCATTTGGGGGAGCAATGTTACCAACACAAGATTAAACACCCCTTCGTTTCGGGCTTATTTTGCAGTACCAATAAAAATTGGATAGTAGACCCTTTCAACATACATTTTATTAATATCACTGTCTTGACAACGGCTCAGGAAAACCAATTAACAGAAATAGCCCTTGATTCAGCTTTGAAACCTAATTTCAAAGAATACTTTATTACAAGTTTTTGGGAGTATGTAAAAAAAGATAATAAGGGAATATCAGAATAAGCACTGAAACATTTACTGCTTTTCTCAATCACATACCTCTGTGAAAAGGCATTCTCCGCTCTTGTATATACTAAAACCATATACAGAAACAGGTTACAAGTGGAATCTTTGAGATTACAACTTAGTAGTAACATCAACCCAAACATCACTAATTAAGTTGCAAAAAAGCAGCACCAAGCTTCATATTAACGTGTTTTTCATGAAAATGCATTTTTTTGTATTTATAATACTAAAATAAATGGCCCGTTTACTGCTGTATTTTTTATCAGGCGGTCCTTGAAATTGTGCTCGGTTTCCTAGGGGTCCGTGGACTGAAAAAGGTTAGGAACCGCTGCCCTAGACGATAGCACGACTTGGTTTTTTAAGAAAACTAATGAAGGGATATCAGGAATTGTGATCACGGTTTAACATTTTTGTGCAGTACAGAGTTAAGCTATATAATTGCATAATTATCTATCAATACAAGAGAGGAATCCATGATTCATGTTTTCATAGAGAGCCATTCTACCATTTTTAGATAACTAAACTTGACAATGTAAATTTTTCCACTTCTTCTCTATACAAAAGCACTTACTTCACTTCTTCACACTTTCATTATGCGTACAGCTAAGCAGTGGAATTCCCTGCTGGAGTCTGTTTCCCGATAGCTACAATCTAGGGATCTTTAAGTCAAGAGTAAATAGGTTTTTTCTAGGCAAGCGTGCTTCACCGTCGACCACATCATCGCTTACCATCGGGTGAGATAGTGGTCAAGCGCAAATCTTAAGAGGATAAAAAAAAGTAAAGTAGGTACTGCCATAAAATTTCTATGAAACACAGCTCTCTGTTCTGTATCTGTTTAAACCCCAATTTTGAACGAATGGAATTTAATAAATGTTTTTGTTCAACCATCGGTTCAAGGATAGTAAAATATAAAGTTATTCTTACCCAGATCTTTTTCATCTAAATAATATTCAATCGGTTAACTCTGCAAACTTAGATCGAGATCGAAAAACGTCGTTTTGGTTAAGCATTATTCATGTTTCTGTTGCACAATTGTCAAACTGCAAGTGTGAAATATACACATAAATCCGTTACTTTTATTAGAAGCTGGAATGTTTGTGCTAAGAGTGGTTTCACGTTCATCAATTTATTGGTTATATCATCCAATTAAGAATTCACAATTTACTATTATCTGTGGAACGTTTAACACGTGTGTAGTACTTGTAAAACTCGTTTTGTATTTCAAGGTTTGGAAAATGCAAACCTCCTTGAAAGACAAATAATTTCCTTTCCGCAAGATTAAATAGATTCCAAGTCCATACAATTAACATTACACTATTAAACACAGTAACAGTGTAAAGCCTCTTCGCTGGATATGCCTCACCTCCATTTCTGCCCTTCATTCCAAACCACCTGCACCTTTCAGGATCTGAACTTAGTGGATGACAGGGCTGTCGAAGTAGCCATATACTGGTCGGGCAAGAATAGATGATACTAAATTGGAGTTAATTGACACGAAAAGAAGGAAAAATCACTGACATTCAACTGCATCTATTTACTAGAAACAGACTTGCCCAATTCCAGAAGCAGTACCAGTAGTATTTCTTTTTAATTAAGATCTATAATGTACAGAACAATAGTAACTCTGGCATATCCTTCTTATTGGTTACAACAAAACGCTAACTTTGTTTAGGTCGATCAGTATTGTATATTCAAATCCTGGTCACATTGCGCTTTCAAAATTACGTGTATATTTTACAGAAGAAACCCCGGCTGACGTAACCATGTGCTCATCGTAGGTAGGCACTGCACCCTCAACTTTCAAAAGTGAAAGTCTTCAAAATCGGCCTAGTAATTTTTGCGTGACGCTCTAAGTGATAGACAAATAGGTGAAACATCCGAAATAGCAGTGTTTTAATACTTAAATGTAAGCACTTTTACCATCTACACAATCACTGGAGTCACTTGTGCCTAATGAAAAATGACCCCCTACACGGGGTTTATTAAATATCTTTTTAGAACCATTGTCCTGGCCCCTATATTTTTTGTGTAGCGCGTTGCCTGCATGTAGTAATTCGACTTGTCGGTAAGTTATACTAACACATATTTACGGGTTTACTGGTTTTTTTAATGCGTCTCTGATTGACGTTGATTAATTTTTTAATGCGTCGCGTAAATTACATAACAATTTTAGTTGGTGGGGTACCTACAAGTGACGTAAATGGCAGAGAAAGAGGTACTTAAAAATCTTTTCTAGCTGCTTTTCTAAAAACTTTATATATTATTTGGACTAGCCGTTTTATTTCTGTAGTACATGTAGTTGTTACACTTGATTTCGTATGTCAATCATTACATCATTGCTGGCATAGCCTAATATTTTACTAGTGTGACGGTATGGAAGAAGAAAACGTGTTGCGCCGTCCCCAAGTAACATGGATTAAGGGGAGGAAGAAGTAGTCGACTTCGTCGCTTTTGTCATTTCTCAAGTCACTAAGACCAAATCTATATTAGTGCTTTGTAGAATAGTTATAATGTTAATGAGCTACAGTTAAGGCCCCGCACAAGGCACCCAGATTTATTCATTTCGGTGTCTGGTTTTAACGTACTTCCATTTTTGTCTATTAGTTATGAATGCTTGCTTGAATCTATTAATTTCGGGGTCACAGTAATGACCGCTTTGTTTCTTAATGTGAAGTTATTACCAGTTTTCAGTCAGTCCTCCTGAAAAACAATATATTTAAGAATACTTTCACTTAATATGAAATCTGCGTTTGGATTCAACTAGCGCAGATTTCATATTTGTATCATACGTGAAGCAAATTAAAATTCTTATTCAAGTTAGTGCAGAATAACGCTTGACTGGTCGATTATATCACTACGAAGCATGAGCAAGAATTCTTGCGATCTTATAACTCAATATGTTTTTGCTACAGATGGCTTCACTCGGAGTAAAAACACCTTTTGATAGCGTTCGCATTTGATGAAACTCTTGCTTTTACAATTTCATTTTCATGTTTCAGATGTGTCTATGAGAAAGTTATTTTTAACGTACAAGTCGGAAATGTAGGTCTAATAGCATTTACCTTAAAAAAAACATATTAAATCAAATAAAGCACCCAAAGATTTAACTTCGAATATGACCCTTAAACTAATTTGTTTTCATAGTAGTATGTTATACTTAAATACTCATATTATGTCAGAACTAGTGTAGTCTAAGCAACACGACCTTACTCGACGTAATAAAATCAGACAAGAGCTTATAATAAAGTTGCTTATGTTGGTAGTCAAGTAGTTGTCGCGATGACGAATACCTGTTGAGTAACGAACGATTGAAAAAGCGAAACCTTCGACTGCGGAGCGCTGACAATACTTACCAACTTTCACCTATTCGAATTTAAGTGACAACTTAACTAAAATATAAGATAAATATTGAGTTATGCTAATGATACAGAGACAATACAATTTGGGCATAGTCCAATTAATGCCGTCAATATTATAAAAATATACTGTGTAATTAGTACAGGTCTGTATCACCGTTGAATATCGTCTAAAATTATGGACCAATCTCGAATACAGACAGGATATGAGTCCGTACTAGGAACTAGATAGAGGCTTCAAACATTTTCGAGAATTATTATACTATTTCTGGTCACGCTTGTGGCGCGTTGTTGTTATTCCGAACATTATTATTTCAAGGTTGCGCGGCCGTCGCAGTGAGGTTGCGTAGTGGGGCTCCTCGGTAGGCGTCGTTCAACTGGTATCTCTGTCCCTCTTTTGCATTAAGGTTCAGCTTACTCTGTACTTGGCATTTGATATGAGCCGCGTCAATGTGAACATAACTATTCCTTGACAGTCAGCCCATTACGATAGTGTACATCCTCACCTGGTTTGATAATATATAAATACCTATTGAAAAAACCTGAATACATACAACACATTACCTACTCGCTTAGTAGCAAATATGACTCACACTTTTTCACTATTATAATTATAAATTGATTGGGGAATCGTCTGTACCTACAATTTAGTAAAGAATGCTTCCTTTGTTATTATTTGTTTTAGAAGTAGAACTTAAGTAGATTTCCACCACCACTGTTACGCTATTTTAGATTATATACATAGGTATGTAAAGTAGAAAATTATTTTTCACGAAAACGAATGTCTTTATAAAAAATCACAATTCATCAATCATTATTGTAAGTTTGTAACACATTTTTTTTTTGTAATTGTTACACTTTTAAATCATCGTTACTTTAATAATAGTTTATTTTGTTTGCTGCTTCTGTAGAATTGAATCCTGTGACCTCCAACTGGGAGACACATGGAGGGGGATGCAAGGCAAGATGAGCGTGACAGCGCCGGTTAAGAAGATAAGAAAAAAGTCAGACAATAAGCCACAATCACAAATGTACGTATAATACGCTTAAAATGTGTATACATGGTGGAAATGTCTGGGTTTTTGAAATTATGAATAACTTAAAGCCTATTTTCCTTATATGTGCTTGCATTTTTGGTGAACAAAGAAAACCTTCAGGCCTAATGGAAGTAGAGATATATAGCCCAGTAGAAATCGACACTAAAAAGGCTAAAATCACAAAGCTTGACGTAGTTCTGCATTTTTTGTATGTTGTATGGGCCAGTCAGGGTAGGGTTAGCTCAAATTTGCAACTTCTAAAAACACGTGCTCGCAACGCACCAGACGAAAAACTGCGAAATTTTGGGACAAGTTTCACGTTTTGCTCTTAAATTTATTAACTAATCGTTTATCGACAAACATAATTCCAAAGTTTTTGAAAGTTCATTAAATTTGCGTCAATTTAAACCCAATCGCAGCTCTAGTATTAACCCTATAGGGACCAAGATATAACCTTCTCAAGCAAATGTAAGAATGGTTGCAAGGGGGCATGTGGCGTGTACTTTCCTGAGAGCTGGGCTGAAATGCTTTTTTGCATGAAATAGGTACTCAGAGGATTTTGTCTCAATTTTTCATAAAACAAATTTTACTTTTTTTTCGTGATTGTGAGTGCATTCAGCACAGTTCTCAGGCAAGTACACGCCCCCCTGCATCCCTCCATACATTAGCAGGATATGATTTTGAGAAGGTGTGGTGGAGCTGGCTCGTTGTTATTTGCTAGTGGGATGAGATCGCAGGAGCTCATTTCTCAACCCCACTAGGTGGGATCCTTCTCTACCCGCAGCCAATTTTACACTTGGTGGTAGGTGCGGAGCGCTATACCGAGCCTATAGCCGACCATAACTTGGTCCCTATAGGGTTTATAGAGCTGCGGTTGGGCTTAAATTGTTGCAAATTTAATGAACTTTAAAAAAGTGCGGAATTGTGTTTGCCGAAAAACGCATAGTTTATGACTTTTAGAGCAAAACGTGACAAATTACCCAAAATATCGCAGATTTTCGCCTGGTGCTCCGCGAGCACACGCTTTTCGAAGTTGCAAATTTGGGTTTCGAGGTTGCACTACCCTAACTCGCCCATACAACATACAAAAAAACTAAAAATGCAAAACAACATCAAGCATTGCGATTTTAATGTCGATTTCTACTGGACTAATTAATAGGTGTCTGTAACAAAATCTTTTAATTGGTTTGTCAACTTAAATATGTCTTGTTTCGTTACAAAAGAAACTCAATTGCTATAAAAAAAAATTTACACGTGCCACAATGGACAGGTACTGCTAAATTTTGAATATTTGGTAGCAGTTTCTTCAAAAATACTATGAACTGTCAAATTGACATAAAACTTCAAATGAAAAATAAAGCTTATTAAAACTTTAAATTGTACCTTTATATCTTACCCAATACTTAATTTAAAAAAAGAGGCAAAACTGTTGTTAACTGTAAAGTGTAGTTATAAAAGGCAACAAAAATATTTCAATAACAGTAAGAACTAACTGCTAAGTGGAGAATATGTTTAATGTTTAAACAAGTAGTTTCTACGTATCTTAAAAGAACTTGTCTAATACGGTATTGAAGGTTACACTCCCATCTATCGTAATCGGCAGTATTTATCGATAGCTAAATTTATTTATAGATAGGCAATCAGTAGGTCAGCATATCAAAGGAAACGTAAGTAAAATGATTAGAAAATATTGAATTGATTTGCTTTTTGAATATGATTCGTTCACCTTTTCTCTACAACAATCATCAGGGGCTGTTTCAATTACCCGTAAAAACCCTTCCAAAACTGCTCGTTTACCCTTTCAAATTCAAACTGGACAAGGTTTACAGGTGTATATTTTATAAGGGTGAACTACTTCATGAACGGGTAGTCAAAACTTTTTAAACCCTGATATAGTAGTCACGGTGGATCTTTGTGTCTCTGAAGTTGGCTGCAAGACCCTGCGCAGTTGCTATTTTTGTGTCAATGTTGAAGGTGAAGATAGCATTGTGTAACTGTTTCTTTCACTCGCTTACGTTTTTCGCATCGTCCTATCTCGCTTACTCTATGCAGTATATTCGATAACAAACTGTTTCTTGCGCAATGGTTCGCTGAGCCAACTTCAGAGACACAATGATCCACTGTGAATACTATAACAGGATTGAAAAAAATTGGACTACCCGTTCATGAAGTAAGAGTTTCTGGTATAGACCAGGAACGGGATATGAAAAGCCTCAAAAGAATCCTTTTCCTTAACAAGGAAAATTTCAAAATTTAAAAAACCCCCGCACATTTATCTTGCGAAAACACCCCGATTCAAACAGTAAAACGCCCATAATTTTTGATCGGCTGAAGCGATTTTATTCAAACATAGCTAAGAACACTCTCGACAAGATCACCTTTAAAACAAAAAAAACAAATCAAAATCGGTTCATCCGTTGATCCGAGCTATGATGCCACAGACAGACACAGAGATACATAGACACACAGATACACAGCAACACACGTCAAATTTATAACACCCCTCTTTTTCTGGCGGGGGTTAAAAAGGGTTTCAATATGTTTCATAACAGATACTACAATAATAAGCTAACCTATCCAAAGTGTAGTATTTTTTAATAATTTTGAGATTATAAAAACTAAAGCCATCCTAGAATTTATTGACGAAATGATCTGATAACCAATAAAACGACATAAATATTTTATTCGGGGTTTTACAATACTTAGTGACTCTGGAAAATAAAACCTTCTGTTGTAAATCTGAGGAAGTATTAAAAAAGCATGCAAAATGTTTTAACATTATTTTATGTACGCAGTATTCTTTTTATTCGCGTGGTCCACTTAAGTTGACAAGGGAAGATGAACGTTCGGATTGATAAATACGACATGTACTAATCATAATGACATTTAATGATTTAATACGCATTTTTTTTCTTTTCTTGTTAGCCTGGTCCAACACTAAAAAAAAAAAAAATATTTTTCTAAATACTTTTGGAATGATTACAATGTATTAGATAGTATTAAAAAAAAGCAATAATATCCATTAAATCATTATTAATAAAATTGTCATTTATTACATTAAATGCATGCATGTGTTTATTTTGCAATATGTGAACTTAAGACGGTACCCTGACCAAAAAATCGGCATGAGATATGAGCGTTCCTATTGGTCTAGCGGCACTGGTGGCGCATGAATTACAGTAGTGAATACGCCCAGATTTTAGAATAAAATCGAATAAAATCGAATTTTGGTCTTTTGAAAAAAATAATTCTACAAAAATGTTCGTTATTAAATTGTCTATCCATTAGTGTTAGTACAAAAAATAATCAATGAACACTTTACGAGGAGATGCATAATATCAATAATTATTTCTCATTTTTATGTTTTTTTGGAAGTAGATTAGTGAAATATATACAACATTTAAAAAAAAACTAAATCTACCATTTTAGAATCAATAATATGTAGAATTTTAATGTATTTTTATAAATTAACATTTCTTTTTAAATAACGAGTAGATAGCTCATAAAAACAGCACAAAAAACGGCTTGCGCGGCGTTTTGCTCGGGGTACCGCCTTAAAGCAATTGTTTAGGAAAAACCACCCTTAAAATGTCAATTTCTACTTAAAATCAAATAAAGGTAAATAAAAAAACTATTAATGCTTAGTATATTAGCGTTGGTCTTCAATCTAAATTAGTATTAGTTATTTATGTAATTATGTTTTGCTGCTATTAGTTATTGAATATAAGTGATTAATGTGATTACGCTAGTAATAATTGCGATCTTATAATTCATTAACGCATGAATTAGTTATATCTAATACCTTTTAACGAGCTATTCTTGTACTATAAGGGTCAAAATTGCAGTCATACTCTACCAAAACAGAAAAGGCAATTTTTTTGTTGGCAGCAGAATTTTAACTTTTCGCGGTTAGTAAGAATAATCTATACTTTAATTTCTATAAAAAATATTAAAGCAGTTGTGGATAATTTAACTTCTTCTACAAAAACTAGCCATTTGAGTTTTGGGAGAGTATTACTGCACTTTTGACCCTTGACTGCTTCTTGGCTGTTTAAGAGTTCCGTCAACTCGCACTAACGTGTTAAAGTTTGCACCAGTGACTCGAGCAGTTAGGATACTGAATAGCATCTGCGTTTGGATATATTTTCTTGCTCTTTGGCGGAATTCCAGAGGGTGACACTTAGTGTGTTGTCCACTGTGTAACTTGTGCCTCTACCTAGACTTGTTACTGGGACTGGCAAACTTGTATGTATGACTACGTTTGTTAGCTTGGATCTTACCTGTAAAAATAAATGTACGTGTTAATAATAATAATATGTAAGTATATATATATAATCTGAATCTGAAGGAAACGGTTCCAACGATTTTCATGAAATTTAGTATGCAGGTGGTTTCAGGGGCGGTATAACGAACTAGCTAGGTTTAATTATTAGAAAACGTCGTTTTCTCTATTTTCACCCGAGTGGAGCTCGGTCGCCCAGGTACTTTTTATTAAAATTAGCAAATTACTACTATTTATTACTATTAGTAAAGTGTCAGCAAAGTACTGACATCAATATACTATGCTAATGTCGTGTAGGTGATTCTGATAAGTTGTATAATGGAAAATGGCTTTTTATAATTGTTTTGTAGGTAAGTATTTTGTATTGCATAATCATTTTAACAATATTTGGATGGATGTTATTAACATTTTTTTTAAGTCGTTATCACTTTTATAACACCGGTAATTTTAGTAACGCAGATAGTTCTGTAAGAAAGGTGTTAGTCCTAAAGGTAAGGCACAGATAATATAATCCTAGCATGCAGATGATCCCATACACAGAAACAGTGCCGACGTAACTAACGTTTTTACGACAAAAAACTAACGTAAAACCGACCGCGTTCGATGTACATTTGTATTTTTTATCTTTGGCTTGCGATTGACCACTGATGGTAAGCGGTGATGTGGTCGACCGTGAAGCACGCTTGCCTAGAAAAAACCTATTCACTCTTGACTTAAAGACCCCTAGATTGTAGCTATCGGGAAACACAGACTCCGACAGGGAATTCCACTCCTTAGCAAACATAGTATAGTATATAGTCATAGTACATTGTACAATCGAACGCGGTCGCTTCTGTCCCAAGATAGATGGTGCTAGCAGTGACTTGCAAGTAAAAGGGTTTAATCGGTTCGTGAATTTTCTTCTTTAAATTCAGTAGCGATTTGTTTAATAGTAATTTTTGGACGTTTGTATAGTTTCATTGTACCAAAATGTGTTACGATAAAAATTCAAAAATTAAGTGGAATGCCTCAGAAATTCAAAACCGCGCCATCTATTGGGATTGATTTAAATTATCCGTTCAAATAATCTTTGAATTGTGAATTAAGAGGCCATTATTCCACCATTTTGTGTTCAGGAGAGATGACAAGTACATGCAATTTTTATGATCAAAACTTGATATGTAAATTTTACACAAAATTTAATATCAAATCGATGCATATCACGCCATCTAGTGATATTTCTTTGCAACAAATCTTCTTTCTTAGCGTCGGGACCCCATGGCTTAGTTTAGGTTTTATTGTAATTCCTAGTACCTAAATTATTGATTTTATGTATGATACCAAGCTAAAAAAAAAACCGAAGAGCTTTAGAAAGCATACGTTCAAACGTTTTATCCGCAATCAGATAATCCGGAAAACACTGGGGTCATGTAGCTCAGAAACCGCTGGCTGAAGTGCTATTGAGCTGGCCATGTCTGATGGAGGACTGATCGCTGTTGGAACAGACAACTCCTTGCGTGCACACCTCAAATCTAGAAACTTATTTCGGAAAATCCTTCCAGCCTGATGAACAAGCAACCTAAAAGGTAGAGGGAACATTGAACAAATAACGGGATTTTTAGCCCAACTTAAGGCGCCGATTCCCTTGAGTAGCTGATTTTAAAATGAGAATCACGTCTAAACGGCTAGTCGTATTTTTTTGGAAAAATATATGTTATATTAGACCATTTTCTTAATAATTTGATCTGAGCAAATTTTGAGTTTTATTCGTATAACATAGTGTAGGTAATTAATTTGTAAAGTTATGTCTAAAATGGACAAAAACACGACAATCGCACCAAAACCGCTGGGCGTGTTTTAATGAAATCGACACCATCTCAAAGACAATTTAGTTATCTACATTTTGATCTAAGCTTTTTTTTAAAGTTATAGAATAACAAGTACAAAAAAACTACTAAATTTGTTTAGGGTCGCGCGGGTGTGAAACGAGTGCGCGTTTTGTTCCCTCAAGGTCGTTTGCGTTAGTCGTCGTCTTAAGAGAGATCTTGATACAACAGCGGGATAAAATAGTCTAATTAGTTATCTTCACGTGCATAAACAACATAAAGCAGTACATTCTTAAATATCGCATTGTAAAATACTGCATTACAAAAGACAGCTGACATCATACCAAAATTCTTTGTTGCGTTTATATTTACCCTCCATAATCAATACAGGTCTATTGTTTGTGATTTCAGTGAATAATTGATAAATAAGAAACCCACTTTTAGAAAGATATGTTTAGGGACATATTCATAGAATCAACCTCATTTCCGACCCTGAACCAAAAACATGAATATATTGTCAGACTTAATTTTCTATTGGAAACAAGCCGTCCCGGCTTCGCACGGCTAGTAGAGCATATTAGGCTTTGATATTAGGCCTTCATGTTTTTTTTTGTCTAGAATCCCGTCATCGCGCTGTGCAACCAGCACTTAAATAATTTTTTCGCGCGCGTTTGTTTTTATTTTGCGATAACGCCTAAGATATTCATTTTTAAATTATATGGAGTAAAGTATTATCATAATGTGTATGAAAAGTTTAAGGTAAATAATATATTTGGTTGATAAGGATTAATACTGTATCCGTATAAATAGCTTTCGAATTACTGTATTGTACGTGACCATTTTTTTTTAAGTTAGAATAGAATGGGTATAGTAAGCTATCATTAAAATATATACCATCGCGGACTTTTCTGTAGAACTATAATGTTTTGTTATATCTCAAATGGATTAGGCAGCGTTTTCGAATAAAGCTCCCAGGCGTCTTGAGTTTACCGACATTTTCAACAATATTTACCGTCATATTATATATCAACCAATTTACAAATTATCCACTTAAACCTTCCTCATGAATCACTACGCATGCAAATACGTTTAGTAGTTTTTAGGGTACCGTACCCGAAGGGTCCAAACGGAGCCCTATTGCTGTCACTCACGGGTCTGTATGTCCGTCGTCTGTCACACAACCTTTACAGCCAATCAGTTGGAGCTACAGTCTTCAAATTTTCACAGTATACGCTTGTTGACCCAAAGCCATAAAATTGTCTAATCACATCATCAGCCTATTAATGTTCCCACTGCTGGGACACAGGCCTCCTCTCTGTGAGAGGCAATGGGCCGTAATCCACCTTGCGTGTCCACTGCTTGTTGGTGGATGTCACATGTCTTCGAATTTTTGGTTCTAGGACGTGCCGGTTTCCTCACGATGTTTTCCTTCACCGTTTTGAGAGCAGTGGTAAAGAAATAATTTACACAAAGTAAAGCGCCTGCCTGGGCTCGAACCGACCACCTACAACTTGTAAGTCGCGGCCGATACCACTGGGCCTCCACTGCTCTCCAAAAATTGTCAAATAATTTTTTAATTCTTTTTTAGGTAGCCAAATGTTTTTTATACAGATAAAGGGGCTTAGAGCTTGTTGAGTAGACATACTGTATATTTTGATTAAAAATATATTGGAAATGATAAGTCACCAAAGTCAGCTTTTCTTACAAAAGTTTGTTACAAGGAATTTTTTAACTTGCTGACCTATGAACTTCAAATTAGGTGATAATATTTCATAATAATAAAAAAAAATTGGGAATTTCAAAGAAAAAAACAGATTTATCAATATATTGGTATTTGTTGGTAAAATATACTTAATAATCACTCAGTTACACGCTACATCTACCTATCCTTAACTACATATTTCCAAATTAATAAATCAATTAAGTAAGTTAATCATACACAACCATTCAAATTAAATAATATCGTTTTGCGTTAGCTAATCGGTCATCATGACTAAACATGGTGGAGATAGGGGGGGGTGACACAAGCTATAATATCTCAGGATCTACCCGACTTATAGAGATAAAACGTACCATAGTTTTAAAATTATCTAGTAGCTATCAGAAGACAGATGGACAATCAGACATACAGTACCACCACGACTTCTTCCGCATATATTTCGCAAAATTATGACAACACCATTTGCTTCAACTATGCGCATCTATCTGATAATAATATCATTTATCACCACCTGCACTGAATACTTTTTATCAACCAAATATCTACTTATAATTTTATCTTCAGTTACCTACTGGAGGCCACTAAAGTTCACAGTTACATACATACATAAACTCACGCCTTTATCCAATGGGGGTAGGCAGAAACTACAGAACGCCACCTGCTACGATCCTTACATACTTCTTTTGCTTCACACACATTCATACATCTAGTCATACACACACGCCGGTTATTAGTACTGCGCACTTGGCCTTTCTGAAGAACATCACCTATAAGGTCTATGTATGTCTTTCTAGGGCGTCCCCTCCCGGCGTTTCCATACACACAGTTTTGCATCATCAAACCATTCTTAAGCCCTGCTTTTTCATTGGACTGCTTTCAATAAAGCGAATGCACTTATACTCCATTTAAGATACCATTAGACATTTGAATAATCTCCTTTTACAGCCCGTTCAACCGATTTTGACTTCTATTGCGTTATGGTGGCCATACACGCTACGAGAAATCGTTACGATCAGACTGTACAGTTCGAACGGTACCGATAAATCGCTACATGTATGTTATGAAACTGTGCAGTTTCGCACGATTTTTTGAGACTGTACAGTCGAACGGAACAATACGAAAATTTCAATTGATTTTCGGAATCGGACGAACTGTGCCGACTGATCGTAACGTGTATGCGCTCGTGTATGCGCTCGCCGTCGAAGCCATCATTGACACGTGTGCGTCGGCACCATATTGTACCGTCTGATCGTAACGATTTCTCGTAGCGTGTATAGCTTGTATGCCAGCTACGATAAACTGCACCGTTCAAACTGTACAGTTTGATCGTAACCATTTCTCGTAGCGTGTATGGCCACCATTAGTGATATGACATATGGCAGCTGTATTAAACAGTTACAGTCTTATTACAAAAAACTCAAAAAACCTTGGTTTAAACCTGGCCTATCAAGTCCAGGCTTATCTGCAAAACCATGGTCTAAATTTGTCCGTATTACAAAACTTTATAAAACCCTGGTCTTCTTAGTACCGTCATTTGAACCATTGTCAATTTTTCAACCACAGATTATTACAAATATCATTCGTTCACCATAATATCATTCAATTGCAACGTTCCGTATCCCAGAAAAGAAAACGTTTTGATAATACGATAAGGATTAAATGATGTTTAGGAGTGTTACAAATATTGACACTTTATTATTTTGCATGTATAAACATTAGTCATTAGTCGAATGCAGTTTTGTTTAGGTTTAAGCAGATTACTTAAATTCGTATTAATTACTAATAATACATCTACGTACGTGTAACGAAACGTAACATTCTCGCGCGTAACATGAAACCATAACAATAAACAAAACCATCGCTCGTTGAACAAAGTTCATTAGGCTTTGGATTTTAAGTTCTCCAAGTCTCTATTATAACAATTGCCTCTTTGTTAATATATTAAGTGTTGTGATGGAACAACAAAAAAAAAAACATCTGAGAATTGGAGTACCGAGGAAAAAGTAATATCCTCAATATCAATTAAATCCACCATGTTAATATCCATTTTCGAGTAAAAACAACACAACACAATGAAAAAGATTCTATAACCTAAAAGAAAAACTTTGACAGATTCGACTTAGACCACCGTTAAACTAGGGGCCGCCGAGGTTTAGCGTTAGACCATGATATGGTCCATGGTTTATCGCTAAACCATTATTTGTAATATCATTTTTATTTAAACCGTGGTTTATAGAGATTTAAACCTGGGTTTTTAGTTAAACCGCTTTTTGTAATAAGACTGTTAGTGTCGGTAACAGGTTTATGCTTTTAATGCCATCCTTATATTTACGGGATAGAACTCAAAATCGGTTGAACGGACTGTGAAAAGGTGTTGCAAAAATTTGTAATGTTATTTCAAATGGATTATAGGTAGATGTTTTAATTAACAACATCAAAACATTAGACATTTAAATAATCCCATTTTACAGCCCGTTCAACCGATTTTGACTTCTATTGCATTGGTGATATGACATATGGCAGCTGTATTAAACTGTTAGTTTAGGTAATAGGTTTATGCTTTTTATGCCATCCTTATATTTATGGGATAGAACTCAAAATCGGTTGAACGGACTAAAAAGGGATTGTAAAATTTTCTAATGTTATTTCAAATGGATTATAGGTAGACCAAAAGTTTCATTGGAATTTGGTCTGATCGTTACCACGAGATGAACTGACAAACAGGCAGATATCACTAATGAATACAATAATATTTTACCAGACAGAAGCCGTTACAAAATAATGCGCTATGAATAGTTATGATATGCCTTGAGCGTGATTGGATAATTAAATCTTAAATAGTTTCTAAAATGATAAGGGTTTATCGTAATAGGATTTAGGGCACTGAAATCGATGGACGAATGGATGTTATTGAAATTAATGCAAATGCATCGACTTGAGTCAGGGAATTAATTGGACGATCAGTGGTCACTTTACATATAACAATATATATTTTTATATTGGAACCATTCTGATTAACAAGATTGGCCAACACTAATTAGTTTATTCAATGTTTTATGTTATTCAATAGCATAAGTAAATTAGCACTTGATATAGGTAAGTGTTTTTTTCTTTTGAGGGCCTTAAATAAATTGAAAATTGTGTATGTATGAGTATGTTTTTAAATGTTCGTTTAGTTCTATGTATGTATGTATTTTTCTAATAAATATTTTACACAAAAAAAACAATATTTGATCATTTTTTTTTAAATTGCATTCCATGTTATGTTTTCACCTGTTTGACAAAGAAAACTAATTGTTTGAAGTTAAATAATAATATGATTTTCTAATTTGTACTGTCTGATCATCCCAAAAGATCATAGACCCAAAATATTGTCATACATGTGCTTGATAATAAATTTGTGTTTATCAATCAATCAATCTTTAGTGTTTTGGTGTATGTGTATTTTATTAAAATCATTTGATTGGGTTTTAAACTTCGGTCAATAATTATATTTTCTTTTGGAATTACAGAAATAAGTGTCACAACGAGAAGAAGCGACGGGAACTCGAAAACGAAACCATAAATCAACTTGAAGAACTTCTGGGAACCTGTCTAGCCGAGGTAAAACAGCCTGACAAAAACGGGATCGTCCGCGAGGCCACTCATCAGATCCAGGAGGTGCTGCGGCGCAGGCGGGAGTGCCCCGAGGATTGTCCTTTGCGCGCCGCCCGGTCGCCGGTGCAGAGACGCGAGGTCACCTCCACCCAGCAGCATCTGGAAGAAGAAGCTGCAGCAGCCTGCAGTGGAATACAGTACTCGGAGCTCCACACGCTTATCGAGGTATTTCATTTCATTCATTTTAATAACTTTTATCCTGTTTGTGCTATGGCAATTATTGTCAAGTGCAAGTTTTATAAAAAAGTATTATTATTATTAAACTTTGTTGGGTTTGTTTGTATTTATAATTTAAATAGAGAAGCAGCAAGTCCATGGATTTTTCTTTTGCATTTCATTGAAAATGTATTGTACTGTCTGTCTCATGCAGCTGTGATCTTAAAATCGCCAATTTGTCAAAATTATAATATGTAGGCCACTTTTTTAAGTGTTGAATTGAATTAACCATTTTCAACTAATTATGTTTTAGGCTCTCAAGCATTACACCGGCACCCTCGGATGGGTTTTATTGGAAATAAACTCAAAGGCTGAAATAGAATGTATAACCGAAAATATTAAGGAGCTCATTCTGCGGGACAGAAATGAGTTGTACAAAGAATCGATATACTCGCTTTTGCACGCCAATGATCATGCAAAGTTGAAGCCATTGTTAAGAAACGTACAAAACTTTAACTGGGGTTCAGGAGAAACTGACAAATTTCAAGCTATACAAGCTCGCCTTATTGTCAAAAAATCCAATGCGACTGAAAGTGCTGGGTAAGTTTTACATGTCGACTTCTATTATGAGTGTGCAATTCAAAATATAATACTAAAACCCCAAGGTGCTAAAGGCATCGACTCATCAATTTATACTATTGATATCTGAGCGTGTTTTGCTATTTCATTGTGATAGTAGATGGTGACGGTCGAACGATAAGAGGCCGATTACTTACTAATACGTATTCAAGTCGAGTAATGCAAAACTACTGTGGAAATATATTTCACAAATAAGGGCAATACTTGTGCATAACAGTCCAGAACTATGACGCAGTACTAGGTACCGTTTTAAATATTTTCTTTATAAGCGCGTATGATATTAAAACAACGCTGTTTATCGTCGAGAGTAACCCTACACAATTGATATTGAGATGTAAGCTACGTAAGAAACGTATCTATATATACGTTGTACATATTATGTGCATATATATTGTTGACATCGCGTGCAGTTTTGAGTTCGGGTTATGAATAGACCAGCAACTTGCCTACATACCTACGAATATCTAAACCATAGACAGTACCATCTTGCATCAGTTTTTTAATCCTGTAATCTGTACGTCGATCGCCTCTTTTCATGCTGATGACAGAGTCTTAAGATAATAAATCGATACAAAAGGGTTTTGTAAGTTTCTTTTATGACTGTGTTTGTGAGTCGACTATTATACGAAATATCTCGAATTCAAATTAATGGAAGTCTAACCGCTGGAGTTCAGTTACTGCGCAATAGTGGATGTTCGAGACCATATTCTTGTGAAGGGTCCGTTCCAGTGGCGCACTTGGACGTGGTGAAGTTAGAGTTTTTGAGTAAGATGCATTTGTGTGTGGCAGGTTCGCGGAGTGCGTGATCCACGCCGCTTGCGTGCGCGGCTCGTCGTCGGAGGAGGCCGGCTCCGTCATGTGCGTCATCCGGCGCTGCGAGGACGCGTCGGCCGCTCTACTCCCCGGCGACGGCGGCCCGCCCGCCATCACCGCCAAGCACTCCGATCACATCGTCTTCAGATTGGATTGCAACTTCATTATTTTATGTAAGTCACCGTTACGAGACACTCCTTTATCTAGACTGATTTACCTATACTTTCCAATGAAAATACAGTGAGTGGTAGTCTTATAATGAAAACTTTTTTTCTTACAGTTTGTGATTTAAGTGGAGTGGAAAATTTAATAAACACTTCTGTATCCCTAGTGGGTACTCGTTATTTGGAACTTATTGAGAGTAGTGATCGTATTCGCGTAGCCGCGCACCTACAGGAGGCGGCGTGTCTGCCCGCGCCGCCAGCGATTAGTGAACCTTTTCGGTTGCGCATTGCTCCGGACAGACCTTGCTTCAGAGTGGTAGCTCGGTCACGTCTTTTTAGAGCGAAACCGTCGTCGGGCGAGCCGGATTTTATAATGTCCACGCACACCGTCCTCAGCGACGAAGACATGGAACTCCTCGATAACGACGGCCCTCGACCTCCTGTCGGCGGACCGCTCATGGCGTCCGTCGCAAACGGGGAGTCTTCCAATTGTGAACCTCGATACCGGTCCCCCATTAGCCCCAATGACGGCCCTTTCCTTAATGATTTTGACCTCGAGCCTTGGGCATCTTCCTTACTCGGAGAAATGCCCAATGAAGATACAAAAGAACGCAAAGAGAGTGCTGCTGAGGGACCGTCACAACCCTTAACGCCGCGAGCACCTTCAACACCGGGCGAAGGACCACCCTCGAATCAGCCCGCAGAGGAGCCCAACAGACTTCGTACACTGCTCAGTAAGAAGCCGGTACCAGGCAATGACGGTGCGGTGAACTCGAACAACCGCATCCTGAAAGATTTGCTGAAACAAGAAGACGAGGAGGCTACGGGCAGCGAGGCATCGGCGCCGCACACGCCTCACACTCCGCACACACCTAACACGCCGCACACGCCCAACGCGGCGCTGTCACCGCTGCACTCGGTGCAGTCGCACCCGCGCGCGCCGCACGCGCCGCACGCGCAGCACGCGCCGCACGTGTCGCACGCTAGCCACGTGCCGCACGCCTCCAACGCCGCGCATACCATCCAGCAGGTCCATCACAACTCCGACGTCTTGTTAAGGGTAAGTTTTGTGAGGACTACTTTAGCTCCGCTCGTAATGTTTTCTCTGACAATATTTATAAACCCTCTCCAATATCTCAGATATTAAACGACAAGTCTGACGAGGATGCGGAGGAAAACAGAAGAAATTCTGGAGACGGAAACAGAGGCGTCTCCCAACCTAGTGCGCTGCTTTCCCAATTACTCTCGAGCAGTAACGGACCGTCCGGGAACGGGCGACAGCAGGACAACAGCGAGAATTACCTTGAAAGAATCGCCGGAGTGAAACGGAAGTTCGAAGAGGGGAACAAAGCAATGGCCAGTAACGCTAAACGAGCTACGCCTGATAACCAGCAGGTATGCACACGAATCCATACTATTTTCTTACATAAATGTTTACTAGACATAGATAAGTGGGCGTGTAGGTACATACCTTGAAGGTGCCATCTGTCGGCGCGAAGATTCGACCGCGTTTGTCGTACAAATGAACGCGACGATCCAATATTCGCGCAACAATAAATTTCTCTATTGGACGTCTCGTAGGACCAACCCAAAGCCCTTTTCCTCAGCCTAGCCCTTTTCCCAATCGTTGCCGGGGTCGGCTTCCAGTCTTACCGGATTTAGCTGAGTACCAGTATTTTACATGGAGCGACTGCCTATCTGACCTCCACTGGTGTCAGATCTCAAGCTTCTGACTACCCGTAACGACTGTCAAAGATCTTAAAATTACAGCCGGGACCAACGGCTTAACGTGCTTTCCGAGACACGGAGAGGAAACTCGGTATATTGAAATGGTCATCCATCCACGGACCGACCTCAGCAAGCGTTGCTTAACCTAGAACATCGACCCGTGCTGCTGTTATTATTTAGCCACGAGCTCCTCAAGCCAAAGCCCTTAATTCTATTTAATTTATCTTTTTACACCTTCTGTATTGTTTAAATGCTATTATATGTTAGGTCACGTCGAGCGCTCACGCCGCGTCGTCAACGGCGTCATCCACGGCCACGAGTCCCGCGACCAGCAGCAGTCCTGGCATGAGCCCGCTGTGTCAGAAGAACCAGATCCTGGTGTCGCTACTGGCGCGGCAGCAGACCACGCCCACGAAGCCGCTGCCGCTGCCCAATCCGAACCTGCGCGCTTACGGCCCCACCTCGAGGCCCCGCGCCCCCGCCCCGCAGCAGCTCCCGCCGCCGCAGCGACATATGCACTCTACGCTGTCGAATATACTCACCGGCGTCAATCAGTGAGTATTTCACATCCATTTGTACGACGACGTGAAGAAACCGTCAGCAATTTTACTGATCATTTTGTGGAATACAGAATGTCTCATTTTGCAATTGCCTGCAACTACTAACTGTAGTTTCAAACTCTAGGATCATGATTGTCGCAAATTCACCTGTAAGTTCTACGCCGTAAGGAGTTGCATTGCTTTTGTGCGCGTGGGACGCACACAAGCGATGCAACATTCCCGCGCAATCGGTCATCCGCGTCGATTGTGTCAACTATCTACAAAAGTCACAGCGGATTGTCTCTGAAGTTGGTTCTGCGAACCATTGCGCAAGAAACTGTTTGTCATTGAGTATAGTGCATGAGTAATTGAGATACGACGATGCGACAAACGTAAGCGAGTGAAAGAGGCAGTTATACAATGCTATCTTCTACTTTAACATTGACACAAAAATAGCTACTGCGCAGGGTCTACTGACTACTATACGTATAGTATGGTGGTAATCATGCGGAAATATTCGAATAATCTTTCTATTTTTTTAAACAATCGACGCGTGCATTCGCGTCCTGCATGCCGCGCACAGTTAGGGCTGAACTTAATCAGACGTGTGCATTCGCGTGTCTGCATACCGCGCACAGTTTGGCCAGAGCTTAATCAATGTGTGTGTTGACAGCCGCGCCAACAGTATGAACGGCGGCGGCCCCCCGGGCGATGCGCAGGGCATGGCCAGCATGGTCTCCAGCCACCTGCAGATGGTGCTGCAGAGCGGCGGCCTGGCGGGCGGCGCGCGCTACCCGGCGCCCGCCCCCGCGCCCGCGCCCTCCCCGCACGCCATGCACTACTCTGCGCCCGCGCAGCACTCCTACAACACGCAGCAGCCGTGAGTACATCATGGCTTACTAGCCGAACCTTATCGACAAATACACAAACAACGCTTCGGTAATCTTCGCGTTTCTGCCGAGTAGTCCGCCACACAGAGTCCGCCACAACTGACTGAAGTAAACCTTCTCATTTTTTTACTGCAATACTTTCAAGTAGTGCTCCTATCATTTCGCGTATGTATCAAGTATTGCCTATTCTTGTTGCAGATCATCATTTGTCATAGTCTCATCTAGATTATGATTCCTGAAGCACAGATGTGTACTTATCTATCATTTGCTTATACTTAAGTGAGAAAACAAAAAGCCCAAAAGAAAAAAAACGATTTGTAGTAAGTCAGAGAGAATGGAACTGACATTCAATTAAATTTTTCAACGTATTCGACCAGAAAAATATACAATACAAAAACGCCGTTCACAAATAGCTGAGATGATACAGTCGCTAAATATAATTATGTTTATCTACACTCATAACGTAATGTTCCAAATATGAATTCAAAAAATATTGCCTGGATACTGCATAGGTAAATTAAAAAATAAAAACATTAATTACAGTGTAACTTTTTCCTTCGATTTTCAAACATAACTTTCATCATAAAAAAACTTTTTAATTTTTATAGCACACTTTTACTTTTTAATTTATTGGCGCTTATGGGCTAGTATCACTGTCTATGGATGCGCGCGCTGCGCAGTCATGGTGCAGTGAGAATCTAAATTGCCCGCCATACCGCATTATTTTAACTGTACGAGTGAAGATAAAATAGTGTATGCAACGGCATATAATTAGGTATTAAAACACTCGCGTGTTAATATTTAACCCACGCTCGTGTTTTACTATTATGTCTTTTGGAGGCACAATATAACGAAACGAAATCTCGTTGTAGAACTAGCAGCAATCGTGTGCAAGGCGGTGGCAATGGCGACAGTGAGGTGCCGAGCGACCAGACGCTGTCCGACATCCTGGATGAAGTCATCGACAACATGCCCGACGCCGACCGGCCGCAGTCCGACGTCAATGTGCGACAGCGACAGGTACACCATCTTCATTCATTTCTTTGTCATGCGATCCCTTGTTTTGACGGTTATGTTAAATATTTGTTTGTTTAATCTTAGACACGTGCTCGTAAGAGGCGCTAAAGTTACGACTGGTCATAAAAGACATGAGTTCTATCTTCGCACTACCGTAGGTATAATCGAACCTTAAGTTGATAATAAAGTAGTTCTATCCCAAGATAATCATAACTATTTGTTTTGCCAGTAACGGGTCAAATCCTGACCGAGACTCGGTCAAATTCAGCTCGACCAAAACCCAAAGCAAAACGTATTTAATATGCGTCTCGATATTTATTACAGGGAAATAACGAGAAGAACGCGATGATAAACGCGATCAGACAAAACCTGATGCAGTACGAGGTAGTGAGCAAGAGTCCGGTGGGCTCGAGTCCGAGCCCCGGCGGCGCTGGCGGGCCGAGCGGGCCGGGCGGGCCGAGCAGCGTGGGCAGCTCGGTGGGCAGCGGGCCGGGCAGCGCGTACTCCGTGCAGTCGCCGCTGTCGCCGGGCGGCGCGTCCCCCGAGCCCCGCGAGCGCTGGCGGGCGCTGCAGTCCGTGGGGCTGTACGCCGACCCGGCGCGCGCGCGCCAGCTGGTGGAGCAGCAGCGCGTCCGACTGCTGCAGATGCAGCGCTCGCAGCAGATGCTGGTGTCGCCCGAGGTAACTACAAACTACCTTTTCCACCCACACCATTTCGATCGTTATTGTAATGGCTATTATTTTCAGAGTAAATATTTATTAACCCCCGCTGGAAAAAAAGGGGTGTTATAAGTTTCACGTGTGTATCTGTGTGTCTGTCTGTGGCATCATAGCGCCTAAACGGATGAACCGATTAGTTATTTTTGGTTTGAAAGATGATTTTGTCGAGAGTGTTCTTAGCTATGTTTGAATAAAATCGGTTCAGCCGTTCAAAAGTTATGGGCGTTTTACTGTCTGAATCGGGGTGTTTTCGCAAGATAAATGTGTCGGGGGTTTTTTAAATTTTGAAATTTTACTTGTGTATTTTAAGTCCGTTTACAGACAACCGCACGTTCTTTAACAATTTTAAATAAAAATGTACCTTTATATCTTAGCAATTTTTCGTAATTAAACTGATACCGCCGACTTATAACCCAGTAGAAATCGACATTATAATCGCTAAGCTTGCTGTAGTTATGCATAGTTAGTATGTTGTATGGTCCAGTTAGGGTAGCGTTATTATAAATTTGCAACTTCGAGAAACGTGGGCTCGCGGCGCACTAAGCGAGAAACTGCGAAATTATGGGACTTTTTCACGTTTTGCTCTGAAAGTCATACACTAGCGTTTCCCGACAAACATAATTCCGCACTTTTTTAAAGTAAATTTAATTTAAGATCAACCCCAATTATATAAATCCTATATGGTGCAAGCTATGGTCGTTCGAAGATTTTCATGCGTTCCACACCTACCACCAAGTGTATTTAGTCATTAGAAATAAATTTTGTTGTACATTTGATTTCCTCTATTTTAAGCTTGGAACGAAGTTTGTGAGACTAATTGTCTGTCTAGATTTTAACCTTATTTTGTGGTGATATCTACTGGGCTATTATAGTGGCCTGTTTCATCAAAAGAATTGAAGTGGTAGTTCAGATCATGACATTGGTAACACAACAATAAATAAAAACATTACTGATCCCAGGGTGTGTGTATGACTAGATGTATGAATGTGTGTGAAGCAAAAGAAGTATGTAAGGATCGTAGCAGGTGGCGTTCTGTAGTTTCTGCCTACCCCCATGGGAAAAAGGCGTGAGTTTATGTATGTATGTATGTATTATTGATCAACTTACTGTAAATTACAATGTTTGTTTACAGGCTGCTGAGCAACCTCAGACTGATCTGGGCTCCACAATCAGCGCCCTGGTTTCGGCCACACCCCCCAACGTAGCTTTAACAAGAACGGACTATCACCATCCGATATATCACCAAAACAGTAAGTACCAATCAGTGTAAAACATTAATCTATCATATCCAATGAGAACGGCATTTATGTTTTATTTTTTTATTTACAGATCAAATGGGTCCAAATTACGGTACAAATAAAATCACTACGTCGCAGCAGAATCCGATGCTCAGTCGACAACTAAGTGTGAGTAGAGTGTATGGCTTTTTTATTTATGGTTCATTACATTAATTGATTGATGCGCTTGTGATATATAAGGCGAATACGCGAATGGAAACGCTGGGAGGGGTCGCCCTAGAAAGACATACATAGACCTTATAGGTGATGTTCTTCAGAAAGGCCAAGTGCGCAGTACCCATAACCGGCGTGTGTG
Organism: Orthosia gothica; assembly: GCA_949775005.1. NCBI lineage: Eukaryota > Metazoa > Arthropoda > Insecta > Lepidoptera > Noctuidae > Orthosia > Orthosia gothica. The sequence continues at coordinate 18,609,552 of OX459058.1, forward strand.
TATGACTAGATGTATGAATTTGAGTGTACCGAAAATAGGATGTAAGGATTGCAGCAGGTGGCGTAGTAGTTTCTGCCTACTCCTATTGGAAAGAGGCGTGTGTTTATTAACCCCCGCCGGAAAAAGAGGGGTGTTATAAGTTTCAAGTGTGTTGTTGTGTATCTGTGTGTCTGTCTGTGGCATCATAGCGCCTAAACGGATGAACCGATTTTGATTTAGTTTTTTTTGTTTGAAAGGTGATTTTGTCGAGAGTGTTCTTAGCTATGTTTGAATAAAATCGGTTCAGCCGTTCAAAAGTTATGGGCGTTTTACTGTTTGAATTGGGGTGATTTCCCAAGATAAATGTGTCGGGGGTTTTAAAATTTTGAAATTTTACTTGTGTATGTATTATATATAAGGCGTTGAGTGATGGGCCTACGTGTCGGTTGCAGGTGGCGGGCTCGAACGCGTACTCGCACAGCGGCGGGCCGCCGGCCGCGCTGCACGCGCCCATGTCGCCCGCGCCGCAGACCTACCACCGCGCGCCGCGCCCGCATCTAGGTAACTACCCGCACACTGCAGCACACCGACCTAACACGCGAGCCTGAAGCAACTATCGGCCGACCGACGTCCATCTAAACCAGAGATTATAGACAAGAGACCACAGTTATCTGTGGTATTATACTAGCACACAGATGCCTCATCTCATAGACGGAAACGGTGCCGATGTAACTAGTTTTTTTTCGGCGACCTAAGCGGCTTTTTTTACTATATTTGAAAGTTATGAGCGTCGAAAGTTCCATATTTCAACACTAATTTTAACGCATCTCTGGGCACAGTCCAAATGGTCATCATACAGGGATAGATAAGTAGTTCAACAATGCAAATAATTTTATTTTGAACTGATACAATTTAGTAGTTTTTTCATGATATATCCATAATCCCAAAGGTCTGTTTATAAAATTTCGCGCGCTCGTTTTCGTCCTAAATCACCATCCATTTAGCTACAAATTTGCAAAAGTGTATATTCGTACGCGAACTAGCTTCTTACTGCTCATCACAGCATCTATCTCTTTCGCACGTGTTGTCTGTCGGATGAGAGATAGCATGCATTTTAACCCCGCCCACAAAATAGTTAATGCCGTCGACTAGGGCACCCTTAACATGACACCTACTCGTGCGAACTAGCTGTAGTAAATCGCGGATGTGATTTGGCGCTCAGATGCGGTAACCTAACCAGTCCTCGGCCGATAGTTGTTTTCATGCTTGCCTCTATTTTACAATCGTTTGCTCAAACCTTATTAAAACGGATGACATTATATGAATTTTCGTTAATGACACTTTCATGGTCCTAGTGGGTGAAGGCGGATATGGATAAACACGGACAGCACAAGATTTCCGTGTTATTTACTTACACTGAACAAAAGTTCAAGTGTTAACGATTTAAATTTATTAAAAATAGATATGACCAATGGCTCTTGCCTGTGTTAAAAATTACAGAGTTTAATATTTAATAACAAAACAAATTATTAGATACTTTATTTCGATGTTTACCCGAGAGTGTCTACCTATCATTATGTTCCAAGCTACTTCATTTAATTTTTTTTCTTCCGTAATACTAATTTATATGTAATTTTTGGTTATATTTTTGTTTAGATATTGGCAATAAAAGGCTCATGGTGGAAATTTTTGCGCACACAGGCACCAATATTGTAATTTGGCTTAATCTCAAATTTTTCATCCTTGAAGAGTTAATATCATGTGACTTAAATGCACATGATATAACCCGTGTCTTGTGAATTAGCTTGTCTTGAGAGCCAGGGTTGCCACCAAAAACGAAGACGTGCCTTTATGGAATGTAAATGCGTGAACCATGGAAGTGTCAATTACTAAAATTCAGCAAATAATAACTCACAAAAGACATGTGATTCGATTTTCAGTTCCATAATTCTTACTGCGCTTACGATTGTAGAAATTGAGATACAAATACTTTACAAATGATTTGATATGATTTTCATGACAATAACACTGTGTATATCGATATGATTAAGATAAACAGACTGATATTTTGTCTCTAATATAGTTAGATTTTCATTTTTATGTCTGGTATCATATTGTTATACGTAGTCTTGATTTATTTATTATTGTTAAGCGGAAATATGGACAGAGAGCGCCGACTGAATTTCCTTAGTAAAAAAACATTATTTGAGGTTTGGCTCTCGTCTATTTCCTCCTCCAATATTGGACCAATTTAAAAGATATTCCATAAACTGATAAAGTAAGATATATACTATCTATATCTATATCTTTTTTTTCATTTATATTTGTCAAATTTGTACACTAAGCCTCTGTTGACAGCGCAATTTTGAAAATTTTTTGAGGGTTATAGTGCTTCTAAAGATAATGTATCATCAAAAAGGAAAACATAGGGACATAGAATATATCTTTCTTTTTCAGTTTATGGAATATCTTTTAAATTGGTTTAAAACTGGAGGAGAAAATAGACGAGAGCCAAACCTCGAATTATGACTTTTCACTTAGGAAATTCAGACGGCGCTCTCTGCCCCCGTTTCCTCTTAAGAGGTAGTTAAAATTATCTCGAAATATTTTAACAATACCTTGCGATACTAACAAGCGCATTAAAATACTGAAATTATACGTTTCCAAAATGTTAAACAGCAAGTTTATGAGGGGATGGTCTTGTGGTTATATTATTATTTTACTTATGTTATGAAAGTAGTTTGCTTATCTTACTTAATGAGGTGATCAGATATTTATATAATTAAATCAATCTCTATGAATTGATACTATTCTCCAATGGTTATTTGTACGGCTTTTTCAGTAAAACTAATGATGATATATTACATTTTGTAAGGTAGATATTATAGATTAGAAATTTGCCAATCGGTTTTATTTGACTTCAGAGCATGATATTTCAATAAAGAAACGCATGTCCCGTAGAACTTTAGAAATAGCGTGTCCTGCCAGAACTGGACTATTTTTCCAGGAATCTTAGACATAAATCTAATTGCATGTCTATTGGCTTCACTATCCGGTATCTTTTAAAATCTTTGAATGCAAGTCACTAGAGCTACGTCGAGACGAACTTTCGCGGTCTCAAACTCGTATCGAGTTAGTTACCCATGGAATGCGCTCGAGTGACCGACGCCCGTCGGGTACGGTCAGCATGTCGACGGATCGATCGACACAGTTTCGCGCTCTCGACTTGTCACCTCGAGTCCCTATAGTCCCCGATACCGCTGTAGTGGCGGCAGGCGCATCGAATTAGGTAGGTCGGGCGTTGTTCACGGTACCGTGCTCGTCGCCCCTAGTACTTAACGCGGCGTGTGTGGCAGTGGGAGGCTACTACGAGGACAGCGGCGCCGCCTACTGCGCCGACTACGCGCGCTGCTCGCCGCACGCGCACGCCGCGCACGCGCCGCACGCCTCGCACGCGCCGCACCCGGCCCGCGACCACCAGCACGCATGTGAGTACCTCCACCCCCGGCTCCGCTCGACTTGTCTCACGTCTCTTACTGACTAAATAAATTGGCCGACACAAAAATCCATCGTCATTTCTTCAAGGAGCACCTGAATTCATCCCGGGATTTGCGTTTCGCAAAATTCATTTGTTTAACGAATTGTACCGGCGTCGAACGAGGTAAGGCTTCGAGTAGTAGTCTAATCTGCTCGGACTTAGCTGCAGTTCTTTCTTCCGAAACCTATCGCTCTGCATGGTTAATAATAAACTCTTGCATTCTGCGCTTCATAAACCTTCGCTTACCTGAAGTAACTGTGGAACAAGTTGGAACGGCCCCGCTGCGGGCAATCCTTCAATCCGTGCCATCGAATTCCTCTGAATGCATCGCGGTAGGGCCACACAAAGGTAGGCATAACCGTAAAAGGTTCCACCTTCCGTCGCCTGTAATAGATGTATCAAGGTGACGTGAGGCCACAGTTGAATAAAAGTGATTTGTAGGTGCGGGCAACGGTGGCGGCGTGAGCGGCTCGGGCGGCCCCGGTGTGTCAGGTTCTGTAGGCCCCGGGGGCCCTGGCGGCCCCAGTGGACACGGAGGCCCCACCGGCCACGGAGGCCCCGGCGGGCCGGGTGCTGGCGGCACGTCGGAGTACGTGCGCAACGAGCTGCGCGCGGTGGTGGGTGCGCGCTCGGCGCGGCCCGAGCTGCACTCGCTGCAGCCGCCCGACATGGACACGCTCATGAGCTACGACATGGCTCCGCCTGGTTCGTACTCACTTATTGACTAGATTTAGACTATAGATGTAGCCTTGGTAGGTACGATTACTGTTTAGATAAAGACTTCCATTTACACAATTGTAAAATTTTCCAGTTTATTATTTTCCCTCATGGAAAATCCTCCCCCAGTTTGTGTGAGTGGTTGCTACTTAATTATTGGTATTTTTTTGTTTGCAACATGTTCAGTTACCTTAAAGAGTAATTTAAACTGAATACATGTTTATTACTTTTTATTTATTTTTAAATGTTGTAAATTGGGATATGTGTTACTCAAATATAACCTTAAGGCTCCTCACACGGCAACGATCAGTACAAAATTGTATTATATAATTTTGAGAGCAAATGGCAGTTTTATACTACATTTGTTATTAACCATAAGAACAGTGGGATTTTAATATCTGATCTCAACTTTTTACCGCAAAATAACCTAAAAATCATTGCCGTGTGTACGGTGCCAATAAAGCGTTCAGAAACGAACTCGTTATGACACTTGCAATATCTGAGACGAATACTTTGTATTTTTCGTTTTTTTTTTCTAAGACTCAAAATACCCATATAAAACTTAAATAACAATAAAGTAACAAAACATGCTCCATAAAAAAAGGACATTAGACAACTGAAATCAACCAATTCACACCTACTCATAGAATACAGGGACAATATTTGTGGTGTTTATATTTTTTTAAATTAGGTACTTATCTTAATTACAAACCCACTTTATTTAATAATCTAACCTGCTTGGGATAACCACTGCCTGCACTAAGCCCTTTGTTTTATCTTTATTTATGATTTATACACATAAATTAAAAAAAAAAAAAAACATACTCAATATGGGAAAACATTGGACTTGTTTGTGGCTGTATATGACAATGTTGTCCATAAGTGGTCACCCCTGCATGACCAGAATATATGAGGACAGTTAAGGAACGTCGCTGTCGATAGCGCGTTTTCTTGAAACGTTGTCAGTATAGGGGATATCCACTGCCAATGTATACGTGTGTACGTACGTAGGTGGCGGCAGTGTGGTGGGGGGCCGAGCGTCCTCGGCGTCGACTAATTCGTGGGAATCGCAGAGCACCCCGGTAAGCTTGGGACGCGTTCAGCGAGTACAAAATATCATCTAGTCACTTCACTACTTTATAGGTTTTCATTTTTCTGTAGACCTACCTATAATAATTACGTCTGCTCTGCTGCGTGTGTTGTCGATTCGATCATATTGATACTAGAAGCTTAGAGGAATTTACCAAGGTGCGCTATCTGAACTGACATACTATTTATGTATTTTATTTACATGCCTAATAACTTCTTCAAATTAATGTAATACAGACTTTATGACGTTTGAGGTAGCCTAATTGGTACATTCCTGAATTTTGAATAAGCTTTTGTGATGTGATGTAAAATAATGTTTCTTAACTAGTGAGAACTATTTTAATTCTAAAAATAATCATCTTAAATATTTTTTCTTAGAAATCTTGTTTTAAACGTATATTTAATTTAATATAAATCACCGGCTTATAGGATTTAACTGATTAAAGGTTAAGCTTATGATTAAATCGGAGAGAAAATCGCATGCGCAGACTATAAAGTGTGGTGAAGGTTTTGTGACGTTTGTAGTAATAAAACAACAGATTATATTTTTGCAATAGTTTGCTTATTGTCTGCTTAAAAAATGTTTTAGAACATTTTCGTTGATACGTTTCGTAGATATACAGGAGACGATTGCATGGCGGTATTTGAGATTTGATTCGGTTTATACTATTAGAAATTGCATAATATGTACGAGCAGCGATCAAGATCATACGAAATTCTTAAAGTTAAAAAAAAAAAAAAAATGATTTACGGAAATGATTGAATGCACTTAAACATTGCAAAGAATCACATGCAAAGAGACGCTTGTAATTTTTTTTAAAATTAACAACAGTTTTGCAGTGAGGTACACAATGTAACGTTGAATGTAGTTTCAGTGCAATTTTATACCTGATTCAATTAGCATACCAACGCCCAGAGTGTTCATCATCATCATCATTTCAGCCGAAAGACGTCCACTGCTGGACATAGGCCTTCCCCAGGCGTCGCCACATTGACCAATCCCGTGCGTTTCGCATCCAGCGCCTTCCTCAACCTTAACCAGGTCATCAGTCCACCTAGTGGGAGGCCTTCCAACGTATCGTCGTCAACGTATCCAGAGTGTTCCTGGTCAACTATTCTGAACTTCTAGCATCCTTTAAGAATGCTAACCTGGATGCAATGTTAATATCAGAATCATTTCAAAAGCCTTCTCTCCCCTCTACTCATTATTCACTTCCCGGCTTCGTTTTGATCCGCAATGGTAGGATTGCAAAAGGTGGAGGATGAGTAGCTATGTAGCTGATTTACCCTACAGGGTGGTTAGTTCATCTCTTCACTGTATTCTGAGTCGGCTGAATACCATTTTTATCAAAATATGTGATCATCACACAAACATTTTGCTTGCAGAGCTCTAAAATCCCTTTGACTCCGCTCTCAGCGGTATATGCCCCATGTATGAGCACATTATTTGAATGGGTGATTTTAATACTTGCTTGGTTTAAAATGACTCTCGCTCCCTTAAACTCCTTTCACTCTTCTTCATCATCATCATATCAGCCGAAAGATGTCCACTGCTGGACATAGGCCACCCTCAAGCGTCGCCACTTTGACCGGTCCCATGCGTCTCGCAACCAACGGATCCCTGCCACCTTCACCAGGTCAATGGTCCACCTGGTGGGAGGCCTTCCAACGCAACGTCTTCCGGTTCGCGGTCGCCACTCCAGAACCTTTCTTCCCCATCGGCCATCCGTTCTGCGAGCAATGTGCCCACTGCCACTTAGTTTGGCAATTCACTCTGGTCTTCGTTCAATCTTCAAGTCTTGCATCTCACTGCAACTCACTATTTTCCTAATTGTACGTCTTCTTTACTTAATCTTATGATTGTTTCCTCTACTAATAATGTTTCTTCCCATGGCCAGCTTACTGCTACTTTCTCTTACCACGATCTAATTTATTTTTCGTATCGTATCCGTGTTCTTAAGCGTAAGCCCCAGCTCTTATATCGCCGTAACTACAAGGGATCTGGAGGCGCTGTGGCGTAATGCCGGCGATCTCAATTGGTCTCCTCTGATCGAGAACGATGATATCAACGGTAATAGTAGAGGAGACGTGGAAGATCGAACTTCACCCATCAGATAACTGGATGAGACATATTTTTTTATCAAATGTCATTTATTAACAAACATGCTTATCATAACTTGCCTATCGAAAAGTTTTCATAACTATTTTTTTATTTTTTTTCTATTTAATTTAACAGATCGGAGTAGTTACCTGTATTTACTTACCTGCTCACATCTGCTTGCCAGGTAGCCATGAACTGAAATAAGTAGGCAAGCCTACCTAGGTATATTCTGTGTGTTAAAAACTATCAGTTGAGATTAAATTCATTCGGTTATCAAAAGAGTGAAGGTGATGAAGAAAAATTGATTAAAATTAATTCAATTAAAAATAGCTAAGAAAACTGTTCGATAGGCAAGTTATCATAATCATGTTTGTTAATAAATTAAATTAAAAAAAAATATGTCTCATCCAGTTATCTGATGGGTGAAGGTCGATCTTCCACGTCTCTTAGGCTATAATGTGAAGTGCCTTAGCACAGCTGTTCTCAATTGTATGACCAGCGCATCCCCTATTCGACGTGTCAAAGTGAAAAGAGCATTATCTCTCCTCTCAGATATATTATGTATTTAAGAGTCTATATATTCACCTTTACATTATTTTTGTAGGCGTCTATGTTTTTATATCTTAGTTTATTTTGTTTACTTTTCTTCTCTTCCTGTTCTGACACACTATTGTCTACTTTTATTATTCATTTTTCCTTTTCGTAGCAATTTCTTAAGAAATAAGCAGTGCGGTGCTTGATGTGTTGTCTCTTTGCATTATACTGTGTGTACATTAATTATTAAATAAATAAATTCAGACTTTTTATGAAAGTGGTAAAAAGTCAAGATTATATATTATATTTTGATCGTTCCTCGTGTATAATGAACCTAAACTACCCTTTGCTTTCGAAAAAAAAAAAACGCTATCGAACTATTTACACTTAGTGAAAATTGAAATTTTATGCGAAAGTTACAATAATCATTACTTAATCAATTTTCTTCTTTTGTATCGATGTTACGTATTCAATTTAAATCGCCCAGTATTTTGCCAATCAAATATTCTTCTTTAGATAGTTCGAATGGTTACAAATTAAGTAGGCAGATGAATAGTCTAATTTCTGCGCAAAATGTGTTTTTATTATACTCATAATAAATTGTTACTTTATAATAATAAGTGAAAAAAGAATTGTCTGTGGATTTGATAATTTATATTATACCTTTTGTACATCCATGGTAAAAGAAGCAGTAAAACAATTAAGAATAAATAACACTTTATTTAATAATAATATTTGTGTTAAACGCTTAAAATCACCGAAAACTAACTAAGTGTGCTTCAAATTCAATTATGAAGGTGTGGTAAAAATCCAACTAAATTCCCGACTAATACACTAGTGTTTGAAATTTAGTAAAATACAGATACAATAAGTAAATGCTCAATAGTCTTCTTGCAGAATAGTACCGCATAACGGAATTAGGAGTTAGGAGCACGCAGGTGAACGTAAGTTTGATCAGTGTTATTGATTGGGTCCGTTTGGTTCCACACAGAGTACTACGGGGGCGGGGGCGGAGGCGGGCGGTGATGAGACGCGCGCGGCGCCGCCCGGTGGAGCGGGCGCTGGTAGCTCGGCGGGCGCCGGCGCCGGCTCGTCGGCGGGCGCGGGCGGCGCGGCGCAGGCCAAGGCTTCGCTGCTGCAGAAGCTGCTGTCGCAGTAGCGGCGCCCGGCGCCCGGCGCCCGGCAGCCGCACGCCGCTGCCCGAGCGCGGAGAGCGCTGCAGGTCTCGCTGAAGTTTGCATTTATTAATTTCTCGCTTCATCGGATGGACGTTATTCGACGGTCCTTCGATTCCAACGTAACGAACGTCGTCGTTCCGAGTTACGGTCTACGTGGTACCTCTGCGGCTGTAAATCTCACTATCGTGAGAATAATTATAGTACATACGCGTATTTATAGACATCTTTAATGTAGTCTAGTAGTGCTAGTGATGTTTTCGAGTTGTATAAAATCGTTTCGTTGATATATTTACTTCTAAGTTCTTTGAAAAACTCTAGGTATGGTCTTTTATATATGTATGTATCTTTAATTATGCTCTAATTTTTAACGAAAAAACGAATCGATGCAAAATCGTAGCTTCCTGTGATGGGAAAAAAAAATAGTGATTAATAAATATCTTATTGACTTGTACGCCCAGTACACATACACAATGTACAATAGAAATATACCGCGTGCAATATTGTATAGAAATATAAAATACATATTTTGGCGTTGTGAACGTTATGTATTATAGTATGAAAGTCAGATGTTACCTGTTATGACAAAGTAATTTGTATTATAGTATATGATGACGAGACGTCGAGTGAAATGGTTTCTCTTATGGAGAATAATAATTTTACGTGTAAATAATATGTTGTTAAATTATAAATGTTGCTTTATTGTAAATATTTTGTTAAAATATTTCTTTGTGTTTCGTGTATGGTACAATATTATTTTAATTTCAATCCATTTATGAAATTTATTAAATAATTACAAATGATTTATTTTATGTTTTTCCAATACCTGTTTTCAATTAATTTAATAAATTACTAAATTTTATGTTATAATCACAGTAAATGGTTCATGTAAGTGAACCAAATGTATTTACATGACTGTATTGACAGCCGTACAACGTAAAATTCGCAATTTTATTGCAAGTACGCAAAATTATGAATTTTATACAAGCCTATCAAAAATTAGAACACATAATGAAGTTTTATATAATATAAATTTTCTTTTTATCACAAATTATTTCGTTTCAATACCTGTGATTATAACATTTCTTCTTTCTTTCTGATAATAGAGTAAACCCCCTTGTTTGGTCGATAAAACTACCCTAATACAAAGGCGCGGATTTGTTATAAATAGTAAATAAGGAAGTTATAATAAATTGATTAAAAGTAAATTGTTATTTTTATCAATTTAATGTATCTACTAATTATTCGTTGCACACTGTGCAACTTGGACTTGAAGAATAACAAAATATTTGATGACCTTTTTATACGTCTTAAATATGTTATACGTGTACTTCGTACATGTCATATTTACAATATTGACAAAAACATTTCTTAGTTTAAAGTCTGTTTGCAACGGGCTGACGAACGAAATTCGCCTGTAGTACGGATGATGATTGGCCTTTTTGTATGGCAATTTTAAGTTAAACTTTTGGGATTATTAAAAAAAAAAAAAAATGTCTTTTATGAAAATCAAGATTAACCTTAGCTGCCATACAATAATAGAAAATGTATTATTTTCCAGTCACCTGGCAGATAGTGTTAAAAAAAAAACTACATACAATAAGCGTCAATTTAGCCGTTGCAAATAGTGCTAATGACAAGTTGATATAGGCAATCGATACGATATATAAAAAAAACGTCTGCGCTTAGAAATTTTATTATGATGACTTTCATACATGCGTTAAATATCTTAGAAACGTGTAGTAAACACGACGGTTTTCGCTGCTGATATAGAAATCGACATATTATGGTAAGGAAGGACATTTTTATTGTACACACAGTCTTAATTATAAACGTTGTTCACATTCGAAATATATTTCCTTTAAGTAGTTTATTTTACTAACGATACAAAATCTGTAGTTTCATTAAAATGATGTTTATAATTAAGTGCATAAAATGTTATAAACTGTGTGTGTATAATTCTAAGTTCTACGGTGGAAGGTCAATGTTGAATTACATACCATCATTGTTGGATGTCATTATTAGTAACTATAAATTAAATATTAGGCACGAAATTAGCAGTATTTACTTACTTCGCCATTTCAGGCAGTACTAAATTGTGAAATTACATGAGATGGAAGTTTTGAAAATTACAAAATGACTTAAGATCATGTCGCCAGCATACTTCTTTGTTAGTATTTTCTTTTGGATCTAATAGTTCAAATATATTAAGACTTAAAAAGTGAATACTGCTTGAAGTGGCATGTACTTTGACGTTAACAATTAAGCGTACTAGAATTGCACAATATTATATATTAATAAATTAATATACGTTAACTTTAAAGTGTAATAATAATAAAATATGACTAAGACCTTTGGGTGTGGTGTGTATCCTAATAACGGTCTAATATGTGTAACTAAAATTTTTCAATATCCACTGGAAAGAACGTTTAGAAAAGTGGTTGACAGTATTGTTGCTTCCTTATTTTTTACATACGGGACCATGACTTAATAGCCAATACAATCCGATAATAAGAAACGTTAACGATCTACGATATAATCCCCGGCACGTAAGGTGGCAAGAGCCGTTATATGCGCAGAAGTAGTATTTTAGGTATCTCTGGTAGTGAAGTGGGGCGCGGGAAACATTGAGGACCGTTCCGGGCGTGCGATTGGTTGGTCAGTTGACACAAGGATCCACTGACCAATCGTGTCGCGTTGTTCCGTTCGCTCTTTATGGTGGTTGGTCAATTCGCGGAATATGCGTGAACTTATTATGCGTACAGCTAAGGAGTGGAATTCTCTGCCGGAGTCCGTATTTCCTGATAGCTACAATCTAGGGGTCTTTAAGTCAAGAGTGAATGGGTTAAACCTTGCACCCACTACGCCAACACCTTGCCAACTTACGTACCGGGCTCTATACTAGGGTGCATGCTACCGCCGGCTCGGTTTTGAATTGTTATACCTTACCGATTAAAACCTGTTTGCACTTTACACGTAGTCCTTATAATTAATAATATAATTGGCGAGTGACAACAAATTAATCGATTTGAAGTACTTAAAACGAGTTCAGGGGGTTCACTCAATTTAGATCGTAATATAAGTAAGTTTCTTTATAATATGTATTGATTACTATTTACTAACAAATCTTCAAAATACCAACCATAACATTTAAGACGTAGATACATTAAAGAAGTAAATTGTGATGTGCTATAACTAAATAATGAACGTACAAAATATGTATAGATAATCCACAAATCGAGTTAAACAAGTAATCAGACTATGAAATATATAATATGAAAACATATTTTTATACCATAAAGATAAATAGAGCGATGTGTAGGCCACTGACCAATTTGATTTGTCATTGTTGTTGATAAAATTAGAGGAGTTCGGATCAGTCAGTCTATGGATATTGAGATAAGCTTTGCGCAATCTGATGACAATGGCAACATTATTCATTCCACACGAAGGTTTCAGAGAACTCGCCTTTCTGTGCCTGTTACCCCCAGTTTCCCAGCTCAAAATTATCAGACAATTAATGTGACAAATTGTCAAGCACGCGTTATCTGCTGTGATTGGCTGTTGAAAATTCATTCAACCAATCACATCAGATAACGCGTGCTTGACAATTTGTCACATTTATTCTTCCATAATTTTAAGCTGGGCAACTGAGGGTAAGCGTTAATGAGTAAAATTCAAACCAACAAAGTACAAGCGATGGCCTTGTTACATGGAAATATAAGCAAATAGGCAAGGAACTAGCCGTGTCTAATACATACATATATATGGTAACAAAATTGGTTTACTTGTAACTATTCGCTAGATGAAATAGCATATAATGCCGTCACTTAGTTTACACCATCTCGACGAGGATAAATGTACACAAATGTTATATTTTTTGCAGATATACGGTAACTTAACTAGTCTATGTAATCAAGACTATATTATAACGTCTGAAACACGTCCATTGCATTATAAAAACCGTTTAATTTTCTGTTAAATGTATATTATAATAATGACATGCCGTAATAAAGCATTGGTGCCTGAAAATTATAGATAAAGAATATTTTTTCAAAGCCACATAAAAACTAATACGTTTATTATTGATATTGAAATAGAATTTAGTAATAATATGCATAAAGTATGGAATAAATTCACAAGTCTGCAAACATATTGATTCCATTAAAAATATGATGATAGCTTATACCTAGATCAAAACCATTGTAAATAAACTACATCGAATTTAGGGATGATGCATTTGTGAGAGATGTGTCGACCACACAACTTGTAGTGATACCTTGTCATGAGATGATAAATAAGCCTACACAATATGCCTTTGACATAAAATTACCTTCATACACAGGTCTCACGTCTACATAAAAATTTTATGTAGTTACAGTGGAATTATTGCTGAATTTTAGTCTTCCAAAATTAAAAATAGTAGTCTGGTTTGCATCGTATCTGGAACTTGGCTCGGGGTGTCGCATTAAGGTCCACATAAAGTAACCGCTTTCATAAAGCAAACGCATTATTTTTCCAATTAATAATCTGGACAAATAATGCGTTTTCGGGCAGTAATGGGTAAGAAAATAAACAACTCACTTTTCGACCCTACTCACAATCAGCTTTTATCTTATTACGTGCGACATTACCTAAACTATATATCTGTTAAGTGTGTGCCATTACATTTTGTAGTCGCTTATTAATGCAATATCTGATCTGTGTTTTGTCTTTAAGTTCCTTTAATCAGTTTAGTTGAATTAGCAGTACAAGATCAAGCACTAACACATTTTAGTCATAATAGAAGCCGTTAAAAAAAATATTTTATAAATTTTAGTCGCGACTCCAGTATCATATTATTTTATACGTTATATTTCATTGCGCGGTTTAGCCAATTACATACGAGTATGTCTTATCCCGGTTACTGCTACCACAGATGATAGACATCGATAGTACGATTTGTACAACGACTATAAAATGAAACGCACGTTCCAATTCACTATTATAAACGCTCAATAAAAATACTTTTTCCTATAAGTACTAAATTATAGAATACGTAATTAAATTCTCTAGCAAAAACGAAACGTCATTCAATCCTATAAAAATGTTTGCTCTATGTTTCGACATCATTGCAACACGTCACATCATCAACGAAAATTAGTATTCCTATGATATAAAAAATATTTTGATAACCGAACGTTTAAATTTTGAAATGGGCTTTATAAATGGATATTACATGTATGGGAATCGTCTAGATATAATCAAGTGTTAGGAAGATATTTGTCTTGATGTAATGAATGACTACCTCATTGTAAGAATCAATTGGAACTTCTAGTTCATAACAAAATTGTACAAACTGCTACAATACTGTTTAAAACATAGGTTGAAGAAAGATCATTTAAAAAACGCTAGTGTGTGCTGATATACCTGTAAGTCTTTTTTTCTAATTACTTTTAGAATATATTTGATTTCCGAATTGGGAAACCCGATTCAGATATTGTTTTAAAATCTATGAACTTATCGGAATAAATAATTATGTCGAACATAAATTGTAAGAGCATGATAGATTTTACATTCTATAATTACAATTCTGGAGAAATTGATATATATTGAAATGTTACATATAATTTGGAATTCTATATAAGAAGATTGATATAACGATTTCATTTTATATTTAAGAAAATACGACCCATTGTCTCAGAGTAAATTTAATAAACTAAAATATAATTAATTGGGTCCAAAATTCCATCCAATCTTGCAGAAAAAATACAATTGGACTGCATTAACAAATGTGATATATCGATGTGTAATAGAAATATTTTTTTATCATTCAAAAAGTTACTCTGCGGCAGGGGCCTAGAAATCACTATCACTCTGCACTATGTCAAACGAGAAACATAGACAGGTACGGGAGTCTTTGATTCTGCAGGAAAACATAATTAGTTTAAAATAATTTGTTTTCAATCTTATGTTACACGATAAATCAATTTATATTATAGTTATTGTTGTTTTTTTCCTGATATAATAGTAAACAAAGGGTTTTCTATAACTGCCTCTACTTAGAGGTAAGATTGTGTGATAAAATATTTATTAAAGTAGGATGACAGTTGCTAACACAACAAGGCATTCCCGTACGCCGCTGATTTTATTTTTTGTATAAAATCATGCCTTTTGTCTTGGCCTGTCGTCTGCGTACAAGGGTATTTTTATATTGTGAATATTGCTTAGGTTTAATATTCTGTTATTATGACTTATCATTAAACTAATTATGTTTTTCTAAAACATTGCAAAGTGATTTTAGATCTGGTCGCTCACAGAATCGATTTTTAGGGATGTGTGCTTTATTAGTTGTATGGTAGAGCTGTGTGATTCTATTAATATTGTAGGAATAAGCTCAACGGCAGGTTTCCTTCAGTCATTAATTCCAACAATAATACTTGATATTGCAAGCAGATTTAAAAGAAACCTAGTAATAAACCTAGTCCTTGTTTCTACAATAATCCTTTTTGTGAGTGGCCGTTAAGTCTGTGTTATTTAGTTCTTCAGATGTTAGTTAAGACCTTTTGTGTTGCTGTGCATTTCTACGCATTGTATGTATGTATGTTTATATATATTGTAAATAGCTAAAATACATATATTTTTACGATTAGCATACACAACCAAAGTTGTTATGAAGTGATGGTTGATTAAATAAGAAATTTAACTATAGGTCGTTATGTTTATTTTAGAAGTGATACAAAGAAACCTGTACAGTTGCAATGTCAGTACATCCAATGTCTTGTCTTAGAATTTTAAACAACCGCCCTGGTATTAGGAATAATAATAAAATTGTTATTTTTGGCACAAAAATATTGGCGAAAATTAAAATTATTTTTACAGAAAAAAAACAACAATGAAAAGGAGTCGAGAATGTTAGCTCCTTTTGTTCCTAGTAGCTTGTTCCGGGTAACTTACCATTTAGTAACTGTCAATTAATAAAACGTACACGTCACGTACTAATACCTTCAAAATGATTGAATTGTAATATTTTATTCATTGATGAAATCAGGCGTTATGAGTACATAACATTTAAGTTGTATTTTTTTGTACATTTTAGATTCGAAAATATATTAATATCTAAATAACTGGTGGTTTTATTTACCAAAATTCCTTTCCCAATAGGAGATTGCCCATTTTGTAAGGAGACTTGGGTGCCATAGTTATTTTTTGTGTGATGATTTTTGTTGTATATCGAGAAAAACGAAGTTACAGTGCAACTATTTTCTTAAGGTGCCTCGGCAATCATCGCATTGCCGAATATAAACGAATGCTAATTGCCATGTCCATCAATTATTAGATTTATCGTGCATTCAGAACTAACCCTCAGTTTCCCAGCTCAAAATTATCGGAGAATTAATGTGACAAATTGTCAAGCACGCGTTATCTGCTGTGATTGGCTGTTGAAAATTCATTCAACCAATCACAGCAGATAACGCGTCTTTGACAATTTGTCACATTAATTCTCCGATAATTTTAAGCTGGGAAACTCGGGGTAAGTACTTTATTGATGTTTTGTTTTGATTTTCTTGTGATCTATATAGAGCTGTAACACTATTTATAGCCTATATCGATCTCTTTAAATTTTAGTCTGAGGGACTCGTGAGGACCCATTTTATGGGACGCGCGGATTGCCCTCTTTTGTAAGATGAAAATTGAGTCATCGTCTGCTGCTGATCCCCACAGCAGAATGCCATAAGACATAATACTGTGGAAAAAAGCATAGTATACTAACCTAGCTGTGGCTACATCGGTTAACTGCCTTATTTTCCTTACTGCCGACCCGAAAGAGTTCTAATGTGCGCGCCCCACTGCAATTTTGAATCGATAGTAATCCCTAAGAATACAGTTTCCGTTAACTTCAAGATTTTAGCCGTCAAGATTTAAATTTAGGTCACGTTGTAATTGGTTAAATTTGGTAAACAGAACTAGATATTTTGTTTTTTTTCGCATTCAGTAAACGATTGTTAGCTGCGAACCATTTTGAAAGAATAATTAGAATTTCGTTGACATGTAAGACATCCATATCTTTCATATCTATTTTAAAAATTAGCGAAGTATCATCAGCAAATAGAATTATATCCGATTATTTGGCCATCATAAAACAAACAAGAAAAAGGAAAGGGCCGAGAATTGAACCTTGGGGCACGCCCATCTTGACTAGAGACCCGGAGGACGTCACCCCATTAACATTTATTTTTTGCTGTCTGTTTGATAAATAGGAAAGCATAAGATCAGCAGCTTGTCCTCGAATTCCGTAGTGAGTCGATTCCTTTCTTTTTCTTCACCAAAACCACGGGGTCTCATTGCTAAGAAAGAACATTTGGTTCAAATAAATTTAACTAGATGGCGCGACATGTACACTCGTTTCAAAAGAATTGTGTGTAAAATTATCATTTTCTGGAATTGAACATAAAAATTGTATGTTCTTGTTTAATCAACTCTACTAAGTACAAAATTATGGGATAATGGGCTATTAATTCACATTTCAAAGATTATTTGAACGGATCATTTAAAATTGATGCCAATAGATGGCGCATTTTTAAATTTCTGAGGCATGCCACTCACTAAAATTTGCATTGTAACACATTTTGGTGCAAAAAAACTTAAAAAACGTGTAATAATATACTATAAAACGAACCTTCACTGTGTTTAAAGAAAAATATCACGAACCTAGTAAACCCTTTTACTTGCAAGTCACTGCTAACACCATCTATTGCCGTGAAACGGGACCGAACGCGATTGACGTACTTACAAAAATAACAAGATTAATCAGATGAAAAACGCTAGTTACGTCGGCACGGTTTCTTTGTATCGGATGAGGCATCTGTATGCTAGTATTATATTATCTGTGCCAAAACTGTCGGTGGACACCATGGACTGGATGAAGGTTCAATCACACCTATTTTTACCATACCTACCCTTGATCATGTCGTTAACTTCACGTTCCCGTGCCACTGGCCCACGTCTTGGTCGCTGGCGGATTGATTCCTCATTTCCTGTATTTATTCTGTGTTGAACGAACGCAGTCTTCCCTATGTCGGCGTCATTTGGTTTTACACATGCCAGTCTTGGATGGAATTGGATATACCTACGGTTACTACAGTTAAGTCTATTATTGTTTGCGGTCCTGCGTTTATTTAGGTGCTGCAACCCTTGTTGAGTAATACAAGGTTATTGCTAAGAATGAAATCAAGCATTACCTCACGTCGTTTCCTCAGTTCCAGTTTCTCCCTTTCACAGTACTCAACCAGTGAGGCGAGCTCTGGCAGGTGCACGTCCTCGTTGTCTGGCAGGTATGCCGAGGCGTGTACAATGTCTGGGAGTTCCTGTTGAGTTCTGAAAAGCCTGGTTGCTGTCAGGTCCCTTTGTTTCCCTTTGTTTTGGGACAACTAAGCAGGTACGCGGATTACGTACAGAGGTGCCTAGCAGCAACTCCCGATTTTACCAAGACCGCACATTCTGCCACCGTCAGCGAAGTGGATCGCGGTATTTTGGGTTGGAAAGGTTGGATCAGGCATTGCCTTCAGCAGAGCCTGGAGCTAGTTCTCGATCGTTTGACGGATCCCCTTCGCTTGCTCCTGCGTCATCTCCATGAAGGGCTCGCAACGCACAGCTCGTTCAGGAACGGGTCGGCCGCTTCGGCGTAGCTCACCAAAGTTCCATCAACCATATGGCAGCGAGCAGGCTTGCTCTTCTTGCTTACCCCAGTTGGTGTGACGAAATCTTCGGGACGCGAACGCTTCTGCAGCCTAGCCGATGGTTCGATGTTGATCTTCTGTGGTTTTGAACGCAACGCCCTCTACGCCTCGTGCTGCGCTTGCGCTTAACGCCGATGGCAGCCCCTCCTGTTGGTTCTGTGGGTAACTGTTTGCCAATTATTGACGTTAGATGTTCCTGCCAGTGGGGCCTCAGCCAGACTCCTTGTTTTGGGTCCATCTACATTGGCAGTTCTCCTCTAGTCGCCATGAGCGATAACTGTCTTTGGCCTTTCGGTTAGGGTTGTGTTAGGGGGCGCATCCATGTCCTGGTGGCGGCATTCAGGCCCTACCGTCGGCCTCGTCACGTCACCGTCGAGGTGGTCCGACCAGTGCTCGACCGCTGGCTTGGGAGGAGGCACGGCTCCCTGTCTGAACTTGCGCATGATACAAGCTGAGCAGCTGTTCTGGCGTGAAGTACCGTCTCACCTTTTGGCCCATACACTGAGCCTTTGCCTCAGTGCATGGGCCAAAACTGAGAGTGTCAACGTAACGTCATGAAGCTCAAGATGGTCAGTTATTGGTACATCTCGAAAAGTTGGAGCCGGGTAAAATTGGTTCTTTTTAGCGGAAAAAGACATGCCTGTGTTTTAGCAGCATTAAACCTGACCAGATTGGCATCGCCCCAATCGGAGACTGCCTGCAAGGACAGGTTCAAGCGCTCCACCATGGCCTCCCGGAGAGACTGGATCTGAGGCCCGCAGCCTAATTGTGTAAGTAAATTCGGCAAACGAAACAATCTGTTTCTTTCCCAAAAACACACAAATACACAAAAAAAGTTCAATCTTTATTCAACTTTTTTGTGTATGTGTGTGTTTTTGGGAAAGAAACAGATTGTTTCCGTTGCCGAATTTACTTACACAATTAGGCTGCCGGTAGCACGAGCGTTGGACAAGTAGGTAGAGTGGTAGCCAATGAACCGCGTGCACCGTATGAACCATACTACCTGCAGGCAATACGCGATGTTGCTAGCTCGTGCAAAAAACGTATAACGACTTGCTTGCCTTGCCATGCAGTTTGATCTAGTCGCCGGCAACCAGACGCCACAAACGCATATGTGCGCCTGTCCTTGTGTTTTGTTTATCAAAAAGGACGAAAAAATCGTTAGTTTATTTTTGTAATTACTTTAATAATTTAACTCTTATTAAACTATGAGTGAATTGTATGTGTAATGTGGGTCCTTGCGCTTGTATGAGACTACTTTTTGGAATTACTTCTCAACAGTTATTGTGTAAAACATTACCTGAAATTTCCTAAGAGGGGATGGGTACGCAGTGAGTCACTTAGATTGGGTGAGCAATGAACCACGGTTCATTGTGTACTACATCTAATTGCTTTACTTAAGCTATTATGTAGGTATGGATTTTTCACATAGAAACAGGTGGGGAGTATTATTCCAGTCAACCTCTGATTGTTGATGTGAGTATCATTAAGTACTACTTCTTTATTTCAGCATGGGCCGAAACACATTAGGGCAAACCCGTAAAAAGGTTTATCACACAGCAGCAGCTATTCAAATAGGAATAGACAAACATTTGTCGGGGCTGATGAAGCAGCCAATCTCCCTATCCAACACTGCGAAGATACATTAAAAAATACCGCAAAAATCCGTCATGGAGCCCGTAATGCGGCAATTTGATCGAACAAACTTTAATGATGGACAAGAAGTTTTTATTTGATTGAGCACATACATTCTATGACCTAACTTCTAAAGACTGTCGCAGAATTACCTACCAAATGGCAGTTATTAATAAAATTTAAAAGCCGCCATCGTGGAAAGTTCCAAAGAATCTTGGTTATAACTTGCTGTATTGTAAATGCGATTGGCCAGGCATTACCACCAGCTATGATGTTTCCAAGAAAACTATAAGGCACACATGGGGCACCCCCAGGGACACTTGGGTTAGCCGCACCTAGCGGTTGGATGATCACAGTATCATTTGTTATTTAAAATCAACTTAAAACAAACAATAATATTTACTATATAATAATATTATAATAATATTTAATATATTACTTTGATTCATTGTGTACCACCTGGTTAATTTAGTCCCACCCCCCCGGTTCATCGTGTACCCTTGCTGGTACACTATGAACCATTTACCTTGTTTTAAAATAACCTGTGTTAATCAGTCAATAGGCAATATATTCCAAAATTTTGAATGCAATATGGTAGCGTATTAAATTACCTACGTGGTGAGATAAAAATATTTTCTTTGACTGCAATAACCACTGAGCTAGAGCTCTTCAAATTTTTGGTGGTTCATTGGCTACCACTCTACCCTATCTCTCAGCAACAGTGCTGTCGTCTGCATACCCAAAGGTGGCCGGGTTTTAGCAGATCATTAATGTGAAGCAAGAATAAAGTTGCTGAGAGTACCGACCCCTGAGGGATCCCGGCATTAATATCCAATTGGTCCGACAAGCAGCCTAGCCATCGATAACCACACGAATATATCGATCTCTCAGAAAGTCTGCAATCCAATCACACAGACCACCGGGCAGACCGAATGAAGGAAGCTTACCAATAAGGCTTTCGTGCCAGAGCCTATCAAAAGCATTCGAGACAGCAAGGAGACAGCAAGACAAGACAGACAACAGGGAGACGGCAAGCGCTTCCCCGTGTCTCTCGATGGCCTCACTTCAGATGTGAATGGCATACGCTAGAAGATTCCCAGTAGACAGATTTCGGCAGAAGCCGTATTGGCGGTCACTAAGGATATCGTTTGCTTCTAGGTATGCCAGGAGCTTAATATTGAGTACACGTCCCATACTCTCACAGAGTATGGTGGTTACAGATATGTGTCTGTAGTTGGCCGGGTCAGCTCGACTGCCTTTCTTGGCCACGGGCTATAGGTACCTTAGCTTGCTTCCAAGCATTCGGCACTTTTCTAACCTCATACGAAAGGCGGATCAAGATCTGAGACAGTTCAGGCGCACAGGTTCTAAGAACAATTGCTGGTATTCCGTCAGGGATAATAAATAAAAATAAATTTGTTTTCTTCTTAGCGGGCCACGTAAGTTCTAAGGGGGCCAAGAACCGTTGGGTTTCAGCAGTGGTAGTGAGGGACGGCAGAAGTTCGACTCGACCGACTTAGCCAGAGCTCAAAACGCTTTACTAGTTACCTGCTTGTTAAGAACCAAGTTTGGTCCTAATTCGGCCAATGTGGTCGAACCGAGCCCTTCGCAACACCATCTTGCAGGACTTGGCAACCCTGTTGAAGGCCTTCTTCTTCTGACTCACGTTACTCAACTTGCGCGATCGAGCGTCGAATGAAGCCAGGTACGCCCCATGTATAAGTGCGTCGGTGCGCTTATATTCGGCGTCAAACCTTGGCCGGTCTTCGCTAGACATTGATAGGTCAGAGAACGGAATGTAGTACTCCATTCCCTGAAGCAACACATCCCTCATGGCGTCCGCGCATGACGATGGATCAGTCGAAGAAAAGCAAGTAGGCTGCCAAGGATAGCATGCGGAGAAGATTGCATAACATACCAATCTGCTGACTTGTACCGCCAAACCCGCCGGGTACCTCTTGGGCTGGGATCGGCAGCCTAATTGTGTAAGTAAATTCGGCAAAGGAAACAATCTGTTTCTTTCCCAAAACGACTTTTCGCAATACAAAAAGTCGTTTTTGGGAAAGAAACAGATTGTTTCCTTTGCCGAATTCACATCAATTAGGCTGCGGGTGGGAAATAGATGGCCACAGGCTTCACTAGACAGTGGTCGGAACTATCCAAAGGTGAAGCTATCGACACAGAGTATGGACTGTATCTATTGTCAGGAGAAGGTCCAAGCAATTCGATATGTTCGAATCAACATCCGGTACCCTCGTTACCCCCTGGACCAATTGGGTGAGATTTAGCGCTAGCGAAGCTTACGCATCTCCCGTCCAGCATGATCAGTGCACTGTTATGGGAAGAGCTACTCCTGGTGGTGGGCATTAAAGTCCCCCAGTAACACTAATTCGGATGAAGGGTACCGCTGCTGTGCCGCATCAGCCGCCTCACTGAGGTATTCTGTGAGCCTGGTGGTCTCCTAATCAGCTGTGCGAACGGTAGACACAGGCGAAGATAATTTTACCCAGACTTGTGTCTACCAGAGCCAAGAGCGTTGTGAATCTGGAGTCCTGAAGGTTACGGAGACGCCGATAGCAAATGTCGTCACGGGCGTACATACATACGCCCGCCCGTGGTCTAAAATTGTGCTCCAGGGTGAACCCTGGGTAAGACAAGTACGACACGTCTGACGGATTCGCTATCCGCGTCTCCGTAAGAGAGTAAAAAGAGCGCTGTTTTCTCAGCCTCCAGGTGATAGTGGACGGTAGTGATATTTGAGGGCAGTACTCTAATATTGGTGAGGTGCACTTTGTGGACGAGGGGGTACAGCCGCTTTTTAACTCCAGTATTATTTTTCCTTTGCATGATATAAAATAAAAGAGTGAATGGAGTAGAGGAGAAGGCAGTGACACGAGGTTCCATGCTGCTTACCTACAGACACGCACTGAAAGGACGCCATCATTGGGACACTAGTCTGGAGACTGCGGGGACGCCCAAGCCTCCCCGGCATTTTCCGACATGCCAGGATTTTTTGACAGTTGGCGGGGCAGCCTTTTGTGTGTGGCTGGCACACTACTTGGGTCCCGAACTAGCTGTGGTCGGCCAGTGGCGCACCGTGCCTCTGATCCCGCTACCCTCCGCGAATAGTCTCCCGATACATCCTTAACAGCGCGCGTCAGGTTGGTCAGCCTGCAGTGGAACAGCTATATCGACCCTTAGCTCCTCTTGTTGGCTACACCGAGCACCGTACCGGAACACGGCTAGGCCACTTGACGGTACAACTTTGCCCGGTGGGTGGTCACAAGCCTTCGGCTGAAGCCTACCACCAGTTAGTGTCACCTCGTTAGCACCACCCGGGGTCCACGTGTAGGGAATCAAAAAAGAGGTACACTCCTACGGACGTGGGAGACTCGGCCACCAAAATCATAGAGACTTATATTTTTTTTGAAGTAGACGAGCCCGCACGATGGAAGATCACGGGACTGTATACAGTACGAGACTATGCCACAACTGATCCCGAGACCCCACGCCACGCCGGGCGGCTGGCCCTTACTAGTCACAAGATATCAAAACGTTGACGTTCCACGTCGTACGTCGATATAATGATTTTATATTTCGCCTTCTCATTTTTGCATAATGGATTTAAATAAGAAATTTTTTTTCGAACACTCATACGCCTGTTCATGTTGTTTACAAGATGAAGTAGTAAAAAATACGTATCTTTAAGTAAGGTCGTTGGGGAATAGCGTACAAGGTTAGCAAAGCAAATTGAGACAGAGGGGAAGTGAAGCGAGGCTTCGGTCTAAAAATTTACGTAGCATATTGATATCCCCATCTCCAAAATGTAAAGTTGAGTCAACTAAAAAGGAGGAGGTTCTCAACTCGTTACAATCTTATATTTTATATATGATCCCCGATTACTCAAAGACGCACGGACCGATTTGAAAATACTTCTTTTGTAAAGGGTAGTTATACTTCCCAGGTGGTCCCATGGTCATCAGGTCAGGTAATGGGATCCTGGCGAAACTGAGGGCACTCCTCAAATATCATAGGCATATAGTACATATAGCAATTTTGGTATTTTCATCAACAATGCAGTTAATTGCACTCCGAAAGTATCATTTGGTGAAGTGGAACTGATGAAGAAGACTACAGATGGCCACTGGGACTCCTTAATGCTAAGTATATCACGGGTATAAGATATATCGAATAGTTAACACACTAATGCGAGGAAGAGCGAACTGTCCTGTGTTGACACGCTTGTTCCACCTCCCTCTTGAAAAGAGAACGGTGCCAAAATCCTGAAAGCTTGCAAATGTGCAACCAGTGCCCATAAAAGGCAACCGTGCAGACCCTGCCCATTACCGTCCGATCGCCATTACCTTCATTCTGTGCAAAGTTATGGAAAGGGTACTGAACAGTAAGTTGCTGACCTACCTTGAAGACAATAATCTCCTCAGTGACCGTCAATATGGCTTTCGTCGGGGAGCAACTGACGATCTTCTTGTGCAGGTCATGCACTGCTGGGGCGAAGCCATCGAGAGACACGGCAACGTGCACCGAAGCACGTGCTGTATCGCTTGATGTCACGAAGGCCTTTGACAGGGTCTGGCACGCAAGTCTGCTCAGTAAGCTTCCTGCTTTTGGCATCCCAGCTGGTTTTTGTAGCTGGATATCAGACTTCCTTAGTGAACGGTCGATCCGAGTAGTCATTGACGGCTGCTCCTTATGGCTATTGATGCCGGCGTTCCTCATGAGTCTGTTCTCCCTGCAACTCTTTTACTGCTGCACATCAATGACCTACTTCAGCCTGGTATTGTTGGGTACGCAGATGACAGTACTGTTTCAGAGAGTTACTTTTCCAGCGCAAAAACCAGCGTGGATGAAGTTCGTTCCTTGAGAGAGGCTATGGTGGAGCGGACAGATTTGACCTTAAGCTCTGTGCCTTAAGCTTTTCCAAGTGGGGTGATGACAATCTGGGCCTGCAGTCTCGACATAGATAGCAATCGTTAAATCGTAACGATCGGTTGATAAGTCCTAACGATTGTTAAATAACGATTTTTGGTAGTCTCGACTGTCAAAGCTATCATTTTTCATCGCACACTTAACATATTTTGACGTTACGACGGTATGTTATCGGATTTCCTAGCGTGCATTTTTGACAGCCCGCTAAGTGTTCGTAACGATCATTATCTTGGTTTTAGAGGTTATAAAAACAATAAATAAATAATAATTAGACATAAATATGGCTGTAGATAATTTATTCGTGCTCGAACACAGACGCGATATGATAAAGCAGCGGCAAATTGCACGAAACCGACGTGAAGGTGAAAATCCTTTGGATTTAGAGGATGGCCAATTTCTCTATCTTCACCGAATAAACAAGGACATGTTTCATGAGCTCGTTGGTGTACTTCGCCCATCTATTCAAAGACGAGGGCCTTACGGACTTTCTGTGGAGTCTCAAGTGAGTGTAGAGTTGGGTAGATACCGTGCCTAAATAATATTTATAATTATTTTTCATAATATCCAAGATGTTTTTTATAATTTTCTTCTTAATAGTCAAGTGGCAACTACCTATTGGCTTACAGTGGGGCTGCAGCATAAGCCAAAAGTCAGTAAGCCGAGTAATACATGCTGTAACTTTGGCTAAAACCTAGATAGGTATGTCAAATTTCTCATGACCCAAGAAGAATGGTGTGCAGTTAAAGAGAAGTTTAGAAATGCTCCACAGCCATTCCATGATGTGATTGGAGCCATAGACTGCACACATATAAAAATAATATCAATGGGGACCACCGTACATGGCTGCTTGGTAACTAATAATAAATGTTCATTATAAT
The DNA here is from genome assembly GCA_949775005.1 of Orthosia gothica. Classification (NCBI taxonomy): domain Eukaryota; kingdom Metazoa; phylum Arthropoda; class Insecta; order Lepidoptera; family Noctuidae; genus Orthosia; species Orthosia gothica. The sequence continues at coordinate 18,635,864 of OX459058.1, forward strand.
CTGTCTAGAACAGGTTGCCCATTAGACTGCTGAAAGTACATTCTATGTTTTATCTTTTAGGTGATGATGGATATCCTCTGGAACCATGGCTTATGACTCCTTTAAAAATTCAACGACCAGGGACACCGGAGTATCAATACACAAATGCTCATTGTTCACCCAGGAACGTCGTTGAAAGATGCTTGGGTGTGCTGAAGTCTGTTTTTAGGTGTCTTTCCCACCAACGCATAAATACACATATATAAAATATTAATTAAATGAACCAGAGGCCACCACACCCACACAAATAGTGGACAATAATGGTAGAGTTCATGAAGATGGCCTAGAAGTTACAGGTACCTTATCAAATTATTTATTTTAAGGTATCCATTTAATGTTTTATTATATTTATTAAACAGGTATACCTATATTTGCAGAAGATATAATTTTCCCCAGATTTTTATACCTATTTCATTGGCATCTTCATTTCTATAGCATCAAGTCCGACTTATGTAACACCGTTGTATGAATATTCCTAAAATCTTGTTTTTGTTTTACAGGATTTGTATTGTGCACTGGGAGAGCTGTTGCAGAGCACATAAGAAGAATACTCGTTAATACTAGTTTTATTTTATTGACCCACTGTGATTTAAATAAAAACATATTAAACCATACATTATTTTTATTTAAAAAGTTGTTAAAGCGTTAGCTACTTTATTTGCAGCCTATGCAAATAGCACCAATGCCTCAGCTTGTGCCTTGCTACCTCAGCCTGCATCTTGGCAGCATCTGCTTGCACTTGAGTTGCAGCAGCTAGCATCTGTAAAAAAAATAGATATACTATAAATGTCTCTTAATGACCTCTAGCGTGCTAGTGATTATAATAATAAAGAAGGAAATGGCATAGCATACGGGCAGTCGATGCCAAATGTGTACTCTACACCAATTAAGGACATTATACGTCTCTCCACCTCAGTCAGTGATGATGCCTCGGTTGCCAATTTGAATGATTTATTTTTTCAATTTTGCCGCCTTAGTGCAGGCATGGCTTTATAAGTCTCTCCAAATCTGTTATTAGGATACCTAAGTATTCTACTAAATATAAACAAAACTGACGTGGCTTGTACTTACATTTAAAAACCAACTTGAGATTTAACGCTCGGGCAACTTGTTGGATCCGTTTGGGAGTTTGTTGAGCTCCTTGGCAACCTCCTTCCAGCCTGTTTCAAAATTTGCCCGTGTGGAGATATGGACGGCGTTCTAAAGTCACCAAAAGCGCATCGATCTGCCCCGAAATACGCCTGAAACATTTAAGATATTCATTAAGTAAACACAAACTACTTCGGACATACCCAAAATAGGAATCGAAAATTGTTGTTGGTTGTATTTACCTGACGCACACGCTGCTGGCACTCGGGCTCGGGCCTGCGCCTTTGTCACTGTACTCCACCATCGAAATACTGTTCTTTTCCAGTTTTTTTATCAATTCCAATTCAATTTCATTGTCGTATTTTGTGTACAAATAAACTTGACATTGACATCGACAGTTGACAGTTCCCATGTTCCACGTCTGTGTTGCAAGGAAGTGAACTATTTTCTTCTTTGTTATGCGTATTCTTAAAAATGGTATAAGCTACTTACACGTTTCTATGCAGAAAAGTTTTAACATGATATGGTTTACCTATCTTCTGTACAATTTTCAAAGAAAAATAGTTTTTTTTTTTAAATCTTGTCAACAAATTTGCCCTTTAATGAAAGGATTTTTTTCAATTGGCATAATTTTACAATAAAATCACCGCACTATGAATACGAACATCGGTAGCGTACCGGCCACGCTACGTCAAGAAAGTGACCGATTGTGCACGGTAACTCGGCTGTCGAGACTTGCGTTTATCATTAGCGTCGTTACGGCAAGCTTATTTTTACGGTAAGAGTTAACGAATGTTACTTAACGTAACTATCGTTAGCTATGTCGAGACTGCAGGCCCTGGTCTCCTTTAACGCCACCAAAACACGTACAGGCGTGTGTTTTAACCGTCCTTTTTTTATTGAGAAAAAAAAAATGGAGTCGTTACGATCAAATTCCTACTTTTCGGGGTGCGTCTGTTCCTGTGACTGATCGGCTCGAGCTCCTAGGCATGAAGTTGACATCCAGTCTCAACTTCGGCGCCTCCATTGAGTATTTGGGCGCACGGTTGGCGCAGTGGTTGAGCGATTGACTGCTGCGCTGCGTGTCGCGGGTTCGATTCCCGCACGGAACAAATATTTGTATGACCTGCAGATAATTGTTCCGGCTCTGGGTGTTGCGTATGTGAGTTTATATGTTTGTAAACGCACCCACGATACAGGAAGAAATTCCTAGTGTGGGGCAACGTGTTTTTAAAGAAAAAAAAAAAAAAAAAAACCCAATTTTTGTTTTTTAGGGTTCCGTAGCCAAATGGCAAAAAACGGAACCCTTATAGATTCGTCATGCCTGTCTGTCTGTCTGTCTGTCCGTCCGTATGTCACAGCCACTTTTTTCCGAAACTATAGGAACTATGCTGTTGAAACTTGGTAAGTAGATGTATTCTGTGAACCGCATTAAGATTTTCACACAAAAATAAAAATTAAACAATAAATTTTGGGGGTTCCCATACTTGAAACTAAAACTAAAAATATTTTTTTTCATCAAACCCATACGTGTGGGGTATCTATGGATAGGTCTTCAAAAATGATATAGAGGTTTCTAATATCATTTTTTTCTAAACTGAATAGTTTGCGCGAGAGACTCTTCCAAAGTGGTAAAATGTGTCCCCCCCGCCCCTGTAACTTCTAAAATAAGAGAATGATAAATCTGAAAAAAATATATGATGTACATTACTATGTAAACTGCCAGCGAAAATTGGTTTGAACGAGATCTAGTCAGTAGTTTTTTATTTAATACGTCATAAATCATAAACCGCAATTTACCAAGTACGGAACCCTTCGTGCGCGAGTCCGACTCGCACTTGGCCGGTTTTTTTACTTTGCCCCACACTAGGAATTTCTTCCTGTATCGTGGGTGCGTTTACAAACATATAAACTCACATACACAACACCCAGAGCCGGGACAACTATCTGTAGGTCATACAAATATTTGTTCCGTGCGGGAATCGGACCTGCGACACGCAGCGCAGCAGTCAATCGCTCAACCACTGCGCCAACCGTGCGCCAAAATCTTACATGTGATTGGTCGATTGTAAGCAAAGTTCGGAGCCCTCATAGTTTCGAACTTCAGTAATGATATTTAATTAGTTTTGCTGAATGTAGCTGTATGTACGGAACCCTCGGTGCGCGAGTCCGACTCGCAATTGACCAGTTTTTTTATATAGCAATAACTTTACGGTTTTCAGAATTTTTCCTTTACTCGTGTTAAAAGACATTGCTTGTTGACTTTCTTGATTCTAGATCAACGGGAAGTACGATTTTGGGTTATGATTCTCTTGCAATTCGTCAAATATGCGGCATAAACGGCCATAATCTTTTGATTACGTGTTTCAAGAGAAGCCGGACCTGAGTACCTACTACCTAGCTATAATATAATGATACTAGCTGTTACCCGCAGCTTTGCCCGCATTAAAATAGATTTTGTCCGTCAATTCTGGTTATCGACATACAGGATGAGAAAAATCCAATGTTGCATCAAAATGGGCCCGACTCCTTTGACTGTTTTGTGCTTTTCTTCATAGTGATGATTTGGCAAACCACACCCACTTGGAAAACTAGGTACAGGAAGCATTAACGTAAAAACGATTAACTTACTTAATTGAAGACCTTAGTCAATACAGGTATAGGTTAAATAGTTACAGGAAACAAATAAACTACAGACTCATAGGTTCTGCTTTGCTGCAAATTGAAGATACCACTCTATCATAATGTATCTATAGTTAATTGACATTCCTTAATTATGCCGTTAATCATGGGTACAATAATGTTAAGACGCTGCTATATACTTTGTTGTTATTTGATGCTAATACATACACATTCAGGGCCCTGGACATACGCGATCATCAGCAACTACATGTAGCTGGCCGTGGGTTTAGCATGGCTTATCCAAATGCACCCCTGCTACCCTTGAGCTTTGTTAATAGTCATATCAAAACTAAGTTTGATTGAAAACTGGAGTCTTTTGAATTGAAATGATAGGTCAGTGGGGTTTATTGGGATTCGACGTAAGAACACGCTTCTCTCATACTTGTTAATAAATTGGCAGCTATTATATTTTGCCCATATTGTGGAGGAGCTCGTGGCTAAATAATAATAGCCGCACGGGTCGATCTTCAAGGTTAAGCAACGCTTGCCGAGGTCGGTCCGTGGATGGGTGACCATTTTCAACATGTCGAGTTTCCTCCGTGCCTCGGAAAGCACGTTAAGCCGTTGGTCCCGGCTGTCATTTGAAGATCTTTGACAGTCGTTACGAGTAGTCAGAGCCATGAGATCTGACACCAGTCTTGCCAAGGGGTACCGGGTTACCCAGTTACTGGATTGTGGAGGTCAGATAGGCAGTCGCTCTGTGTAAAACACTGGTACTCAGCTGAATCCGGTAAGACTGGAAGCCGACCCCAACAAAAATTGGGAAAAGGCTACGCAGATGATGTGTAAAACGAAGCCTCATCCCATTAGATAATCTAAATAAATATGTAGATCTCAATCATTTGGTATCAAAAACATGACTGCAAAGTTTCAACCAAATCGGAAGCCGCAATAAAAAGTTGCATACAAAGTTCAGCTTTCCCCATATACCCCCTAAAGATTCTAATTTTCAAAAATCCTTTCTTTACCAACGTTCAATCTTTATACTAACACCTGCCGAAATTTAGCTTCATGAAGAAAATTCATACATCTTATCTTTACAACCCCAACCCCCTTTTAGGGGTAATAAAAAAAACAATACAATTAAATTGTTTGTTACGGAAGTATTTTCGCAAAGTTTGTAGTGAATCCCCATAATACGAAGATTCATACAAAATTAACCCCACCCATTCAACATCAACCTTCGGTTTTTAAGCACAAAGCAGTAGCCTATATCCTTCTCAGGGTCTCAAAGTATCGATCTCCATACCAAATTTCATCTAAATCGGTTCATAATAAGAAGAAGTTGCATGATAAGAAGTTACATACAAAATTAACACCCCCCCATTTCTCCCCCTTAATGTTTTTTTGCAAACAAAGTAGCGTGAAAAGGTAACAGACCGACAGACAGAGTTACTTTGGCATTTATAATATTAGTATGGATTAATTTCAACTTGATACCTCCAGGCCTTCGAGAGAAAAAGGTCTTGACATACGGACAGACAGACAGATAGACAACGAAGTGATCATATAAGGGTACCTGTTTCTTCTTTTAAGCGATGGAACTCTAAAAAGTGAGACAGACTGTACCAAGGGTTCCGTAAGTAACTTGGCAGGATACTTAATTGAATTTTTTAAATACAGTATTTTTAAATACAAATTTCGGAGATAAGGGTGAGTGGTATTTGTGGTAGGCATCAATATCCTAAAGAGAAGAGTAAAGTGCCCAATCAACAGGGTTTTCCCATTAAGGCTAGCCGGGAAGTTGGATTCTTGTTCAGTTGATGGCTAGAGACTCGTCGTAGTACATGGGACTAAAATCTAGCGGAATGTGGGTACGAAGTACGAATATAACTAGACCTACACATCTGCTAAACCTTTCGAAGTATTCAGCCGTGATGTATATTATTTTTCACACCACCTGCTCGACAATGTCCAATTACATTTCATGAAAAAAAAAAGAAAACGTAGCGATTTCAAAGATTGTGAAACAAAAGACGATATTTTTGGTGTTGTGATTTTCAGTCAATTTCATTGCAATATTCGTGTTGACAAAAAATGTCGAGCGATAGTGAGACTACTCCAGGGTTTATCAAAACAAACGCTTTAGAGTTTATTCATAATCTACTTGACTTAAGATCCTAGGGGTCCACAGTAGTCCTCCATCGAGACCGGTCTTAAGCTTCGCGCTTCACCTCGCTCCTCGCCATGCCGATACTCGTCGCTTCAGCCCATACGGTGCATCGCCAGGTTTGACGGGGATGGCCACGCAGGGCCTCGCTTCCTTTTTCCTTGAGGATTCCAATCCAAGGCCTGTTTAGGAATGTGACCGGAATCCCTCCGGAGCGTGTGACCAATTCAAGATTTGATTAGAGATGATCTCGGGCCAGTAAATGCCGAGGATGCGACGAAGACATCGGTTGACGAAGACCTGGATTTGGCGTGAGATGTCCTTTGTTACCTTCCACGTTTCTAACCCGTACAGCAGCACGGATTTGACATGGGACCCGAAGATTTTGAGTTTAACCCTCTGGGTCAGTTTCCTCGATTGCCACACAGGTCTCAGCTGTGCGAAGGTAGCTTGCGCTTTATCATAATCTACTAGCGATACTTAATTTATGGAGTCCTGGCTTTTTATTGTCTCGCAGAAGGTATGAAAAGTAGAGTATGCTTCTCTGGGACAAAGCTTGTCTTCGTATTGGGTAGCTTGAACTCCTGGCTTCACTCAGGACTCTAAATAACTCCCTCGTTACGTCATTCAGGATTCAATAAGCCACCCGTGACGTAAGACACTGCTTTATCCCCTTGGTGCAGAATCTACTATGATTAAGTTACCTTGCCCCTGAAAAAGATCCAGACCAAGTCCATGGCTATGCCTACCAATTTAATTTAATTAAATGCAGGGAGGAAATTCACACATAGGTAATTGTAGCAGGCAATTAACAACTCGCGAGCGCGTTGTTCCTCGCAGAGTGTGCGCGCCGGCAAGTACCTACTCATTACTCCAGAGAGATTCACAACGAACACAATTTTGTAACGAGTTTTCCACACCCTGCACCTGTGCTCCCTATTATCGAATTTAAATGGAACTTAAGCTCTAATATGATAGAGCTCTTTTTAGATACTTCTACGTGGTTAATTATTGGTTTATTAACAGTCAGTTTAGTATTTCTATGTAACATTTTCAGTGTCGCGGCAATTATGAAATGGGTGCAATGGTTTCGAAATAGAGATAAATCTGTAGAGATTTTCACGGAGGTAAGTTTTTAAAATTTATTTTAAGATTTTGCTATTAGTAGATAGATTATTACATATTTTTTTTAATATTGTTTATGTAGTGGTATTTTTTAAGAGTCTCATACAGAGGACTGGGGTTCCTCTGCATGAGTAACGAGTTGGGAACAGGACATTCCGGATGTTTTTAAACTCACTGAAATTGTAAGCTATTATGGCGTTTGTGCACATCCACATACTCAATTGTGTGGATTATTTCGAATCCATTGTTTTTACGAACCTCGAAAGGAAAAAAACGGAACCCTTATAGGATCACTTTGTTGTCCGTCCGTCCGCCTATCTGTCTGTCAAGACCCTTTTTCTCAGGAACGCGTGGAGATATCAAGCTGAAATTTATATCGACACTCGCAAGGTAATCAAAACCTACAGGGTACTTTTCAGAATCTTGAAATTTAGTATGAAGCAACGTCTTACAGCACAGATAAAGGAATAATCGCGAAAACCGTAAATTTTTAGTTACATCATACAATAAAAATATTTTTAATCATTTTAAACTTACTACCCCTTTCCTCATGAACGCGTATAGGTATTAAATTGACATTCATATCAAATACTCAGGTCTATAATACCTTTAAGCAGGCTGTACGGACCCTCGGTGCGCGAGTCCGACTCGCACTTGGCCGGTTTTTTTATTTTTTGTACAAAAACATAAAAATATGGGTAAAGTTATCATTAAGTTAAAGGTTAAAATTTTGTGAACTGAAATCGTATTCGATTTGATTAAATGCACAAACGCCCTTAATATTCCCGGCATTTAATGTAACTCAAAAAAAAAACTCAAAATTCAACTTACAATTACAAGATACAAACGAACGTACCATGTGTGTATGTATGTAGCCGTGTAGGATGCCCTATTTTCATAGTTTCAGTCTGAAGTTTTCAGGGAGGGTGTTTATTACTATTAGTATTTGAGTATGGCAAACGGAACTTGTTTTTTTTTTACCGTGGTCCTTAATTAATTCAGGCTGAAAATAATTAGGATTGCAATCTCTAGCAGTACCTAGGTCGGTAGGTTAGTGATTTGGGTTTTCTTTTTCGGGTAATAGTGCAGAATCACAAATAATTAATTAATTATGTTAATTATGGAACTGATTCGTAGATAATCATACGTACTTATATGTTTTAAATAATCTACATTGATAAGAAGGCGGTTATATCCCTGACCACATAAGAAAACAGTAAACAGTTCTTCGATTAGATGACACTATAGATAGACTAGGATCAGGTCATAATAACAAAATAATAATTACAGTGTTTACGAATCTCTCGCCCCTTATCAACGTAAATTCTTTGTAAATACAAGTAGTTATGATTGAAGATTCTTCTATCTATAGCAATGATGGCCTCAAAGGCTTACGTAAATGCTAATTTGGTATAATTAACGCATTCACCGTCGATAAAGTAAATTAATTGATGAGGTCACTTGAAATAGCACAAAACGTAAATTGCTCTGAATTTGTCGGATGAGCAGTATCGTATGATACCTGCTATTGTGATGCTGTAGCCGTTGTACCGTACTCCACATTTTTGTACTTTTCTAAACAAGGATTTGGCGACAGTCAGTCAATTAATGACCTGAATGAATGTCCTGATTTCTTGAGCATAAACGCTTAGCAAATAACTTATTCATATTTCAAGTATATACCAAACCATAGCCAACGCATTTATTTATACTTGCCCATATATTTGTAACCACTTCAATCGAAGTCCAAAATATCTGTAGCACGAATGAATTCTTCGCGGTATTTGGGTACCGCAGCGGCTCGCTCTTTCGAGCTTCATGCCCGCAGTCCCGGCGGGGGGCGTGTGCCCGATTGTCGGGATAGTGTCCTGGAGCGAACAGCCGGAGCCCTGAGCTAGTCAGGAGGCGCGCGCCCGGTCGGCCGCACGCATGCGTACGCTCCCGGATCCTGTTGCACGCATTACGTAGTGCCAGCACCTTAACTACCGCGAATATGTTTACGCTATTTTAGATAACAAAAGCTTACTAATGATCCTGCAATAACTTCAAGTACCTAATGAACCAACTTTTGAGTCCTTTGTAAAGAATGTGGCAGTGAATTAATGCGTATTTGAAATGTGGTAAGGTCATCAGTGCAAAAAAGATTTGCAAGACCAGAAGCATGCCCTGGAGCTGTCCGTGGTCGCGAGACCGCCAGCAACCACTCGCGGTCAGTCGGCCACTGCATTTGTTGTTGCAGGTTTGTTTGTTTCGCATTATAGAACCTATTCTTATTAGTTACAAAACTCACTTTCAATGAGGACAACTGATGGCCCAAATTTTGGAGCGTTCTGTTGTCCAACACACAAAAAACCGCTTTCTCATGAAGTGGAATTAAGACCTTTAAGTATATCGAGTTACTTAGCAATAGCATGCAGTGTCGCACGCTCTATATTTTTATTAGAAGAATTTTAAGATAGTGTAGTCAATGAACTCATTACGAAATTCATAAGTGACAGCTTGATGCCTGTTGAACCGATTGGAAAGTTATAGTAGGACAATCCCAGACGGATAATGTAGGAGCCAGGGAGACGTTATCCCGGGAATGTTTTAATGGATTTAAAGTGCTCTATGCGTGTTAATATCAAGTCCATAAAATGTAGAGATGGACTCGATGCATGACGGACTTACTTAACTTTTCTATGAAAGCATATTTTAATCTGCATTTTATGTTGTTCTTGTCTCTTCCTAATTATGACGGCAATGGTTATTGAAGTTTCTGAATATTTAAAAACAACGTTAGTCAATGTCAATTCGATACAAAGTTTTTTTTTTATGAATAAACTAACAAAGGTAGTTACTAATACAATAATAGAAGCGTTACCTATGAATGACGGAAGTGCCAATGCCGAAATGGTTAAATATACCCAATAACAGAAATTTATTCAGTATTTGCTTACCTGGCTTACTTGTGTATTATTACGTGATTGAAATAATATATTTGAATTCTTATGTTTTTGGCGGGCATTCTAGTTGTATATACCTGCTTAGGGTTTTACAAATGAATATTTGAGACGTCTGAAATATATATCAGTTCGACATAGGTGTGTAGCATATCCGCAGATGTGAGAGGTATCCGAGATTGCCTCTGAACTAGTGATGAGGTTCAGGAGTGCAATCAGCTGGTCCGCGGGTCGGGCCTCAGTCACAAGTTGCATGTGCCCGCGGCTGCTCGTATATGAGCCCCCGGATTATCTCACATCAACGTGGATTTGTTTTTATTTAGCGTTCTTTTTTTAAACCTAAGTGACATTTAAGAAAAGAAAAACTTTAAAATAGAAAGCATTCTAAACTCTTTTTTAATTTTGTGCAATGTGAAATGTGAAGTTTTTTTTTTTTGGAAATGATGACACTGAACATTTTTTATTTTTAAAATGACTATGTAAAATGCCTTGGAACTGCCTGTGGGGATACCAGGCACCTGCACCTGCCTGCAGAGTTAGTGGACCGCTGCATTTACTGTTGCAGGTACCTAGATTAATACCTACTTACCTAATACCTTAATTGTTACTCAGATTTTTTTATTAGTAGAAGAAAACAAGTTTTTTGTTGTCTTTACTTACAATATCCGTATGATTAAATAATACTAGGCATGGTTTACTTAAATAGAACTGCATAAAATATAATCTACGTTACTTAACTAGGTAAATGCGTACACATTATTGTTAGTTTTGTATTGTTTATTTAGACCCGGTATGTATAGAATACGAGTATGTAGTAAATAGCTAGCTGCTATAAGAAAATGCTTGCAATTAATTCTATCGTAGTTACGTTGATAAACACCGGCTAATTAGGCATATAATCATGATTCAACAATAATACCCCACAAAAAAAGCTTTTTAACAAAAAAATAAAACCGACTTCTAAAGGGAATTTTTTTTTTTTTGAAGTTGGTGTCATTGGTACCTGATTGTATTTCGTTTTTAGACACCGACGTCGGAAAAAAGTTATTTTTCGCTTTGTAATGTTTTTTTTTAGAAGTAGGTTTTATTTGTTTTGTTAATTTTTTTTTTATTTTTCACTTTTTATTAGTACTAAATAGACAAGTTCTATAGTAAGGTACCCTATACTGCCCACAGTGATGCCAGAATAGATAACTCGAATAAAATGTAACTTGATTATAACCGGTGGAATGAGAGTGTACCAGGGTGAATTGTACCCATCTGCGTACCCGTTTAGATCATACTGGCGTGATGATGTGTTATGAAATGGTGTAAACAATAAACAGACATGCGATTGCAGCAATCCCGAGAGATTTGCCGTCATTTATTGAAGAATTATGTTGTATATCTTCGAAGTTATTCATCAGATCTTGATGAAATTTGAATGGGACCACATGACAAGCACCACTTTTCAATTAAAAGAGTTATCAAAATCGGTTTACCTAGTAAAAAATTTTGAGATAACACACACATTAAAAAAAATACAGTCGAATTGATAACCTCCTCCTTTTCGAGAAGTCGGTTAATAAACGTTTTGCTTAAAAATATCGAGCTGATTGAATACTTGAATACTTAAATGTAATTTTCGTGAGGCTCTAAGGAACGGTGCTATTGTTTATATTTACGTCTTTCCATTTCCATAATGGCTGTCGATTATAGTCGAGAACTTAGTTCGACTTCATTTGTATAAGTGTCTTTTTTATTTACTAACATTAGCATAAGGCTTTCTTGAGAAAGAGAAATGCTTGATGTGCTATTACTTAGCTAAGTTGTTAACTGTGTATTTTAAGGGTTTTATGGATTTATCTAAATAAAAACAGAAATTTAACTTCGGTAAGTAGGTTCTTATTACCTCCAAATGGGGCTTGTAGGTGACTAATTAGCGCTCTAGGGTAATAATGTAGCTAGAAAAGCCCTAGAGCGGTAAGTAATTTAAAAAAAACACCTCTTTCTTCCAAAAAGTTTGCGTACATCTAACCATCATACTGGCAATAGACATCATGCATTCAGCCCAATGACCAAAGAGGTCGCTATTCAGCCTTGTCTTCATGTGAGTATAATAGTCATCAATTTTAAATATCGAACGGCGAAGCTCAATATCGTACTTGAAAAAAAAAAAAAAAAAAAAAAGTTTTATTCTTGTAATGCCGGTTTTTTTCTACTTACCTCACAATCGAGAATCGAGATGTAAAGCAGAATAGTTAGCTCGGGTGTAAGCAACAATTGCACCCTCGAACTATAGGCGGGCGCCTAAATATCTCGGGCTGCAATTGATGCCTTACAGCCCTTGGCTACTAATCTACTATTAAGTGTTGATTAACAGGACATTTGCTAGCTTGGTAAATAATTTAGCGCATATGTGATAATGTCTCGCATAATAATATGTAACGCATGGAAAATATAGGTACCGGCTAATTACCTTATTGCCTATGTAGCGATGATGTCTAGACTTTTAATTTACTAGGTATTAGGGTTCTACCTTTAAGGAAAACGAAGAAAGTCCTAATTTACACATTGTATGGCAGCCATGTATAAAAGAACCTAGATAACTGAAATGTCCCTTTATTCATTTTGTTAAAAAAAACGTTCGAAAAGCCTTTGTTGGAATACAAAGACGGTGTTCAATGAGTTTTTATAACTTCTACTTACCGAATACAATAGGAATTGTTTGTTTGTTGACCCACTCTAGTAAACTTTCAACGTTATGTACGAGTTTAACTAATTGGAGCCCTACAACATACAATACATAAACTAGGCTTCCGTTACATTTCGCAAGAAATTCATTTTCGAACTAGCTAGGCTAGGGCTCCACCCGCGTTAAAGTCGAAATCTATCCCGAGGGAACATATTCCCGTTATAAAAAGTATCATATGTGCTATTCCAGAATATAATCTATCTCTGTGCCAAATTTCATCTAGATCCGTCAAGCCGTTTGAGCGTGAAGAAATAACAAACATACACACTCACAGACTTTCACCTTTTTACCCGACTGCCGAAGGAGGGTAATGTGTTTAACAGTCTATGTATGTATGTAAGTATGTATGTATGAATGTATGTATGTACGTATGTATATATGTTTGTTCTTATATGGCGTTCCAGGGACCAAACGCGTTCGCCGATTTTGATGATTCATACGTCAATTGATGCGTCTTAACGCTGCGAGTGTCATAGGCTACATTAAAATTGGATAATAGAAAAATGGCGGATTTTGGGTGCCATATTGTGGGGGCCCAAATTTATTTTTTCTTCCAAACCCATCGTGTGGGGTATCAAAATAAAGGGTTTTAAGAGGTGATTTCAAAAATATATAATACTTATATGTTTAAATGTATCTAATACGAAAAAAACTAACTAAAAAGTTATAAATAAAAAAACTTAATTCAAAAAATCAAAAAACCCGACTGCTTCAAAAGCGAACTAAAAAGTCGTAAACAAGGAAAAAATCATGCTGTGCAGGCGAAGGATACACCAGATTTTGGTCAGCCAGCCCGCGAATATGTATCCTCCGACTGCACAGCATGATTTTTTCCTTGTTTACGACTTTTTAGTTCGCTTTTGAAGCAGTCGGGTTTTTTGATTTTTTGAATTAAGTTTTTTTTATTATTAGTGTGATAATGTGATAAACAGCAGACCATTATGGACAACAAGATCTATTGATTATAAGATAGCTTACATTTAAATCGAATAAAAAGTGTGCATTGATTAGAATATAAAGGCAAAAACTATTAACGGTAAACCAGTTATTAATCACCAATCAAACACGAACTCATTTCGAATAAAAGCAAATTAATATGATTGTTGTGTCCACGCGAGAGACGTGTATACTAGCACTGTTTATTATCCTTCGTGATTAACATACGGCACAGGTTACAATGAATCAATATAGATAGGTACCTACCTTCTATAATAATTTTATTGTTGACATCGTTTCATTGGGTTACCTTGGCAGGTAGTAGAGTTAACGGTAGAATGCTAATGCGTTGTGGCGAGTTCGTAGCATTGTCGCATGAACTCGCATGCTCGGCGCGGGGCCTAGCTTCCCAAAGGTTGCGCAACCATGCCATGGGTACCTACACCCACGGGCCGGCGCCGGCGACAACGCTGTCACCGGCCGGTCGCCGGGTCTAAGCAAATATCTCCAGACAAGTTCATTGTCGACCAGTGCTGCCAACTTACCGCTTTCAGCGCCAGATCTAGCGCCTTTTTTGTTCAATAGCGCGTTCTAGCGCCTAGCGCCAAATCTAGCGCTTTTTGAAACATTGGACTTTCTTTAAAAAAATATTGTCTGCACAAACTATCAACTTGCAAACGATGTGCTGAGGAAAAATTCTACCACAGATAAATGTAAATAGAAGTCCAAAACTGATCAAGAACAACCATTTTAGTAGAATCAGACGATGATGAATTAACTTAATTCCTTTATTTTATAAAATAATTACATTAAAACGTTCCGTACGCTATATAATGTATGCAACTCTTTTATATGACGAACATTGAAAAAAAAATACGTTTATACATCCCCAGTCTCAAATTATTGGGCGTTTTGTTTGAATTTGGCGCCAAATACAGCATTTTTTTTGTCAGCAACCATTTAGCGCTTTCTGGCACTTTTTTAAAGAGCTAACAGCGCGTTTTTGCTTAGAGGAGTTGGCAGCACTGTTATGTCGACCAATTCGAATAAATTACGCTTAAAATATTTTACTTCACTGAGCAAAGACACTCGAGAAAGTTAGCCGAGGTACGATAATAATGTTACTTATAATAAATATCGCTGTAACCAATTTAAATGAAAATATTTGTACAATAACAGCGTGCGAGAACGATGGAGATAGCATTTTAACGGTTCCACGGATTGATATGAGGAAGCTTAGTAAATTGTATTACATTGCGTGTCTATTTCGTTTATGTAATTAGTTTTGTAGGCAGCTGCAATGCATCGGATAGACGGATGCATGGCTTGAAACTGAACCGCTTGTGTGGAATATATTCAATCGTGTATCTAACGTTTATAAGTTAATTAGGAGCATGCTGCGCTCACGCATCCCGAGGGACAATAAAGGCTTTCACAGCGAGCGGTGCCTTTGAACTCTATACGTTATTAGTCCGATTATGTACTTGTCAGTTCTTATTGTATGGTTTAGATGGTTCCCTCGCATTGTACAAGCCTAAGCAGTTAGTCCTAATTTCCTAAAAGAGTAGATAATAAAAGACTTTTACACCAGAAGAATAATCAAGGAGTGCAAAGATAAAACAATGCCTTTTGTAGGAATTCATGCAGTTCTCCAAAGGAACAACTGTCCTATATTCTAGTGAAGAGAGAAAAAAAATATGTCGTAGCCTCGTAGGTGCGTCTACGAATAGCTCTACGCGATTTTTTTTCGCAAACGCGTTAATTTACCTACAAGTTACCTACTACGCTACGTGGCGTAGCACTCGTAGCGGGCGGCTACAACCCCTTGGACAGTTTTTTCACACTTGTAAATCATGTCACCTACATTTTGAATTTTTTGGGCAATCATATTTTATATTAAGTAGTCATTCACATTGGTTCTCGTTTAATCGCGTTACTTGTGCAGGTTTAAAATCTCTTTCCAAACTTCTGCTAAATTGGTAACAAATATTCCACCCACACTTAAGAGCGGACTCTAGTCAACAGGAATTTGAAAAATAGGTATTTGAAGAAACTATTGTCGTCGCGTCACCTCCAACCTCACCCCGTAAAGTGCGAAAGGGACAACTGCAGCTCAGGCTGATTTTACCTACAAAAACTTTGACTAAAAGACGTTTCGTATTCTGCTGTTTTCTTCATGAAAACTGGTCTGATCTAAAAAATTCTTATATCAAAATTTAGAGGAAAAGTATATCTATGCTCCTATCATTTCCTTTTTTGTTTCAAACTTATAAATTTTGTCTGAAAGTCTTCTGAACATGGCGGTAAAAACGGGCATTTTTTTCGGATTTTTGGATTGTCATATTTCTTTTTGTGATTATGTTTTGGAAAAAAGGAAATGATACAGGCACGTATTAATTATTCAAATCATTGCTCTAGAGGCATTATCCACGAAGAAAACAGCAGAATGTGTTTGTATGGAGAAAGTCTCACTAGAGTCCCCTCTTAAAGTATTGGTCTGTTTAGTACACGAGTACCAAGTTTGTACGCAAAAATAGCCTCCCTCCGTCTGGTCTGGCAGAATGAATGCGTTTTTAGTGTTGTTACGCATTTAGTTAAAAAAAGCTCGGCGAGCATTTCTTTCGGTGACTTGGTGTCGTACTGTTGCTGTGCCCTGCTGGCGTGCTCGGTCATTGCGCGACTTGCGCGTTCACGCTTCCGCAATCTCTTGACTTCGATGCTGTCACGGTGTATTTTGCGATCTTTTTTATCGGAGTGACGCAAAGTTTTACCGCTTGTACAGCTCAATTTCCAACGCATTCCGGGAGATAATTGACCGATTAACAAAGCAGGCTTGCGCCATAATGACGTGAAATATTACTTAGAGGAAACTCACAATCACAATCATTTATCTTTCTTACATTAAAAGAGATATTATATGTAAAGTTTGTAATGCAGTTATCATAGCTACGTACAATAATTGTTTGTTTAAATGGTAGCTCGTACATATCAGCTTATAAATTAACGCCAGTGACAGCCAGCAATAGTGTCAGAAGGCGAGACACTCGAGACAGTGCACCGCTAAGGGTATAAGTGCCTATAGGCTATGATTTACGACGCATTCCTGCGCAGAGCGAGACGAGGATCCATCAGTGCGCCTGCGCAGACCGATGGGAACAAGATCACTTCTCACAGATCCGTCTGGTGACAGACAAAGCTCTTTGGTACTCAGGAGACGTCTGGCTTAGCGCGCGTTCCAACCGCGGATTAGTCACCGCCCATATCATACGAAACAAATTAATTTATCTTTAAGCAAACAGTCAATACATAAATAAGCAGTATATACTTCGATATTTATTCCGCTCTCTCCTTTCATTGTTACCAGGGTACCGTATTCATTTCACATCTGTGCAAACCTAAGCGAGGTCTCAAAAGTATGACAGTATACTACTATATATATATATAAGTAGGTATTGTGTACTTACTATACTTAGCTCACGTTATTTTACGTGCATGCACTTATATAGAACTTCCCGGATCTCGCCGGTAGAAATTAAATACACAATAGAACTTTACTTATTAGGATGTAAGAGGTGCTTTATTTTGGACCGTCTGAAATGTTTCATGAAAGTTATTCCTGGTTATGAATTGTTGAAACGAGAGCTCGGGTACATGCGCGGTGAGGTGCGAGCTTAAAAATGTTTTCATGTTTATATTCGTAATAACAGCGGATGTTACGCAAGTGCGCTGGGATTGGGACTGCCGAACTAAAGCGCTTGACCGGAAGTGCGCTCTGCGGGCGCGGGACGCTACTCTTGCTCACAGGTACTAAATGATGCCTCTAATGAACGGTGCTCACTGCTCTGCGCACACGGCACACAGCACCAAACCTTATTATTAGTAATGCGCAATACATTAGCCACAATTAGTACGGCAGTCGGCAGTAATTGCAGCATGCTTCGGGCATGTTTCGTAAAACACGTAGTACTCACTGTATCTACTCTTACTTAGCCAATCATAGCTATGATGTAGGTATTTCTACTAAATTTATAGAATTTAAAGTGCGGGGCACGATTTATTACGCGCCTATTAATAATAAATTCTCTTAAATGTCTAAGGTCTCCGTGTTACGCGACACTCGAGAACGCAAGGCATTTCCTTCGTATATCGTAAAACACTTTGGACACTTTAGAAAATTATTCTACACGTTACGAATGGTAAAATAGGAAATATAATATAGTTAATACGTTGTGAAAGGATTACAATGGAATGCGTAATTTCGGGTGGGTGTAGAGTTTCGCAGTTGTATCAAATGTCGTTGCTGAAATTCAAATACTCGTTCTGAGCAAGGTCTCTGCAAAAAACATCACGGTTCGCGAAGCATGCTCGCCAGCTGTCCGGCAGACTATGCGCTCAGTGCTCACGTGTCACCGGGAAACCAATTAGGGCCCTGCGCAGACGACAGACTATCCGTGACGCACTTTTTAGTATGTGAAAATAGAACTTATGCAATTTTTTATTATTTTTTTTATTATTGATAGGCTCGCGTTTGACCACTACCTCGCCTGATGGTAAGCGATGATGTGGCCTACGGTGAAGCACGCTTGCCTAGTAGAAACCTATTCACTCTTGACTTAAAATGCAATTATACACGACGCGCAAAAAGTCCGTGTGCGTTACTGCATATAATTGCATAGGTTCTATTTTCACAGACTAAAAAGTGCGTCACGGATAGTCTGTCGTCTGCGCAGGGCCTAGTGCTTACAAGTTTCACACATCGGCACATGCATTCATCGACACATGCTCCAAACGAACCCGATACTGAAAGCAATTGTAAATTCTTACCCATGAATCAAAAACCATATGAAAGGAACTCATAAAATAAATTTTATTCCCTTATTGGTACATAAACGGAGTTTAAAAATAGTCGGGACCACCTGGTGCACTCTGCTCCCAACTTCGAGTGCAGGGAACTTGATTTATGGGTCTTTAAGCCACACAATGCAACCGCAAATATAACCCTTGACTATTTTTCTAGAGAACAAATTGTCCCTGGGTAGATATTTCAAGTGGGTCTAACCGGTACAAAGACTTATTATACGCTTATCGATATTACCCCCATGACAGTCGAGGGGTAATAAATTAATTCGTTTAGACAACTAACTCAACAATTATTTGCTATTGTATTGACTGGTTGCTTGATATTTTTGATAGATACAAGTATTGTATTGTAATTTCAATTTAAACCCGAATTGCAATCTACATTCTGATACTAATCAGTCTAAGAGGTTAATGTGAAAATTCATTTGTAAGTTATTCACGGCTGAACGATGGCCAGTTATCCCAAATGACCGCATCGGTGCATTTGGTACTGAGAAGTAGATGTTGTGGACAGTGAGATCGTCCCGTGTACGACGTGGGAGGTCCGATTATTTCCTCGGAATTCAAATAGACCGAAAAGGCATTTCATAAAAATATTAACGGAATTATTTCGGTATATATCCGTCGAACATGGGAAACACTCTGTTCGCGCATATTCTTTAAATAAACTATAAATACCTCATATATAAAATTCCAAAAAAATAATCGCTTCACCTCAAATACTTTCACGTCTATATCTTTTATTCTCGAACCCAAAAATGTTAAGCTCAACAAATGATTAAAGGCAATTGTAAAAAGAAAACGAAGCTTAGATCCGGCCTCATTGACACCATTGTAATGATCAATGTTGTAACGAATGAATTAGTTTTCAAAATCTAATTAAATAGAGATGAATAGTATGAATGCCAGTTTATTAAGCTGTAACTTGTTTGTAACCAATAAACCAAAACAGTTTATTACATGTGGTTTTTAATGAAATGAAAGTGGGTAATTGATTATTCAACCACAATCATTGTTTCACCGCACAATTACATGAATGGTTTGTATCAGTATTCTAATGGCTGCCTGCCGTTGTTAAGTTCTGGTCGTGTCAGACGTCATCCCCTCGTCACGTCACTCCTTTCACTGATGTCGTGCTGACACCCACCTCCAGCAATTAACATGTCACTGCGCAGCATTATCGTTAAGACTTTGAAGCGTTGAAGTAAATATTTTATTAGACGTCTCAAGTCAACCGCGACCTGCGATACAGTTTACACTTACAAGGCATTCTTTAATGATGATTGGTGTAGTTTTGGTTTTGGTAGAGAACGTCGTTTAGACAATGTACAAATAAGGAGACCCATGTTATTTTCCCTTCTGTAAATGGGCAGATTGTTAAGACTCTTTGTTATTAAGTTCGTACCGAAAACTAATTGGGTTACGTTGCGTCATCCTGACAAGGTTTTCGTCTAATTTTGTTAGCACCGTGTTAGCTTAATAACATGCATGTTATCAACGTTTATTTTGTGTTTGCGGGTAGCCAGAGTACTTCGACGTAGAGATGGGAGGCTGTAAAGTCGCGTGAAATGCAAGTTTCCTGTAATCATGCAAGTTGCGCAAGTTCGCCCGAGTGTGAACTGTATTACTGTACCTATATGACGTCATATCGGAGTTTCAACACTGTACAAACAAAGCCGCAAGCCTCTGGCACACATTGTGTGCTCATTTCCAGGACAAACAATGAATTATTTGGGAAATAATTTACATACAACATTAGCTGAGCGGGAGGTCTTCAATACGCATTTTGTTTATGACAGCTTTTAAATCTTCGAAGCGTTCTCACAATGGTCACAGATGATCGACTGATGATCTACAGTTAACTTTACTTAACCCGTATAAGTGAAGATTTAATTTAATTGAAGCCCTTTGTGATAAGTACTTTTCAACGAAGATAAATAGAATTTTAATTAACATTTTTGAGACTCCACCAAAATGTGGTAGTAGAATTTATTGAATAAGAGCTTAACTGGCTAGTAAATGATTAAATAAAGCAAAATTGTACTTTATTTAGTTTAAATATAAAATTGCTTACTTTGCACACAGATAATATAATGTAGCTAGCATACAGACGCCTTATACCACACAAAGAAACCGCGCCGACGTAACTAGCGTTTTTCGTCTGACTAAACCGATTATTTTTTGTACATCGTTCGCGTTCGGTTCGTTCTATGGTGTTAGCAGCGACTTGCTAATAAAAGGGATTACTCGGTGCATGAGTATTTTTTCATTAAATACAGTAAAGATTTGTTTTGTAGTATTTTCATGCACGTTTTTACAGTTTCATTGCACCAAAATGTGTTACAATACAAATTAAAACAATCGAGTGGAATCCCTCCAACATTTAAAACCGCGCCATCTATTGGCCTCAATTTTAAATGATCCGTTCAAATAATCTTTGAAATGTGAATTAAGATTAATTCCATAATTTTGTGCATAGACGAGATGATTAAACAAGAACATACAATTCCAGAAAATGTTAATTTTACATTTTTGTGCTCCATGTTTTACATACAATTCAAAAACAACACGGTGCATGCCGCATCATTTAGTGAGATTTATTTGAATAATAATTTATTTCCTAGCGCTGGGACCCCGTGCTTTGCTTGATAACTTGCTGTCATTTGTCTCACCAAACAATAACATAATGCCATTCATCTAGCAAAGAAATGGTAGGCAAGGATTGCTAAAACCCATTCCAACGTAGGTGCATACGCCATACGTCAGAGGCGTGTGGTCTGCGTACTATGCAGCAATTTCCGCGTCATACAGAGCTATATCTCACAGACACAAATATCACCCGCACTTTTGTTCCTACACCGCGACCGCCATTACCCACGACTCGGGTGGTCTCCCGGAACACGAACTGTACTGAGAAATTTATCAATTTCCTTTTGGGTAATGAACTGGTGATCAGTAATCTCGAGAAATTCGGACCTTTTATAATCGACTTTACCATATTTTTCTGATCGTATTGATGTAAGATTCAAGTAGCAAATGAAACTATAGTGGTTTTTACATCAGTATCTGTTATACATTAGGGAACAGCAGAGCTATCTGTGGCTATAAATAAAGAAATTATGAGCCTTACGAAACGTTGCTACTTGACTGATACACGAGTGTAGTTCAGCGCACATTCCATCTGAAATCGTGCGGTGTAACCGCAGACCCGTATTGGTTCCTACTGCATAATCAAATTACATTAATGGCCCGTTTGTGGACCCCTCTTAGGTCCAACTCGAGCTCAGTCCCACGCAACTCACATCGAAGAGACCAGACGATTTATTAGTAGGATTGTAGCAACGTTTAACATTATATGAACCACTTTCATGATATTAGCGTGATCTAGACTTTCTCTATCACACTTTATATGGAAGTGGTCGAGTGTGTTTAACAATAAATCATGAGAAAAAGCAATATCTCAAACCTAAGTCGCCTACGTAAGATTTTTATCCAAGTAGAAACCGTTCATGATACCTACTTAGATCTAGATAAACGAATTTGTGATTTCTATATTTCTGAAATGTGAGAACGATTAATATTTGGAAACATTTAGACATTAAAAAGTCAGTTTTACCGGTAGAATCATAAAGCGGAAAGAATTAATGAAGCTATAAAAAGGTCCATATAACGTTATGCCCCAAGTCTACTGCATTAAAATAATGAATGAAATAAAATGCTAAAGAAAATTTATCGTAGAGATGAATGAACTGATGGTATAGGTCCTAATGATGACACAGTTTGGTACTTAAGAGGAAACGGGGGTGGTCTTTTCTCCATACAAACACTCTCGTCTGTTTTCTCTCTGGTTTATGAACTTAAAGCAATGATTTTTTACAGTAAAATAAATATCAACTTCTTCTATGTCCCTATGTTTTCCTTTTTGGTGATATATTATCCGTATAAGAACTAGAACCCTCTCAAAATGCTCAAAATTGTCTGTATTGAGTCGCTGTCTTCAGAGCCTTAGTGTACAAATTTGACAACTATTAATGAAAAAAGGAAAACATAGGGACATAGTAAATATCCTTCTTATTCAGTTTATCAAAAATTTCTTCTAAATCGGTCCAATATTGGAGGAGAAAACAGACGAGAGCCAAACCTCGAATTATGACTTTTTACTTAAGAAAATTTGTCGAATCTGCAGTTGTCCTTATCGCACGAATTTGTGGGCGGGGTGAGACGCAAGGGGTTTGCATAATACGTACACAGACGGAAAGGTGATGCGTAGTAGTTGAAAATAATATCGATATACTAGTGTTGAAAACAGTTATCGATAAACACATTTATATTGTTTACATGTGCTGTTCGTGAGAAATACAAATATAAGTATTAAAAAGTATTGGATACAAAATAAAATAAAGTGCATGTCTATAAATGTTTATTACAAAAAGTTTTCAATACAAAACAGTAAATTATATATCGGATAGGTATCCGCAATCTCTAGATCGCTTACTAGGTACATCAGCGAAATTAAACTTATTTCAACGTCAGCCGCACGGGTCAATCGATCAGGTTAAGCTTTGCTTGCCGTGGTTGGTCCGTGGATGGGTGACCATCTTTACATACCAAGACCCGTCCGTGTCTCGCCAAGCACGTTAAGCCGTTGGTCCCGGCTGTTATTTTCGGCTTTGACAGCCCGAAAGTCTGACCCGTTTTACCAAAGTGTTGCATATTACCCAGTAACTGGTTGTGGAGGTCAGATAGGCAGTCGATCCATCAAAATACTGGTATTCAGCTGCATCCAACTCTAACGTAGATGGGAAAAGGCTAGGCAGATTATGACCACGTGCTTTCTCTCACTGGTTTATTCTTTGGTATCCAACCGTCAATGATTTTTGCTAAAAGCCTAATGCCCTAGGCTTGCCACTAATGTGGTAGAACTTTTCAAATCAAATCAAATCAATCGAACTTTTCTAATAATGGTTCCATTTTTATGCCATAATGCATCGTCCCTCTTAATATTTTGAAAAATAAAAGCTTTTGGGACTACCTAAATAAAATAACAGAAATCTCGACGAGTTATGTGTAGTTGGCCTTGTACTTGGTAGAAGTAATTTTGATTCTGTTTTAATTGTAACATTTTGCCTTTAAACATACATAAATCTATTTCATCATCATCATCGTCATCATATCAGCCACTGCTGGACGTAGGTCTCCCCCTAGGGTCACGACATTGATCGGTCCCGTGCGTCTCGCATCAGCGGATCCCCGGAACCTTCACCAAGTCATCGGTCCACCTGGTGGGATGGCTTCCAATGCAACGTCTTCCGGTTCGCGGTCGCCACTTCATATCCTTTCTGCCCCATTGGCCATCCGTTCTGCGAGCAATGTGCCCTCCCCACTTAAATGTGGCAATTCTCGGGCTTGCCAAATTCTATTGCTCAGGCTATGTCGGTAACCCTGGTTCTCGTGCGGATTTCTTCATTTCTGATTCGACCACGCAAGAAAACTTCATGCATAGCCCTCTCCATTGCCCTTTGGGTGACTGTAAGCTTTCTGCTGAGGCCCATAGTAAGCGACCATGTCTCAGAGCCATATGTCTGGCAACACACACTGGTCGCACTTTCGTCTTGAGACACTGTGGTAAGTTGGACGAGAAGATACCGCAATTTCCCGAACACTGCCCAGCCAAGTCGGATTCGACGGTTGCCCTCTTTCTCGAAGTTAGCCCTACCCAACTGGATCGTTTGTCCCAGGTAGACATAGTCACGCACAACTTCGAGTGTAGAGTATCCGACCTTGATTGGAGTGAGTGTAACATGGACATTCCACATTACTTTGGTTTTGTGCATGTTCATCCTAAGACCCATTCTTTAGGAAGCTCTACTGAGGTCATCGAGCATTGTACTGAGGTCCTCCATAGTCTCAGCCATGACCACTATATCGTCGGCAAACCGAAAGTGAGTGATGTATTCGCCATTGACATTTATGCCTAGCCCTTTCCGGTCCAGAACCCTGAAGACATCCTCCAGTGCAGCGGTGAACAGTTTTGGAGATATAACGTCTCCCTGTCTCACACCTCGCTGCATAAGGACGGGTTCCGAGGTCTGATCATATAATAATAATAACTTTATTTGCATCATAAAATAGTACAACCAGATAATTAGGTGTTTTTGAAATTTTGTAGGTTGACACTACATACATAAACAAAGAGATTCTTGTATTCAAACACTAGCTTTCTATGTGATACTTCTTATATATGTTGATCCTGAAGTCTAACTGACATGGTAGCGCTTATATACAAACATTTCAACACTTCAATGTACCGGTAGTCAATTTGGTACCGTTGGAGAGACTGCAGTACAGCCCAAGTGTCGATCGAATCGAAGGGTTTCTCGTATTCCACAAACGCTAAACATAGAGGCAGGTTGTACTCTTCGGTCTTCTGTATAACCTGCCGCGTATGTGTGTGGTCTACGGAGACGATTAGTGATGACCCTTGAAAACAGCTCTAAATCCATTTATTTTTGATGAATTCCGTCTTCAGGTGACATACTTGCAATTTCATAAGGACAGTTTACCTCTATTATCGTGTCTTCACCTACCAGACCATCCGGGCTTGCCGCTAAAAAGGGTTTGCCCCGTGTGCTTGATAAATTGATCGATCGCTTCAGATTCCTTTTCCTTGCCATAATTGGTAGCCACGGTTCCTTTAAATTTGTTACATAATAACGTTTCTCATATTTTGTGAACCGATGTTTTCGGTCGCTTCTTACATATTCGCCCAAAATTCGATGCCGTAAGCCTCTTTAGTCTTTCGATTTCCCATAAGTTATTATCGCTTTGGCCCCCACTATTTTTCTTTGAACATCCTTAGTTGAGAGCAATCTTTCAAGAAATTTATTTTTCTTTTAATTTATATAAATCCAAAGGCAGGAAGAAGATATTTCTTCCAACTCTAAGCGACCGTAGTTTTAACAGGTTATGTAGTTCTTTTTATTTTGCTCGTTCCGTCTTTGGGATACGTCATTTTCCTTTTTCGGTAAATCTCTGTGATTTTTTTCGAACGCTGCTTTTGTTCTATATTTTTTTTGTATATTGGCCTAGACTGCAGCCCTGTATTTTTTTTTGACTGCGTGCATGAATAGCCCTTCGCTATTCCATGAAGTTACAAATCCATAACATCTTGTCTGATGTGATATGAGCCACTTCCTGCAAAGTCAATTCTTTTTCCGCCAATAAATTTAGCAATTACATTATTAAATTGCTCTACAGTATTATTAGTCACGTCCAAAAAAAGATTTTCTGCGTTTGCTTTTAAGAATAACATATATTGTTGAATATCTGTCCACAATCCACAACAACAAAAGTAACGAGTGACTGGGGGCGATTACAAGAAATGCGCGGGCCGCGGCCGGGAGCGTTTCGGAGGCACGCACACACTGTCAACTTACACACACATGGATAGGGCGGCCGGGCGCCACGCGCTCGCAGTTCGCAGAGCGACAGCGATAGTTTTTTCAAATACCTATTTTTCAAAAGTCTCTCCGCCCGTATTTCCTCTTAAGTTTGAACTAGTCGACGGCACGAACTATTTTGTGCGTGGGGTTAAAATGCATGCTATTATTTTTAAAAAAATCAAAAAACCCGACTGCTTCAAAAGCGAACTAAAAAGTCGTAAACAAGGAAAAAAACATGCTGTGCAGTCGGAGGATACATACGCGCGAGCTGGCTGACCAAAACCAGATGTATCCTCCTCCTGCACAGCATGATTTTTTCCTTGTTTACGACTTTTTAGTTCGCTTTTGAAGCAGTCGGGTTTTTTGATTTTTTGAATTAAGTTTTTTTATTTATAACTTTTTAGTTCGTTTTTTTTCGAATTAGATAATTTAAACATATAAGTGTTATATATTTTTGAAATCACCTCTTAAAGCCCTTTATTTGGATACCCCACACGATGGATTTGGAAGATAAAAAAAAAATTAGGCCCCCACAATATGGCACCCAAAATCCGCCATTTTTCTATTATCCAATTTTAATGTAGCCTATGACACTCGCAGGGTTAAGACGCATCGATTGACGTATGAATCATCAAAATCGGCCAACGCGTTTGGTCTCTGGAACGCCACATAGGAACAAACATACATACATACATACATAGACTGATAAACACATTACCCTCCTTCGGCAGTCGGGTAAAAAACAGGCGAAATTTTATAAACAGATCTGTGGGAGTCTAGATATCATGAAAAAACAACTAAATGTATATTTATAAAATAACATTATTTGCATTGTTGAATTACTAATCTATCCCTGTATGGAGGCCGTTTTGCAATTTTCCTTCTTCTTATGGTATTTATTTCCGCCCAAAGATGCGTTAAAATTAGTGTTGAAATATGAAACTTACGACGCTCATAACTTTCAAATATAATATTTTTATAAATTTTTGTTTCCATACAGGACTAGATGTGATGAGACAAATTGATATAATTTTTTATTTTGAACGTACATAGTCAAACACTGGAGTAATCTCTAGACTACGTTTGTATGGAAGAATTTTCGACTAGTGTAACCTTAACTGTTTAAGACGGTACCCTGACCAAAAAATCGGCATGAGATATGAGCATTCCTATTGGTCTAGCGGCACTGGCGGCGCATGAATTACAGTAGTGAATACGCCCAGATTTAGAATAAAATCTTTATAAAATCGAATTTTGGTCTTTTGAAAAAAAAAAAACTACAAAAATGTTCGTTATTAAATTGTCTATCCATTAGTGTTAGTACAAAAAATAATTAATGAATACTTTACGTGGAGATGCATAATATCGATAATTATTTCTCATATTTATGTTTTTTTGGAAGGAGATTAGTTAAATATAGGTATACAATATTTAAAAAAAAACTAAATCTACCATTTTAGAATCAATACCGGTCATCTGTCCATTCATCCGAATCGGATTAAAACAATGGTAATTTCTATTGTGTCTGGAAATGGACAGTTGACTGTCCATTTCCAGACACAATAGAAATTACGTAGAAATTTAATGTATTTTTATTAAATGACATTTCTTTTTAAATAACGAGTAGATAGCTCCTAAAAACAGCACAAAAAACGGCTTGCGTGGCGTTT
Organism: Orthosia gothica; assembly: GCA_949775005.1. NCBI lineage: Eukaryota > Metazoa > Arthropoda > Insecta > Lepidoptera > Noctuidae > Orthosia > Orthosia gothica. The sequence continues at coordinate 18,663,493 of OX459058.1, forward strand.
TGCTCGGGGTACCGCCGCTTATTCAGAATTGGCCGTTTCAATATTTATGGCAAAATAAACGTTTACAAAGATACTGTTTGAGCCACCCAGAATCATTGCATGCCTGATATTGCAGCTATCGTATCGACAGTTAATATTGGCTACGGAACGCGTGCATCGATAAAACAGGTTCAATAGTTTATCAATAATATGATTACGGCCATTGTTTAATTTTAAGTCATTCGTGAATGTTGAAAAGTTACGTAACAAAGTGCACCTTCGCCGTGAGCCATTACTTAGCCACCCTTGCGATAGGTGAGGGTCCGTCCCTTATATTAACCGTAACATAAGGGAGTGGTCGGTCATCATCATCACTCACTGGGGTGAAGAAGACAATATTAGTTTATAACCGGTCTGTTGCCTCATGCGATCATTTAAAATAGCGTGGCGCTATCTGTATACCAGTCACGCAAGCTTTTCCTTTAATTATTATTAGTTTTTTTTCGAACAATTAAGTTACAAAAAAACACTACAAAGTGAAAAATAACTTCAATTTCGGAAGTCGTCCGAAATTGAAGTTATTTTTCACTTTTTAGTGTTTTTATTTGGAAGTCGGTTGTATTTCTTGTGTTTTTTTTTTATTTTCACTTTTTAGTTGTGGTACTTAATGGACCAGTTATATAGGCTTGGTACCAATAATGCCCAAAGTGAAGCCAGAATAGATTAACTCAATAACATGAAACCGGTGGAATAAGAGTATACCAAGGAGAACTGTTTACACCTGCGTACCCCTTTAGAGCGTACTAGTGTGATGCTATGTTATGAAATGGTGTAAACAATGAACAGAAATGCGATTGAAGCTATCCCGAGTGATTTGCTGTCATTTATTGAAGAGTTCTGATGTATATCGCCGAAGTTCTTCATCAGATCTTGATGAAAATTAAATAGGTTGAAATTACCACATGACAAGCACCAGTTTTCAAATAAAAAAGAATCATCAAAATCGGTTCACCCAGAAACAAGTTCTGAAGTAAAAAACCATAACAAGAAAAAATACAGTCGAATTGATAACCTCCTCCTTACGGAAAGTCGGTTAAAAACTTAATAAAAACTTGAAAAAATATGTATAAATTGTCACAAAAAGAACCAAAAAGTGTTTCTAGCAGAGCGTGGTTTCGATCCACGGACCTCTGGGTTATGGGCCCAGCACGCTTCCACTGCGCCACTCTGCTCTTGTTGAAGGTTTCGAAATTACCGAGTACATGCTACGCAGCGTCACGTGGTAGATCATACTTATTATTCTAGTGCATCGGTGGTTAAATACGATTGTAAACAATCATTAAGGCTGATTTAAGCATAGATTATACTAATTAGGCATACAGTTGACATTGATTTATATACAATGCCAATTAATTGGTGATTGTTTGCCTTGAATTCATTAATAATGGGATTTATATGAACTTAGAATACTAAATACGGATACAAAATCTAGAAATACGATTTCTGTCTTGTCATTAATTCGTGATTTATTAGAGCCAAATCTGAAATGGAAGGGACAATTTTTTTTGTGTTGGTGAAAATGTTTGTCCCATTGTCGAACAATGGAATGGAATTTTGTCCGTAACTCCGTACAAATGCTTCAAAAGGGTCCGTCCTACTTTAATTGGAATACTCGTAATTAATTAAAGTCAGTGACCGAGCTGCGGCCGCCTATTGTTTAAACGTTTGAAGTTATAGTTTAAAATCGTTGTACTACGATCTTTCTCCTTGAAACACACACACACATACGCTGGCTATGAAATTACCTCAACCTCGGCTGTATGGAAACATGTAGTGTTGGTATTTATTACTTTTTTATCAGCAGCGCAGAACACGCCACCAATAACTATAGGTACCTCTATTAAAGATAAGGCATACACTAGGTTATATAATAAAGGTTGCACATTAAACATTTTATTATTAAAGATATTAAAACTAGGTATAGTTACGTAAGTGATATTTTTATTTTTATCAGAGATTATTCTTGCAGTTTGCTTTTTTTCGGCGATGGACATTCTTGAAGATTCTATGTTTCAGTAGTTACTTATAGCACAGATAATATAATACTAACATTCAGATGCCTCATCCCATAAAAAGAAACCGTGCCGACATAACTAGCGTTTTTCTGGTTAAGCTGATTATTTTTATAAGCACTTTGATCGCGTTTGGTTCCGTTCCGCGGCTATAGATGGTGTTAGCAGCGATTTGCAATTGTATGGGTTTTCTCGGGTCGTGATATTTTTTTCTTAAAATACAGTGACTATATGTTTTATATTATTTTTTTTGTACGTTTTAACAATTTCATTGTACCAAAATGTGTTACAATATAAATTTAAAATTCGAGTGGCATGCCTCAAAGATTTAAAACCGCGCCATCTATTGGAATCGATCTTAAATGATCCAATGTGAATAAAGAGCCCAATATGCCATAATTTTCTGCTTAGGAGAGTTGATTAAACAAAAGCATACAATTATTATGATCAATTCTATAAAATGTTAATTTTACACCAAATTCAATAACAATTGCTGCATATCGCGCCATCTAGTGACATCTATTTAAACCAAATTTTCTTTATTAGCACTGGGACCCCATGCCTATAGTCTCTGTCGAAGGAAAGAACTATTTTAATTCAACATTCCCTCTTGAATCAGATGTTTTGCCGGTGCAAAAAACCAGATGAAATAACGATTTATGAGAACTGGTACTAGGTATTTAAATAAAGAACGGCCCAGAATAAAAAAAATGAACTAGGTTCACGCTGATTAAAATTAATTTGTTTTGTGGGTTAAGAAGTTAAGATTTCCAGTCGTATATTTTGCTCTAAAATGCAAAAACCGGTCAAATACACAATATTATTGGATGATTTATCACTTCCCAAAGCCATTCGATTTGCGTTCTGTATTGACAGTTTGACACTCGATGACGTCATTTTCCGGTTTAACCATTTAATGAGTTTCTAATCGATCTAGCGCATACAGTATTTTGTTCACGAACTTGGAATTAATGTACATAAGTAAGTAACCAGAAACAGTATGTTAATGTGAGTGACAGTGGAGCCGATGCCAAGTACCATCGGGTACTGTCGGGCACCAGCGGGCACTGCCGGGTCGCGCGACTTGTTCAGCGCGTGAGACAATTTTGTATGGCTTATAATGCCTATGGAATTACGGATGTCACGTACAAAAGCCTTGAGAAAGCACCGCTCTTTGTAACAGATGGCTGCCTCACCAAATATGATTGATATTCGACCAATGATTTGAGGGAACTTCCGATGTTTCCGCTTCATTCATTCGCCTCCAAATACCTCCAGATAAATAGTTCAGTTTACTCGTTTAATTTGACAAGAGTGTTAGCACGTGCGCAGCTTACGAAAGTTTCGCCGGAGCAAACAGATAACCATGAAATTGGAACATCGTTGTACTTTATGCGGCAATAAATTTGTTATCAGCACTACCTTAACTTTTATCTGAAAAAGAACAGTCTCCTTTAATCCATGCTAATAGTTACACTACTTATCTAATAAAATGTACATGTTTACCGCACATTGAATAAATATATTGTACCAACATTAAACAAATAGTTGTCGTTCCTCTCGAAACACCGAATCTAAGAATACCATCGATGCAATAATTCTTGTTTATAATCTTCAATGAACAGTTATTGCTTAATGAGGTATGCCGCATTTGTATCAAAGTTAACAGTAACAAAATAAGCTCGTTTAAACTGTCTTTAATCAAGAAACATTAATAACTATGTAAATTTGAATCTTAATAAAAGAATGCAGTCTTTTAGTTTTGTCGTTATCGGCGTACACGCAGTAGTAATTCATTACAAAACAATGGAGTTTAATATCAAAGGGCAGGGCGTTCAGTTGATTTATCATTCCGACACCGAGCCCTTTGTTTTCTTCCACGGAGCACGGCGGCTTCAATCACAGTCCGCGGTCAAAAGTTCGCCGGCATCCAAAAAGAATATTAATTTTTGTTTCATAGACACACACCGTCCTACATCATTCATAATCATGACTCATGAAGTCATGACCGAGTATCACTGTTCAGTGAAAAGGACCTACTTACTTACCAATGCTTTCTAGCCGTCGTATTTAGAAAGTATTTTTTTAAAAGGTGTCCTTAGTGTTAATCAACTTAACATAGATTTGAAATGGCACACTTCAAACGTAACAAAAGTATCGAAAGAGAAGCGAACATTTTTCACAAAAAAGTAAAAGCAGCATCGGATGTCTACATCGGCATCGTTGCGAGGATTATAAAGGATCTACCCCAACCACATTTTTTATTTATCTTTTTAATACAAAAGGCGTAGGCTTAGATTGCTACAAAGTTCGTCGGAAGAAATAACTCAAATCCCAGAGAGGTCAAAAAAACGTTTGTTGTTACAAGTTTGGAACAGGAAACAAAAAGTGTCATGATGGCGTTACTTCAATGTATCAGCATTGCGGCATTTTTTATAGAATGTCTGATTGTAAAAACAAATGGCAGTGTAATATGTATTAAGACGGTACCCTGACCAAAAAATCGGCGTGCGATATGAGCATTCCTATTGGTCTAGCGGCACTGGCGGCGCATGAATTACAGTAGTGAATACGCCCAGATTTTAGAATAAAACCTTTATAAATTCGAATTTTGGTCTTTTGAAAAAAATAATTCTACAAAAATGTTCGTTATTAAATTGTCTATCCATTAGTGTTAGTACAAAAAATAATTAATGAACACTTTACGAGGAGATGCATAATATCAATAATTATTTCTCATTTTTATGTTTTTTTGAAAGGAGTTTAGTGAAATATATACAACATTTAAAAAAAAACTAAATCTACCATTTTAGAATCAATATTATGTAGAAATTTAATGTATTTTTATTAATTGATATTTCTTTTTAAATAACGAGTAGATAGCTCCTAAAAACAGCACACAAAATGGCTTGCGCGGCGTTTTGCTCGGGGAACCGCCTTAATGTTGTTTTGTTTTGCGTGGGGGGTGCCTGCTACCGGTGCGGTGCTCGAGTCGGGCACGCCATCGCCACCGGGCCCCAGCAATTACCTCGGGGATATAGCGAATTGCTCTCTGATGGAGACATTTCCGAGAATCAGGGTCCTCTTACCACACCGTTTGTAACTCAACATTTACTAACATAATCTAGTCGAAATGCCACACCGCCCCGTATCGACTGAACTGCCGTACTTGCTTGTTATTTACTGCAGACCATGCATAGCTTACTTCTATCTTATTTATTACTAGAGCAAGTTTCCATTCGAGATACGTTTCTGTTCGAAAGCTATCGTAAAATAGAGATATCATTTGTCTCGATAGTTGGGGCGCTCTTTGAATGTACAATGTTGTGTCCAGCTGTTCAATGAAATTTGATTCAGTTAGTTAATGGGGCGCGTGTAATAGGTGTATTGTGAGGTTCGTGTCAATCTGTTCAGTTACCGCCTGCACCTTTTGTGAGAATTGTTTTTTTTTATACGTTTCGCGTGGCACGGGTAGCGCGCAGGATATCGAACACCGTGCGCGCGACGGCTGGGATGCAGTTGCTGCGATTTTAAGCAGGTGATTTGCTCGCACGTGTCTTCTTCGATACATTTTGAATGCGTCAAAGTATCTTTACTTGCACATGCGCGCATAGCGGCATAGGATGCAACGGGAGCTTTGTTAAAGCTCATTCAAGGCGAGATTTTTGTGTGCTATGGGTACTATCAGCAAACTATACATCTGATCACCGTAAATACTACTTCTGCTTGCAGGGCTCGCCCGCTATAATAACGCCGACTTATACTCATCAACCAATAGCATCGCAGCATCGGATGACTGTTTCTTTAGTACTGGTCAGACCCTTGTTTTTGTAATAAAAAAAAAAGACAGCAAAAAAAACAAACGAGTAATTTTAACTACTTCGTAGATAACAGCCAGCTGAGTACAATAGTATAGATTCTAAAGTTCAGACCTTTACACAGTTAATGTTGAACTGTATAAAATTATTACAATAAATGTACTTAATCTAAGTAGCTTACGAACACTACCGGTATAGTAGCAAGCATTAAAAGCTCTCGAGAGTGGATCGCGGCTCAGTCCGATAACACAAAGGAGTGATTTATTTCAAACACCGATTTCAAGTACATCGTCCATGTATCATGTGCGCTGCAAATGTGGCGCCTGGAGCGTCGGCGTCGGCGTCGGTCGGCGTCTGCGCAGAGACGTGACGTCACCAACTCCAGAGCACTCTGACCCCATACAAAGAACATTGTTGAAGTGTATTGCGTGCGAACATAATCTGGCATATTGATTGAAAGGAATTTTGCTTGATCTTACCAATAAATCTTGGGATAAGTTAAGACTCCTCATAAATTTCTATCGAATGAGGTAATGAAGCAATGACTTGCTGGTAAAACATAACTTTTTTACAAAAAAAATACAAGCTTCTTGAAAAAAAACTTCAATTTCGGCAGTCGGTGTTGTGGTGCTGTTTTTGTTCCTTAATTTTTTGACACCGACTTCCGAAATTGAAGTTATTTTCACTTTGTAGTGTTTTTTTTTGGAAGTCTGTTGTATTTTTTTGTAATTAGTTTTATTTTTCACTTTTTAGTGGTGGTACCTAATGAGCAAGTTCTATAGGTAGGTAATAAGGTCCCTATAATGCACTAAGTTATGCTAGAAAAGATTACCCGAATAAAATAAAACGTAAACATAACCGGTTAAATGTGAGTGTACCAGGGTGAACTGCACTCATCTGTGTACCCCTTTAGAGCGTACCGGCGTGATATTATGTTATGAAATGGCGTAAACAATAAACAAACATACGATTGCAGCCATACATGTAATGAACAAGAACATTTCTATGATTGCAGCAGCAATACCGAGAGATTTGCCGGTGTTTATTAAAATGTTCTGTTGTATATTACCGAAGTTCTTCATCAGATCTTCACCAAATTTAAATGGGACCACATGAGAAGCACCAGCTTTCCAGCAGAATCTATCCGAATTGATAACCTCTTCCTTTTTGAAGTCGGTTAAAAATTTAAATCAAGATATTTTTCTGGCCCACTTATGGATAACAACGGACAGCATGACTCAAGCAAAATAAATGTTTTCCTTTTCTCATAGCACTTGTATACCTAGACAGAACTGATTTACAGCTCTCAGTTACAATTTGCTAACGAGTGTAAAACATGTCAGGGCTTTAGATAAAGATCATGGCCCGCTCGTATTATTGAATGCAAATTGCGAACACAAACGACAAGTATCGTATTGGAGATAGATTGAATAGAAACTAATTATTTACGCACGCATTGTCTTGTCAGTGACAGGTCCGTGTTGGTTTGGTAAATAGAGAAAATCCCTTTGGTTTGGTTTGAATTGACTTACCTAGAGTCATAAATAAAACTGCTGGGAAAGCCATGAAAGCGGGTTTACAATCGAGTACGACCTACGTGGATATTAGAAGTTAAGGTTCCCCTAGTCGACGGCACGAGCTATTTTGTGATGTAAAATGCATGCTATCTCATCTAACAACACGTGCGAAAGAGATAGATGTTGTGATGAGCAGTAAGAAGCTAGTTCGCATACGAATTAGCTCTTTTGCAAATTTTATCGAAATGGATGATGATTTAGGACGAAAATGTGCACGCGTAATTTTATAAACAGACCTTTGGGAGTCTGTATCATGAAAAAAACGACTAAATGTATATTTTCAACAAAAAAGAAATGCATTTTTGAACTACTAATCTATCCCTGTATGGAGGCCGTTTTGCAATTTTCCTTCTTCTTATGGTATTTATTTCCACCCAAAGATGCGTTAAAATTAGTGTTGAAATATGGAACTTTCGACGCTCATAACTTTCAAATACATATTTTTTTTACTTTTTTGTTTCCATAATGGTAGATAATGATGAGACAAATTGATATCACTTTTAATTTTGAACGTATATCGTCAAACAGTGGCGTAATCGCTAGACTACGTTTGTATGGAAGAATTTTCGACTTGTGTAACCTTAGTTGACTGTGAGAGAATAATAGGGCTTCATGATAACAAGGAACAAAAATATACGTCACGTATCTGTAAAGATGAATGGGTTCGCGTTTCTCTAATCCATTGTCCGAGGGCTAACGAAGGCCAAGCCTGGTCATTGGACACATTGGGCAGGTAGGGGCTGGCTGGCCGGGCATTCCGGGCAACCCATCCCGTCGTAAATACCCGCGGGTAAGCGTCCTGGGAGCTCGCACTATCAACAATGGCGTGTCATTTCACGCGCTAGTGTTAAACGTTTTCTAGTCTCGTTGTTCGCCTGAAGCTATTTGTTCTTGTTAGTCTATGGGAAAATATCGCCCTGTCTAAATAACATGGTAGGACAAAGACATCTTAGTAATGGCATCTATATAATATTTCAAGTATTCATATATATTTTTTTGTTGTCCACAGAAGGATGGAGTTGGTCAGGCTCACGCCTTTCGCAGTAAGTCGTTCAGGAAGCCCAGACCATGTCACTGGTGCCATCAGCCGGTGCACAACACAGGATCCTGCTGCAGAGGTATCTAGTCTAACAATCAAGTTTGCAAGTCCCACACGCATGACTCAGTTGCACTTGAAAAATTCGAAAGGTTTTTATCTTGACCGATTTGTCTATTCGCAGAAACTTGACTTGCAATTCTAAAAATCGACAGGCTTGACATTCAAAGGTCATTGACGGCCTGTGTGCTGGCGACAGAATCAGTCAATATTGGATGATAAAATGTCACGCTCAAAATTCAATTGCTTGTCGAAGTTTGAACTATACGATTTGTGAAACGTTAGGTGTTTGATATAGAGGCAAATATCACGGGCGAAACATTTTTGCGAAACGATTTCTGCATACGGAATGTTTGTTCTATTCACGCTTCAAACACAATCGACAATTACTGTATACATCTATAAAGGCATAACGTTTCATGCATGAATAAGAGAGATCCTTTTTAGCTTTCAGAATATTTCAATATTGTAAAAATTTTTGTTTGTTTTTTTGTTTGTACCGAATAGGCTCCGAAACTACTGGACCGATTTTAAAAATTCTCTCACCTATGGAAAGCTACATTATTCCCGAATAACATAGGCTATAATTTTGACGGGAGCGAAGCCGCGGGGGTCAGCTAGTCTACGTATATTTAAAATCTTTTGCATATTAATGACTTTGCTGCAGTTGATCAGAAATTGTACGTTTACCTACATGTACAAATGATCTTTTCAACACCTAAAGTGTTGTACAATCGGTAAAACGAAACATGAAATTCAGACCGCGGAAACGCGAGTTTCAGTTTAACCAATTTCCATCAAATTTAGGAACGAAAACGAATCCGACAGAAAAGTAAGCAGCTGTTGCAGGAAAAATTACCATTGTTATTAGGAACGTGTTTAGATGAAGAATAAATTACATAATAAACGAATAGGTTATTGAATAAATTATTCCGTTACGTCAAAAGTCTGCGACTAGATAATATTGAGACAAGACAATGCAAATTGTTTCTTAATTTTAACCTTGAATTTAATGTCAATTTTGCTTTAGGTACCTGTATTGAAAAACAATATGTTAATAATTGCTCCCTGTTTGTTTCAGTGTGCAAATATGTCTGCCACCAGGCGTGCGAGAGCAAGGTACGTACCTAATACATAATTGTTATATAGCGATATGCCATGCCATGCGCCTGCGCCTGTTTAGCTGAAAACGACGGACGCAACGTGCATGCAATTAGAATTATCTCTAGAATAAGTGTGATCGGTGCCAAGGCTCTACGGAATATAATAATCCGCGTATGAATGCAGGCGTCATCGCGTCAGGACTTAACATACTAAGTAGAGTCCCGCCTGTATAAGTAGGTACGGTCTGGGCGATTCGTACGTTGTCGAATTGACAAACATCAACCGTGTCTTAAATTATTTCAAAGTGGCTGTCAAAACCATGACAGCGGTGATTTGAAGAAATGCCTATAATTCGCCGGGCAATTATAGTCAGCATTCAATTTGCTAAACACTTATTTTCGCCGAGTTACATGCAGAAATCATGAGGATTTCATTTTCGTTTTTTAGGGTTCCGTAATCAAAGGGTAAAATGGTACCCTATTACTAAGACTCCAGTGTCCGCCTGTCACCATCAGATTATGTATTTCCACAGATAATATAATACTAGCAGTATTTCTGTTGCCGCTCAACAAATACAGCATAAAATAAATATGTAAGTGGGACTCCCATACAAGAAACGTGTTTTTTTTGCTATTTTTTGCGATAACAACATTCATGGCACTGTATTTTTATCTAATACCTACACCATTATTTTAAACTTATTTTGATAACCATCAGAAATGTAAGGTGGCGCCCTCTAGTGCCGTCAAGATGTTGCATTATTATGAGCAGTGCGCATAGTCGCATGCGCAGAGCGATAATGTTCATTCGGTGATGAAATTTTGTAGTGCTACCGAGAGGTGGCGCTAGGGTAGAATATTGTGTATATTTTTGTGATAATTCAAATTGAAAGATTTTTGGGGACCCATAATTTTTTTATAAGTACACCTACAAAATTTAATATATGTTCTTAAGTAACTAAAAAATCATGTCACACAATAAGTTTATTGTAGGATTTATTAAACTGAAAAGATTATTACTAAAGGAATTCGAGCAATCTCTATGTGCAAGCGCAGTCATTATCTTGGTGATATCATTGATGTTCGTGACCCGTCGGTTGCTGTTTATACCGTGGGCTTATCCAAGCTTACTTAAATTTATTCATATGCTAGATAATAGTCCGGTTTGTTTCTCTGCCTGTCCATGTTTAGCGAGCAATGAGCATTTGATGGCAATCAGCTGGTCCGCTGGTCACGCTTCCATTGTTCCACGTCTCGCCGAAATTGGCCGCTCAGCAAACAATGTACCAACACCGTTATAATAACGCTATGTTTGAAACTGTCAATATGTACCTAGGAACCGGGTAATTGGTTATGTAAATGCTTTACTAAGGTACAAACTCGCCAATTCGATTGTATTTCATCAATGTATTCCAGAATTCAGCTAACTTGGCCCACATTGTACGTTTGATGTGAGATTCTCATTATCTGCCTAGCCTTTTTCCCAATTGTTGGGGTCGGCTTCCAGTCTTACCGGATTCAGCTGAGTGTTTTACATGGAGCGACTGCCTATCTGACCTCCACAACCCAGTAACTGGGTAACACGATACCTCTTGGCAGACTGATGTCAGATCTCAAGCTTCTGACTACCCGTAACTACTGTCAAAGATCTTCAAATGACAGCCGGGACCTACGGCTTAGCGTGCTTGCCGAGGCACGGATAAAACTCGGTATGTTGAAATGGTCACCCATCCACGGACCGACCTCGTCAAGCGTTGCTTAACCTTGAAGATCGACCCGTGCGGCTGTTATTATTTAGCCACGAGCTCATCTATTTATATTAAAGTGATCGATGGTTATATAATAAGTAGTATCAGGTCTTCTTCTTTTCGTGTGAGAATGTTGCCACCACTGGTGTCAGAGTCAATAAAGCCGCCTCTGTGGACCCTACAGGCCTCTGACTTTGCTTATACCAGATTTATCATTTTCTTCACTCACCCTATACTCCATCTGAAATAAGATTACAAATTTTCACAACCCCTTTTTACAGTCCGTTCAAGCGATTTTGAGTTCTATCCCGTAAACATAAGGATGGCATAAAAAGCATAAACCTGTTACCAAAACTAACTGTTTAATACAGCTGCCATGTGTCATATCACCAACGCAATAGAAGTCGAAATCGGTTGAACGGGCTGTAAAATGGGACTATTTAAAAGTCTGATGTTATCTCAAGTGGTAGTAGTATAGTAATACATAAGTAACACACTTAAAAACGAATAAACAACAATACAATAATTGAATAATATATATACACCAATCCATATTGCGATTCGGGGCACAAATCATGCATTTCGGGTCCCTGAAATTGATTCTTGCAGTGTGGCGTACGGTATACTGTAAACTTCTCCAACTTTCGTGCATGCAGGAATTGCTTTTGGCAGCAGTGCACAGCAAACCGACATTCAAAGTGTCGTTGTTTTTGTTGGAAAACTCCCTTGTTGTTTGTTCTTCTTAGAAACTGGTACGCCATTGAACAAGACTGCGCTTCAAGAATAACAAACAGATACAAATATTCCTCGTATTTTGTGACCTTTCTGTTTCGTTTTACTTCAAAGTGAAGATACAATTTGCCATTTAATCTGCCCGATGACGTCGTTCGGTCCCGAAACTTGTAATTACAAATTTACAAGGCTCTCCTCGGTTTAGGTATCTGCTAAAATTAAACATTAATTACAAAATAATGTGCACATTTATTAGTTTCATTAATTACGTTACATTTAACGAGTCGTTTTCGGTCGGTGTCGGCTCACGCTGAATAATGCTGAATGCTGAAAATAAAACAATGAAATGTAATTATCTGGAATGTTTAATTGTCTGTATTTAAATAGTTGTTTGCTCTTTGTCACGTTATTTAGTTGGTATCTACCTAGTACCTATTATATTATCTGTGGTATCTACACTGTTATTTATAACGCCTTCATTTTAGGCCGACGTTGTTTTATCAAGGTTTTGTAGAAAATAAGACCTCGCAAAACCAGAAAACTACCCGCTACGCTATTTATTTTTAATAAGAGTAAAGTTAAATACTATGGTAATTTGCAATTGTTTGGTGCAACAGAAACTACGAACAAGAAAATGCTGAAAACAAACTTCAAAAAAGCGATATTTACTTCAGCAAAGCTGAATAAAAAGTAACTTCTGAATTTCTAATAGCTAAACAAAATACTTATTTACTGTACCTACAAGTGCCTACCAGTGACCTATTACCCTCTTACCTATTACAGAATACGTATTGAAGGTCATAAATAACATCAGTATTCAAAGCCTTCTTGGGTATAAGCTTGTCATACTCATAATTTCAAACAGCGTTTATTAATAAGGACCCTATCTAATAAAATACCAGTCTATAAACAAGACACAGGTACCTGGGAAGGTATGCCACGACACTGGGTGAAGCCAAGCCCCGAGGCATCTATGCTCGGTGAATAGGAGACCTATGATTATATCTTTACTTTGTCTCCCACGAGACAGACAGCGGTACCTAAAGGCTACAATGTCAGGTTAGGAAAGTCAGCTAAGCATGATTTAAATATAATACTGCCTTTTTGTTCCGCAACTACTTAGTTTAGGCACAGATAATATAATACTAGCATACAGATGCCTCATCCCATACATAGAAACCGTGCCGACGTACCTAGCGTTTTTCATCTGATTAATCTTGTTATTTTTGTAAGTACATCAATCGCGTTCGATTCCGTTTCACCGCAATAGATGGTGTTAGCAACGACTTGTAAGTAAAAGGGTTTACTAGGTTCGTGAATATTTTTTTATTTATATACAGTATAGGTTCGTTTTATAGTATTTTTTTGCACGTTTTTACACATTTTTTTTGCACCAAAATGTGTTACAATGCAAATGGTAACAATTGAGTGGAATGCCTCAGAAATTAAAAAAATGCGCCATCTACTGACATTAATTTTAAATGATCCGTTCAAATAATCTATGAAATGTGAATTAAGAGCCCAATATTTCATAATTTTGTACTTAGGAGAGTTGATTAAACAAGAACATACAATTTGTATGTTCAATTCCAGAAAATGTTAATTTAACACACGATTCTATTGAATGTACATGTCGCGCCATCTAGTGAGATTTTTTTGAACCAAATATTCTTTCTTAGCAATGAGACCCCGTGGTTTAGGGTTCGATCCCCGAGTCGGGAAATATATTGGGTGTTGAAATTTGGAAATCCCTAGTAGTATCTCTTCTCCGAGGATGGATTTTGTGCCTCGCAATAAATATAATAGATTTGATCTCATAACACGAGACTTGATTGTGCTGAAGACCTTGTATGCAGCTTCGGCTAATACAGAAGTGATGTTATAATATATTTGTTAAAATATATCATCAAGCACATTTAATGTTGAAATATAAACGACCCATACAGTGTTCTACAGTCAACAAATTATTTGTACAGCTACCGTCCAAGGTGATCGATGAAGGTATGTACAACACACACACACTTACATACAGTAAAGTAAGCAAGAAAAGACTACAACATTTTCTTACTAACGTAATTGAAAAAAATAAAAGAACTTCACCAACTATTTAATATTGAAAAAATAAAAGAAATTCATCAACTATAAAATATTGAAAAAATAAAAGAACTTCACCAATATTTAATATTGAAAAAATAAAAGAACTGCACCAACTATTTAATCAAAAACCTTTCCAAATATATTAAATGCTAATCGGACTGTAAATGCTGTAGGAAGCAACTGTGGAAACTTTAACTGTAAGATATCGCACAGCTTTGGCACGCGCGCCTGCGATACTACTGTAATTTGTTTCAGTTTTATTACTAAGGCCGAGTTTCTCACCTCTAAATTATCGCAGAATTAATGTGACAAATTGTCAAGCACGCGTTATCAGCTGTGATTGGTTGAATTAATTTTCAACAGAAAATAACAGCAGATGAGAGGGAGGAGAGAGAGAGAGCAGTGGTGGCCCAGTGGTATCGGCCGCGACTTACAAGTTGTAGGTCGTGGGTTCGAGCCCAGGCAGGCTTTGCTTTGTGTAAATTATTTCTTCACCACTGCTCTCAAAACGGTGAAGGAAAACATCGTGAGGAAACCAGCATGCAGCATGTCCTAGAACCAAAATTTCAAAGACATGTGACATCCACCAACCCGCACTGGGCTCGCGTGGTGGATTACGGCCCATTCCCTCTCACAGAGAGGAGGCCTGTGTCCCAGCAGTGTGAACATTAATAGGCTGATGATGTTTGATGAATCACAGCAGATAACGCGTGCTTGACAATTTGTCACATTAATTCTGCGATAATTTAGAGGTGTGAAACTCGGCCTAAGTTATTTAGGTTTAATAAAGGTAAAGGTAAAAGGTAAGGGTAAAATAAAACTGTAGTAGTTACTATAGGAAAGGTAATCTTTATCATCTTCTTTGACAGCCTTGTTCCATTGACTGCTGAATATATGTCACCTATCATTTGTGCTATGCTTCCCTGGTCTGTGCAAGACCCATCCAGGTCTCAACCATGATCATTTGTATCTTCTACATCTGGCTGTTTGTCTGCCAAAACTTCTCCTACATCGGCAACAATCCATTCTAGTTAAAAAATCCGTTTTTTATATAAGACGGAGTTATGCTTGAACATAAATTAAAAAAAATATATATAAACATCCGAATTGAGAACTTCCTCCTTTTCGGGAAGTCGGTTAAAAACTGCTTTAACCTCTCCCGACCACCACATTTGTCTTGCTCAATGTCACTCATCATCAGTCATATAATATGTCATATTTTGACATGACAGAAGGTTTCCAGTGGGAGGGCTGTGTACTTAAAAGGGTAAAAGCAACCCGTTTTTGTATTCAATCCTCAAATGTGACGAGTTTATGTCACACACATGTCGTGAACATATAAAAAATGAATAAAACATCGCGGGAAAATCCTGAACGAAATCTATATTTCGGTCGAAGTAAACAACAAGATAGAGGCGTTTTCTTTGATGGACTATTTTAGTTGGCCATTGAACAAAACTAGTATTTTAAAATACTTAATAAAATAGATCGTTACGGGTAGTCAGAAGCTTGAGATCTTTTTATAATTTATTTTTTGGTTGTTAAATTTATATGTATATATATATGACTTAGTGTATATAACATTATTTATTCGGTATAACATCGTTTTGGAATACTGTAAGATGTTGTACTTATGTGTGTAAATAAATAGATAAATAAAATAAATAAATCTGACACCAGTCTTGCCATGGGGTCGCGTGTTATCCAGTTACTGGGTTGTGGAGGTCAGATAGGCAGTCGCTCCATGTAAGTACTCAGCTGAATCCGGTAAGACTGGAAGCCGACCCCAACAACAATTGGGAAAAGGCTGGGCAGATGATGACTTAATAAATAATAAAATAGATAAAAGGCACTTTAACATTTTCGTGATCGTGAGCCCTCTATCTGAGAATTATCTGAAAGAAAGAAAGAAATGATTTATTTGCTGATAATGTAAGTATACATATAAGTTGGAATATTAATAAATTGTCCTAAAACATTTTCCTTACGGCATGCAAAATATTACATTATTTTGTATTTAATAATAATTCAGTTACAAATATTACAATTATAAATAAAACCAGTCAGAATTTAATAGATAGGTACAGAAAAGTTTAAAAAAAAGAATATGAATGGATGAAATGTGAATCTATCGCATAACATGCAATGAAGAATATAAAATAAATGTCATAATATGTATTGTCAAAAAGATTAATGTCAAAATGTTAATTTCAAAATATTCAACAACAATAACAACAACAATCACAAAATAGAATATACAATAATGTCGTAATGTGAAGGTAATGTCAATTACTGTAATGTCAAATTATGTTTGATGTCGACTTAGTTACATCAAAGAAAAAAACAGATAAATAATAAGTACCTATCTACATCATTCATGGTCATATCAGTCGGAATTACAGGTCGTTCAAGTACTAGGTATATTGTATAATAGAGGTCCTGAATAATAAGATCCAAAGTAACCTAGAACTGTAACTACCAAGTTGATTTTTAGCACTCTTTCTCTCTGTTTGCTACGTGCTCGAAGAACGATTAAAAAAAAAAGACGTTTTAAAACGTTATGGAGATCAATCTATCTAGCCTTTTCCCAACTATGTTGAGTTCGGCTTCCAGTCTAACCGGATTCAGCTGAGTACCAGTGTTCTGCATGAAGCGACTGCCTATCTGACCTCCACAACCCAGTAACTGGGTAACACGGTACCCCTTGGCAAGACTGGTGTCAGATATCAAGTTTCTGACTACCAATAACGACTGTCAAAGATCTTTAAATGACAGCCGGGACCAACAGCTTAACGTGCTCACCGAGACACGGAAGAAACTCGGTATGTTGAAATGGTCACCCATCCGCGGACCGACCTCGTCAACTCGTAAGCGTTGCTTAACCTTGAAGATCGACCCGTGCGGCTGTTATTATTTAGCAGCGTTATGGAGATAACAATTAATTAAGTATTCAGAATTTTACGAAATTCTCATTTTTTGAGCATAGGTATTGCCGACGAAACAGTACAAATGTACAATATGTATTTTCAGTGGTGTTGTGAAGTCGGGCGTTTTCTCGTGGTATCGTAAATCTGCAATTCTAATGAATCGTGTCCATGTACCGGTGTCAATGGTTATTTATATACCTACCTGGCACAATGTTGTGTTAAACCTTGAAATTGAATGAAGTTTCCTTATTCTTTAAGGTTTTATATAAAACTTGTTTCGTAAATCCTTATAGGATGTTGTTATGTGAAGGTTAAGATGCTAGACGAAATTAATGTCAAGTTTAAGTACTTTGTCGTACAATGAGGAAAAAAGTAAACTTTAAAAAAAAACTGAGGATTTTTTCTGCCATTCTATAGCTAGCTTCATAGGTCTGTTTGAAATTTGTCACCTGGTTTTGACGTACAAGAAGAAATATGGGCAGAGAGCGCCAACTGATATTCCTTATAAAAAAGTCATAATTCAAGGTTTGGCTCTCGTCAAATATTGGACCAATTTAAAAGATGTCCCATAAACTGGAAAAGTAAGATATTTACTATTGATAAATGATAAATGATTTTATTTCTGTAAGTTGGTTTGTACAAACGCTTTTACATGTCTAACATATATTTTTTAAACTAGATGAGGTCGGTGTTTCCTATCTGACTACTCTGAGAAGAAAGGCCGAAACAAACTCAGAGGTCACAGTCTCTTTTATAGTCCTGACAAAATCTTGGTTCGATCATGTGAAGACCATGTAGACTGATGTCTGAAATGGTCTTTTGAGGAAAGAACCAGCCAGATTGAGTGGACCTGTCCAGTCAGTGCACGCATTTGTCAATAACCGAGCAGCTCAACTCAGAATTTAAGGAGCTCAACGATTCGACGAACAATACCAAAGAAAGGACATTCGGGTAGGCCGCATAAACTACTCAAACTGCCAGACCATGATTAAAAACTAAGATAAATTAAAAAACAAAATAATGATCCACATAGTCTTCACATTCACAATAATTAAAATAAAATAATATAATACTTCAAAAAGTAAATATTCTTGTCATTGCAAGAAAAAAAAAAAAAAAACCCCTATGTTTTCCTTTTTTCATATATATTTGTCAAATTTGTACACTAAGGCCGAGTTTTCACCTCAAAGTTATCTCAGAATTAATGTGACAAATTGTCAAACACGCGTTATCTGCTATGATTGGTTGAATGAATTTTCATAAGCCAATCACGGCAGATAACGCGAGACAATTTGTCACATTTATTCTGCGATAATTTGGAGGTGAGAAACTCGGCCTTAGCCTCTGTTGACAGCGAAGTTTTGAGCATTTTTGGAGGGTTAGGGTCGGTTCATATCTAACGGAATATGCGTCGCGTATTATCCGCCAGAACTGACAAATGTATAGAAAAACACTCGACCGTTCACACTCAACCGATGATGCGTTAGTGCGTTTACTGTGCTAACTGACTACGCTCGACGAATCATCCGTCAGATATGAACCGACCCTTATAGTGCTTCTAAAGATAAAAGTAAAACAAAGGCATCTATAATTTTCAGTTTATGGAATATCTTTTAAATAGGTCCAATATTGGAGGAGGAAATAGGCGAGAGACAAACCTCGAATTATGACTTTTTACTAAGGAATATCAGTCGGCGCTCTCTGCCCATATTTCCTCTTAAAAATAAGATTATAGGTTATATTTAGGCTATGATGGGACTGTCATACGCATGGCGATTATAAAAGTCCCTAAATAAATAAAGAAAGAAAAAAAAAAGATTACTTATATGTATTAAGACCCTACTAAAAGAAAAAAAACCGACCAAGTGCGAGTTGGACTCGCGCACAAAGGGTTCCGTACCATTATCGCAAAAAACGGCACAAAAATCACGTTTGTTGTATGGGAGCCCCACTTAAATATTTATTTTATTCTGTTTTTAGTATTTGTTGTTACAGCGGCAACAGAAATACATCATCTGTGAAAATTTCAACTGTCTAGCTATCACGGTTCATGAGATACAGCCTGGTGACAGACAGACGGACCGCGGAGTCTCAGTAATAGGGTCCCGTTTTTACCCTTTGGGTACGGAACCCTAAAAAACTACAGTAGTCGGAATAGCGCTAGCACCAGTTTTTTAAGTTCGTTTAACCATTGCTACAGCTACCATAAAATATGAAATTATAACAGCCACCTATAAAAATAAATCTCAGTAGCAATAAAATCTGTATTCACATAGCATCAAAGATAACCTGCTATTAGCAATATCAATACGTAAAGAAATTGTCGAACATTCCGTACTGCTATTACCGAAACACAGAGAACACTTGAAAACCCGTTATTTGTGCTTTTTAAATGTAAATTGAATCGTAAAATGCTCGTAAATTTTACTGCACAACGTAGGAGACTACAGTCTACACGCGAACGGAATCTCGGACAGAAGATACGTACGTCCGAGTAAATTGTATTGTGACAATAGGTACCACATAAAATAAGATTTAATGTTACGTATTGTTGTTGGTAAATAAAAACATAATAAAACGTGTATCGGCGTTAATGTTAAGGCGGTACCTAACCAAAAAATCAGCATGAGATATGAGCATTCCTATTGGTCTAGCGGCACTGGTGGCGTATGAATTAAGTAGTGAATGCGCCCAGATTTTAGAATAAAATCTTTATAAAATCGAATTTCAGTCTTTTGAAAAATTTCATACGACAAATATGTTCGTTATTAAATTGTCTATCTATTAGTGTTAGTACAAAAAATAATTAATGAACACTATACGAGGAAATGCATGCAATCAATAATTATTTCTCATTTTTTATGGTTTTGTTGGAATGAGATTAGTGAAACATATAGGTACCTCTTATAAAAAAAGTATACGACCATTTTAGAATCAATAATATCATCATCATCATTTCAGCCGAAAGACGTCCACTGCTGGACATAGGCCTCCCCCAGGCGTCGCCACATTGACCGATCCCGTGCGTCTCGCATCCAGCGCCTTCCCGCAACCTTAACCAGGTCATCGGTCCACCTAGTGGGAGGCCTTCCAACGTATCGTCTTCCATCAATAATATGTTGAAATTTAATGTGTTTCTATTAATTGATTTTTCTTTTTAAATAACGAGTAGACGAAAAACGGCTAGCGTGGCGTTTTGCTCAGGGTACCGCCTTAACTGAAAAGCTTTGGAAATAAATAAAATAATTGACAAAGACACGCCGTGCGATGTTGCGGCGCGAGTGTGCATCTGTATCCACGATCAGCAATAACCGTTTCATTTTACACCCGTGTCGATGTTGCCGGTTGTCCGAGGGTTCTACACTCACAGGAACATTGATTCCATGTGTGATACATTTTAATGAGCAAGGCACTCGACTTATCAAAGAACTGTGGCATTCGAATTTCTCTAATTGGAATTTTGGAAATCGCAGATTTTTTTAGCTCGTTGATGTCTTTAAAATTTAAGTTATCAAAAAAAAAACCATTTAAGCTTTTTATTACTTTGACTAATCCTGGATTTATCTTTTGCAGATTACATTGTTATTGTACAAAAGCTCGTGCATTAACAAAATCATATAATTTATTGCGGACTAGGTAAATGCCGAATCGTGATATCGTAATTAAGAATATCTTTCAGCCCTGTTTAAAATGTTTTAACATTTTAATTACCTGTGAGCCTGGCTCGGTTTTCTTCGAGATAATCAAACTTTACAGCACGCTCACGAAGCGGCAGTAGTGTATTTTTTAAATACGTTTGTTAATTAAGTGTATTTTTAGCACCACTGGGTGTAAAGTAGCTGTAATTGCTGCGAATTCGGCCATGATAAATGGGGATTCGATAAAAGATTTAAAAATACTTACCCACTTTCTTTGATCAACAAACGATCTCTCCCAGCGGTTTGCTAAATAAAAATTACCTCTCTCAAAACAGAGTGTTATTCATTAAGATAAGGATGAGTACATTTCTTTTTTTCTGTTGTATTTTAAGTAGGATTCTTTATATACAAGAACAAAGTGTTCACATTTTTCTTTCATGGTCTTATTGGAATTTGAATATTATTTATTGTGTTTAAGGCTCGATGTTTTTATAAACAAAATAATTATTTATTATATTATGGAACAAACGACAAGGTGTTTGTATTTCAGTAAGACGTTGGGTCTTGGGGTACAAGGGTGTCATTGTGTGCAGTGCCGTTAGCTCGGTGTCAATGTTCTGCGCGTGACGCGTGACGTCACCACGTCAGCGCTCATTGAAGCACTTGTGCAAACAAACTCGTTTCGGCGTAGGTATAGCTAATATTTCATGCTCCACAATCACCAGCAGTCCATCGGCTCCGGTTTGTGGAGCGACACTCGATGAAAGATATGGTCACTCGGATTGATTGAGTCCTTCCGGTAATAAACACGTTTTTGATTTGACATAAATACCAGCATATTTTTCTTTTTGTGTTAAATGAAGCACAGGTAAAGGTGCCCGCACACAGGCGCCACGCGACAATGCGTGACACAACGGTACGACAATACGATTTCGTAGAAATTTTTCTGCGGATGCTATGTCTGTAGCACCACTTCAATAAAAATAGTTTTCGCATCGTTGTGAAATTGTCGCGTCGCCCCTGTTTGTGGAAGCTTTAACAGAAATGCTTAAAAAGAAGACAAGAAAGTATGAACACGTGTGACGGGAGCTTTTGCGTGGCGACGCGACGTGCTGAGAGGCGCGAATGAAAAGCGCGGTGCGCGGGCGCAGCATGCAAATGAACAATGTTGGCTTTGCAATGCTTACGTTTCTGGGAAAACTTGGGTAGGAGAGTAGTGTTATCGTTACCTACATAAGTACTCCCAGTATCTTTCACATACTTCGTTAGATGAGTCATTAGCGTATGCAAAAAGCGAAAAGAGGCTTACGTAAAACTGAAGCGAATGAACTGAATCAAATCTGCTGACAATCAGCACCTTTTAACTTTGAAGTAACAAAGACAATTCCCATAAACTTCCAACCATCACCACTTCTTACTAGTGTATCAACTTATCGCCTACCTAAGAATACTTATATTTTGAAGTTAAGGTTCTCCTAGTCGACGGCACGAAATATTTGGTTCGCGGGGTTAAAATGCATGCTATCTCATCCGACAACACGTGCGAAAGATATAGATGCTGTGATGAGCAGTAACAAGCTAGTTCGCGTACGAAATAG
Organism: Orthosia gothica; assembly: GCA_949775005.1. Taxonomy (NCBI): domain Eukaryota; kingdom Metazoa; phylum Arthropoda; class Insecta; order Lepidoptera; family Noctuidae; genus Orthosia; species Orthosia gothica. The sequence goes on from OX459058.1 coordinate 18,685,878, forward strand.
CACTTTTGAAAATTTGTATCGAAATGGATAATGAGTTAGGACGAAAACGAGCGCGCGAAATTTTATAAACAGACCTTTGGGAGTCTAGATATAATGAAAAAATGACTAAATATATATTTTCAAAATAAAATTATTTGCATTGTTGAATTACTAATCTATCCCTGTATGGAGGCCGTTTTGCAATTTTCCTTCTTCTTACGGTATTAATTTCCGCCCAAAGATGCGTTAAAATTAGTGTTGAAATATGGAACTTACTCCGCCGCTACCGATACCCGCTCATAACTTAAAAAATATATTTTTTTTACTTTTTTTTTCCATACAGGGCTAGATAATAATGAGACAAATTGAAAATCATTTTTTATTTTGAACATACATCGTCAAACAGTGGAGTAATCACTAGACTACGTTTGTATGAAAGAATTTTCGACTAGTGTAACCTTAAGACATAATTTGGAAATCATAATTCACGATCGTAACAATAACAAACAAGTTGGTCCAGCAGCTCTGAAAGTTTTCGTTTTCAATTTAACTTAGAATTGCGACTTAGTTGGAGCTTAAAGCTCGTTGCGCACGCGCCGAGCAAATCAAATCACGGGTTACGAACGACAGCTATTGATACTCGTAAAGAAAGCAGTGTGAATGACATTGTTTTGGTGAGATGTACAGGATATCATCTCAGTAATGGGGCGGTGGATGTGGCGTGGATGGAAGCTGGTGGTTGTGGGGCGCGCGGGCGAGTCAGGTGCAACGCACGCGGGCGCGCGGCGACGGCGAGCGCGACCAGTGCCACCGCGCGCGCCGCCTGGCCCACGCGCACGCCAAATCTGCGTTTCGCGATACACATTCGCACAAATGTAAACAGCTTCCCATTTTCAAACAAAATCCTTTTATAGTCGCAAACCTCGGTCGCTCTATAAATAACAGCCGGTGGGCCGATGTGCTCTAGAGAGTTCGCGAAATCTGTGCAAATGTTCCTATGTTATAAACTTGAGATATTGGACTATTTTAACAACTCTCAACCGAATAAGGAGAGCTGAACGCTAGGCGTGCGTCTTGGGTGATTATATTTCCATAAATATTGAATCAATATTGTATAACAGTATACTTTGTAAAGTGTTCGTAAGCAAAATAATAAACGTGTTGTATTTACGTAGCTTTCATAATGAAAATGAACTTTTAGTGGCAGAGCTTTGTACGAAGCTATAAAAAATAAAACTATCTCAAAAAATAACCTTGAAATAGCTAGTGTTACTATGATTGGTAGGTAACTGACATATCCTTGTAACGTAGATAATAAAACCGGCCAAGTGCGAGTCGTACTCGCGCACGAAGGGTTCCGTACTTGGTAAATTGCGATTTACGATTTATGACGTATTAAAAAAAAACTACTGACTAGATCTCTTTCAAACCAATTTTCGCTGGCAGTTTACATAGTGATGTACATCATATATTTTTTTTAGTTTTATCATTCTCTTATTTTAGAAGTTACAGGGGGGGGGGGAAACACATTTTACCACTTTGGAAGAGTCTCTCGCGCAAACTATTCAGTTTAGAAAAAAAATATTCTAGAAACCTCAATATAATTTTTGAAGACCTATCCATAGATACCCCACACGTATGGGTATGATGAAAAAAAATATTTTTAGTTTTAGTTTCAAGTATGGGAACCCCCAAAATTTATTGTTTTATTTTTATTTTTGTGTGAAAATCTTAATGCGGTTCACAGAATACATCTACTTACCAAGTTTCAATAGCATAGTTCTTATAGTTTCGGAAAAAAGTGGCTGTGACATACGGACGGACAGACAGACAGACAGACATGACGAATCTATAAGGGTTCCGTTTTTTGCCATTTGGCTACGGAACCCTAAAAACCGCCAAAATGTACATATTCAATGTTATCTTACAAGCAGTTCTTTACCGCAGCGAAACAAATGTTATCTTGAGAATTCACAAAATAATTCAAAGAACATGTGTGTGGTGGAGCTATATTTAACGTTACCTAATTCGCAGTTTTTCTTAGATATTTCCAAATGACAGCGTACTGTAGACGAATAAAACTGAAACATATGAACATTAAATATGCAATCTCTGAAGCCAATCGTTCAAGGTGAAAGCGATTTTTTGTTATCACTCGAAAATAGTGGATACTGCCGCGAATGACGATTGTATCCGATAACACTGTTGTGTTTCAGTTTTATCGATAAACTAACGCCTTGAGTCACGTAGCCATTGCTCCATTGCTCAACTCGCAAGTGTTGAGTGCGACTGAGCTCTGTGAGCCGACTGATTAACGTCCTTATTAGTAAATATACCTCCTTATATAACCCGGCTGATTAAATATTATATTCTAATTTCCCAGAAGTGTATATGTTCGCGGAGTAGTCGTGAAGTGGTGTACTCCAAGAGCCGGTTTTAATGGTGTCAAGTGTTTATTAAGATAATGTCGGCGGTTTAATCGGTCACTTGGAACTATGTGTGTATTGAACTAATTGTAACTAACTGACACACAGAACACTGGTAAACCCATAAAAATTAAGGACGGGACTGTAACTGTTCGATTCCGTGAGTGCAAAAGTGTATTCAGTGAATTTAACGAATATTTATGTGTTGATTTGGGAATTGCATGAAAATTCAAAATGTACAATTACAACGGAAGATTGGACTCCAGATTGGATTCCAGTAGTACTTCTACGTCTTCGGGTAGTTCTGATCTGCGGGTAAGTTTTATTATACAAAACTTCATTCTCCATCTTTATAATTTCGGTGCCACATTTGCAATTTCCTTGACGAATGGCCTTTTCAAGGCATGTTTAATAGCAGCATTGATTGTTCGTTGTGGCCGCGGTCTGCGGGTCAAAGATTGCATACAATGATAGGTTTGCGGGCAGCGGGAGTGGGCACTGTACTTTACCGGCTCGCCGCGCCACCGCCGCCTGCGCAGCTTGACGACCTCAGCTCAATGCACTAACCAACCCATTGAATTCCCATTTCGAAGGAACAAACGCAATCCTAAGAATTTTAAGGCCCATTCACAATTCCTGAACAGTTTCGTCCTTTCTGACGTGACCTGACTGATCCAATTTAAATTATTCTGTCAGATTAGTATTTTTATCGCCAACCAATGATAACGAGTAACGACCTTAATAATGCAATTCATCATGTGTGTTGACATCCGCGATTCACATGCAACGTGCATTTGCCGTTAATCTTGATTTGCTTGCGTCATCCAAGTCAGATATCATAGTGTCTTTTCTAGCTTATTTATTTGACCTATATCTTACCTTTTCTATTTAGGTTGCGATTGGTTTGTTACCTCGTAAGTCCGATACATGACCTCCGTCAGAGTTTCTTCCTTCTACTGCTATGTCTTTAGACCTTCTTTCCTTAATCTGAATATTCTCAACTATGTATTAAACGGTACAATTATGCACAAATTGGAAATTATGCTTGTGATAAACATTGCACACAGCGGGAATGCGCCGGCGCAGCCGTGGTGCGCGCCGGAGCCCGGGGCGGCGGCGGCGGTGCGACTCCACGGTGCACGGTGCAATACCAGCTAAACGCACATTATCTCTCTATTTACCGTTGCACTAATAATAGGGCTCGAAGGCCCAAGTAACAATTTCAAAGAATTAATTAATAGCTTTCAAATGATCAAGCAAGCAGATAATGTATGTACTTACCGTAAAGGTTGTATAATAACTGGCTGGTTATGGTAGAGTTCGTTAAACGGCCTATTTGCCATGCCCATAACCATTTAAGATTTTGTTGTTATTGCCTAATTTGGAGGGTAGGGTAATATTTATGAGACCGGTGTTTGTAATGTCTACTAAAATAATAAATAACTCTAATATGTTTTGACGTGAATATATATCTGCTGACCCCACAGGAAGTACATTAGTTTCAAACGATTAATTCTTACTTGCCAAATTGGTGCCCATAAATTGGCAAGTAATCGACTTGTTTTGACTAAACTGCCATTTCCTTTTGCCTCTTCAGTTGAGGGTCACAGGCCTGACTGGTTTAATTTCCAGGTTCGGCAGTGTTAAGTGAGAATATTAGTAGCCTGCAGCGGTTTAGGCAAATTGCAAAAATGTCGCCAACGACCTTGAGGAAACAAAACGCACACTTGTTTCACACCCGCGCGATCCAAAATTTCAGTAGTTTTATGTACTTTCTTTACTCAAAAAAAGCCTTACATCAAAATGCAGATTATTGCCTTTAAGATGGTGTTATTAAAACACGCCCGATGGATCTACCCGTAGTATATACATAGTCGTGCGGCTACGTATCGTAGGCCTTGTGTAGTTGTGAGACTACGCTGCGTAGTCTCTGCGTAGTCGTATGCACAATAATAATAAATATTGATAATGAACCCTTTATTCTGAACTACGCATACAAAAATAATAAAAAGTTGGTTTGGATCATACAGGGTGGAAAAAATCAATGGGTCTTGAAAGGAAATTACTTCAAATTCTTAAGATAGACTATTTTGCTTAAGATGACGTGGCCAACGACGTTGAGGGAACAAAACTCGCACTCGTTTCACACCCGCGCGACCTAAAATTCTGTAGTTTTTTGTACTTTCCTTATTATTACTATGACTTTAAAAAAAAACCCCAGATCAAAATGTAGTTAATTAAATCGTCTTTGATATGGTGACCATTTCATTAAAATACGCCCGGCGGTTTTGGTGCGATTGTCAGTTTTATGTCTGTGTTAATAGACATAACTTTACAAATTAATTACACTATGTTATATACGAATAAAACACAATTTTTCTTAGATCAAATTATTAAGAAAACGGTCTAATGTAACATATATTTTTTCCAAAAAAATACTACTAGCCGTTTAGACGTGATTCTCATTTTAAAATCGACTACTCAATGCTATCTGTGCCTTAATAATGACAACCGCTAAGTGTGAGTTGTTGCATTATCAATTAGCCTAATAGGTACACGTATGTGCCACGTACGTTATTTCATTTTATACAAGAAAGTGCAGAACACATGTAATGCTCAAGTACCTACTTATCTACTAGTTAGCAGGTACTCGCTTCGTCGCAGTGAGTGTTTCATATAACACCTTTTCCTATTTGCCTAGAATGTAGATTGACACCGCGTAGGAATGTCGGTTTTACGTAATCGATCCCGGGAAAATCAGCGCGCGTTTGGTCTCGTCTTTGACTTTCCTCCAACACAGCTCGAATCTACTGAGCGGTATCGAACAACTACGAAAAGTACGAACTAATTTTACATATAAATTGAGTTTAGGCTCTATAGGTCGGTAGAGAATTGGCTATACTGAGGACGACGTCAAATACGACTACCTCGCTGCGTTCTTAAATATACTCGTAATTGATTAACCCTCATTGATTAGCATACTAAAAGATCATCATCTGCCTAGCCTTTTCCCAATTGTTGTTGGGGTCGGCTTCCAGTCTTACCGGATTCAGCTGAGTACCAGTGTTTTAAATGGAGCGACTGCCTATCTGACCTCTACAACCCAGTAACACGGTACCCCTTGGCAAGACTGGTGTCAGATCTCAAGCTTCTGACTACCCGAAACGACTGTCAAAGAACTTCAAATGACAGCCGGGACCAACGGCTTAACGTGCTTTCCGAGGCACGGAGGAAACTCGGTATGTTAAAATGGTCACCCATCCACGAACCGACCTCGTCAAGCGTTGCTTAACCTTGAAGATCGACCCGTGCGGCTGTTATTATTTAGCCACGAGCTCTTCTAGCATACTAAAAGATGCAGTGGATAAATTCGAGTAATAGCTATGAATTATCACTTCAATTTCGATCGAAGTCTAGTACAAGAGCCTGAAGTATCTTCTTTGAAAGCAACAACAATGGCAAGGCGAATATGCCAGCATAATGCTTTCGGTTGTTGCATCCACAGCAACCACTGCAACTACAAAATGGACAAGCCATTAGAAATCTCAACACCAAGTAAATGATACACAAAATTTACAAAATGCTTGTCATGATCCCGTCATTAATAATAAATAATCCCATCTAAATCCAACACTTTTTCTTGACACTTGAAGCCTTTAAGCACTACCCACGCTCTTAGAGTTAATACCTCTTTTTAACTTTTCTTCACTCTGTTAAGGAAAATCCGTGACAATACATAAGTGGTACCCAAGTAAAGTATGTTAAATTTAAAGGTCCTTGTTCAATAGGTCATCTTGAGTCTGACCCCGTCTGGGGACACTTGAAAATTGTAGCGAGTCTCGTCTGTGACAACCGGATTCCCGATATCCGATATTTCTTCGTTACTATCGGAACGAACTTATTCAAAGGGGTTGAGAGGGGGACGTTGTCATCTATCATTTCATTCATACAAATGATGTTTATACAATCTGCCTACTTTTATAATCATGATGATTGAACTCGATTCTTTATGATTAGCTCGTATTTGCATGCATTGATCCAGAGTATATTATTATAGTCATATCATATGGACCAAATGTCTCAATTTCAACTCATATTAACACACATACCTGTACATAACTTATTCAAATCAGCCCCAGTTCAGTGAATTGTTCATGAAACGCGAATTTATAAAGCCTTTATGCCAAAAGAAGATCCAATATTTCTTTTGAAATTGCGACGAAATCATCCCCTTAAATCCGAGTGAGAATCTCTTCAGCCTACTTACGGCGCAGTTATTAGGTCGTCGGCAGTTCGGTACGCGGCTGTATTGGGGTGTGGATCTAATACCTCTTCCTTTAGGTCGGTCGATACTTTAAATGTCACCCAGTTTCCGGGTACATTGCCTTCTACCCGGAGAAGATTAAATACGCCGAGGACCGGTCTCAACGACACGGAGCAATGCTAATGTTGTTAGCTCCAGTTTTGCAGCTTGCGGCTAGAAATATATCTATATCCATTAATATTGTTAAGAAAGTGTGGGAATTTGTTGTATTACAGTTACGATTTATTTGATTTCTATAACTTTCAAAGTTCGCTTTAAAGATCAGTCCAAAAATTTCAACATTCATTAGACACGACTACATGAGCTTTTTAAACATAATTTTGAATACATGAAATAAAATTTGAGGCGAATTCTGTACTTACAATTCCCTGCTTGCTCACCCTAGCGGTGATAGCATAAGTTTTGCCTGGGTCTCCCTTGTTTGACCGAAAGGAATTTGACAAATTTTCACTTCCCAAAAAATTTTTCGCATAATTTCATTTGCCAAATTATTACTTAGCAAAAAATCTATTCACAAAAAATTGTAACGCAAACCTAATGTTTGGGAAATTAACGTTTAAACTATAACTTGTTTACTAACTAGTACTTTTAACATTTTTTATTTAGTCAAATATTTCAGTTACAATAACAGTTTTTACGCAAAATCAAATAAGCCAAATATTTATACTTTTTTACTTTTCTTTTTTTATTATTTAATGTAGTCGTTCAACATTTCTTTTTTAAATAAGTAATTATCCTAATCTAAATAGTTCAGTTCCGGGTAACCTACTAAAAACAATCTCTATTTTTCTATTAATGCAAGTCGTTTCTGGCACTCCGTGGCGCTGCCGCGGCACCGCTCGCTACGCTCGCTCGGCTCGTGCGTAGGAGGTCACAGTTTTAACCTAACCTAACCTAACCATTTTTATAATAATTAACCTACTCTAACTACTTCCATAAATAAACTAATACCAAGTAACCATAAATTTGACTTGTTTCAGACAAATTGAAAGAATTAATCGAATTCTGCAACACAAGTCGAAATACTCCGAAATTAAATTGTTAACGTCCATTGCAAAAATTTAAAATTGTAATGTAAAAATATTTTGCATTTAACAAATGATTATATAAAAATAAAATTTCATTTTTTAATTAATTAATTCCCAAAACTTCTTATTTTTGCCTTAATATTTTTTGTCTTATCAAATCATTTCACCAAACGTTTATTGTCTGAAGATTTTTTGCTGTAATAAATCATTTGATTAAAGACCAAATGCCATAATGACATTATACTTGGTAATATTTTGCCAAGTAAAAATTTGACCAAATAAAAATATGCGTACTAAAATCATTCGAAATATTGCAATGGTATAAAAAAAGATTGCTAAAATTTGTTTGGGCAATGAAATTTTGTTAAAATGTTTTCGGCAAAACGGCAGGATCCCGTTTTGCCTCGTGCTCGAAATTAAACCCCCAGATGAAGTAATTTCTAGCTTTATGCTTACAGAAGAGCTGTGCTGTGGAAACGTAGAATACGTAGAGTATATACCATGTAGTCTATGTCACAGTACTATATTAAATACGAGTATTGTATATGTACATTAAATAGCAATGAAAGGGCAGACAAATAAGTTTCGTACAAGGGTTCTATGTCTAATTCTATTTTGATTGGTGCAATGCAAGAATGCTGGCCATTTCCGTATAGTATAAATCTCTAGAAAGTTCTAACTGTGTGAGCACTTAAACTAATCTGCTTTGTTTGTTCAGTTTATGCAAAGTAACTTTGTTTAGTCCGTTAACCAACCGCAGTGTAACAAACATTTGCCATAAAAACCGGGCCGTTCTCAGGCCGCATCTCTGTTCAAACTCGCCGGTAACTCGTGTGATACATACGGACAATCTTTTATCGAGTCCATGTAATCATTCATGCCAAAAGAGTCTGGAACACTAACAATGCAAGGTCGTTACGGTTGTTTGCGGAATTTTGCGAGCCGCGTCGTGAGGGGCTGGATGAGAATTTAATACTGAGGTGCATTCTTGAAAAAATAATGCCTTGTCAGATACATATTTAAATCAAAAGCTCCTTTAGCGCAGATGAAAGCCTGGAGAAAGAGATACGGAACATATTTCCGAGATAAGTTGGTAAGATCGGTGGGACAGGCGTACTTATTTATATCTGCCGGTATAGTTTACGGCCGTCTGTGGTATTTGTTGATTGTGTTAGTCTGTTTGCATGATTGCGGTGTTGCAGTGCCGTGTTTATGTAGGTACGCTCAACCACGCTAAATAGCAACGTTGTTGGTATTTTGCTAGACGAAACTGTCTGTTAACTACTGATGAAGATCGTCTCTTTAATTGCAGCCGAACTTCAACCTATTGAGCATGACAGATTTAAATAAAATAAAGAGCAATATACTCTTCGCGCTGTAGTGTGGTGCGGGTGACAGTTTCAATAAAAAAATTACGCATATACGTATACGCATTTTTTGTAGTTTAACTTCATACAAAATTGTACCATAAACCATAGTTGCCTGTATGACGTTAAAATATATTATTTTTTTCAAAAAATACAACCGACTTCCAAATAAAAACACTACAAAGTGAAAAATAACTTCAATTTTGGAGGTCAGTGTTCTTGTTTTCGTTTCTTCGTTTTTTTGACACTTTGTAGTGTTTTTATTTGGAAGTCGGTTGTATTACCTATTTGTAATTTATTTTTTATTTTTCACTTTTTAGTTGTGGTACATAATAGACCAGTTATATAGGCGTGGTACCGATGATGCTCAAAGTGAAGCCAGAATAGTTTAACCCAATAACATGAAACTTAAACAAAACCGGCGGAATAAGAGTATACCAAGGTGAACTGTTTACACCTGGTGTAAACAATAAACAGAAATGCAATTGCAGCTATCCCGAGTGATTTGCCGTCATTTATTGAAGAGTTCTGATGTATATCTCCGAAGTTCTTCATCAGATCTTGATGGAAATTAAGTGAGACCACATGACAAACACCAGCTTTCAAATAAAAAAAGAGTCATCAAAATCGGTTCTCCTACAAAACAAGTTCTGAGGTAACACACATAAAAAAAAATACAGTCGAATTGATAACCGCCTCCTTTTCGGTAAGTCGGTTAAAAAATGCATATACGTATATGAGTTTTTTTTTTTATTGAAACTGTCAGCCGCACCATGCTACAGCGCAAAGAGTATAGTGAAACGTTGGAAATCTAAGAAAGCGGGTTTAACCCAACAATTTATTGATAGGACGGAATCAAAATACTCATGTATAGGTACTCTCTGAAATACTTAACCGATATCAAAAGCTATTTTAGAGTATTAGGTATTTAGCTAGATATCTGATATCTACGTCTAATTCTAGACTAAATTCAATTTGGCATTTCCTTAGATTGTGTTACAGCTATTGAACCATTACTTGGACTACCAAAAGTGCCGAGTCATTTTATATTAAGACCAGTTTTCCTGTTTCTGTTTTTTCGTGTATTTGGTACTTATTTCTCCAAGTTCTCTGACGAAAGAAAGTCAAGACTGAAAAGCCGTTTCATACGAAATTCAGAACATGTTCTAAGTATATAATCTGTGAGAACAGCATCAGTTTAATAAGATTATGTTCAGTTTTAGTAAGGCATTACTTTCTCCGTGCTCATTAACTTTACAAACAGTTCCCAAGTAGAGTAGATACAAGGTCCTATTCGATTTAATGGTAAATACTTACTCTCGAATCGTGAGTCGGAGTTAACAGATAAATAAAAAGCTTTATTTGAGAAAACAAGTAAAGGAGATGTTCCAGAAATGTATGGAGCCTGGGCCAGCTCTATGTACACTTTAAGTAAAAATTGCTGTATATTATAGTAACTGTTTTTTATTGTAAATTTTCTTTAATTTCACTTCGTTTCAATGTAAACTCAAATTAACTTTGTCAAGTAGAGCAACACAATTTACAAATAAACATGGCGGGTCAGATCAGCAGTAGGCGAAAAATGTTATTTTGACAATGACAGTATGCGAAGAATGACATTTTGACAATGACATTTGTTTGACATGTTATCGGAATATCTGCGTCAATAAAAAACAACACTAATTCAATTGCAATAGAGAAGCAATCAATTAATGTCCGTAGTAGTAAAACAATCCCTAAAAACTCCGAAACATATCCAATTCAAATCAAAGCAAAGAAATACTCAAAGAAGTCACTTCTTAAAACTGTCAAAGTCGTCAGACGTCATGTCAAACAATACTGTCATGGCTGCCCTAAAAATAGGGTTATCTTAATAAAAAACTATAAATTATCATTTTTGTTACTCCTGTACCCTTCTTCAAAATAATTTGTTAGTAATCGAACATCTCCTTTCATATTGCTTTCATTTAATATTAAAATCCTATTAGTACTTGTTAGCAGTATTGAGCAATAAGTTAATTTACTGAAAATATTTTTTTTTGTCCGTCAGGTAGATTAATAAAAAATATTGGACACGTATTTTTTCTTTTGACATGTAAACAACGTTGAAATATCGTAACGTCACGCCGCTACGGCCGCTAGTACACTTTATACTGCCTTAGTGACGTCACAACACAACACAAGCCCCCATTCCTGAACTTTGATGCGCTTTAACTGAATTCCTGAAACTTGAATGCACGGTAGAATCTTTTTTTTTTATTACTTGTAAATTTAAATTTAAATTTATGTGACGTTCTAAAGTGCCGTTTATTGGCATAATTGAATAAATATATTTGACTTTGACTTTGAATTTTCTTATTATTTTGGTAAACCAAAAAATAAGTTTGCAATATTATTTAATAATCTCACTGACGGACTAAATAGAATTATCATTTTTCTACCCATGAAACATCCCATTTAAATTTATAGAAAGAAAGAAACAAAAATATTTATTTGTGACCCGCACAGGAGACACGAGAAATATGCATAAAATTAAACAATAATAAAAAATAAGAACCCGTGCGAGACCAAAAATCTCAGCATGTGCAGCGATATCCAAATAGGTACCTACGTTTAACTGTTAAAAACTCGTTGTTGTAAAAAAGCTCGAATGCTCTAGAATTTAATAGAAAATGTAATTTTCACGATTTAAGTAGGTACCTAGTAAAGTAAGATCCATTCAATCAATTTTATCGTCTATACTTATCACTTTATCTCTGAAGTGTCCACATCGCTCTATATTCTAGACTTCGTGTCGTAATTATAAAAGTGGTTAAAATACATCAATGGCGTACGCCGATTGACCCGGAACTACCAGTCAATCACACAGACCGTATGAATTCCGACCAAACCCGTGCGAAATGAACATATTCGTTAGTGGCTAGCTACAAATATATCTTGAGCGTTCGTGACAGCGCTACTTGCAACGACCAACGTCAATAATGTGTCAATTCAGAACATTCAAATATAGTTCCTTTTTTCGCCGCATGTCTAGAAATACTGGTCACTTTGCTATACGTTCGAAATTCGAATAGTTTGAATTAACCATAGCATGCCGTCTGTGTCCGTTTGCTAATCGTCTTATGACGAGCACATTTTTTGCTCGCTATTAGGTTTAAACCGTGATTCGACTAAAATGAAAAAAAAAATGTTATAGTCGATTTCTTGTTAGCAGTCATTGTGTAGCCCGTTAAGGTGCGAGTTAAATTTTTTAACGTTCTCTTTTATTACGGTTTCTCTATTTGTTAAGACTTATAAAAAACTATGAGATTTTCTTTGACACTTTATTTATTTGCACTCGTTATGTATGCAACTCTATGTAGATCCGAAATTTTGAGTGTATTAGATTAAATAATATTTCTTAATCTTTATTGTACACCAAAAACAACATTTACATACAGTGTAATAATAAAGTACATGTACAAAGGCGAGCTGAACTCAATGTTGAGTTCTCTTACAGCAAACCCTAGGGTGACAGAGAAAGATGACATTATAGAGGCCAGGATCCAGTGTACAATTTTAAAATAACTTATCGACGAATAAAAAACAATACTTTAATAAATACATATTTTTATATAAATACTAATTATTATGTCATTTCGCAAGGGAATGATCTTTAATCTTCCTCTTGAAGACCTCCAGAGAAGGGTTGTCGCGTAGGGAGTGTGGGATAGAATTCCAGAGACGCACTGCAGTAACAGAGAAAGAACCATCATAGCGGCTGGAGGTGTGTCGTGGAGGGCGAAGGAGAAGAGAAGTGGCAGTGCGAGAGTGTTTACCCCTCGGAACAAGGTACTCAAAGCGTTCACGAAGGTATTGAGGAGAATTAGGATTGTGCAGGATAGTATAGAGAAGGGATAGGATATGGGTATGTGTTATTAGATAACAAATATTTCTACTAAACCTTTCTCTAAATTTTTTATTAATCATTGTCATCATCATCATCATCAGGAGGAGCTCGTGGCTAAATAATAACAGCCGCACTGTCCGATCAAGGTTAAGCAACGCTAGACGAGGTCGATCCGTGGATGGGTGACCATTTCAAAATACCGAGTTTCGTCCGTGCTTCGGAACGCACGTTAAGCCGTTGGTCCCGGCTGTCATTTGAAGATCTTTGACAGTCGTTACGGGTAGTCAGAAGCTTGAGATCTGACACCGGTCTTGCCAAGGGGTACCGTGTTACCCAGTTACTGGGTTGTGCAGGTCAGATAGGCAGTCGCTCCATGTAAAACACTGGTACTCAGCTGAATCTGGTTAGACTGGAAGCCGACCCCAATGTAGTTGGGAAAAGGCTAGGCAGATTGAGTGATTATTATCATCATCATCATCCAGCCTTTTTAATGTTCCCACTGCTGGGACACAGTCCTCTCTTTGAGATGGAATGGGCCGTAATCCACCACGCGGGCCCAATGCGGGTTGGTGGATGTCACATGTATTCGAATTGTTGTTTCTAGGATATGCCAGTTTCGTCACGATGTCTTTCTTCACCGTTTTGAGAGCAGCGGTGATGAAATAATTTAAACAAAGCACCTGCCTGGGTTTGAACCCACGACCTAAAGCTACACGACGACACGGTTGGCGTAGTGGTTGAGCGATCGGCTGCTGCGCTCCGTGTTGCGGATTCGATTCCCGCACGGAACAAATGTTTGTATGCCCTACAGATAGTCATTCCGAATCTGGGTGTCTTGTGTATGAGAGTAAATCTTTGTACCTCATCCACGATACAGGAATAAATGCCTAGTGTGGGGCAAAGATTGAAAAAAATACTTTTAAGTAACGGTCGATTTAACTAGGCCACCACTCTGCACTCTTTAATCATTAGTCTTTCTTCTTTAGTACTAATCATGACTACAAAATAAATGTTGCCGGAAAAATATTCATGATAATATGATTTAAGCCTCGTATCCACTAGGCAACATTTGACGAGCGACATGTTGCTCAACATGTTTCGCAACTTGTTGAATGTTGACGCGGAACATTTGTTTAACAACGTTGTTTGTCCACACATTCTCAGTCGTCGACAACATGTCGCCAGAGGAACTTGTGTTGATTCCAGCGGCAGTGGTTATAATTTTATCGAAATCAAAAAGAAGAAAACCACGTTGGTGGGTTAGAAAATACCTACAAAATAAAGAAAATGTATTCAGTGATCTCAGTGTGGTTGATGGATCTTTTACGAATTTTACCCGAATGAACAAAACAGACTTCGAGATATTGTTACAAAAAATTGAACCCATAATATCGAACCAAGATACAAAATTTCGAAACGCAACTAGTGCTTCTCTCAGATTGGCTGTTACACTTCGATATTTGGCAACCGGAAATTCCTATACTTCACTGTCCTACACCTTCAAAATATCAAGACAATTAATTAGTAAAATTGTACCAAAAGTTTGCAGAGCATTCATAGTTTTGGTACAGTTCGATTAATTTGAGCACTCGTTCGTTACACCACACTACGGACATTGTTGTGCGTCACGTCTCCACTCGACAACAATTGATGCTCAACTAACGAGTAACGATGCACTTTAAACAAACAACAAGCCGCGCGTCATGTTGCGCGGCAGCTGGCAACGTCGCGCGCTGTTGTGCAGCGTTGCCATACATGTTGAGATTCACGTGTCGCGCGCCAAATGTTGCCTAGTGGATACGAGGCTTAACTTATTATTAAGATCATGCTAATACGAAAATAATTCCATCAAAGTTGTGTAATCACTACTAATCACTCAAAGATGGCAAACTAGACTATGTAGATTATAATACTCAAGCAGCAAGGTAATCTACTCGTGTACCTACTCAGTTTGATGAGGTTCATGAAACATTAGGCGATGCAGCAGAGCGGCACAAATTCGAGTAAATACTGTAACTACGTTAATGACAATGGAATTACATACTATTTCGTAAGAGAACCTTTACAATTCCCATGACTAAAATTTACGGCAACATAATGTATAGAATTGCATACATAGTGGGCGTAATGACCCGAAGAAAGAGATCAGCTCAATTCGAGTTGGACGATGTTTCATGTCAGATATTCTTTATTCAAAATTCATTTATTAGTGTGATTTTTGGTACATTTTTACATGAGATCTTATTTATAAATATATAGTTCCTCAAAAATCTACCTCAAAGGTAGATACTGTTTCACTTAATTAATAAGTATCATAAAAAAGAATAATCAAAATATTAAAACAAAATAATTACAACGAAACACAACATAACTTAAGACTGAAAAATCAAGCAAAACATGAACAATTGAGTATACATATAAATAATTAATGGAAATAAAGATAGATAATACAATGTCAAAATTAAATAAATATCAATGTCAAATAACTTACAATTTATCATTAAGGAATTCATCAATAGTATAATAACATTTTTCCAATAATAGTTGTCTTAATTTGTTTTTAAATTGATTAACATTTAAGTCCTTAATTCCATTTGGTAATTTATTAAATATTTTTGGGGCCATGCAAAGTATGCTTTTGTGCATCAAGGCGCTCTTTGATGGTCGAACGCATAATTCATGTCTATATACTTGTCTAATCATTTTATAGCGATGTTCAGATACTTTTCTGAATAGATGCATGTTCTTTTTTACAAATAAAGTCAGTCTCAAGTATGTACAAGCAAGGTAAAGTCATTATTTTTAACAATACAAAATAAGGTTTGCAGCTATCAGTTATTGTACCTCTTGATATCGAAAGACAAAGTGGCATTCAGAGCGAGCATTTTCGTATTTTATTTTCACCCAAATATTTTGGTCAATCCCTTCACAATTTATCGTGTATCAAGTGAACGTAAGAAAGTTGGGCCCCGTCTGTATTCCGTTACAAGTTACACCTTAATTTGTTGAGACAGCCGATGCCATCTCATCGGATTGAGACGTCCACGTCGGACACAGCACGCAAACAACTTAAACACTTATTTAATCTCATGCATTTCCCTTCAAAATGAACCTTAAATTGTACTCAACGTCGCTGCTCACCTTATAAGGAGAAATTTAACGTAATTTCAAGTGTTGCAACAGAAATGTGAAACAATTGAAAACATAACATAAACATGAAAAATTATGTAAGTAAACTGCCGGTTACGAAACGGGAATACGAGTTTTATTCTTATGGAACATGATATCTGCTCGAAAGTAATACAAAAGAAAGAAATTAATTTGAATTAGATTGCCAAATTGCAACCTCTCATAAAGTTGAGAGTAATGTGTCTCTGATGGTGGCACATGTGTTGGATAATTCGGTTCCCTTCATGATGGTTGAGCTGAGTGGTGCCGATCCATGCGTTATGTTCGTGAACGGGCGCCATCAGTTGGGATTGTTCATAACTTAGCTGCCGCCGCCTGTTTTTAATTACCTATTTATTGTATTTTTAATTGTTTGTTTTACTCTAGACGCTTTAAAATGCGTTTTTTTTTTGCATCGTTCTCACATATAAGTATTTATCCAACAAGAATAATGTAACCAAATATGTACTTGTAAAACAATTTTTTGTAAAAGAGTAAGTGTGGAGTTTCTTGTCCGTTCTTCTCCATAACAAGTTATTTTTCCGAATGGACGGTAGAATCAATTATTATTACTTTTAATTGTTTTTTTGTCGTTCGAAAGTGCCGCCTAATGGCCTAATTGAATAAAGAAATTTTGATTTGATTTGATTTGTTGATTAATTGCTTTCACATAACATCAAACCTGTTGATGAAGGTAAAAAATTTCAACAGCCAAAAAACAATATTTCAGGTAAATTCACAAGAGGGTCCATAAACATGTTTCGAAATTGGTTTGTCAGAAGCGCGCGAGTGGCGGGCATACCCCTGAGACAGGACCACCGAGCTTCGTAATTAATAACAGCGTGCTTACAAATTGCGGCTTTACTGACACTCGCCGGTAATAGGACACCCTCGCACGTTGCACGGTGCACGCTGCCCACCACTGAACACTCCAAATTATAGCCGGCCAGTAATACCAATTGCGTGACTAATGTTATTTTGTTTTCGGCAATACATTTTCAAAAAACTTTTCTCTTTATCCTTTGTTAAAAAAACCCGACTGTTTAAAAAGCGAACTAAGAAGACCTAAACAAGAATCAGAATCAGAATCATTTATTGCCAATAATGTAGGTATACATATAAGAAGGTAATTTTTTTGTAGACAGTCCCGGTACATTTTGCCTTACGGCATGCAAAATTGTTCAATTGAATGTAACAGTTAAAAAAAATAAAAATAAACAGTTATTAATACAACAATAATACAAAACATTCAGATCATTATGTCAACAAAATAATTAAATATAACAATAAGTAATCAAAACTTTCTAGATTAAAAAAATATAATGTCAACAAAACAGTTAATTAAATGCAATTATAGTCAAAAATTAGGAATAAAGAAAAATTAAATTAGGAATAAAGAATAATTATGTCAGTAAACTAATAAATTAAATACAATCATAGTCAAATTCATTAGGAATAAAAAATAATCATGTTAACAAAATAATAAAATAAATGCTATCATAGTCAAAATCATTAGGAATTAGAAATAATCATGTCAACAAATTGTATTAATAAATTAAGTACAGTCGTAGTCAAAAACATCAGAAATAAAATTTGTATAAATAATAATAATCAAGTCAACAAAATGATTAAAACAAGCAAATGGGTACATTTTAACTGATAGTTTTGTCATTTAAAAATTCTATAATTGTGTAGTAACATTTGTCTAGTAACAGTTTTGTTAGCTGTTTTTTAAACATTTGGACAGGTAATTCTTTAAGATTCATAGGTAATCTATATATATAAAAGAAAGTCGTGTTAGTTACTTCACTTATAACTCAAGAACGGCTGAATCGATTTAGATGAAAATTGGCAGGGAGGTAGCTTAGAACCAGGAGAAGGACATAGGGTAGGGTAGGGTAGGGTAGGGTAGGGTAGGGTAGTGTAGGGTAGTGTAGGGTAGTGTAGTGTAGTGTAGGGTAGTGTAGTGTAGGGTAGGGTAGTGTAGGGTAGGGTAGTGTAGGGTAGTGTAGGGTCGGGTAGGGTAGGGTAGTGTAGGGTAGGGTAGTGTAGGGTAGCGTAGGGTAGTGTAGGGTAGCGTAGGGTAGTGTAGGGTCGGGTAGGTTAGGGTAGGGTAGTGTAGGGTAGGGTAGGGTAGAGTAGGGTAGGGTAGTGTAGGGTAGGGTAGGGTAGGGTAGGGTAGGGTAGGGTAGGGTAGGGTAGGGTAGTGTAGGGTAGGGTAGGGTAGTGTAGGGTAGGGTAGGGTAGTGTAGGGTAGGGTAGGGTAGTGTAGGGTCGGGTAGGGTAGGGTAGTGTAGGGTCGGGTAGGTAGGGTAGATAAATGTTTGGTCTTTTTATGGCAAAACAAAGTTTGCTGGGTCAGCTAGTTTATTATAAATAAGCGGACCCATGGACAAAATATTTTTCTTTAATAAAGCTGTCTTATGACCACCTGTATAAAGTTGGTTTTTATATAAAGACCTAATCGGTCCTGTGCGTTGTCGAATATCAACCATTGACGTAAACAAGTGTTTATTCGTTCTGACGAAAAGGGCTACTTCTAGTATGTACAGGGACGGAAATGTAAGAATTTTTAAAGATTTAAAAAGTGGCACACAGCTTTCTGTAGTTTTATGACCTGTCATTGACCTAAGGCAACGTTTTTGGGCCTTAAAGATTCTTTCTCTCTCACTACAGTTACCCCAAAATATGACACCAAATCTTAAAGATGAAGCAACTAAACCATGGTATGCTGTCACTAATGTGTCAGTATCTACTTTTTTTGAAAGGTTGTAGAGTAGGTAAGCAGTCTTGCTTAGTTTTTGGCATACGCTTTCAGCTTGTGGTTTCCATGTCAGTTTTTCGTCAATATATATTCCCAGGAATTTAGCATCTGAGGTTGTATCAACGATTTGGTCTTTATATTTAGTGTTTACATTTTCTGGATGTAGTCGTTGGTAATAATGCATGACTTTGGTTTTTTGAAGGTTGATAACTAAGTTATTTTTATTGAGCCAATCTATTATTGTTTTAAGTGTGTCATTTATGTCTTTTTCGTATTCATTTTTATCTACGCATGCGATTATAGCTGTGCTGTCGTCCGCAAATAATGTCATTGGGTGCCGAATATGTCTAGGGAGGTCGTTAATGTACAATAAAAATAGTAGCGGCCCAAGTACACTACCTTGCGGCACACCAAATTTGGGTGTTCTACAAGTAGATAAATATTTAAATTCGTGTTTAGTCTTAGTACATACTTTCGAAAGTTCTGTATATTCTTTTCGGTCCGTGAGGTATGACTTTATTAAGTTTAATATGTTGCCTCTTAGACCATAATCGTTAAGCTTTTTTAAGAGCGTGTCATGTTTTACACAGTCAAATGCTTTTGTCATGTCTGTAAATATTGCACATACAGGGTTTTTAACATCAACATTATTCATTATCACCTTTAAAACTTCAAATATAGCCATATTAATATTTTTATTTTTCCTAAAACCTTTTTGCTCTTCGCATAATATATTATTTTTTGATAAAAATGTGTATATAGATTCATATATGATCTTTTCAAATATTTTAGAAAAAACTGAAATTAAAGCTACTGAAAAAATAATAAACATAAAGTCAAAAACCGGCCAAGTGCGAGTCGGACTCGCGCACGAAGGGTTCCGTACCATTTTCGTAAAAAACGGCAAAAAAATCACGTTTGTTGTATGCGAGCCCCCCTTAAATATGTATTTTATTTTGTTTTTAGTATTTGTTGTTGTAGCGGCAACAGATATACATCTCCTGTGAAAATTTCAACTGTCTAGCTATCACGGTTCATGAGATACAGCCTGGTGACAGACAGACAGACAGACAGACAGACAGACAGACAGACGGACCGCGGAGTCTCAGTAATAGGGTCCCGTTTTTACCCTTTGGGTACGGAACCCTAAAAAACCCGACTGCTTAAAAAGCGAACTAAAAAGACGTAAACAAGATAAAAATCAAGCTGTGCCGTCGGAGGATACATCTGGTTTTGGTCAGAAAGCTCGCGAATATGTATCCTCCGACTGCACAGCATGATTTTTTATCTTGTTTACGTCTTTTTAGTTCGCTTTTTAAGCAGTCGGGTTTTTTGACTTTATGTATATTTTTTTTTATTTATCACTTTTTAGTGAATTTTTTTTTCGAATTAGGTACATTTAAACATATATGTGTTATATATTTTTGAAATTGCCGCTTAAAACATTTTATTTTGATACCCCACACGACGGATTGGAAGAAAAAAAAAAATAGGCCCCCATAATATAAAAAACTAGGCGCCCAAAAGCCGCCATTTTTCTATTTATCAATTTTAATGTAGCCAGTGACACTCGCAGGGTTAAGACGAATTGATTGACGTACGAATCATCAAAATCGGTAAAACCGTTTGGTCTCTGGAACGCCATATAGGAACAAACATACATACATACATACGTACATACATACATAGACTGATAAATACATTACCCACCTTTGGCAGTCGGGTAAAAATGTTCTTGATCTCTGAATGTTTTTGCAAACCAAAGATATCTTACAGCTTGCAAATACACAGTAAATTTTGCTGAACGAATGATGTTCGAAGGTATACATTACATAAAGTCACATCAAAGGCTCTGGATCCCTTTCCCTTTACAAACCGCAGTCTTATTGATGGCAAACTCTTTGATTCATCATTCGTCGATTGGCGTCTAATTTTGAATGGCGATGCGTAACCACAGAACATCTGAGAACTTCAAATGAAAATAAACTGTATTAGAGCATTTATAGCTCCGCCATTTCCTGATCGACCTAATAAACATAGGTAAGTGAGGATCTGGAGTCGATCAAGCAACACAATCCGGGCCGAACGTCTCCTCTGGGACGGAGAGAGCTACTAAGGTTTATTTTTACAGCAATGCGGCATGTGAAGTGGCATAACATACGGCTAAGGACTGCATCTTGCATGATGCCTGTATATTTGTCAGAACATAGATGTTCAGACAGACCACTTTCGCCTTTATCGACTTACACCTCTGAACACTATCATAACAATCGCGTCCTAATTAAATCGATATAGAACACCTTTCAATAAGTCTATCCTCACCAACTTTCTTAACGAATCTCTTCATACGGTCGGGTTCTTTATTTATCTGTGTTACTAACAACACGGTTTTGTTAATTTCACACGTAACTACGTAGAACAATGCCTCGTAATGAATACAGACGTCCGTTGTAAGAGAATCTCATTAGTTTTCTGAGTGAAAAATGTCCGCGAAGGTGACCGATGGCCAGTTATAAGTTACATAGCCCTGTGTGCGCCTTCCTCGTTATTTACCGCATTTGTGATGAATTTCCTAGGCTAATGGAAAGTAATGGTGATGTGGTCGCCGCTCGCTGGCTCGAGGAAATTAACCTTATCTAACTAGAGAAAGGGTTAATAGCTTTTTAAAGTCTGGAAGCGTTTATATCGAGAACAGAGTGGGCCGTTTACTTTAAGGCGGTACCTCGAGAAAAACGCCGCGCTAGCCGTTTTTCGTGCTTTTTTTAGGAGCTATCTACTCTTTATTTAAAAAGAAATATCAAATAATAAAAATACATTAAATTTCTACATATTATTGATTCTAAAATGGTCGTATACTTGAAAAGAGGTATAGGTTTCACTAATCTCCTTCTAACAAATCCTTCATCATCATCATTTCAGCCGAAAGACGTGCACTGCTGGACAAAGGCCTCCCCCAGGCGTCGCCACATTGACCGATCCCGTGCGTCTCGCATCCAGCGCCTTCCCGCAACCTTAACCGGGTCATCGGTCCACCTAGTGGGAGGCCTTCCAACTTATCGTCTTCCAGTTCGCGGTCGCCACTCCAGAACTTTTCGGCCCCATCGGCCATCCGTTCTGCGAGCAATGTGCCCTGCCCACTGCCACTTAAGTTTGGCAATTCTTCGGGCTATGTCGGTAACTTTGGTTCTCCTGCGGATATCATCATTTCTGACGTGATCACGCAAGGAAATTCCGAGCATAGCCCTCTCCATTGCCCTTTGGGTGACTTTAAGCTTTCTGATAAGGCCCATTGTGAGCGACCACGTCTCGGTCCCATAGGTGATCACTGGCAACACACACTGGTCATAGACTTTTGTCTTGAGACACTGCGGTAACAAATCCTTCCCAACAAATCCTTAAAAATTAGAAATAATTATTAATAGCATGCATCTCCTCGTAAAGTGTTCATTAATTATTTTTTGTACTATCACTAATGGATAGACAATTTAATAACGAACATTTTTGTCGATTTTTTTTTTCAAAAGACTAAAATTCGTTTTTATGAAGATTATAATCTAAAATCTGGGCGTATTCACTACTGTAATACATGCGCCACCAGTGCTCACAATCCAATACGAATGCTCACATCTCATGCAGATTTTTTGGTCAGGGCACCGCCTTAATGCTGAAATTAAATCCAATTATGTTTGCGTTAGTAGCCAAGCTCTTGTAGTACAATATAATAAATAATATTATGTAGTTACGTAACGGTGATAAAAATGTGAAATAACTGTAAATTTTAAGAATCAATTAATAGTTATCGTAACTCGTATGAAAACGTAATAAAAGACAAACTATCGCAGACTACGATCAGTTATCGCTGTATTGTTTTCCGAAGATAAAACCAATAACTTGTATGGGTAGGACCTACTATTTGAACAGATAAATAGTTCACACCCGAATTCGTGAGCCCTACTCAGACAAGTTTACAACGCAGTTTGTTCACAACGAAACGTTTAATTCATAAATAGACTCGACAATGCTCATCATTGATCAAGTATTGAGGTCGAATTCATTTATTTCATGCAAATTACAAAATGAAACAAAAGGACTTATCGGACATACAAGGGAGCAATTATGAAAACAAGCGTAAAATATTGGAGTTATTATTGCAGATATGGAGTTGTGTCGGCTTCTTTTAAGTACTTCACACTTATCACTTCTTCACTCTTTGGACAGAGAATGCGTCAACACTTTCGAAGATGAGTTTTATAATTACGTCGGCGGCATCCGACAAGATTGTGTTGTCAAGTTGGCAGTGTTGGCATCCCTGTAATTTAGCGTGGTCGCGTGGATTTCTCTGCCTACTTTATGAATTATTAACTGTTACATGAAGGTTTCACCGTGCCATCCATCATTATATAATTAGCCTCGAGAGTCTTAAAACGTGGCTGTTTTCAAGGAATACAATTACTGTATTATTATGAACTCTCTTCCTACATTGTAGATGCAGAGTTCTTAAAACATCTGCTTTGTTATTGTTAGTTATTCGTCACTGTTTTTCTTATTATGTGACTGCATATTTCACTGCGTATTTTTTCACATTCTATTACCAACATCAATGTTATGTTTTATTTATTTATTTAGCCCGTTAATCTTTATGACTGTGTTGTTCGATTCGTTTGACTATAGGATATCTCTCATCTCAGTGTGCCTTTTGGCAAAGGCCTCCTCCAGTAGTTTCCATTGCTTCCTGTCTTGAGCAACTCTCCTCCATTTGGGTCCTGCAGTAAGTTTCAGCTCATCTTCCCAGCGATTTGTTGTCGTCCTCGACATCTCTTGCCAACTCTTGGATACCGATTCGTTGTAATTTGGTTCCACTTTTCTTGTATAGATCTCAACAGGTGGCCGGTCCATCTCCATTTTTGTAGGTCAATTTTTTCCAGGATATCGGTTAATTTGGTTTTTGCTCTTAATTGCACATTGCTAATTCTATCTTGCCTTCTTGTTCCTGTAATACTTCGTTCCATACCTCTCTGGCTAGTCCATTCCATACCTCTCTAGTTTGTCTCTATGGTATTTTGTAAGGTACCATGTTTCGCAGCCGTAGGTGATGCATGTAAGAATACAAGCGTTGAATACTTTTCTTTTCGTTGCCATATTGTTGTCTTTAGATTTTACAATTGCCTTGAGAGACCAGTATCTTTTCCACACATTAGCAATTGTCTTATTTATTTCCTTGGTTGTTTGGTCTTTAGGGGAGATAGATGATCTGGCCCAAGTAGCAATATTCATTGACATAATCTATTTCTTGTCCTTCAATTTCAATGGGTTCCAGAAATGGAACCCATTGAAATGTTATATACTGGTGACTTAATCTGCACCTAATAAACTCATTTGAAATTTCAAATGCTATGGGAGCTTTTACCCAAGATCTATTAAAGGTTTGATCGCAAACTAAAGTTTAATAGCTGGAATTATGTCGAAAATAACGACACCAGAGAACTTATTGCCATTGCCAAGCAAAATGGCTTACATTCATAGACATTTAGTAATAGTTACCCTCCACGGCTATCAAAGCTCCGAATACTGTGATGTTCTCGGAATGTTCTTGCTAATAGTCAGGTGCCTTAGCCCCAGGGTGATATAACTAAAGCTTTGATACCTTCAAAATATTGTGATTATTCTATTGTAATATTTGACAGGCATGAAAACATACCTTTTTACACACAAATTCCTGGTATAACAAATAGCATATCGAATCATATTAGTAGACATATTTTATACGTGACGTGTATCAAGAAACTTTACGCTATTTCTCCACAATGCATACGGCACAGTCCCTAGACCAATGCACTTCAGTGCAGAGATATCGCCACAATAGACAATAACGTGCAAATTACACCCTCGGGGCAGCTTGATTCGCATGCACCTTCACACGAATACACGTAAACCCACTTTTGCGTCGATTTATAAACTATTTACCACTTTCACTACTACGTTTGAGTAATTGGTAAATAGGCAACATTTTCTCTGGTTTGTACATAGCTATCTATTGTTCTCTGATCCGAAGTTTTCTTATCTCGTTCCGTTTACCGGTATTTTATTTGAGGGGTGTTGTCCCGACTTTTCGCACCCGAGTTGTTTTCGTTTGTTCACCCTTATCGACTAAATTAAGTTGCAAAATTGGGTTCGATTCGAATAGGGAAACATTTTAAATGGACCGGAACCCATTTTAATAAAGGTTGTTTGTTTTTTATCACTTTGAGGCATCTTGTTGGCACGCTTTTTGTCTGTACCATACCAATATTATAAAGAGGAAAGATTTGTTTTGTTTGTTTGTACCAAATAGGCTCCGAAACTACTGGACCGATTTAAAAAATTCTTTCACTTATAGAAAGCCACATTATTCCCGAGTAACATAGGCTATAATTTTGACGGGAGCGAAGCCGCGGGGGACAGCTAGTTTATATAAATATATAAACTAGCTATAGCTAGTTTGCTATAGAATATATAGTTTATATAAAAGGATACCCTACAAAGTAAATACAACAGGATTTTCTGTACAGTGAATGTTGTTTAGTCACAGGTATTATTTGGGCTGTATAGAAAGACCACACTCGTAGGCTAAATTTATAACTAAAAGCTTTATTCTTACAAGTAAAATTTCACAATTTAAAAACCCCCGACGCATTTATCTTGCGAAAACACCCCGATTCAAACAGTAAAATGCCCATAACTTTTGAACGGCTGAACCGATTTTATTCAAACATAGCTAAGAACACTCTCGACAAAATTAGCTTTCAAACAAAAAAAACTAAATCGAAATCGGTTCATCCGTTTAGGCGCTATGATGCCACAGACAGACACACAGATACACAGATACACAGCAACACACGTGAAACTTATAACACCCCTTCTTTTTCCGGCGGGGGTTAATAAGAAAAGAAAACCGATATTTTCTTCAGAAAAGTACTTCGAAACTAGTATGAACAATAACTTGTTAAACCATACAAATAAAAGCTGGGTGCGGGAATCGAACCCGCGAGTTATAATTTATTACACTGCAGTGGCACGTACCGTTTGGCAAGGTGAGTTCGAGTCCAAGTCGCGAATACGAAGTGTAGCGAAGTGGCACAAGGTCAGTGCGCCCGCCGCCCTGCGCCCTGCCCTGCCCTGCCTCAGGCGGAGGCAGCTCTTTATATCGCCTAGGAGCTTATAACTAAGCCTACGTGCGTCAGATAGAATGCAGATTTCATTCCCAACTCATTCGGCCTCGCTACAATGTCATGGTTTTTTATTTCCGTGACTAACTTTCGGTTATACATAAACAGGATATTTTTTGCAAACACGTTCGCGGAAGTATCTAAGTAGAATATTCTAAAATTGGCTTGAATTGGCTTGAATTCTAAAATGGAGTTTCTTGTGCGTTCTTCTCCATAACAATCTACTTTCCGAATGCACGGTAGAATCATTTTTTTTTTTATTACTTGTAAATTTTAATTTTAATTAATGTGACGTTCAAAAGTGCCGTTTATTGGCCTAATTGAATAAATATATTTGACTTTGGCCATATTTTCCTGTTCTATCTCTCCCAATTCCAAGGCACAATACAAATGAAATACGGACAATCATGATGGTCCGCGCGGAGTCTGTCCCTCGGGAACAATTGACCCACTTAATGTAGCTGAGAACCGTTTGTTTGTTTCAGGTGGCCGGAGCCTTGGAGCTGAGCGACTCCGCCAATAACGCGCAGATATTGGCACAAGTACAAAACTCTGTAAGTACCCACTAAAGTACTAATTTACAAGAAACTTCTGATTTACCGCGCTTCTTTAATGAACTGCGCATCCCCTTATCTGTAAACAGATGCCTTATTTTTAACAGCGCTATTAACATAAAAATATCTTATCAGCACTATTGAAATTTTATAACAGTAATGAAACAAAAATCGTATCGCGTGTGACGTTAAATGGATCCGTGTATGGTGCGTTTAACCGATAATTGCTGGAAACACGAAGTATAAATGAATTCGCTATAATTATTTCGGAAGGCATCTTCAAAGAGTTCGATCATTAACTTTCGCATATTCAGCGCTGAATGGATATGAGCTGCGAGATATGGTTGATATAAGGGCCTCTTCGGAGCAGAAATTGCTGATATTACTTCCCATTATGATTATGGGACGTGAACAAGAAAGTGGCACGACCGCCACGTCGGGTCAGAACGTGGCGCACGCCGACGTCGACTTCATTTTCACGCCATTTGGCAAATTTTCGGTATTGAGGATGTGTGGAGCTGCTTGTGTATTGTTATGTAGCTTTGTTATACAAATATTGAGTCATTTCTACACGAACAGAAATAGCAAGTAATAAAATTAATAAGTATTAACTACTAGGAATAGTAGATATTACTTGCAATCCATCTATTTCGCTCAGCTGTTCATGACATTATGGTTCATACCAAATTTTTATACATACCTGTATATCTTATAAAAAGACTAACATATATCTATTTACCTGTATTGAACACAAACACATATCTATTTACCTGTATTGTAACCTCAAAATCAAAACTGATTCACATCCGTGCACTTCAACGTAAGGTTCAGTTGAAAACCAGCGTCAGGCAACTCCCAGTTGTCTGGCATTTTGCTGAACTGGACCTTTTTGGCGCAGCCGCGGGGCACACTATGTATGTAATTGTTTTTATTAAATTCTTTTTCCTTATATTTGTACATTGTGTGTATCTGTGTGTGCCAAATAAACAAGTTTTCTTTCTTCTTTCTTTCTTTCATATTAGTTCCGTTTGAGAAGGTCAGGCACCAACAGTAATTATTTATTTGTTAATATCAAATGTTCTTAGCGACTACAGCTAGCTTAGCTGTGGGTGTGGTTGAAAATGGAAGACAAAACAGTTTCTCATGGCTCCAGCTAAGTCCAGCAAGGATTTAGAAAGCGCTAATGACAGATCAAACATTGACAGGTTCACGGAGCGCTACATTCCGGGCTCTACATTCCTCTTCCTGTTTGATTCTTGTACAAACACCAACGGACAGTAAAGCTACATTTTTTTGGCTTTTAGAATAAAACATACATGACATCACGAGAACAGTTTTTTTTTTTTTTTTTTTTGAAAAACGTTGCCCCACACTAGGAATTTCTTCCTGTATCGTGGGTGCGTTTACAAACATATAAACTCACATACACAACACCCAGAGCCGGAACAACTATCTGTAGGTCATACAAATATTTATTCCGTGCGGGAATCGAACCCGCGACACGCAGCGCAGCAGTCAATCGCTCAACCACTGCGCCAACCGTGCGCCCAAAGTTACATTTCAAGTTAAGAATGAACCACATAAATTCTATCTTTAGAAGAAATAACTTGGAGCCACTTGGAGCTATAGGAAATCCATACAGCGTACAAATTTATTTGCAAGATCAATGCTAATTTATATGTATTTTATGTATGAGATAACAACCTTGCATACTAATGTGTAGATAGAAGAATAAATGACGCAATATGTGGTGCTAATTATAATTATAAGTGAGGTACAGAGTAGTGTGATATGCTGAAGGAAGAATTGTGATTTAATCTATAACTGCAACCAAAGCAGGAAAATAATTTACTATATTTCAGTTTTATGGTACCTAATGAATGTGTTTATCACTAGTAAAATTTAAAAAACCCCCTACACATTTATATGGCGAAAACACCCCGATTCAAACAGTAAAACGCCCATAACTTTTGAACGGCTGAACCGATTTTATTCAAACATAGATAAGAACACTCTCGATAAAATCACCTTTCAAACAAAATCAAAATCGGTTCATCCGTTTAGGCGCTATGATGCCATAGACAGACACACAGATACACAGATGCACAGCAACACACGTGAAACTTATAACACCCCTTTTTCCGGCGGGGGTTAAAAATGATTTGCTCTTCTGACAAGAAAATATAACTAAACGACCGACGGTCCAGAGAAAATTTTTCATCATTGTATAGGAGCAAGGGTCTGCAAGAGCAAAGTGCTTTCAATATTTCAAAGTTAAACAGATTTTACATCGAGCTACCCAATTTGAAATCGTTTTAGCTGTTATTGCAGTAGTTAAATATAAAGTGAAATAAATTGCCTACTCGCTCCGGGCTTCAACTCTTGAAATCAATTAAGTATTATTTGCCGTTCATAATGAAATATCTCCTGCCTCGCTAAATTTCAATTAGACGTGTATTCCTAAATTATAGCTTGTAGACGTTTCTACGTATGGAACTTGAGATATCTACCTACCGACGTTTCTAAATGCTAATGTTTCTAGGACATTGAACAGAGAATTTCGCGACGAAATTCCATGTCCTTTATTATTAAAGATAGATAGATAAAACATTTATTTAGTGCACACAAAAAACACAGCACAAGACACAAGATCATAATTATATTTTCAATTTATACGAGGTGTATAAAAATAAGGTGCCAACATACAAAAGAAAGAAAAACAAAATCATACAGGCAATAAAAGTAACATACCTCAAATAATAGGTATAACAATTAAAACACAGTGCGTCTCAAGGTTGCACCAAATGGGAGACCAGCTCAGCACGTGTCAGGCAAATATACCTGACGCTGATATCTGCTGGATCCCTGCAGTGACAGCGCTTAGAAAGCATCTGAATAGCTTTCCTCTTGGCAGGCCGACCTTTCGGTTTTGAAAATTCACTGTTGGGTTTCTATAGCTTCTATGATATGATCTAATCGTTGTTGTATGTCTCCTACAACCTTTACATCCTCTGACTGGTCTTCCAATAACTATAGTACCTAGGCACTGCTATGCTATGATTGAGATGAGGTGATACCAATTCAAATTATTCTCGCCCTATCCAGCATGTTTGTCCCAATATACGAGATTGATGTCATACGAGTTTTCCTTATGATTATTTTAACAATTAGTCTAGTGTGTTTTATGTAAGCTTATTGTTTAAGGTTGAACTAGTCGACGGCACGAACTATTTTGTGCGCGGGGTTAAAATGCATGCTATCTTATCCGACAACACGTGCGAAAGAAATAGATGCTGTGATGAGCAGTAAGAAGCTAGTTCGCGTACGAATTATCACTTTTGCAAATTTCTATCAAAATGGATTATGATTTAGGACGAAAACGAGCGCGCGAATTTTTATAAACAGACCTTTGGGAGTCTAGATATAATGAAAAAACAACAAAATTTTTATTTATAAAATAACATTATTTGCATTTTTGAATTACTAATCTATCCCTATATGGATGCCGTTTTGCGATTTCCCTTCTTCTTATGGTATTTATTTCCGCCCAAAGATGCGTTAAAATTAGTGTTGAAATATGGAACATTCGAATATATTTTTTTTTACATTTATGTTTCCATACAGGACTAGATAATGATGAGACAAATTGATATATTTTTTTTATTTTGAACGTATGTACTTCGTCAAACAGTGGAGTAATCTCTAGACTACGTTTGTAGCGTTTTGGAGCATTTGCGTCCAACAAAGCAGAAACATCCGCAAGTAAAGTGCGTAGATATTTTTGTTGTTTGTCAACTACTATGTCTGTGAACAAACCAAAATAATAAATTTCATATATTCGTTCACCCTTCTCAAAAACATAATTTATCATAGTGCAGGGGAACCAGTACGTTTCATATAATTGACATCTGTCAAACACAGCAAGCATAGCCGTTCCTATTTTAGTATTGTTTATGGCAACAACGGATGCTGCTACTCCAGTCTCCATTTGATGCGCAAGACATTTCCATAATGTTGAAATTGTAATTTGATATAAGTAGTACATGGTCTGAAGGTATCATCGCTACATTATCTTAGGAGTTTGTAGGTCAGTTAACGATAACATTTTATCTACAGAACTATTTGCCCAGTGGCTATCTTTGCTTAAGATTTTGTGGCGAATTTGGGGCATTTGAATACCTAAGGTGGTATTATGATCTTTGATTTATGAAAGGTCGGTGATGAAGATAAATGTGTAAACATTGGGGGGCGGGTTCACACGTGTGTCACGGTGTGAAGGTGACGGCGCTGCGCGCGGAGTGCGGCGTGCGGCCGGCGCGCACAGTGCGCCACGCGCGCGCGACCTGGCCGCACCACGACATGCGCCGCTGACGGCCCACGGCCACCACGACCACTCCTCCTATCCTCGCGCGGCTAGATGGCGCGAAAGTAGGCAGTTTACGCGGTTTTGTTCAAAAATCGCGGCTAACTCGCCCAAGTGTTGCAGTGATGACAATTTTCTTTGGATACTCAAAGAGAATTTGTTAGAAAATTTTGTGGTGTTTCGTGTAAAAAACTAGTCTTATGTTACGGTCACGTAGCTGACTCGTAATGAGTTCGTAACGTGTCGGACACGCGCAGTGACTAGCAGCTCGCCGGCGTCCACTGCGCCAAGATGAAGTTGTTCAAGAGGAGGCTGTCGTTCAGCACAGATAAACAGAAACAGGTTCCCCGTACAGACGATCCTTTTGAACACGAGGTACTTAATAGTTCCATGTCTCATGACTCTACATCTTGTAGATATCACTAAGTATTTGCGTACATATAGATACTACACTACTCTAACAGCTGTGCTGACATCATTACTAACAGGCAGCATCCTTGTACAGTAATTTAATAGACGGCACAAAACTTCATTAATACTAATGTAAACATTTTACCACTACTTTATTAGAGTCGTTCTTGTTTGATAACGATAGTGGGCTGGAAGTTATGTAAAGAACACATCGTGTTTCTTATTATTTAAATTAAGACGGTTTCATATAACACGGGCGTTATTGATAAGTGTGTTTTTCAGTACTATAAGTAGGTACGCTTTAGCTAAGCGAATGGAAAGGCAAGGTTATCTTATCAACGGAGGCCGCGACGTATAGTGCTCCCCGCGTTTAGCTACTTGAGCGATTCAATTCTGCGAATCGAAAATTTATGGCTTCTAGCGTCCGCTCCCCACTTTAGTTTAAAACAGAAATCTAACACATTAATGTTATCGAACTTAGCTAAAGCCTCTTTAATCTAACAATATTTACGTTAGCATCTTCGATCAAGTCGTGAACTTACCATCAATCATCATCAGACTATTCTGTCACGGTTGAGAATACCACAATGATACCTAATTCTTTGTTAATTATATACCCAGTAACCACAGACGTCGATTTTTTTGCGAATATAAGCGCAGTCACTGGAAAACAAAATAAACAAATTATTTTCGCAACCTGCCTCGAATTTATACCAGAAACTGACGAATGTTTTTCGCTTCACGTTATCTCTGATCTTTGTAATGCTAATGTTGAACCTAATAGGCATTTATGATCTCACAGCCATACCTACGTTACACACTGGAAGCTATTTATACACATGTATAAATCTGCTCGTCAAACACCAATGCCAAACTACAAGTCATGAACACTTGGAAACATAATGCTGTAGACTGGATACTAGCTATTGTGCACGATTGACACGAGCTGCAAGGCCTTAATGAGGTTTTGTCTGACCTGAAGTAGTTAAACTTAAAAGCCGTAGATGGCATGACAGGATAAAGGTAGCGGAGAAAAGCGGTGAGCTGGTGTGTTTGTAAGCCGCAATCAGCGCGCGCAATCGCGCTGCTAATGTTCGGCGGCCATTTGTCCTTGGCCTCTGTGTGTTACGTGATCAACTTGCATTGGTACCACACTAATTACGAGTTCGTTGTTAGTATTCCTATTTAAATGCAATGGTTTTAACAGGGAACGGAAATGCTACGCTGAAATAGAGGGCAGGAAATTATGCAGTTCTATGTTGCGTTGTCGTTTGCCTCCTTTATTTTCCTGTACGAATTATTTTTAAATTCAGGTTGACGACATTCCATTTCATTCTGTGTTTGTGCTTAGGATGGTTTTGCAAATTATTTAATTTTTTGTAGCGTATTGTTTTTCTGAAAACATGGCTCGGTTATTATAATGTATTCCCATTTAGCCTAATTTGAATTTCAAATTTTATTAAACGCGAATTTTTAAGGTTACTTCAAGTTTACGGTTTGCTTGGTTTATAATTAAATAACAACTAAAGATATTAGCTACTGCTTCAAGTCAAAATGTTTTATGTCTACTTCGGTATGTCTGTAAGAAGGTAATTATCGTGTAACACAATTTATTACCAAGTTCCGTAAGTTAACTATTACTGTAAATAAATATGGTAATTTATACCTTACTATTATTGTCTATTATCTCGTACATTTATTAAACTTGTCTATTATGGAAAGACATACAAAATATTAGAGTCCAGTCGCTATGAATACACGAACAGAACTAGAACTAAATTAATAATTCCAGTTGATTGATTAAAGTCTCTTGTTTGTTCCAGTTTGGAATTCCTGTGGTTCTATTTGTGACCCTGGAGAGTGGCACAACTATAGCTATAATATGAATGACACACAACTTTAAAGAAATAACTGGAATTAATCAGTTGATTCTGCAGTAGGTTAGGTACTAAAGCGTCTCTGTCGGTACTGTAGACTTTTCCTCTTATATCTATCTATTTATTTAAAAACCGGCCAAGTGCGAGTCGGACTCGCGCATGCTGGGTTCCGTACTTAGTAAATTGCGGTTTACGATTTATGACGTATAAAAAAAACTACTTACTAGATCTCGTTCAAACCAATTTTCGTTGGAAGTTTACATGGTAATGTACATAATATTTTTTTTTTAGTTTTATCATTCTCTTATTTTAGAAGTTACAGGGGAACACTTTGCAAGTGTCTCTCGCGCAAACTATTCAGTTTAGAAAAAAAATATATTAGAAACCTCAATATCATTTTTGAAGACCTAATCATAGATACCCCACACGTATGGGTTTGATGTAAAAAATAATATTTTTAGTTTCAGTTTCAAGTATAGGACCCCCCAATATTTATTGTTTTTTTTTTCTATTTTTGTGTGAAAATCTTATTGCGGTTCACAGAATACAAATACTTACCAAGTTTCAACAGCATAGTTTTTATAGTTTCGGGAAAAAGTGGCTGTGACATATGGACGGACAGACTGACAGACAGACATGACGAATCTATAAGGGTTCCGTATTTTGCCATTTGTCTACGGAACCCTAAAAATCAGTTGCTGTTCGTTAGTCTCGCTAAAAGTCAAAAACGGTTGGACCGATTTGAATAATTCTTTTTTTGTTATGTTCGCCAGTCAGGGAAGGTTTAAAAACAAAAAAAAATGGTAGGTTGGATAGGGTAGGTAGGGTAAGTTAGATAGGTAGGTAGGGTAGGCTAGGGTTGGGTAGGGTATGTAGGGTAGGGTAGTGTAGGTAGCTAGGTAGGGTAGGTAAGGTAGGGTAGGGTTGGTTGGATAAAAGTACAATGAATTCAAAAAAATAATGTTTGGTGTTTTGTTATTTTATGACAAAACAACGTTTGCCAGGTCAGCTATTACAGCAGTAATTTTAATACTTTCGTTTTAAAAATAATGCAATATTACATTCGAATTAGAACCGCATAATTATACGCACTGAATATACGCAGTAACGTAGATAGGCACTGTGGAATTTTCAATATGAGGCTGGCAATCTTTTCAATAAATAAAATCCTCGTCGAGTAGGTATTTTGGAGTATTTATTTATTTCGGAAAGAATGATTTTGTTTATCTAAACCAACATGTTTACAAATAAACAATGTTAGTTGTTTACTGCAATCAATCATTGCAACCTTCCTCCTATGTACCTACTGTATATATCTATCAGCGTGGGCGCAGCGACATTAAATTTTTTAACCATTTCTAATACCCACGTAGCTGCGTAGGTACAACGTACTCACGATTTCTCCGAAGAAAGAAGTCGAGTCAATATTTGTACATTTCTGTGTACCAATACTTAGTAATGCCAATGCAGTAGAATTAGGCATGTACTTTTTCTAAACAGCTGTTAATTCCTATCAATAACAACGCTAAATCATTTAATCTAATAATACATTCGTAATTTGGGCAATAGCCAGAGATATTTCACGCCTTTGGACTTCCTTATTCCATATAATATTTACGCTATTATCAATGAATTAATGAAATTATCTACAGAATGCTATTATAATATACAATGTACTAATGCTAACGATTATGGTAGATAAGTGGATTATGAAAAGGTAGTACTGTACCGACACCAAAAGAAAAGATTGACCTATAAAATAAGATTACGAAGTTGGATAGAAAATGTTGTACTTGTATTACGGATAGTGTGAGAGGTTAACTGGAAGCGTGGATAACTTTATTAATCCTCTAGTTGGCTTATCTAGCCGATACGTGTTGAAAGTAGTAACGAAATGTTAAGTGCATGCGCCCACGCCGCCCACTGCCGGGAACATGGGCCAGCATCGCGCTGCATGCTGACAACACTCGCCTCATCTCACGTCTTGCTATCTTATCTCTCTGGTTAATCCGATGTGCTATTTTCACACATTGTAGAGCAGGGATTTTGAAATACTAGCAATTTATAGCTTCTTATAAATTACACATTGTTTGTGGCTGTTACAAAACAGCGCCATTCGCGTATCTACTCGCTGGTTATTTTTATATCGCGCATGTCGAACGCAGTCCGCGACGGATTCAGTTTACAAAAGCACATAAACGCGCTGTGCACGACTTGTTACCAGCATATTATTTAACACTCTGTGCACGTGATAAAAACGTACTCAAACATCAATTTTAACGTCGCCTTCCTAAAATATTGTTTCTTGATAAATGTAATTTTCAAGTTTTAAAAGGGATTTTAAATACTACCTAGAAGCAATTTATCAATATTCTTGGTAATTTCGCTTGGGGAATGAAAGGCGCGTTGGAAGTTATCATCGAATCATTATTCAATTTCACCCCAATTAACAAGATGGGGTCTCGGAATCTGGTATATAAATCAATCGCTCTGAAACCGTAGCATTTATCCAAGACGCGTGTAGTGATTAACTACTTACTTTGGATTATCTGATTCTGTAACCAATGATTAGTAAATCTAATGTTACCGCCTCGGACACCATGGCCTATCCTGCAGTAGAAGCGCTGGTAGGTTAGCACGGCACGGAAGGTGGGTAGGCCTTTGGTGTGGGATGCAACATGTGTCGACACCCTTGCGCCATCCCATCTTCTTAGCACGGCGGGCTGTGCTGGGGCAGCTGCTGCTGGTGCAGAAAACCTCAAACGGCGCAAACACCTTCTTGGAAGTTATATATTTGAGCCGTTTGGGGTTGAAAGATTAGGTCCATGGGGTCCGAGTGCTCTTCGAATATTTAGAGACGTAAGCAAACGGTTAGTCGACTCTTCACGTGACCAGAGGGCTGGGCTTTTTCTTGGCCAGAGAATCAGCTTTGCCATCCAACGTGGCAATGCTGCCAGCGTTCTGGGCACTTTTCACGTTGACAGCGATGTGGACGAATTTTATGACGCCCTATGACCCCTGCCCTTTTATTCGCGTTCGTAGTTTTATTTTATTTTTATTTATGTGTATATATAGGTAGTTATTTTAATTAATTATTTTATACTATGTAAATTTTAATTTAGATAATTGAATAAAACCGTTAATGTTACAGGCAAACTGTCTGAGAGAAAATAAGCCCAACTGTTCTATACAAAATTTCCGTAGTGTGTCACGAGGTTACCTAGGGACGTGTCTAGCGCCTTTTTAGTTTGTTATAGCCAATATCCTGTTCTAGTGAGGTTTGTATTACAAAGATGTCCAGCTGAGCAACCTCCGACGTGACCGGAATACGCAGCGCTCATGGTAGCTCCGGAACCAATCAGTAAATATAATAAAACCAATCCTATTATGCACCGGCCTTTGCTTACGAAGTAACGACTTAATCATACTGGCTGACTCAATGTAACAATCTCGGTGTGTTTAGCTTCTTGCATTAGCATAGCATTTTCATACACTGTAATTTTATCTCAGAGAGGCATTAAGACATTCATCATCTGCCTCGCCTTTGCCCAATTGTTGTTGGGGTCGGCTTCCAGTCTTACCGGCTAGTGTTTTACATGGAGCGACTGCCTATCTGACCTCCACAACCCAGTTACTGGGTAACACGATACCCCTTGGTAAGACGTGTCAGATCTCATGATTCTGACTACCCGTAATGACTGTCAAAGATCTTCAAATGACAGCCGGGACCAACGGCTTAACGTACTTTCCGAGTCACGGAGAAAACTCGCTATGTTGCAATGGTCACCCATCCACGGACCGACCTCGGCAAGCGTTGCTTAACCTTGTAGATCGACCCGTGCGGCTGTTATTATTTAGCCACGAGCTCCTCATTTCTCTCGCATTTAAGACATTCACGTTAATTTATTTCAATGTGACTCTGAAATCTTGTCGGTCTGAACTTTGAGTACCTAAGCCACCAACATAAACACAAATCAATTGTCTAATATTCTGTTCTGTTTCGTAAAAGAAAGACGTATTCTAGTCGTAAAATAGTTTCACAACTGTTCTGACATCTTTTTCTAATTGGCTTTTCAAACTGAATAAGTAACGTCTAAATAAAATTAAGCATATCTAAAGGTTGAATAGAATTGCAACAGTAGCTGTTATGGTTTGGTCTTCAACCCGGATTCGAAAGCTATTGTTCGCGAACACGGCTCCACAAGGCTTGTGACAATACCGCGACTTTGCGTGCTAGCGTGTCTAAACTCTTATTTCAACTCGTTGTACAATTAAGTTGCTTTCTTTTACATCGGAAGTTGGTCCAGCGTAGGCTTCCTTCGAATGAATTGATAGCGTAGACGCGACTTTATACGCTGCGGTGTAGTCGCGTAGTCATAGTGAAATAGTCAATACGAATACAACAAGGTCGCACGTGTTCGCGGCTAAGCGGCGTCTACGTTGCTACGGTGGTGTCATCGAGCTACTACGCCGCGTCTTCGTTGCTACGCGTTTACTAAGCTGCTACGACGATATCTCCGAACTGCTACGCTGCGTCTACGAGTTGCTACGCCGCGTCTTCGAGTTGCTACGCTGCGTTTACGAACAGCTACGCGGCGTCTTTTCGGCTACGCGGCTTTTTCGTTTAGTTTATGTCTCAGCTCGCTTTTCCTGAAAACAGAACTAAGCACCACATGCAAAAGCCCAACCCTATATCTCTTAAGTCTGTGATTCCGTAGAATTGTAAAATTATTTTCCATTTTCAAGTTTTTTCATGCTTGCATGACCCGCTTGACTGATTCTATCTATTTTCTAACAGGATAGAGCACGTTTCTCGGACACGAGCTGGCAGATCCACCGCACGTGGGCGCGCAATGGTGACCCGCTTCCGCTGTCGCCGACGCCGTCGCGCTCGCTGCCCGCTCCGCTTGTGGCCCCGCCACCCGCTCCGTCCGCCACTGAGACCGTCACCTTACGCTCCGAACAGAACGGCATCTATGACACCATTTCGGTAAGTGAAATTATTGGTCATTGCTCATCAGTATTTTAAGTGCGACAAATACAATTAGTTTCAAAATGGAATTGTGGATAATGGGACGTGAAATGACGCAAAGCACAATTATAAATAAGTATTGTAATAAATAAGTATGGTTGTAACTTTGTTAGTTAATTAGTACAACTAGATAAAGCTAACTATGCATGAAACTCCGTGAGCGTCAAAAGTTTTACTTTTTTGGAGCGAAAATTCAGGATGGGAAATTTTCATGTAAATTAGTTCAGCTGGTCTGTTACTGAAACAAACAAAAATTAACAAACTCATCACATATTGTGTGGGTATATTTTCCTAATTTTTCTGTAAGGTTTATTTGGAAGATTTATTTTTTATTGGGTAAGGGAAGGTAGAAGGTTTTTTTTGTGTTTATGTCTTTATAAATGTTTTTCTTACAACAATTAAAAAGTGTAGAGTCAAGTAAGCGAAGTAGTAATACTTTTAAAAAATATTCTGATGAATCACACTAATATTATAAAGGCGAAAGTTTGTGAGTGTGTTTGTATTTTTGTTACTTCTTCACGCTCAAACGGCTGGACGGATCTGGATGAAATTTGGCACAGAGATAGATTATAGTCTGGAATAGCACACATGGTACTTTTTACCCCGGGAATATGTTCCTAAGCCGCTGCCAGAAGCTAGTAATAATAATATTATCTCAAATTCTTCATTAACAGCATCAGGGTTTAACGACCAGTAATCCCCAAAATTAATTTTATCTTTCTACATTTTTTTCGTATGCTCAATGTCAATTTTATCTTAGATAGTTAATAATAATAATCACGGCGATTAGAGATCAGTCTTAAACTGAAACGTTCCGAAGATGTATCTGTTCATTAGGTGGTGTCAGAACTACATAGAATTTTACTACGAGCCTAACAGTGCTTATTATCGTCTAATGTTTGTTTATTTCATTATCTGTCTCGAGTAGAGAGCCGCGTGTCATGTACAACATACACGAGAACATATTTATCAGCAATTATCTCGAGAGGTACGTAACTGAGGAAACTTCAAACTATAAATCAGAAGTTTGCGGGTTAACGTGTGTTTATTCTGTTTTGAAATCACATTCTAGTAATTAACTAGTCATGAGATGGCCGTGACGAATGAATGTGTGGGCAATTGTATTAAGTTAGAAAATTGAATCGAATAAACGGGTATGCGGACGTGGTATTAACCCGTCAAACAGCACAGAACCGAGCGGCGAGCCCTGCGCCACAGCCTGCGCGCGTACACGACGCGACATAGAATCTGAACCTCGGCTTTCGAACTATAGATTTGCATTAACTGGTCATAAATCATAATCTGCCGGGCGGCGGCCCAGGGCTCCGGCGCACTCACGAGCCGCGAGTTCCTGTTGTTTCGCTAATGTACCTTTGTGCTCGCACACTCGTAAACCAAGGGTTAGTGGCCGCCTGCTGACACTAAAGTCCACTCTTATAACTTACAAACATTTTATTTTCAGTTAGACGGGCATTCAGCAAACCTTTATGTACCTTGTAACACCCAATACCATGTGTCGATTACTGGAATGTTATGCGTATGAGCACACAAAGCAAGTAATAACAGACTTCGAGCGAAAAGCTATAAGGAAGTAACGATTGCATGCCGAACGGCTTGTCAATGAAAAGCTTCAGTATTTCACAGACTCGACATCATCGTTAGAAGTTATAGAAACGGTAATTGTTAGTGAAGTAACAAATGTTGTGAACAAAGGGTCGACATTGGCGGGAGAACTGGGCCGGATGTCGACGCCATTAATATTACGAGTGCTTTGGGACATAGGGCATGGCTATTTGTTTCCTCTCGCCTGCGCCCACGCAGCTCCAGTTCCGCACTAAACTATTTTCACTTACTCTTTAGTATTCAAGTAAGTAGTTGTTATGTGTTTGGCGAAAATTACAGTTGGCATAAATGCCATTTTACTGTAGGCAATAGGCATTCGTCTGTGACTAAAATGTAATAACACAGCAGGATAGTGTATTATTTGTAAATAAATCATCGTCGTAGTAATTAATTATAACTTAAGTCTTACATTGGTTAAGGGTATATATTATTTATAACAATAGTGGTGCAATCAATAATGTTAAGCACGTTTAGCAACTGCCAGTGAGTCACATTTCAGGAATATCTCGCGAGTGTGTTTTGCGCCTTAGCTAGCTAGCTAGCTAGAGCTCCGTCAATCCTAACAGCCTATTATATTGAAGTAATTCTATAAATCATGTGCTCACCTTGCAGTTATTATGAGAACTTATTATTATTGTGAATGCTATTTAACACAAGCCCTAGGTGTTTTAATTAACCGACTTACCAAAAAGGAGGAGGTTCTATGTTCGACTTCTTGTCTGTTTTTTTTTATGTATGTTCACCCATATCTTCGTCAATTTTATTGTGGACCGATTTTGAAAATTCTTTTTTTGTTTTTTTTTTTAATAACCTATAGGCTCGCGCTTGACCACAATCTCACCTGATGGTAAGCGATGATGATGGTTTGAAAGAGTATTATCCGAAATTGGTCCCATTTTAATTTAGTAAAGATCTGATGAAGAACTTTGGAGATATACAACATAACTCTTCAATAAATAACGGCAAATCTCTCGGGATTGCTGCAATCGCATGTTTGTTCATTGTTTATACCATTTCATAACATAACATCTCGCCAGTACCCTCTAAAGGGGTACGCAGATGTGTACAGTCTATCTTGGTACACTTTCATCCAAATAGCACAACTACAAAGTTAATAATAACTTTATTTTTGGAAGTCGGTGTCCATAAAGCAAAGAATTTGGTATCCACCAAAGACACCGACTTTCAAAAATAAAGTTATTTTTCACTTTGTAGTTTTTTTATTTGGAAGCCGGTAGATTTTTTTTGTAAAAAAGTTTTTTTATTTTTCCATTTTTTGTTGTACCTCCCTAATAGGCAAGTAGTTACGTAAGGTTTTACAAAAAAAATCTACCGACTTCCAAATAACAAAACTACAAAGTGAAAAATAACTTTATTTTTGGAAGTCCATAACGCAAAGAATTTGGTACCCACCAAAGACACCGACTTCCAAAAATAAAGTTATTTTTCACTTTGGTAAGTTTCATAAAGGTATTTTTTTGTAAAAAAGTTTTTTATTAAGCTGTAAATTAAAACAGTTTATTAGTTTTAATGTGATTGCTACGTTACTGTATAATTATTGGCACAGTTATAATAACAGTTAAAAAAAAAAACTTGTGTCGCTTTTGACTACTATCTCATCTGATGGTAAGCGATGATGTGGTCGACGATGGGGCACGCTTGCCTAGAAGTAACCTATTCACTCTTGACTTAAAGACTTCCAGACTGTTGTTAAGACAAACGCTAGAAAATATCCAAGGCTAATTAAAAATAATTGATATAAATATCCCTAAGTAAAAAAACCAGCCAAGTGCCAGTCGGACTCGCACACGAAGGGTTCCGTACCATTATAGCAAAACGGCAAAAAAAATCACGTTTGTTGTATGGGAGCCCCACCTAAATATTTATTTTATTCTGTTTTTTAGCCGGCTGCAAGGAAAGGGTTATAGTATTTTTTGTTATAGCGGCAACAGAAATACATCATCTGTGAAAATTTCAAATGTCTACCTATCACAGTAGCTTGGTGACAGACAGACAGATAGACAGACGGACCGCGGAGTCTTAGTAATAGGGTCCCGTTTTTACCCTTTGGGTACGGAACCCTAAAAAAACATAAATAGTTCATCTTTCAAACTAAAATGTTTCGTTGTAAACATTTGTCATAGTAAAAGTTCAAGGGTTGCGATGTGGCGAGCTGTCTATAGAAATAGTCCCCTAAGGTCGTTTATGACAATTTCCGGCGCAGTAAGTGCTGGCCTCGGGGTAGTCGCAGTTCCCCCACTAATGGGGTAATTGTGCTCCCAATAATTGATGAACCAATCGCTGCCACCATCCGACTTGTTAATGACCGTGTTCCTTCACCAGTAACTTGTAAATGCGAGCATTGAGACGTTAATTTTGTCTATTGTTTTCTTTAATATGAAGCACATATACTTAACATTAACATTCGAAACGGGATATGTACCATGTTTACTGTTTGTTGCGAGTTTCCGATATAGAGAAAAAGGATAGAGAAAGAGGGTAGACCGATTCGTCTCCTCATAAACACCCACCCGCAAGAACTTCAGTTTATCCGTGATCATGGTGCTTGCAACAGCACCGAAATATCGGCAACTCGCAACAAACAGTCAACATGGTAAATAGCCCGTTTCTAATGTTAATGTTAGTGACCATGACAGTTTAAAAACTTATATCACTTATACTTACTAAGATGGTTTTGCCTCAGACAATCACAGATCCATGATAAGAAATCTGGAATGATTATAGATTCCGTGTATCTTATCTATCTAAGATCTTACAAAACACAGATATAAATCTAACTAGATGACGCGATTGTATGTACTTCGCGTGTCATAAAACGGAGTAAAAGAACGAGCAATGATGGTACTTTGAGCTGTTTCATTTAGCTTTATCGGCACCGGACATCCACTTTAATCTAGAAAAATGCCTAATTATGCCATATTGAGCTCTAAAAACTGTACAGAAAAATGCTGGTCGAGGCAATGGAAAAATGTTCTTTCATTGTTGTGTGAACATGTAAAATAAAAAAGCCTCCGACACATATTTATTGTATGCTACATAATTTACCTAGTAGTAGACGCGCTTCGATCGATAATCTATTGAACATGCAATTATGATACGATATCTTCCGAAAACACCCCGATTCAAACAGTAAAACACTCTCGATAATGTGCCTTTCAAACATAAAAATCTAAATTGGTTCATCTGTTTAGGAGCTATGATGCCACAGACAGATACACAAATACACACGTACACAAATACATAGGCACACCGTC
Organism: Orthosia gothica; assembly: GCA_949775005.1. Lineage (NCBI taxonomy): Eukaryota > Metazoa > Arthropoda > Insecta > Lepidoptera > Noctuidae > Orthosia > Orthosia gothica. The sequence continues at coordinate 18,729,163 of OX459058.1, forward strand.
AAACTTATTACACCCCTTTTTCCGTCGGAGGTTAAAAAATGCCACGCTTGGTTTTCATACAGATGCGACTAATGAGATGATAGTTTTCAACGAGATTGGAGAGGAGTAAGTTATCTAGGGGAACACAATAGATCCCATGGGTCGAAGTGTCCGAGTTATTTCTCGGCCCCTCCACAAGATAAGATAAGATAAGATGGAGGGACTTGCGTTATCTAGTTAGATTTATATCTGCAAAAGGTAGCATACGAAAAGATCTAGGTGACTTCGTACCTATCGAGAAATCCGGGTGTCATACCTACCCTTCTCAAATGTATGTAAAGCAGCTTCCCTTTAAGAACAAAGTATTCTCTTTATATGCAAAGGCGTACAAAAGGCCGAAACAGTGTTTCAATAAGCTTATACCTTTTTACGGTTGCTTACTAAGAAATTCTGCAAGTTTGTCCCAAAGCTGCGGAATATTCCGGAGGAATGAAGTTCATTCTTTTCTGAATACATTTTATATCCTAGGAACATTTCACAGAACACAAGGTAAGGTTCTTGTTATGGTTCATTGTCTCCGTGGTTCATATTTAGCAGGTTTGCTTCTGTATTCTCACAAAATTGCAAAACGAGATTGAATTTGTTATGAAAATAATTGCGTTTTATTTCATTTACGTTTATTGGATCTGCTTTGAAATTTATAGATATATATTCTTAATAAAAATGAGATAATCTGTTATTTCATACTTTAAGAGCGAAACTGGGTTGAAGATATAATTTAAGGCGCTATATATGCCCCAATGTTATGCAGTACTGGCCGTGCGCCCGCTCGATGCCAAAATATCAATAATGAACCTCCTTTTGAACAGTTTTGTTTGCAAAATATTAATTGATTTACATATGCTATGTTAGTTATCCAGCCATCAATTTTTCTGTGTAAAATATTTTTAAACATCCAAGTCGTTTTGGAGGAGTTTCCAAAAGTTGCGAAAAAATATCATGTTGTTAATTATTTTAAAAACCTTGCGTTCAAAATTATGTACATGAATCAATAATAAATATATATATTTTTTCAAACCTTTTAAACCAAGCCGTAACTAAGGGTTATGCTTTAGAAAGTTACTGTTTTACGGCACTAAAAGTATGTAGGCCTTTAAGAGGAACCGTGCTCTAACTCCACTACACATGTTTGGAAACATATTAATAAATGAAATGTTTTCATAAATCTTTGGAACAGTATAAACTAGACAGTAAAACAAGCACAGACCTGGCTTCGCGGATTTCTGCGTTTATAATATTCAAGGCTTTGCTTTTAATAATATTCTACTTTAAAAGTAGCGCACAGGTAAAGTAAGACCCGCTTGAACAAAACAGTTCTAGGATAAGTTTTAACTAGTGAAATTCTCGGCCGGAATAAGTTTCTTGCGAAGAACTAACTTGCGAGGAAAATCACATCGCTGTCCCATGAATAATGTATTTGTTCAAAGAAAGGGATACGCAGATGAGAGCGTATTTTAGCAACTGAAGCCAGGAATGAATAATTGAGCCTGCCGAGAAACTCTTAGATTGTGTAGACCGATATTACAGAATTCTCGGAGCTTCTGAAAAGAATATATCTGCAAGACTAACCAAGCGAGGTGTCTTGATATTTTCAACAGACTTCAAAACGGAGGAGTTCTTAATTCGACTGTGTGTTTTTGTTACGCGATTACGCCGCCAGTTATGAACCGATTTTGATAATTCTTTTTTTGTATGAAAGCTGGTGCTTCTCATTTGGTCCCATTCAAATTGATTTAGAATTAATCAATATCTCGTTTCGCATGTTTTTAAGATATACTTAATACGTATTCTCTTGGTAATACAAGGCACAAAAAAAAAGAGAAACAAAAACAAATATCCGACTGCTAAGAAGCGAACCTAATAGACGTAAACAAGAAGAAAATCATGCTGTGCAGTCGGAGGATAAATATTCGCGAGCTGGCTGATCAAAACCAGATGTATGCTCCGACTGCTCAGCATGTTTTTTTTTTTATTTATAAGTTTTTAGTAAACATATTTTCGTTTCGAATTAGGTTCTTTAAACATATTAGTACATTAAAACATATAAGTATTATATATTTTGAAATCACCTCTTAAAACCCTTTATTTTGATAACCCACACGAATGGGTTCAAAACTAACTAAACTAAAAGATTGGGCCCCACAATATGGCGCCCAAAAGCCGACATGTTTTCTATTTTCCAACTTTAATATAGCCCGTGACTCTCGCAAGGTTAAGACGAAACGATTGACGTAAGATTGATCAAAATCGGCCAACGCGTTTGGTCTCTAGAACGCCACATAGGAACAAACATGCATACATAGACTGAAAAACACATTTTCGTACCACTTGCTCAAAAAAGTGACATTCTATGCCACAAAAAGCGAACATAACAATAGTCATTTTTAATCTGTCTGGAAAGAAAATTGTACTGAATTTCATTCATCCTCTAGGGGGAGAATGTGATTTAAATTTGGAATACTTACCGAAATTTATACTGAACTACTTCTGTGTTTACACCATTGAGTTTGTATATAAAGCATTATACATCTTTTTGAAAAAGGAATACGCATTTATTATGCAGTTATGATTATTAAATGAAATTACGAAAACCGACGAGGCCGTATGAGCTTGATGCCTTTGCTTTTCCGACCAAAAATATTAGTCTAGGAATTTGCCGCGTTTTTGTTTTCTTCAAATACATAAACGTTAAGTTTATTTTACTTTTAATTGTCATTATTTTAATAAATGCTTATCTCATATTATTATTGTGTTAATTTTTTCGCAAATGGTACGAAAAGTAGAGTATTTTCCTCGGTGATAAAGCTGTCTTAGTCTTGGATGAACTTTAATCCCTCGCTACACTCAGGACTCGTCTTAAATCCCTCGCTTCGCTCGTGATTTCAGTTTTTAACACCCTCGCTACGCTCGGGAATAAACCTCGGGTCCTTCGTTACGCTCGCGATTTAAATCGTCACCCGCGACAGAAGACATTGCTTTATCCCCTTGGTTAATAATCTACTATTCTTACCGTCCTTCGGCACTTGGGTAAAAATAAAAAACTTTTTAACAAAAAAATAAAACCGACTTCCAAAACAAAACACTTGGAATTTTGTGTTTTAGAACATGGTAATTTCTCTAGGGCCAGAGTTAATGACCTTCGATGGTTTTAGTCAGTTGTTCCAACATTGCGTATAACAAAATTACATATAATATGCGTAGTAGATAGGTATTCCGGTAAAAGTGTAAGCGTATCTAACTAAACTCAGCTTTCTAAGGTTGGAAATATTTAACAATAGTGTTGAAATGCGCGTTACATAACATATAACATTTATATATTCAGCGAGAGGACAACAGCAAGCGTTGGGAAGACTTTATGGAATCCTAATGCCTTTTGTGCCAGTAACGTAGAGTGTCGAACATTTAGCATTGCAAATACAATGATCTAATCTCGGTTCTGACTGACAATTCAATGCTAAACAGTTTTCTAGGCGTAGGGCAGCGAGAAAACTCTTACGTAATTTGTTTTGGCGTGGGCTTGACACGTCGTACGAGGTACTGTTATTTGCATTGAGCGGATAAATTAGTGTGATTAATGTTGGTTTTGACGTACTCATGACTTCATGCAGTAGGGGGGTTCATTCTTATACTTAGATGCAACATACGTAATGAATAGGCTACAAGTTGCATGCAGTCATTTGGTAGGAATGCCGCTGTATATAAAAAAAAATGGAGGAGCTCGTGGCTTAATAATAACAGCCTCACGGGTCGATCTTCAAGGTTAAGCAACCCTTGCCGAGGTCGGTCCGTGGATGGGTGACCATTTCAACATACCGAGTTTCCTCCGTGCCTCGGAAAATACGTTAAGCCGTTGCTCCCGGCTGTCATTTGAAGATCTTTGAAAGTTGTTACGGGTAGTCAGAATCTTGAGATCTGACACCCAGTCTACCGTAGTTACTGGATTGTGGAGGTCAGATAGTCAGTCGCTCCATGTAAAACACTGGTACTCAGCTGAATCCGGTTAGACTGGAAGCCGACCCCAATAAAGTTGGGAAAAGGCTAGGCAGATTGATTGCCGCTATATATTAAAACTCTGTACCTACCACATACTACACCCATAATGATGTCATTAAATAAATAATATTCAACCTTCATTATTTCGCCATCATTCATCCAATGTTTGTCTGTGCAAAATAACGTATGATTATCTCGAGCCATTACCAGAGATCTACAATCTACAAAAAATAGTAGAGTGTGTACCTACACAAGTACGTATTGAATGGACTACCAATGTGTGGTGCGAAATGAATAAAGTAGTAAAACAAATTATGACACCTCGTTGTAAACTACTATGTATGAGGTTAGGTAGTAGTGAGCGGACCACCCGGCGGCCGAGGAGATACCGATCACGGCATCAGGTGTCGGCGCACAGCACAGACCATCGGACCGTCCCCAACGTCGCCATAAATAAAATTCGACACTTAAACAATAGACCGGCCCGACCCGACCCACAGACCCGGAGATCGAGCGATACCGCTGTGCCACCCGCTCCTCCTCTCTCCGCAATCACAACACTATACAAACCTGTTCTGGCTGCCGTACGACCAGCTCCACTGTCAAGTACCGTCACACCTTTCCACTCAACGTTACATACATCACTATCATCTCCATGGCGGCTCATGCTGCCTCTAATATTGTAAACATAACCATCATATAGATTGAAATTTATGAAATTGAGCAAAACTAAAATAAATAGCCCTCGATATAGGTCGGCGTGGTGTAATTAATACAAATTGCTTTCGGCCGTAAGTGGCTGTCAAAGAGGCCGCGGGTCGGGATTAATGTTAGATAAGTGATTGGGCGGCGGATCGCGAAACTTTCTCACGATTGCTATGGCGATAGCGGCGGGCCCGCGGCGACGTATTCTCCTGGCTTACGGGAACACCGACAAAATATTATAGTACCTTTTATAGAGATAATGTTGTTTACTCTGACCATTGCACACTGCACTTTGTGTATTTAGTAAGCTGGTTTGTTGCCTTCAGTATCGGGCAGAAGTTTTCTTTGAAATGGGAGTATCATCATCTGCCTAGCCTTTTTCCCAATTATTGTTGGGGTCGGCTTCCAGTCTTACCGGATTCAGCTGAGTACCAGTGTTTTACATGGAGAGACCGCCTATCTGACCTCCACAACCCAGTAACTGGGTAACACGATACCTCTTGGTAAGACTGGTGGCCAACACACGATCTCAGGCTTCTGACTACCCGTAACGACTGTCAAAGATCTTCAAATGACAGCCGGGACCAACAGCTTAATGTGCTTGCCGAGGCACGGAGGAAACTCGGTATGTTGAAATGGTCACCCATCCACGGACCGACTTCGTCTAGCGTTGCTTAACATTGAAGATGGTACCATGCGGCTGTTATTATTTAGCCACGAGCTCCTCCAATGAAATGGGAGTATACAAATTGGTAATTGAGCGTAAAGATACTAACCAGCATTTGCGTAATACCAACTATAAAGAAAACGTTACGATGTTTTCCTCTTAAATAGTATAATTACTCGGTTCATAGTCGCAAGCCTCCGTAATTACCGAAGCAAACGGTAGAAATAGAAAGTTTATTCCATAGAAATGAAATGTTGTGTAAATATTAAGTCTCCGTGTAAATATTTGGGCTCCGACTCGTTGGTGGACGTTACGCTTACATTAGTTGCTTTTTAAAGTAATATTTACTTTGGTGGGCCACTCTCAAAGGCTTGTTAGTGATCATTGCACTTGTATATTCACGCAGCAGAAACTCAATTTAAATGAAGTCACTATTTATATTTATCTTATTAAGGTGCAGCGTGCAGCGATGCAACGAGGGGAGAATTGGGTTAACTGGCAGGCACGTCGTCACCTTAACTATAAATGAACATACCGCCTTCATATGGATATCAAAATAAGCGGTTAAATTCAGAAGTGTTAAAAAGAGGATAATTAAGCGTTTAGAGTCGGAAACCGGTTATGTGAGAATGTTTACCGTGTTTAGGCAACTTCAACATAGACGTTCATACTTCCTATTTACGAATTCGTGTAAACAAATTGCTTGTAATTTAATCAACGTTTTTAATCAAGCGCTGTGTGATTGATAATCTGATAAAAATCGAATTAATTTGACTTACTCGTCGAGATATATGGAAAAACGTATAACTATTTATTAACCTTCGGATATTAAACAAGTTCGTACCTATAACCTGTTTGCTAGTTTATCTTTATATTGTTGGTTATGAACAACTTGATGGGAATATGTACTGATAAACCTCCGATTTAAGGAGTATTTGTCAAACGCTACTTTAGCTAAAAACTGTCAAACTTGGGCATTCAAGTAGGTTTTGAAAATGGAATGGACTATCTACGTTATGATACTGAACTTATTGAGTGATATTCTTTTATAAGTTCGAAAACAAACGATCTACTCGTCGATTTGTCTCAATTTTGGACTTCTAATCAAAATACATCATTAATCATATAAAGAGCAGTGTTGGCCCAGTGGTAACAGCACTGATTTACTTGTAAATTTGTAGCGTTATAGAAAATGAAATAAAACTTTTTTAACGCAACGATAACGTATAATTTTGATTTAAAAGTAAATACACCGAGAAAAAAAAATATAGAAAAAGGAAAAACACATTAATTATTAAAAATAACAGGAAGAACCACAATAGTCAATATCGTATTAATTATTTTAAATATTTAGTATATGTATTGAGTAAAATAAACTGATGAGGGAAATTTTAGCAAGACTTGAAAACACGTGCTTATCCTCAGGTCGTGAGTTCGAACCCAGGTAGGCGCTTTACTTTGTGTAAATTATTTCATCACCACTGCTCTAAAAACGGTGAAGGAAAACATCGTGAGGAAACCGGCATGTCCTAGGACCAAAAATTCGAAGACATGTGACATCCACCAACCCGTGGTGGAATAAGGCCCCTTACCTCTCTCATAGAGAGGATGCCTGTGTCCCAGCAGTGGGAACAGTATAATGCTGATGATGAATCAAAATACATTGAAAATGTATGTGCGTTATATTCAACATAGATGTTGTATATAGCTATTTGTCTATAAGAAACTTAAGCAGAGAGGAAAGCTTATTTTTTTAATTGTAGATAGGCTTGCACTTGACCACTATCTCACCTGATGGTAAGTAATGATGTGGTCGAATGTGTAGCACGCTTGCCTAGAAGTAACCTATGCACTCTTGACTTAAAGACCCCGAGATTGTAGCTCTCGGGAACTACAGACTCCGGCATTCCACTCTTTAGCTGTATTTAAATTAGTTCCCGTCGCCGATTGTCATTGCGTTCTGAAACACTGTGTACAAATACGGAATTTAGCTGTTGGCAAAGTTAACATCAGCGTCGAAATGATACGTGATTGGCATTCACGAGTTGCCCCCAACTTGGCAGGCCAAGCCCGTGAGAATTTCGCATTGTCGATCAGTTCAGTTCATAACAAGGGTCCGGTGTCTGGGTGCATCTGGTCACGTCAGCATAGGTAACTTGACTGTTTACGGAATAATTCGGTTATTATACTTGTTAGGTTAATGTTTCCATGTATAGCGAATCAACAGTTGGTCGTTGTTTTTGCCTTTGTATGTATCAATTTTGTCATTTATGGGACTATATTGTAATTGCCAGGTTTTATATCAAACTATTATTTTGTTTGTTAAGGAAGAAATAAGGTACAATAATTTCATTTAAGTTATAACTACAAAAGAGCTTCGTAATCCAAAATAATAAATTGTCTTTATACCTACGCGTAATTAAATACAAAATAGGAAGATATTTTTCAAACGAGGTTAGTAATAAAGTTATCAAGAAACTCAGCGAGGTGCGATGCACGCGCGTTTGTTTACGGAAGCTTCCCGCCCGCCCCGGGCCGCCTGCCCTGCCGCCCAGCCGCCCAGTGCACAACACATGAATGAACCGGAGGCCATTGCGTCATGCGCCGCATTACAACTACTTTTATATCAAAACGACTCGTGAAAACACACAGACATGTAATATATACGTGAAAACATATGAAACTTTTACTCTCACACATTTTCATGTAAATTATTAAAATAAAGAGGTTGCATTTGTAATCTTTGGAGGTACATCATACTACTTTATCCTAACAAGTGAAATTTAAAAAACCCGCTACACGTTTTTATTTCATGCTACATAATTTATCTAGTACATAGTAGATACGCTTCGATCGACAATCTATTGAACACGTAATTATAACACGAGATCTTGCGAAAAATCTCCGATTCAAACAGTAAAATGCCCATAACTTTTGAACGGCTGAACCGATTTTATTCAAACATAACTAAGAACACTCTCGATTAAGTCACCTTTTAAACAAAAAAAACTAAATCAAAATTGGTTCACCCGTTTGGACGCTATGATGCCACAGACAGACACACAGATACACAGCAACACACGTGAAACTTATAACACCCCTCTTTTTCCGGCGTGGGTTAAAAATATGCGGTACTAGAGTACTATCCTACAAGGAAGCTAAACCGCAGGCAAATTAAAAGTAGTGCATAAATTTTACTAATTTAACATAATATTCAAATACCGTTGTCTCTAAAGTTTGCAAGCCAATTATCTCAATCCCAGTTTAATGATGACCAATACACCGTCATTATTATTATCCCATTAAACTAGACAGTTCATTTAACTTTATGCCGAGAAAATGATTTTACTAGTTTTCATTTGAACTTTATGACGTGATTTTAATTGAGACATTGGAAAGTGCGACTTAAGGTAACACTAGTCGATCATTCTTCCATGCAAACTTAGTCTGGCGATTACTCCACTGTTTGACGATGTACGTTAAAAATATATAATAAATATATCAATATGTCTCATCATTATCTAGCCCTGTATGGAAACAAAAAAGTAAAAAAAAAAATGAGTTTCGAAAGTCACTAATTTTATCGCATCTTTGTGCGGAAATAAATACCATAAGAATAAGGAAAATTGCAAAACGTCCTCCATACAGGGATAGATTAGTAATTCAAAAATACAAATAATTTTATTTTGAAAATATACATTTAGTCGTTTTTTCATGATATCTAGACTCCCAGAGGTCTGTTTATAAAATTTCGCGCGCTCGTTTTCGCCTTAAATCATCATCCATTTCGATACAAATTTGCAAAAGTGCTAATTCGTACGCGAACTAGCTTCTTACTGCTCATCACAACATCTATCTCTTTAACACATGTTGTCGGATGAGACAGCATGCATTTTAACCTCGCGCACAAAATAGTTCATGCCTTCGACTAGAGGAACCTTAACGTGCGCTTGCGACTTTAATGACACGTTCTGAAATTAGTCAGCCGAGGCCTTTATTATTAATATTAAAATAAAGACCAGCCATAGATTACAGTCGTTTGTATCGAGTTATAATCACAATTATACTTTGACTTTGTTAAATAATATTTTTATATAATTGTCATTGTACATGGACATCACATTATGCACCGTTTCATGGGTTATTTTATAAACCTTTCTTACATTTAAGTCACGCTAAGTGTCGTTTAAACGTCAAAATATTAAAAAAAAAACTGACGTTAATCATCTCCTTTCCGTACTTAACTTTACGCAAGGCTTTATAAATAAACCCGAAACGCTTCGTTTATTTTGAGCTTTTTGAACGAAACAATATTTAATCGTGGTAGTCTAGACAGAGTTGACGTTATCAATGCACTTCGCCAGCTCATTATACCCTAGAAAAGTATAGATTTTAGTACTAAGAACCCTTCTTCGTGCAGATCTGTAGGTCCAAATGTCATGTAACGCGTGTGTACTGTCTGCACTTAAAGTTCTATAAGAAAACAGTGCAGGGTTGTCTAGCGCGTCGCGCGTCGGTTGCCTAGCAACGCTCTGACGCCAGAGTGCCGCCAGAGGAGCGCCGGGACGCTGCGGCGGAGCGCCGCCAGTGCCGCTCCCGACGTCGCCTCACGCGTGTCCAACCATCTAAATAAATCCATGAGCACGTATTAAGGACTTCTTGTGCAACTTGGCTCGAAGATTTTAGACCAGTGCCAAAAAAAACAACGCGGGCCGTGTTCGATTTTCGAAATTTTAAAAAGTTTATGTCAAAACAAAAGTGCAGTGAAAAGTTTATCAGTGAAAAAGTTTTTCATTTTTTGTGAATTTATTTAACAATACATTATTTATAAATCTGGGTTTCTGTAACAATTTCATGAGCTTGATGGTATAAAGAATGTTACAAATTGGTTTAAATCTTAAAGACACTTCAATGTAAAGGATTTCAGTAAATTGTTTTCGTATCTCGTTAATTCAGATGTTTAAACATTCCCAGATAAGATAAAGGAGCACAATACAAGGATTACATTGCCTTGATAACCGCTTTGCAAATTAATGATAAAGCAGAGAAGAGCGCCGAGTTATTAATTACACAAAATATCAGACTGGTTTGTCTATAAACTTCAAGAAGCAGTTCCTACATTTTATGTCCGGGGAGAAAATTCATTCAAATATTCAAAGAAACGTTTCAATCGCCCGTACCGTTTGTAATCACTGCTGTTGAGCAAATAAAAAAGCTAGCGCAATGAAAAGAGTCGTCGGCGCGGCGGCCAGAGGCCTTAGTGCGAGTTTTTACTCACGGTCAATCGCGTTAACGTAAACGTCAATTTGTATGGAAACTGGATAAGCGCCGTCTGGGGACGGTAAGGAGAAACCTCTTTTTTTGTATACATTTTGACATAAGAGATCGTTTACGTAACACGAGTGAGCGTGAGTCACGCGTGAGTAAAAACTCGCACTAAGGCCACTGGCGTCTCGGTGACCGCTGATTCCCGTCATATGACGGTCTTTTATTTAGATGAGGCACACCCCCGGGGTCGTTCACCCCCGCGCGGTAGCACGCGCTTTATGAGGAAGGTCAGGGTTATTGCGGTGACGTGACGGTGCAACCACTCCGCTAAAAAAGTACCAACTCACTGCCATTAAATGTGTTATTGCAATCTTAGACTTTAATGCAGGTCTATCGCAAACAATGTAGATACGTAAAGCAATGTTTTAAATAGACATAATTGTCTGTTTTATGCTCTGATAAGCATGTGTCATGTCGTAACAAAGATTCAAAACATTGAGTACAGTGCCATAGTGCAAAGCGCGCGGTTGTCGCAGTGCAGGGTTCGGTCGGGGCGCATGCCCCCGGGTGCCGGCTCGCTCCGCCACTCCATATGTGCTACAATCCACACGCTCCTTTCATACATCCTTTGTTTTTGTCCACACACATACCATTAATTTAGAATTCCCTTTTACAAGCATTCTTTTCCTTTTATTTTTGCCTCAAATTCCCTACTATTTTAGGCAGAGAGTTTTGCACGAGGATCTTAATTTACAATTAATTTAACAGAGAAATACAAACTTAATGATATGATATGTTCACGAAGGCATAAAAATGTGATAGACTTAATTCAATGAAGTGCGAATATAGCTACACAAGTTTAAATGTCATCGAAAGACTATATCGAATTGATGGACTGGGTGAAGTGTCTGCAAGAGGAGGAAGATGCGTGGTCGCTGCAGCAAGGGCGCAGATGCTGCGAGGACCCTGCACCGGCTGGCGTTTGCTCTATGGCGGGCAGTCTTCTACCTGCAACGTGCGCCTGCGCAGAATACGCGTCGCTCGCGCAGCCTCGCTGGACACACTCGCGCTCCCACTGCGGTCTGTCTTGTCTACTGATTGATACCACGAACACTCGTAAAATGTGACCTATTTTTACACTTTTAAATATCCGTTTTAAAACCGGATAAAATATTGATGTTATGTACGCACGCGCATAAAACACTGTAACATCATTAGCGTCGGCGTCGACTGCCTTATATCAAATATCGACTGACGTATATATCTAATCATAACATGAAAACTGCAGTTTTGAGAAATTCAGACCAACTTTAGATATTAAAATTATGTTTCAACTTTGTTGTAAAAGGCTCAAAGCATTTTTCAGACATCACGTAGGTGACTGTAATGAGGTTTTTTCAGTACAGGCAACTAATAATCAGTACCGCTAACGTTTTTTGCACCATTTTTGCTACAGATCAAGTTTTTGCGTGTAACTAAAGTTTTTTGAGAAAATAAAAAAATAAAAAGGGAACATAAAAGGCGTAAACAAGGAGAAAATCATGCTGTGCAGTCGGAGGATAAATATTCGCGAACTGGCTGACTAAAACCAGATGTATCCTCCGCCTACACAGCATGATTTTCTACTTGTTTACGTCTTTTTAGTTCGCTTTTCAAGCAGTCGGGATTTTTGATTTTTTGAATTAACGTTTTTTATATATTTTTTTTCACTACTACTACTACTGTACTTTTAAACATATAAGTGTCATATATTTTTGATATCACCTCTTAAAACCCTTTATTTTGATACCCCATATGACGGGTCTGTAAGAAAAAAAATAGGGCCCACAATATGGCGCCCAAAATCCGCCATTTTACTATTTTCCTATTTTAATGTTGCCAATGACACTCGCAGGGTAAAGACGAATCGATTGACGTAAGAACTATCAAAATCGGCCAAAGCGTTTGGTCTCTACAACGCCACATAGGAACAAACATAGATTGACAAACACATTACCCTCCTTCTGCAGTCGGGTAAAAACTAGGCCTACGTAACCTTTATAATATTGTACCTATTACATTTAGGGTTAAACCTTCGAGTTACTAAGTCACGTTAAATAATAACATTGTAGTCATCTATTAATCAGCTGTAATACGAAGCGATATAAGCTGCAGTAATCACTTAAGCCGCGCCCAGAGGGGCTCATTCGTCAGCTTTATTGACGGGACCCGTCCATCCGATCGCGATACTCCGGTGACCCACCAGGGGGTGGTAAACTTGAACCAGCACACGTTACACGTCTTACGGTAACAATAAAAATAGTTTTCGTTCCGGGAAAATAATATAGATTTAGTAGTTGAAATGGGAATATCTGAAAATAAATTTTCAAAGGCCAGTGCGACTTGAGTCTGATTTTATGATGTTGTCATTAATAGACAAGCTGTAGTCAGTATTTCGATTACCAGGGGGGTAACCACAAGCTCTTAGAGTAAGGTTATTTTGAGATCGAGTAAGTGACAGATGTATACAAGTCAGATACATCTGTCCCTTACTCGATCTCAAAATAACCTTACTCTAAGAGCTTGTGGTTACCCCCCAGATCTCCCCATTACACTATAAATAATAAACCAAGTCATTTTAATAACATTACTGTTTTTAATCTTCGAACTCAAATAACGCGGCTTGGCCAAACAAAACTTTTTTAAATAATTTTGAATAATTTCTTACATATAAATTAAATTCAGCAGTGTTTACATAAGTACTTTCATTGTACAGCTCATAAAGCCGTGTTCTATACTTTTATGAATACCAATGGTAGCCCAATCACCGAATGATGCGTTACTATTAACGGTGATAGTCTTGGGAATTAGGGAATTAAATTGTTTACAGTATATACTAAAAAAATCATCATATAGATGATTAGGATCAGTATGAATTGACAAAATTGGTAATTTATTAATGAGTTTAGCCTTAAAAGCTGCCAAACGACTTGACTTGCTAATGAGTACACACAATAAATTTCGATCTCTTCGCGGCAACGGCTACGATTTTTGCCGTAAATGCTAAGAAATTGTTTGTTTTTTTTATTATCAATAGGCTCGCGTTTAACCACTTCCTCGCCTGATGGTAAGCGATGATTAGAAGAAGCACGCTTGCCTAGAAGTAACCTATTCACTCTTGACTTAAAGACTCCAAGGTTGTAGCTATCAGGGATCAAAGACTCCGGATGGGAATTCCACTCCTTAGCTGTGCGCACAATGAAAGTATTTTGCAAAACGGTTTTGTGCGTATGGGTGGGATGTCCACCATTTACCGATGGTGCATGGCTGTACGAGTTGTAGTCCGATGATGGAAATGGCTTGGCAGAATCAAATTGTGCAGTTCCGTCAAATACTCCCCAAAATGTAATCGATAAAAAACCGACAGGCTGGCGACTCGGCGTCGATTTTGGATGTTTGTTTGTATGTGTTGTTTTTTGTAGTCAAATCTATAAAAAATCATAACGGTAAAAAGTAGTAATACATTGTCATTATCTCGCTGAATATGTTAATTCCGTCACAAGCTCAAAGCTCGCAAGCGAAACGCAAGTTTTAAGAAAAACCCGATGTAATTATTGGTTCCCATACTTAGTTGAACAACTCAACCACACATTTAATACAACATCATCTAAACAAGATTTTCGCTAACAAAGCAACGTTCATCAAGTGTTGTCAATAGAACTGTCACGACTACTAAACCACAAAGTACACCAAGCCACAGATAATATAATACTAGCATAACCAAGCCAAGAAATTAAATCACTATACCGTACAAAAGCTCGCCTCAACGTTAGATAGTGAAATAAAATGCATTCCTCAATGCCACCTCGGCGTACTATACAATAAAAATAATATATTTCTGCGAAACGAAATCCCATCAACTCCAAGCCGACATTGAGAAAAAATGACAAGGATTAAATTACTACTTTTGATTTCTTTTTAATGACAGCCCGACCTCGCGGGCTTTTCAAAGATTTATTTTGCAATAGTCGCCGTAATAACAGCTTGTCAGTTATCTGTGGTAATGTTTTAATAACGTTATGTTGTTCTTTTGTTTTAGAGCCGAGCCGTAAGTGCGCCCGCCACCCCTGCTTCAACAACATTTTCGAGAGAACAGGTAAAAAATGAACACCATTGTTTTTTATCACACGCGAAAATGTATTCTGTTTTTCTTTTTCTTTTTTTTGCCTTCTTATCTGCCATCAGTCTTCATTGACTAAAATAAGATGTGTTCCTGGGTCAATATCTTGTAGAGTGCTTCCTCCAGCGAGAACAGCTACTCTTCTGTACAACATAATATCTACCATCTATTGTGTAGCTTCATGATATTATGCCTTTTGAGACGGTTGGAGTAATTTTGGTACATCAGTTGGACTGCTAGTTCATTTGGGTGACGAGACAGTGCCTGTTTGTAGTATTCTGAATGATTTTGGTACATCAGTTGGACTGCTAGTTCATTTGGGTGAGGAGACAGTGGCTGTTTGTAGTATTCTGAATGATTTTGGTACATCAGTTGGACTGCTAGTTCATTTGGGTGACCAGACAGTGGCTGTTTGTAGTATTCTGAATGATTTTGGTACATCAGTTGGACTGCTAGTTCATTTGGGTGACGAGACAGTCGCTATTTGTAATACTCTGAATGATTTTGGTACATCAGTTGGACTGCTAGTTCATTTGGGTGACGAGACAGTCGCTGTTTGTAGTATTCTGAATGATTTTGGTACATCAGTTGGACTGCTAGTTCATTTGGGTGACGAGACAGTCGCTGTTTGTAGTATCCTGAATGATTTTGGTACATCAGTTGGACTGCTAGTTCATTTGAGTGACGAGACAGTCGCTATTTGTAGTACTCTGAATGATTTTGGTACTTACATCAGTTGGACTGTAGTTCATTTGGGTGACGAGACAGTCGCTGTTTGAAGTATTCTGAATGATTTTGGTACATCAGTTAGACTGCTAGTTCATTTGGGTGATGAGACAGTCGCTGTTTGTAGTATTCTGAATGTTTTTTTTTTTTTTCAGCGACAATGTTTGTTTGTTTTGCAAGGGTTGAGAATAAATTAAGATTACTGGCATGGACAGAGCTAAACGTGTTAACCTCAACCTACGTTATCAGCTGTCTTTGATCAACTAATTAATTAACCGTTTCATTAAACAACATTAAGTGATTGATATCGATCATGTTTGTGTACGAACAGGAAACTAATTGATTATATCTCATAAATAACCATTAGATATACTCTTTGCGCTGTAGCATGGTGCGGGTGACAGTTTCATTAGATTTTTTTACGCATACGCATTTTTAGGGTTCCGTAGCCAAATGGCAAAAAACTGAACCCTTATAGATTCGTCATGTCTGTCTGTCTGTCCGTCCGTATGTCATAGCCACTTTTTTCCGAAACTATAAGAACTATGCTGTTGAAACTTGGTAAGTAGATGTATTCTGTGAACCGCATTAAGATTTTCACTCAAAAATACAAAATAAAACAATAAATTCTGGGGGTTCCCATACTTGAAACTGAATCTATTTTTTTTTTTCCATCAAACTCATACGTGTGGGGTATCTATGAATAGGTCTTCAAAAATGATATCGAGGTTTCTAATATCATTTTTTTCTAAACTGAATAGTTGGCGCGAGAGACACTTCCAAAGTGGTAAAATGTGTGTCCCCCCCCCCTGTAACTTATAAAATAAGAGAATGATAAAACAAAAAAAAATATATAATGTACATTACCATGTAAACTACCACCGAAAATTGGTTTGAACAAGATTTAGTAAGTAGTTTTTTTTTATATAAATAATAAAATAAAATAAAAATAAAAAAGCCTTTTATTTCCCGTAGATTTTACAGTATCTATCCATGTACAAATCATAATGAATTTCTAAGTATCTACAATCTAATTATTTCTTATATCTATTTATTATAATCTTAAGTCTATCTTTCTCTAGTATGTTATAACTATAACCTATACACTGTTTCTTTCTTTTTATATTTGTATCTATTCTTAAATAAGTTATGTAAGTATTTTTTTTTTTTAGTAATAAATTTATAACATTTAACAATTATCTCTTGCAACAAGGACTTATACATAACATAGTTTAATATTTTTTTTAATACGTCATAAATCGTAAACCGCAATTTACCAAGTACGGAACCCTTCGTGCGCGAGTCCGACTCGCACTTGGCCAGTTTTTTGTAGTTTAACGTCATA
Organism: Orthosia gothica; assembly: GCA_949775005.1. Taxonomy (NCBI): domain Eukaryota; kingdom Metazoa; phylum Arthropoda; class Insecta; order Lepidoptera; family Noctuidae; genus Orthosia; species Orthosia gothica. The sequence continues at coordinate 18,746,065 of OX459058.1, forward strand.
CAGGCAAATATGGTATATGGTATAACTATGGTATGACGGTAGACTACAAAAAATGCGTATACGTATATGTGTAAAAATGTTATTGAAACTGTCACCCGCACCATACTACAGCGCCAAGAGTGTAGTTATTGATACTCGACTGCTCCAGAAAAAGGGTAATGTTTTCTCTATTCTTTCTTACTACAGCGAATACGAAATGAGGATATTATTTTACGTAATACAATCATAATATTCATATCATGTCTTTTTTTGGCACGATACCAAGCCACTTGAACGCATGATATGTTTTCTCAATGGCTACAATAAAATATAGATTAGAGTTGCTTCTTTATATGTTTTAAGTTTTTTAAGGTTCCGTACCCAAAGGGTAAAAACGGTACCCTATTTCTAAGACTCCGCGGTCTGTCTGTCTGTCACAAGGCTGTATTTCATGAACCGTGATAGCTAGACAGTTGAAATTTTCACAGATGATGTATTTCTGTAGCTACTGTCACAACAAATACTAAAAACAGAATAAAATTAATATTTAAGTGGAGCTCCCATACAAACAACGTAATTTTTTGCCGTTTTTGTGATAATGGTACGGAACCCTTCGTGCGCGAGTCCGACTCGCACTTGGCTGGTTTTCTTTTAATATCTAATAGTCTTCGAAAATGTAGATCCCGAGTCTATGAAGTTAAAATGAGTTTTATGCTAGTGCATCTGGTTCATTCATCAGGTCTGATTGTGAAAACTTGTAAAAGATTCCTTGTGAATTTAAGGCTTTTTTGATCCCATACACAACTTAGAACTGTCAACCACGGAGGCTGTGATGCTCTCTGCCCACGTGATATAAACCTTCCGATGCCAATATAAATAGTTTCTCAAAAGCTACACATTTTACATTCCAATGCAAAAGGAAACTAAGCTAAATTCTCAGCAATTTTCGCAATTATCTTTAACCAAGCATAATAAGCATTTTAATGGGCCATCGATACAACTAAACGTCTTGTGCTCAAATAGCCTTAATTTACGTCACATAGACGCGGGGCTTACGCATGGACTACTCTAATCGGATTAACTGCATCGAAGGCGAAGCTCGCGGAGTACGCAGCTTCGCGTCGCGTCGCCCGCGCCTGCGCCTACGCAGCGCTTGAGACACTTTCACAGAATTACGGCGCGCCTACGACCTTATGTTGGCTGACATAAACACTTAAAAGCAAGACAAATCAGGGCTTTTCTCTTCGCTGTCACCTTTCTATTCTAGTTTATCGTAACAACAGTATGCTTTATACAGTTTTCCACGCGTCTGGTTTAATTTCATAAAGCGGAAATTATGAGGCGATTAGTTGTTCCGAACTTGTTTTGAAGATTCGACAAATGTTTACGAGTCCTTCACGCTGCAGCCGGCGGGTAACACGTGTTATATCGAAACTACAAGAGGGGTCCTAAAATAACTCCTTGTGAACGCTTGTGATTGCTGTGTTGTTTATTTCCTGCGTGTTGACCTTGTGATTTTTGAATCTGATAATGGGAAGGGTTTTACTCCTACACTTAAAGTAAATGTTACTGCACAAACCAGTAGTTCATCGAACGGGACAGGCGATAATTAACGTACCAGGCCCCTCAGAAAGTATTGCGAAAAAAAGTTTTTATATATGGGAGACTGGCCAGTTATAATGTTTTTCGAAAATATGATTATTTATAAGTAAAAATAAGTAAGTTCCAATTTCAAAATTTCCCTCCACATTTTTTGCGAGTTAATTCAAAGTATTGTGTCTCACTGAAATATGGATCTGCGCCGGGAACATTTTAGAGCTATGATTTTATACGATTTCAAGTGTCGCCTGAAACCGGATGAATCGTACGATAGACTTCAAATGGCATTCATGGATGAAGGCCCTTCCAAGGCAACCGTGTATCGTTGGTATAACGAATTCAAGCGCGGTCGACCAACTTTGGGGGATGACGAAAGAAGCGGTCGCCCTTTGACGGCTGTTACCGAAGAAAACGTGCTAGCAGTGAAAAATTTAATCCAAGACAATAGGCGAATTACATATCAGGAGATTCAACACATATTGAAGATTGGATCGGGAAGCGTTCACGAGATTCTACACAGCCATCTTCGCGTGAGGAGGATAGTATCACGCTGGGTGCCGCACAACCTCACCGATGCTCAGAAGCAGGCCCGGGTGGAATGGTGCCGTGATATGCTTAACAAATTTGAAGCAGGCTCGTCTCGGCGTGTTTACGACATCGTTACAGGTGATGAGTCCTGGATTTATCAATACGACCCAGAAACCAAGCGCCAGTCGACTGTTTGGGTGTTTCAAAATGAGCCAACGCCTACCAAAGTGAAGCGATCTAGAAGCGGGGGTAAGATTTTGATCGCTAGCTTTTTTAATTTGACTGGCCACTTGGTATCAATTCCCTTACGGGATCAAAGAAGCATTAATGCCGAATGGTATACTACCAAATGTTTGCCAGAAGTTTTCTCTGTTATAAGCAACAAGCGACCAAACACAGGGCTCCGCGGGCTACTGCTCCACCACGACAATGCACCTGCGCACACCGCACTCAAAACGAGGGACTTCCTGGACAGCACGCCAGTCAAACTCCTGGGTCACCCTCCTTACAGCCCTGATCTAGCACCGTGTGACTTCTTTTTATTCCCAAAAATAAAAAATCAGCTCAAAGGGATACAATTTTCGTCGCCGGAAGATGCGCTGGCTGCGTTCGAGCAGGCTGTAAACGAGGTGTCTGCGGCGGACTGGAAACAGTGTTTTGAAAACTGGTTTAGGCGCATGAATCTTTGTATAGAGGCTGGTGGAAAGTACTTTGAAAAGATTTAATAAAAATATATGTACGAATAGAACAATTTTTTTTAGTTTCGCAAAACTTTCTGAGTGTCCCACGTATTAGCGTTTTGTTGATTTTGGAACTGTTGCAGGCTGACGTGAAATAGAAGCTTATTGTATTATTTTTGTTTCACAATGTTGCATTTTATCCGACGAGAAAAAGGAGGAGATTCCCAAATCGACATTATATTTTTATGCACAACTTTTTATAGAGTGGTCCGATTTCAAAAATTCTCTTTTATTGGAAAGAGTATATATACCTGAAAGTTGGTCCCATTTAAATTTGAAAAATAACATCCACCCGGTAGAAAAAAAAGGATTTATTGATAATTTGTATTTATTGGTAATTTGTATTTATTGGTAATTTGTATTTATTGGTAATTTGGCCACTGAATTTTCAATTTGAACCGATGCCGTTGAAATTAAGTAAACTAAAAAAGCGCAAAAAGAATCCTTTTAACAAAAAATGTAACCGACGAAATAAATAACTAAAAAGCAAAAAAAAAACTAACATTTTTAGGTGGCTCCAAACAAACTATCAGCGAAGATCAACCTAGCTACAATCATTTTACGCTTTAGGTCATTAATTTGCATGTTTGTTTGTTAGGCGCGCCAACTCGAAATCATTCTTTTATTTTTTGCTTTTCAGTTCATTAATTCGTTGGTAAATTTGATTTTGTTATCGTCTCATAATGTGATAATTGAATAGTTATTTATAAATAACAGAAATAACACGCATCGGGCCAGAATATCGAATTTCCAAATTTGTTATTCTGGCCGATCATTGACTCCAATAAGGCAGAATAGTGATGGACTTTATTATTATAAAACAATGCAGTAATGAAACTGTATCCTTCTAGGAAGTTTTCTAAATCATTGTTAAAACACATGTTTGGTTTAGTGTTCTATCTACACCCAGATGATCGTACACAGCAGCTATTTCTTGACCTGCCATCACCTGACGTCCGTTGTTCAATTAGTGTCCTTGTATACTTCCCTTCAGACTAGAAATAAAGGTAGGAAGAACCCATTTGAATTTATGCCCATTTACACGTGTCAAGATCTAGATGCATAATGTCCACGGAAAAAATGTGCAAATGTTCCTTGCCCCCTATAAGTTATGCAATGTGTGTTGAACAATACTATCTTTTTCCTGATGGGCCTCATACCAGGAATAGGATCGTTTTTTTCATTTAACTAGATTGATTTTAAGAGAGCTAACAATATATTATAGAACTGGTCAGATTAATGTAGTTTTATCATGTTATTCCAAACCATTTTTATTTTATACGCTCGCGCTTGACCATTATCTCATCTGGATGTGGTCGACGGTGAAACACGCTTGCCTAGAAGTAACCTATTCACTCTTGACTAAAAGACCATTACGACCTTATTTACCATTGAATTTTCTATTATCCAGGGTGGTTCACGGTCGGCAAGCTACCCAGGCGGTCCTGGCAGCAGACTAGACCTTTGTTATGTGGCGGAGCGTATGCTGGCGCTCCACCTGCCCGAGAGAGACGCGCAAGCAGAGGCGCAGGCCGCGCACATGCTCACCAATAAACATGGAGAACATTTCATGGTAAGTACTTACATTTTATTAACGGAAGAAAAACAATGAAGGAGAAGTAATGCGAATTTCAGAGTTTCCCAGAAGTTAGAACTTGTTACTAAAGTGACCTACTTTAAATAACATAGTCATGCATTCTTCATGCAAATTATTGTACAGGACAATGTTAAACGCTATGTAAGCAAAATCTTTACCAAAAACCCATAAATTGACAGTAGAAATGGTAAATATGTTTGGAAATTCTTCGTGTTTTAGCCGTAGTTCTACTTTCAAACTGGTACAAATGTACCAATACTGTCTAAATGTGTATTATCGTAGAATTAATATTAATCTATTAAAAAATAAAATCTGTCCTCAACGTTTAGAGATGCTATACCAACCCTTTCCCGGGACGGGAAGAGAAACAGTCATAAATCACGCAGCAAATAATTTCTATGATTTTTATTCACTTCGTCATTAGCGTAGATTTTCATGTTAACTATTTTAATTAGAGGAAGTGCTGCCCACGTGGTGGGCGCGTCGCCGTCTGCGAAGAGCGGCGCTTTGAAGAACCATTTTATTTGAAAAGTAATTTTATAAGACGGCCGTTTAATTGGTACTAATTTCGAGAAAAATATAAATTATATGTCGGCAGTGGTCTATGGCGAGACATGTTTGACAATATAACTGTAATTTGGGCGTTTGGTGATACTATTTAAGATACGAAAGAAGGTATTCTCCAATCGTAATTATCGAAACAAATAGGTACTAATTCGACTAGTCTCTGATTGTAGCTACTATCTTGGTTTATTCGTAGTCCAATGGCACAACATTAAAGCTACAAAGTCTAATCCCAACTAGCAAAAACGTCGTATAATTCTAGTCTTATAAGACTTCATGGTATATAACAGTTATATAGTGGTATGTAGTTAATTACTATTTATTACTATTTTGATATATAGACGTTTATCTTACGACGGTTCAGTCGCGGGACTGTAATGTCTTAATATAAAGTTGGGTAAACGTTTTCAGGACTAACTTATACAACGTTGTAGAATGGTGTCAGTACATATGTTGATTAAATGTTTTCAGGACTAACTTATACAACGTTGTAGAATGGTGTCAGTAAATATGTTGAGTAAATGTTTACAGGACTAACTTATATGACGTCGGATAATGGTGCCAGTGCATTTGTTGAGTAAAAGTTTTCAGTACCAACATATATGACGTCGGCTAATGGTGCCAGCCATGACGTTTATTGGACAATGTACGTGGTATTGGTCATATCAACGTTTCGGTTAAATAAAAGGTTTTTGTAAGACAACCATCGTCGTGTGTGAATCTTAACATAACTTTTATATTATTAAAACGCCGCTTAAACGTTTGCGTATGACCTTTTTATAACAAAACTATTTTGATCGTATGGAAGACTTACGAAGACTTGTATGCAACTAAAATGTTGAATTTCTACGGTTACATTACTTTAAGTAGACTTTTGAATCATTTAAAGGTCAAATCCACACTTTAATTGAACCATTTCTATTTTGTTTTGTCTTTTAAAAAAGGGATAGAACGAATGAATGTTGCCGAAAAAGATTCCGTATATATTTTTTTTTAATTATCATTTAATGTAAACAACAACAATAAAATTAAATAATTAACAGTAGCAATGCAACTGTGACAGTTATAACATTTGTTTGAAAAGGTAAAATAAATGCTTCGCCAAGGCCATTTTTCTCTTTTAAGACGTTTTAAATAATTTCAGATCAAAAATTTATCGATGTCCAAGAACACTACCATAGTTCATTCATATCCTATGTTAGACCTGAAAAAAAAACATTTAAATAAATTAATCTGGGCTAAACGTACTATTTGATTAGATAGCCATTGACAAGAAAAGAAGATGAATTTATAATCATAAAGGGCCGAGTTAGTTCTCTGTTCAAGTTATGTAATGTTTATTAGATCTGTAAGTAATGCATATGGAACCCTAAAGTAAACTGAATATGGCCGCGGCGTCATAGACTCAAGAAAATGTATACGACCTTTTTGTTATATTAGTGTTATATAAAGGTCGCTATACAACGTAAACAAGATGGTTGATGCTTTATTATGAAAACATATTTTGGATAATTAATTAAAACGATTCAAATACATAGAAATAGAGGAGGGCGTTAAAAACTTCACAAAAACACATATATACATTGTCATAAAACTAAAGTTCCCTGAAAGATTAACACAACTATCATTATCTCACACTCATTTAAATAATGCATAATAAATCTATATTTTGTAATTATGAAAATAGACATTTACTTACCTTTTTTTATTTAAACACCGGCACAATATTTAATAAACGAAATAAAACGGTTGCCGTTGAGCAGTCTTTTGAAAACGTCATTGTAACAGCTATGTGACATAAGCGGTCACATAAGAGACTCATCATAACCAGTATTGGACCGTAAATTCGGTCTCTGTACTTTTATTTAACTTGTATACAACGTTTAAACGGTCATTGGCTGACTTCTACTTAACTACTAAACGACAATATTGTCGTGTAATTTGGGCCTAATTCGCGTTATTTACACGTTTATATTTACGTTTATGCGACCAATCTTAAAAACTAGACTCAAAGTGTAAAACGTTAAATTGACTATTATAAAACATTGATTTGTTAGTTGGGATGTTAATTTGACCTGCACCCTTATATGGACCGCGTTTAGTAACTCTTATGCTAGAAATCAGAGACAGACACGCCTTAAAGGTTTCTTAAGAGATATTGGTTGCGAGAACTATATACTATTACTTTAAAAAGAGCCGTAAAGTAGTATTAAGTTAACGCTAGTTATAAGAGTTCCTAAGTTTGTAACTCCTTCATATGTGCATGTCGTTAATCAAACCCTTCTTAGGTTTTTGTCACATCTTCCTAACTGTTTTGTAGTTTAAATTATACTGGTTACCGTGGAAGTTAGCTGCTTTTGTGATACTTAAGAATAGTATGGTCTTCGCCAAACTCCTTGGCCGCCCTGAAGTTTGCTGCAATGGCTGCGCAGTAGTGAATCTCATACAAAATAGCACCGACCTGTATCGGAAAGCCAACTTCAGCAGCCTAATTGCTCATGTGAATTCGGCAAGGCAATCGACCGATCACACAGACGAAAAATATCGCGTCATACAACTCGCATATGACTGGTCGATTGTCACTTGCGACGGCATAGAAGTTTGGCGAGAACTACCTATACTTAGTAGAAAAAGTGGGACGGAAACTCGACCCCATAAAAAATGAAGAATGGGTTGAAATGATTATAAGCTTGTCAGAACTAATGTTTGGGATCAGTAGCTTTTAAATACGTAAATGCAACATCTTACTCTTTTCACCTTATTTGCTCTATATTTCCCGTATTCCAATAATTATACGTTACCTTATCGTGCAACTATCCACCCACGTGTAGGATTCTTCCACTAAAGAGATAGTAATATTCATCATTTATTTTCCACCTTTTTCAGGTGTTCGAGGTGAGCGGTGGTGACAGTGCAGGCGGTATTGGTGCTGCTCGTGGGGTGTTCGGCCGAGCTCGCTCGCTGGGCTGGGCTGGTGACCTGGCCCCACCGCTTGAGCGCCTTTGTGCTGCATGCAAACACATCGAGAGCTGGCTCGCAGCTCATCCAAAGAACGTCGCTATATTACTTGCATGGTAAATGTCTTATTTATATGAACTTTTCTATTAAGAAATCCCATGAAGAGATCTGTTAAGCTTGACTACATCACTCATGAAAATGAACAAAAACCTGGGTCCAACACGTATAAGAGACTATTGGATATTATATACAAGTAAAATTTAAAAACTTTAAAACCCCGGCACATTTTTATTTCATGCTACATAATTTATCTAGTACATAGTAGATACTCTTCAATCGGCAATTGAACACGTAATTATGACACGATATCTTGCGAAAACACCCCGATTCAAACAGTAAAACGCCCATAACTTTTGAACGGCTGAACCGATTTTATTCAAACATAGCTAAGAACATCGATAAAATCACTTTTAAAACAAACAAATCTAATTCAAAATCGGTTCATCCGTTTAGAAGCTATGATGCCACAGACAGACACAGAGATACATTTTTTTTTCTACCTGGCGTCTCGCAAACAGTCAAAGTGACTGGGCAACACACGTCAAACTTATGACACCCCTCTTTTTCCGGCGGGGGTTAAAAATTGGTTAAAGAAATTCATTTACATTTTATTCACGATAAAAACTGTTGCTCTCAGAAAGATGCATGGATGGCTACATATCAAAATTTGTTTTGTAAGGATATATTGAAACCAGATTAAAAATATTAATATTAACCAATCAACTAATTCACCTGCCAACATGTGCCGGTGCGTGGCGGCCTATAAGGAAAACAGATAACACTTTTTAGCATACATTTTCCGGGTGTTGATTGTCAAGAATCCTAGATAAATGGTTACATGTGTAGATAGATAATAAGTAGATACTGTAAATAGATTATTATTATAATGTCCTCCTCATTTATGATATTCGTAGTAATATTATTGTAGTTATTTGATAACGATCCTTTTTAGGGTACCGTGCCCGAATGGTCCAAACGGAGCCCCATTGCTGTCATTCTAGTGTACGACTGTCTGTCGTTCGTCACTCGTCTGTCACACTGGTTTTGCAGCCAAACGGTTGGAGCTTCAAATTTAAGCATTTTGTTGACCCAAAGCAAATCAAAAAATTTTAACTGTTTGAATCGGGGTGTTTTCGCAAGATAAATGTGTCGGGGGTTTTTAAATTTTGAAATTTTACTTGGTGTACAAAATTTTGTTCTGAAGAATTTTTTAAATTGTCTTTGACCTATAAACTTGAAACTTGGTGATAATGTTTATTATTACGTATATTTCACAAAAAAGTACCAAAATTTTTATAATACTGATTTTTCTATGAAATCACCCCATTTTTCCTATTACAACCAACTTGGTTTTGTGGTTTGGTACGGAACCCTAAATTTGCGAAGTCTGACACGCACTTGGCCTTTTTCTTTTTTTCTATTATTTGATAGTTTTTCTAACACTTCTACTTGATAATCCGGGGATGTCCTTCGGCCGATAATTGTTTATCAATTGGCTTTTGTTTAACTGAATTATAAATTTGACTTCTCTATTGTTTTCAGGGGTAACCGCGAGCGGCTAGGCGTGTTGGTGGCCGCATACATGCACTACTCTGCGATATGCGGTGCGCCTGAGCATGCGCTCGACCGATATGCTATGAGGCGATACCTGGACGACAGAGTGCCCGTCTTTCAACTACCAAGCAATAAACGGTAAATAGAATGTAACAACAAAATACCCAAACAGTTTTATTCCCAAAGTTTTTCTTTTCCAAAAAACCCTAGTCTAACATGTGTAGCGTGTATTCCACTTTGAGAAAAGAGATCTATAGGAAGCCTTTTTGGCTTCAGTATGATGTTTAAAATCATTCCTCATTGGTCGTAAACTTAAAGGATCAGTCACCAGTGGCCAACCCCCGCCAATTTATAACGACCATCTGAGAGCAGATTTCTGAATTGAGTATATAAGGTTTATAACGAGTTGAGTATTTGTGAAACTATACTTTAGCTTGAAAACCTGTCAAAACTTGTAAAGTAAGGTTTGGCACGTTCATAACCTCAAAAACTTAAAATCAGAAACCGGCTTTATGTGACATTGGACAGACAGACGGTTTCTCAAAAAACTATGATCTGCTTTATTAATTGCAAAAAAATATTGACATTATAATCCATTTCATTCATCATCAGCCTTTTTAATGTTCCCACTACCGGGACACAGGCCTCCTCTCTGTGAGAGGGAATAGGCCGTAATCCACCACGCGGGCCCAATGCGGGTTGGTGGATAATGGTCCATTTTGTTAGTGGAACTTAATGATATTTTCTTATTTGTATGCGCAGTTACATCGACACATTCGCCGGCCTGCTGGCGGGGCAGATCCGCGTGAACGCAGCGCCCCTGCAGCTGACGCACGTGAGCGTGGCGGGCTCGCTGGCGTCTGTCGCCACGCCCACCATCGCCTTCCTCAAGATATACGAGAACTTCGTCTGCGTTTACACGTCAGGTAAGCGACGAAAACATTTATAAGTGGTTCTAGACAAATTATATTGTACTAGCTTTCCTTCGCTCACTGGCTACCTACCTACCCATCTACCCTACCTACCCTATATGATTGTTGCGTAATTTAAACCCTTTACGCAGCGCACGCAACGGAAGCTCTCAAAAAGGAATATTTTTTTGTCCCGTATTTGCAACATTTTTCATTTATGCTCCGCTCCTATTGGTCGTAGCGTGATGTTGTATAGCTATAGGCTAGACCTTCCTCGAAAAATGGACTATCCAACACAAAAATAATTTTTCAATTCCAACCAGAACTTCCTGAGATTAGCGCGTTCAAACAAACAAACTCTTTAGCTTTATAATTATAATAATATTAGTATAGATGTATACTTTACTAACAAATACCAAGTAAATTATTGATACATCTGACTTTTTCTTTGGTACGGAACCCTAAATGAGCGAAGAACGACACGCACTTGTCCGATTTTTGTTTATGTAAGATACATATATACCACTTGACTTTGCACTTGACTGCCACTGACAAAATCTTGGCTTATGTCTTACGTTTTCGCCTATACAAACAAGCTCATTTGAAAGTGGTTACCAAACCCATCGCGCTTTTAGCTTTGCAAATATTGAGCGACACATATTATTCAAATAATCCAATGGAGTTTGTATTGACCAGCGCTATGTAGGATGCTGTCATCGGTAACCGGTTGTTTATGTCTTGGCCTGTCAGGCTATACATTAGTGAGTAGTAGGAAGCGAATTGGTTTCGCAAGCGGCATTCAACCAGACGGATTGGGGCTTCCGTTTTTAGATATCTAGCGATAAACAATAGTAGATTGTTGCATCGACCGCATAGTGAGTCATTAATGCACGAGTGTTATGTTGGTGCACTAAATTAACAAGAGTGCATTAATAACTCACTTTAGCAAAGTGCGTAATCTACTTTTCTATCAACTATCAACCTACCTACTGTGATAAAATATACCTACTCAAAATAAAAACTCATGTTAATGAAAACAAAGTTTAATTCATTTTCCCCTCAAACATTTAAAACTTACAATTACTAAATAAAATGTGCAGTTATTAAAAGTGAAATTTGCACTTTTACTTAGATTAGATTTATTCTAGTATTTGTGTGGTTTATTTGTGAATAATAATTATTTCTTGCTAAATATGAAGTGTCAAAGTTTTACAATAGTACAAAATGCGCGTCAATTGTTTTTTTTTACACCAAATCGGTTTAGTATCTTTTTGATCTAATGCATACATTTTATATTAAACTTAAGACACTAAACCTCTGTGATATTATATTATGATGTTATTTAGATATAAATGAACCATTTATATCTAAATAAAAACAGTGCATTAATGAAAAATTGTGCAGCCATGAGATTTCATACAAACATTTCTGCACTGTTTTGGTTCTAAGCAAAATACATCCTTTGTGATCGGTGTTGTAGTGATTAATGATAACACTACTACGTAGTTGAAAGAAAAGTTTTAATACTTATAGACCAGGGTACAGGCAGAGATATTTAGGATAGCTGGATTTTGATGCTCTGCCATTTGACCCCGCACTTCTTTAACTTTAGTAGTAGACAAATTATATAATAAAATTCTTGTTTTGTGCAGGTTTATACATGGTGAATGGTGGTGGCTGGACAGTAGGCGTGGGGCGGCTAGCTCTACGCGGCGACGTGGTAGTGCGCGCGTACCGGCGAGCGGCCCAGTCGCGGCCCGGCGCGGCCCCCGCGGGCCCCGCCGGCGCGCTGGGCCCGGGACAGCGGCGCCTGGTGTTCGCGTGTCAGTTCCACACGTGCGCCGTGGCCGACCACACGCTCTCCTTCACTAAGCAGCAGCTCGATCATGCCGTGCACGGTAATCATCACCTTTCTGGCTTTCTTTCACACTCAATTTGGAATGAATTTGATAGTTTGCTACAATCTTGGGGTCTTTCAGTCAAGAGTGAATAGGTTACTTCTAGGCAAGCGTGCTTCACCGTCGACCACATCATCGCTTACCATCAGGCGAGATAGTGGTCAAACACAAGCCAACAGAAAAAAAAAATGGTTTTCTGTAAAGTCGGTTTACGGACGATAGTTTAACGTGTCAACGTCATAACAAAACATTGATGAAATGATGATGAACATTTAAAAATTAATTTTTAATCTTAAGACGGTACCCTGACCAAAAAATCGGCATGAGATTTGAGCGTTCCTATTGGCCTAGCGGCACTGGTGGCGCATGAATTACAGTAATGAATACGCCCAGATTTTAGAATAAAATCTTTATAAAATCGAATTTTGGTCTTTTGAAAAAAAAAAATCTACAAAAATGTTCGTTATTAAATTGTCTATCCATTAGTGTTAGTACAAATAATAATCAATGAACACTTTACGAGGAGATGCATAATATTAATAATTATTTCTCATTTTATGTTTTTTTTGGATGTTTATTAGTGAAATATATACAACATTTAAAAAAAAAACTAAATCTACCATTTTAGAATCAATATTATGTAGAAATTTAATGTATTTTTATTAATTGATATTTCTTTTTAAATAACGAGTAGATAGCTCCTAAAAACAGCACAAAAAACGGCTTGCGCGGCGTTTTGCTCGGGGTACCGCCTTAAATTAATAACTATGCAAAATTATTCTTCGCATAGGCCAATCGAGTGGAAGAGAGATAGATGCGGCGCAAGCCGAACGCTCAAGCCGATCGTGCCTTTCGCTCGCTCGTGGAGCGCTGTCGCTCCGATCGTAACGTTACAATGAGCGTAACGGGACACGTTTTCTTGCGTACAGCCGGTGTTCATCGATTTATTAGACGTTGTTAGGCCAAAAAAAAATATTGCAAAATTAACGTCTGCATTCAGATTGTCGTAATGCGCGTGGCGTAAATGTTTAATCAATTTTTCGTAGAAAAAGAAATAATACTTTGTATAGAAACACAACTGGGTGTTTTATACGCCAGAATCTTGAGCCGGGGATAGGCTTCTATATTTCAAAAGCATACATTTTGTTTTCATATTCTATTTTTCTTCTGCAGCCCGCAGTGCATTGCATGTTGTTTATTTACTGCATACTTACCTCTCATATAAAAATGCCATCATCTTGACCTCAAACACTAATACGAATGTCGCTTTTAAATCTTCCTAAGCTATAAATGAGATAAATAGATTTTCTTACCACCATCATATATAAAGGTGAAAGTTTGTGAGGATGAATGGATGGATGGATGTTTGTTACCCTTTTATGCAAAAACTACTGAATAGATTTTGATGAAATTTTACAGTAATATAGGTTATATATGAGAATATCACATCTATACTTGTTAAATAAATACTAATATTATAAAGCTGAAAAGTTTTTTTGTTTGTTTGTTTAAAAGCGCTAATCTCAGGCACTACTGGTTGCCATTAAAAAAACCTTTTTGTGTTGGATATACCATTCATCCATCACGCTACGACCAATAGGAGCGGAGCATAAATGAAAAATGATGCAAAAACGGGCAAAAATATTCCTTTTTGAGAGCTTCCGTTGCGTGCGCTGCGTAAACGGTTAAAGTTACGAAACATTCATATATGTAAGGTAGGTAGGGTAGGTAGCCAGTTGACAGGAACAAAGCCGCGTGGGACAGCTAGTAGGTTGTATATGGGAATATCATATATGCTATAATTTATAAAGATAATGGGAGAAGAACTGTATAGATATAAATAACACCTAGTATAGTTATAAAACACGAAGTTATATATAAGTGCTTAAACAGTAGGTACACTACATTAGACAAAGATATTTATTTCAATAAGTCTTGTCTACAATTGAGTGCGATTACGCCAACGTGATTTTGTTATCAGGAAAATTGCTCGGACTATTAGTTGTAAGGTCAAAGTAATAAATTCACCAGTAAGGAAAACGCAAATTTAATGGTTTGTATTTAATAAAGCTAAAATTACATTATTTGTTCTCGAATACGGTCAGTTTCGTAGGCTACAATTATTATAAGAACGGTCATTGGGCGTAATCTTTCCCGGGAATAATGTGACCTTTCATCGCATATATTTATTTCATTGATAAAAAATCGATGGAAAAATGTACCAAACCGTTTAAAAAGTTAAAAATTAAACTGTTTCAGAGGATTTTATTCCTCGTCTGTATATATTTTGTTAAAAATGAGGTATTTCCTTAAGTTTGCCGTATGTCATTACTACCCAGAAATTGATCCTTAAAAGCAACACTATCTGATCGTATAATAATACAGCGTGTGTATTTTTTCGATATCAAAGGGACTTGGCGAAGAACATTGAGTTTTCAAAAATCCAATGATGCAGTTTTAATTTTCATCAAAATCGGCTCCGAGACACCTTTCAGTGTTTTTCGCTTTGCCACATAATTTCGGATTTGGCCTACTTTGAAAACTCACCCTGTATTCGAAATTTTTTTTCGGTGTCCCATCACACATTAATATGATTAATGCCATAGTAATTCAGAGAGAGATATATGAATATATTCTGCTATATTACGTTTGTGAACGCCATGGGTATGGTTTCCATACAAAAACGCCCAATGACCTTTGGAGCAATTTGCAACGATTAGTTCCAAACAATAGGATATCAAGTAAATGGACTGTTTAAATGATTTTAGAATATAAAAGAATGGTATTACTTTATTGTACTCCAAAAAAAATACACATCTCTTTTACAAACAAACTTATTTCTACGGGTTTGGATTACAGGAGTCATGTTTTTCATAATTCCGACGTTTACTTTTTTGTCTAGATCCATCATTCCCGAGCGACGGTGCAGTGGAGCTGGTGTTCCTCCGCGGCGAAGGGGGCGGGGGTGCTGCGCCCGCGCCGACGCCCGCCGCCCCCCTGCGCGCAGCTCCCGATGCGCTGGCTCGTGCTGACTCGCTCGAACATCTGCGACCGCTGTCCACACTCACCGATGACGATCCTGGTAAGCACAGATACTACATAAAAGAACAAATTTTTGTCGGCTCTGAAGTACGCTACAAGCTGCTTAAAACTGCTCCACTGCCTCTCTCCCGCTGTTACTTGATTTCTTACCTTCTTCGCAGCGATCTTCCTCGTGTTCAGACTGTTCAGAACCGCCATAAAGTTGATTCCGATTTTGAGGCCGGCTGTTAACATCAAAATTTTGATAGAGAAACACATCTGTGAGAGACAAAGTCAAAGCTCTGAAAAGTTAAATATTTTCTATAATTCCATGGGCCATACTTTACATAGAGTATTCTTTGAGGGTTTCATGTTATTTTAATTATAAGAAAACAAATAAGCACTAACACGAGCAGTGAAATCTGGCTGAAACGTCGATGTAGGTACTAAATACAAGTTTCCTAAAACAAATTGTCTTTAATTCACCTTTTGTATCATTTCCTTTATCAAGAACCTAATTGTTAAAATCCCTTTGTAACAAGTTTGCGCCAAATAAACGAACATGCAAATTAATTATCTAAAGCGTAAAATGTTTGTAGCTAGGTTAATCTTCGCTGGTTCGCCTCAAATACAGTCCAGTACAATAGTAGTGGAAAAACCGGCCAAACGCGACTCGGACACGCGCACCGAGGGTTCCGTACAAACAGCTACATTAACCAACATAATTAGGTAAAAATATTGAAGATCATAAATAATGGCGCTAGATGCGAGACGCACGGGATCGGTCAATGTGGCGATTCCTGGAGGGGGCCTATGTCCAGCAGTGGCCGTCTTTCGGCTGAAATGATGATGATGGTGATGACTGAAGTTTATAAATAATGAAATCACCGAACATAGCTCTAACGAAAATATTTTTTTTTACTTTGCCAAGTACATTTTATGGGATCCTGCCGTTTTGCCGAAAAGATTTTGACAAAATTTCATTACCCAAACAAATTTCAGCAATCTTTTTTTATACCATTGCAATATTTCGAATGATTTTAGTACGCATATTTTTATTTGGTCAAATTTTTACATGGCAAAATTTTACCAAGTATAATGTCATTATGGCATTTGGTCTTTAATCAAATGATTTATTACAGCAAACAATCTTCAGGGGGGTAACCACAAGCTCTTAGAGTAAGGTTATTTTGAGATCGAGTAAGTGACAGATGTATACAAGTCAGATACATCTGTCCCTTACTCGATCTCAAAATAACCTTACTCTAAGAGCTTGTGGTCACCCCCCAGACAATAAACGTTTGGTGAAATGATTTGTTAAGACAAAAAGTATTAAGGCAAACATAAGATTTTTTGAATTATATAATAAAAAATACAATTTTATTTTTTGATTAATTCTTTCAATTTGTCTGAAACAAGTCAAATTTATGGTTACTTGATATTAATTTATTTATGGAAGTAGTTAGAGTAGGTTAATTATTAAAAAAATGGTTAGGTTAGGTTAGGTTAAAACTGTGACCTCCTACGCACGAGCCGAGCGAGCGAAGCGAGCGGTGCCGCGGCAGCGGCCGGCGAGTGCCAGAAACGACTTGCATTAATAGAAAAAAGAGATTGTTTTTAGTAGGTTACCCGGAACTGAACTATTAAGATTAGGATAATTAGTTATTTTAAAAAAAATGGTTAGGTTAGGTTAAAACTGTGACCTGCATTAAATTTAAAAAAAATATATATAAAAAAAGAGAAATAAAAAACTATAAATATTTGGCTTATTTGATTTTGCGTAAAAACTGTTATTCCAAGTGAAATATTTGAATAAATAAAAAATGTTAAAAGTACTAGTTGGTAAACAAGTTATAGTTTAAACGTTCATTTCCCAAACATTATGTTTGCGTTAAAAATTTTCGTGAATAGATTTTTTGCTAAGTAATAATTTGGGAAATGAAATTATGCGAAAATTTTTTTGGTAAGTGAAAATTTGTCAAATTCGTTTCGGTCAAACAAGGGAGACCCACATTTTATAAGTTAGGTCGACTATTGCTCGTAAACTTGTAAAGCCTACTTAGTTGTGATAGTTTTCCTTATAATTTCGTTCAAAATCAAAATCAAAAATCAATTTTTTTTATTTCATATAGGCCTACATGGGCACTTATAAAACGTCGACAATGTGCACGGTTCGGGTTGGTCGTTTCCTATGGAGAAGAACCGGCAAGAAACTCCATGGTTACTCTTTTAAAAAAATGGTTTGGTTTTACAATATTTCCTTGTTTCAGCATTAGTACTTAGATATGTGGGGACAACGTAGGCCCGACAATAAGTCGTAAGAAAACAAAAAAAAAAAAGATTACATATTATTTAAACAAAGGAAAATAAAACGAGTTAAAAAGTTAACAAGCATCTAGAAGGCCTACAATGTTCACACATTTACAAAATAATCGGTAAAGGAATCTATACAAAAGTAAAATAAAAAATAAAAAGACTAAATCTAACATGAATAATCACGGCAATAGTATATATGTTATATACTATTGCCGTGATGTGATTTGTTTCACACATACAAAAGCAACTATTTAGCTGGCAGGTAGGACTCTAACAAAAATTTGCAATTTAAAGCTTAATTTTACGATAATGGATCCCTGAATCGAAAAATGGTTTTCACAGACCCGTAATATTTTTATGGGAAAGACGTGAAAAAAAAACCCCTGCTTTACGTGTACAGGTAGAAAAGTAAAAAAAAAATACGATTTTATTTTACCATTTTGACAGCATGATTTTATAGCTTTCTAGTACTAAGAATCTCTGAGCTAAGCTGCGGACGGACGGACATGACGAAATAATAAGAGTTCCTTGTTGACGACGGTACCCTAAAAGAACGTCAAATTGGCCGATCAAAAGTGGACCCATTAGACCCTCTCGTAAACCCCGGTAGACAGGTGTTTCTACGTTTCTAATTACTTACTCAAAATATTTAGAAGTAAGACTCCCTGTATAATATATTTTGTGAACAATAGATTAGGTACAATATGTTATTTTTAGAACTTTTATCTTTATTGTAATCTTTTTTCTGTGTTCGAAGATTTCATAAAAAAATAACGATGAACTGTCATGTTGCATCATTCATTTTTAACAACAATCTTATTGTGCCCAACAAATCAAATTCTTAAGAAAAGACGAAAAAGAAAACCAAACCTTACATTGTTTCAAGGTTCCTGGTAGATGATCTTATCTGTATTAAACTACTACATATAAAGTTATGCTCGTGCTTAAGACGGTACCCTGACAAAAAAATCGGCATGAGATATGAGCATTCCTATTGGTGTAGCGGCACTGGTGACGCATGAATTACAGTAGTGAATACGCCCAGATTTTAGAATAAAATCTTAAAAAAATCGAATTTTGGTCTTTTGAAAAAAAATTTACTACAAAATGTTCGTTTTTAAACTGTCTATCCATTAGTGTTAGTACAAAAATAATTAATGAACACTTTACGAGGAGATGCATGCATCAATAATTATTGCTCATTTTTATGTTTTTTTTTGGAAGGAGATTAGTGAAATATATATAATATAAAAAAAAAACTAAATGTACCATTTTAGAATCAATATTATGTAGAAATTTAATGTATTTTTATTAATTGATATTTCTTTTTGAATAACGAGTAGATAGCTCCTAAAAACAGCACGAAAAACGGCTTGCGCGGCGTTTTGCTCGGGGTAGCGCCTTAAGCTAAGGGGGCGTGGCCCCGAAGCAATTTCGCGGATGGGAAGCATAAATTAATAAATCGAGTGCTAATCCAGTAAAAAGCGCTTAACCTTGACCGACTAACTCGACCAGTTTGTAGGTCAAAGTTAACTCATTGTCATAGTGGATGACGTACTCGTAGGTGTCTAAAGAATACAGTGGAGTGTTGTTTATTGTTTAGTACTGAATTTAACGAAAAGGAAAATGAGAAATGATGACTATTATCTACTTTTACATACTCGTGGCTAAATAATAACAGCCGCACTGGTCGATCATAAAGGTTAAGCAACGCTTGCCGAGGTCAGTCCGTGGATGGGTGACTATTTCAACATACCGAGATTTCTCCGTGCCTCGGAAAGCACGTTAAGCCGTTGGTCCCGGCTGTCATTTGAAGATCTTTGACGTTACGGGAAGTCAGAAGCCTGAGATCTGACATCAGTCTTGCCATGCGGTATCGTGTTACCTAGTTACCGGGTTGTGGAGGTCAGATAGGCAGTCGCTCCATGTAAAACACTGGTACTCAGCTAAATCCTGTTAGACTGGAAGCCGACCCCAATATAGTTGGGAAAAGGCTAGGCAGACACGTTTATTAAATATGTTTTCTAGCTAATGTAGACTATAGTGGTTTCTAGGCCTCCGCCAGTATTTTTGAGAGAGAGACCTATACCCAAATAGGGCATCCTATCCAAGAAAATTAAAACTGGGAAAGTATATTAGTGCTAAATAATAAGTGTAAAATGAAATATACTACATTTTAATTTTTACGGACATTCATATAAAACTTTATGGATGGGAAATAAAAAGGCTTTTTTACCCGACTGCCGCGTGAGGGTAATGTGTTTATCAGTCTATGTATGAATGGTTGCTCCTATGTGGCGTTCTAGAGACGAAACGCGTTGGCCGAATTGGAAAATAGATAAATGGTAGATTTTTGTCGCCATATTGTGGGTGCCTATTTATTTTTCTTCCGAATCCATCTTGTGTGGTATCAAAATAAAGGGGTTTAAGAGTTCATTTCAAAAATATATAATACTTATATGTACCTAATTAAAAAAAAAAAGTTATAAATAAATAAAATTACTTAAAAAAAAAAAAAAAACCCTACTTGATTAAGAAGCGAACTAAAGACGTAAACCAGAAGAAAATCATGCTGTGCAGTCCGAGTATACATCTGGTTTTGGTCAGTCAGCTCCCGAATATGTATTCTCCGACTGCACAGCATGATTCTTCTTGTTTACGTCTTTTTAGTTTGCTTCTTAAGCAGTCGTATTTTTTGATGTTTTGTTATTTTTTTATTTTATTTTAGTGTTAGTTTCTAGCTGTCTACCATCAAGAAGAAACTCTGAAATAAACTCAGAAGTTTTAATATTGTTTTAAAGCACAGATTTATTGCAATGGTCAGATGATGCCTGTTCAGTTAAGTTTGAACACTGAAGAAAACCACAAAGTAAATTAGTTCACAGTTAAACAAGGAAATCTACAAGATTCGCCTTAATGCCTTTTATTAGTTCAACATCCGCAAGTTCTAATCTATTCTTGTGCGCATTAAAAGCTTGTCTAACGATTTGTATAAGAGGTTCGGTGCCCACATGTGGCTGGTGGCAAGTGGCAACTGAAGCAGAACATCCGGCTGCCATTACTGGCAACAATGTCGCCGACTTACTTCAACTAACTTGCGTAAGAGCCGTTTTGACAGGAACTGGCCGAAATAGGGGCCGTGCCGTACGTCCTGTATACGTTCATTTATTTGTTTGAATATCCATTCAGTAAGATTTAAGGTGTATTTATTTTATTTTATTATTTTATTAGGTTTACCAACAATTTTTTACACTTAATTATAACAAAAAATACATGCTGAAAGTAATCTTAAAGTGAAACAATTACTTAGAGGCAAACACCACATTCACAATTTTAAAGAATCTAATAAGCTAAACTTACATAGTTATAAGCGCTAATTATTAATACAAGTAAATGAGTAGGTACATAACATCAATGACATTAATATAATTGGTAAAAATTGGTAAAAACTGGTAAAAATTGGTAAAAATTGATAAAAATTCGTAAACTTGGTTACAAAAAAATAAAAATTGGTAAAAATTATTCAATTAATAAAGATATTAAAACAAAAATTTTAAAATAAAAAAAAATTGTTAAGAATTGGTAAGAATTATACAGTTAATTAAATTAATAAAACTGATTAAGTTAATAACATTATAAATAAAAAAAATAAAAAAGATTAAATTTTAGTGAAGATCGATAGAAGAAAACACATGCATTTGACAAATGTGGCAAAAATTACAATAACAAGTTTAAGGGCTACTCGATAAACTCATGAGGATGGACTTTAGTCTAGCCAAAGCATAGAGCAACACGGGTCACCGGCGTGCCGGAGGGGAGTAGCCATAGCGTTTTTTCCCGATACAAAACTGTCTGTCATTTTTTGCGGGGGGAAATCTGCTCTACCCACACTTTAACAAATTCTCACACAAAAATAATCGTCTGTTACTACGAAACTCACACATAAAAATTAAAAAATACACTTACAATTTTACACACACATGGATACATTCTGTGTCATGACAGTATAATAAGATGACGCAACTACAGTGACAAGTTGCTTATAGCCGTGGTTGTAACTACTGTCGATACTCATTATCGATAAATTCAAGAACTCGGTTCGGGATATACGGTTTAATAAGTGATACAAAGTTATCATTGTTATAAAGATTGACTTTATTTATTATGAACTACAATAATTATCATCCAACAAATAAACTTAATGTTAATTTAAAAAACCAGTGATAGTTGTATCTATCACTGGTTTTTAAAATAGATTAGTTTTGTATAAATATGACGAATACATTTTTGTGGGTCTGCTTTTTCATTTAGAACGAAATTCTTGTAGCAGTATATTTTTCCATTATTAATCTTGCCAGTTCCAAATTATGATTTGCAAAATCATTTTTGTGTAAATGGTAATTGATAGAGGAAAACAAGTCTTTGCCAATACACTTTATTAAGGCATGTGCCACGATTTCATGTGTAGTACAAGATCGTGTAGGTTTATTGTCGTCACTTAAACGTCGTCTTATTTCTTTTTCACAAATCTGGCCATAAAAGTATTACCTATTTTGAAGCAAAAAGTAACTGTCCTCTGCTTTTTTGGTGTATTAAACTATTTTCATCAATCGGCCCAAGCAAACCTTTTATGCACGTAATGCATATTTTTTTTGATGTCGAGGAAATAACAAATCCAGCTATGTATTCTACAACTTTCTCGGCAAAAGGGGATAAAAAAGTTAGAGCTTCATCAATTAAATCGTTAGTAAAATTGGTAAAATTGACTTCTTCTCTTCTTGATGTGCAATTTAGTATCGATTTTTTTTTCAATGGTATGCAGTTTGTGCCGCTTCCAGTTTGTGTTAATTCTGTATTAACAAGATCTTTTTTATTAAATTGCTTCAAACTGAGAGCTTGAGGGATTATCGCAACAACCACCATGTCTTCTTACAATCGAAAAAAGAGTTCGATGTGATCTTGTCTTATCCTGTAGAGTGGCATATATTTAAGGCCATTTTGTTCGTTTTGTATTATATCTTGGAAGATGGACTTGGTACTCTCAATACAGATCAAAATGCCAAAAAACCTGTGTATCGTGGTGAATCTAATAATTTTTTCCTTTTTTTTTCTAATATGGTAGTTTGCTATTTATTTGCAACTAAGCAGCAACCTAGTTCTGTGGCCATCGCTAAATATGCTTTTGCGCCGTCATACGTTATTGCTTTTATTTCCACTCCAGTTTCATGTACTAATTCAAAGGCTTTAGGTACAAGCTGAGCTTTTAACTTAGCACTTGTGCCTTTAACAAAAAAATATCCGATTGGGACTTTCCATGGAGTATTTAATGCCTACTTATAGAAATACTAGGACATCTGTTGCTTCATCTGTATTATTTTTTAATAAATCACAACCATAATCAACGTACCCGAATCGTCTATCATCATTCGGACTGTCTGACTGTCATGTGGTTGTGTCTGTATACTAAAATAAAGCTTTTTTAATAAATAAATCAGAAAACTCAATCTCAAAAATGTATCTGTATGGATATAGACTCCTTTGCCTTGACCATTTTTATCGATAACTATCTACAAACAAACCGGTAACAACACTATCGCTC
Organism: Orthosia gothica; assembly: GCA_949775005.1. NCBI lineage: Eukaryota > Metazoa > Arthropoda > Insecta > Lepidoptera > Noctuidae > Orthosia > Orthosia gothica. The sequence continues at coordinate 18,769,389 of OX459058.1, forward strand.
GGTGACAGGCGACTACTCGGAAACAGACTCGGATCAGTTGCTCGACCGATCCGCATATTGTATGAGGGCGAGCGGCCTGTGTTGGTAAACAAATCCCAAACGTCACCGACCGATAATATTGTAATTTTTAAGTTTTATAGAAGTAAATAGTAATAATGTGATTAAACATTGCTTACATATGAAAGATAACGCCATCTTTTTGTAAATTTGACGTGGCAGATCTCTTTTTGCAGCAAAAAACAGAAAAATTCGGCATTTTTTTAGGACGTCGATTCAGTCGCGCTACTAGATTTAGTCTATTGAGCAGTGCGGCTGCAACTAGTTTTATTGTACGCATAGGACCGCGTGGACTTGTACTTTGACAGAGGGGAACGCCTGCGTATGGCTACTCCCCTCCGGTCCGCCGGTGGTCCGTGTTGCTCTATGAGCCAAAGAGTCAAAGTGAAGATCGACAACATCACTATAGCCATTTACTTCCTTACACATTCTATGATGTATTGATCAATGACCAACTTCTATTATTTATTTAAGAACTATGTCACAAATGTGAGAGCAGCTCTTGGCTAAATAATAACAGCCGCACGGGTCGATCTTCAAGTTTAAGCAACGCTTGACGAGGTCGGTCCGTGGATGGGTGACCATTTCAACAGTTTCCTCCGTGCCTCGGAAAAAACCCTAAGCCGTTGGTCCCGGCTGTCATTTGAAGATCTTTGACAGTCGTTACGGGTAGTCAGAAGCTCGAAGCTCGTGTTACACAGTTACTGGGTTGTGGAGTTCAGATAGGCAGTCGCTCCTTGTAAAACACTGGTACACAGCTGAATCCGGTTAGACTGGAAGCCAACCCCAACATAATTGGGAAAAGGCTAGGCAGATTGATTGAACTGTATGTCACAAATAAATGACAGAAAAATGTCGCTAAAATCTGTATTTAGTCTCAAGTTACCAATTAGAAAACTGGGTTACTTTAGTGTAACCGAAAGTCCGGTAACTGAAATGTGTCATGTGTGTTGACAAAGCGACCTAACTACACCGGTTAGCGAGAGGTCGCGGCGGCGCAGGTGTCGGCCGGTCGGCTATTTTAGTGATGTGCCCGCCGACGCCGCCCGCCCAGTCCGTCCGCGCCCGCCTAGCGCGCCGCCACGCACGCGCACGTCCCTAGCAACCACTACGGGCACGAACTTTCAACATCAATCAAAAAAATCGTAAACTCAACCCAAAAGTTAAAATACACCTAAAATTCGTCACAATTTTTACAAATATTACTGTGCCAAAGAAAAGTTGTTACAATATCTATCGGATATTTCGAGGATCGTCTAACAAAACCACAATCGAGGTGAGTGTGACATTAATTTCGTCGCTAGTGAAACCGTTTTTATGACTTAAAAATTAGTGAAGTTAATTCCATTGAATCAGTGTTCCATTTCATAAATGAAGGCAATGATTGATGGTGCGTGTCTTTCTTTACGAATAGTGTGTCGGAATAAATTGAAAGTGCATTCAGAGCCGGCTTTTCTTATTTAACAATAGCAGGTCTCGAGCAGAGATAACAATAGCGGTGTTAGTGCAAACGACAAATGAGATTGGAGTCGCTTCAACCGGCGCCTGCCCGCTAATTGACCGGCGTGGAGAATCGCTGATGTATGTCCACCTCTCGGTAACTACAGTCTGCCCTTAGGGCATTCGACACACATCAATTTAATTCGATACGAGAATCGAGATCGCCCATACGGGTACAAGCAATAAATAATCAAGTTCGCTGTCTGTGTCTGTAACCTTAGCAGCGTGATGTTCGTCTTATCTTGATTTTGTTTCTCAATAAAGTCTTTAAAAAAAAACACAAAAATAATCTCCTTACAAGGCATAGTAGGTACTATTATTATAAATTGAACAAAAACGTTAATAAGATTACGAGTGAGCAGCACAACATGTAGTGAGGTCAAAGATTCGTACCTACTTGTACTGATGTCAGCCATGTCAGGCCATACCTAATGAATTTTATATTCGCACGCGAGGCTATGTTTACCTTGACGTCACCACCGCAAAAATATAGGTTGCGATCCTGTCGAACGCATGTCGAATTAATCAATCAGCAATGTTACATGGTATAACTCTTGAACTATACAGTGATGTGTTTAAGAGGGGACTCTAGTGAGACTTTCTCCATACAAACACATTCTGCTGTTTTCTTCGTGGATAATACCTCTAGAGCAATGATTTTTTTCCATAAAATCTAGGTCTAATTATTACGTGCCTGTATCATTTCCTTTTTTCCAAAACATAATCACAAAAAGAAATATGACAATACAAAAATCCGAAAAAAATGCCCGTTTTTACCGCCATGATCCGAAGACTTTCAGAAAAAAATTATAAGTTTTTAACAAAAAAAGAAATGATAGGAGCTTAAATATACTTTTCCTCTAAATTTTGATATAAGAATTTTTTAGATCAGACCAGTTTTCATGAAGAAAACAGCAGAATACGAAACGTCTTTTAGTCAAAGTTTTTGTAGGTATAATCAGCCTGAGCTGCAGTGGTCCCTTTCGCACTTTACGGGGTGAGGTTGGAGGTGACGCGACGGCAATTGTTTCTTCAATTACCTATTTTTCAAATGCCTGTTGACTAGAGTCCGCTCTTAAGATACTTGTGGGTTTTTATAAACAGATTTGTTTGAGTTCTGATTCATTGAGCATTTGTTTGTTTAAATTGTCCGTCCATTAGCTGATCCACTCTGCGGTTGTCTGATCATTGTGTACACTAAAGATTGTTCGAACTCGAGTACATAGTATCGTATCGATCGGATGGAGTTTATCTGCGCTTGCTTGCCCTGACATTACGCACACATGTCTCAGCAGCTATCAGTATTATCTACTTTATCGCCTGAGCTTTCAGTTTTGATGAACAGTCAATACTACCCGCGAACGTACAACAGACGTGTGTTTTGTTCAGTGTTTAAGGCCCCGATTCCCTTGAGTAGCTGATTTTAAAATGAGAATCACGTCTAAACGGCTAGTCGTAGTTTTTTGGAAAAAAATATGTTACAATAGACCATTTTCTTAATAATTTGATCTAAGCAAATTTTGTAATTGTGTAATTAATTTGTAAAGTTATGTCTTAAACGGACAAAAACAAGACAATCGCACCAAAATCGCTGGGCGAATATTAATGAAATCGACACCATCTCAAAGACAATTAAATTATCTACATTTTCATCAGCAGCTTTTTTTTTAAAGTCAATTTAATAATAAGGAAAGGACAAAAACTACAAAATTTTGGGTCGCGCGGGTGTGAAACGAGGGCGCGTTTTGTTCCCTTAAGGTCGACGGCGTTAGTCGTCATCTTAAACAGCACACAAATAAATCCATTAAATGTGAAGTGTTCTAAGTGCATGCTCCTTCTGTGCTCCTAAAATCATTTTATATAAACATCGACGCTACCTTCTTATTACGCGCTCAGTTTCAACACCATAAAATTCGCGAAGCTATTCATATTAAGACCAAAACAAGCGCATTAATATGCAAATCTTGTTCAAAATAAACGACATTCCTCTCTTAAAAAAAAGGTAAAAGAGCGAAACTGGTTAGAATTCGAAGCCAACATCGGCGTCGGATAACGAACGTAGATAGCCCAACGGGCCAACGGTCAGGAACCACATTATTATGCGGTAGACTGTAGAGCTTAGGTAGAATTTCGCAGAATACAAGCAAGGTGCTGCCTGATGACATCACTACGTCTGCGCGCTCAACACACGCTCACCTTCATAGGTAACGACGGTTATCGCAACATTGTTAAAACACCGCTGTGCAAACACTATATTTCTCCCTGCAAGCGCATCCTACTAATATTATAAATGTGTGTCTGTATGTTTGTTCGTTAATCAATTACCCAAATTCGTAACACAGGTAAAACCATAGCCTGGATTAGGGTATAGGATATTTTTATCGTCGAATGGTTTCCGACTTTCACACGAGCGAAGCCGCTGTAAAAAGTTAGTTTCTGATATCGACCGCAGTGGGAGTGACTGTTACATGTCCGAGCTCCGAAGCTCAACCACATCGCGGTCACGCTCATTTTCAATTGTTAACGAACTAAAGTCGCGTTGGACACGTGTTAGTTTGATGTTCCGATGATTTTAATAGATGTAGCTGTCCACTCGTAAACTTTGTATCGTATGGCTTTGGCTTTGTAGTAAACTTGACTCTTAAAACTTCTGCAAGGTTCCTTACATTATTGCGCTTTCATGACAAGAAAATCATACAATTTCTCGAAAGCTTTTCGCCCGTTAATCACGTTATGGACCAAAGAGACCATTTATATAATTTTATATTATATATATATATATATTAAATTTATATAATAAAGTATCTATACTATTCCTGTGAACAGATACCGGAATTGGATAAGATCATAAACTCTGCATAATCTTATTAATGGTGTAAGGATTGCGATCAACGCCATGTGCGTCTGTAATTAATAAAAACTGATTTCTTTATCTCCACGTGCGTGAGATATATCGTGGGACGCTGCGCAGGCGACGCTGGGGCGCACATCCTCTTCCTGCGCTGCACATTTCGTAACAGAACTCACTAGCCCTCGCTCCACGCGTTATTTTCGTTGGCAACACAGAAATAACCGCATCTTCCTTAACAGCGGCCTGCGACGGTCACCACACGCTGACGTTGATATCTTTACACTAATTGCGTTATTGACAACCACACGTTTAGTTCAGTTTCGAAATCGAACATAGCCGCGGCGCCGGCGCTCCGGACATTTCGCAGTTCGTAGACGAAAAATCACGAAAGCGACACGAAACGTTAGCTACTCGAACAAGACGCGCTCGTTATGTAAATTAGGCGAGTAATAGTGTTATTCCTCCTTATTTGCATTCAGTATTCTACGCTTTGACACTTCTCATAAATGGTTGCTGGTCAAAATACTGTGTGGGTTGCTTCGATCTCATTTATAATCAAGTTCGGCGTTGCGGCATAGCGGACAATATAGCGACAACTGGTCAGTTTTTTTTCAACTATCCATTTTATATATATCGTATCTGATATATTATGTATCGTTTACCTATATGGTATCAATAATCTTAAATCTATCGATGTAAATTGAACAGGTGTTAGTAGATGTTGTAGAGGTCGTTTCCTTGTTTACAGAAACACCTTGAACCGTAGAGTAGGACCATCTTAGAACATTTTAAGACGTTTTGTTTGATATGACAGGGTTATCACGGAGGGTCACAACGGAGTTTTATTTTGCTGTCTCTACTGTCCATCTCGGCTCCGTAATATCCAGGCTATATGTTATCTCAATGTAGATATCAGATGCGAATGCCATTAGAGACAAAGACAGTTTAAACGTTTATACGGACGAGAGACGGGCCAAGAGACTTATCGGCAACGATGCGCTAGTTGACTCAAAGCTCCAGAGCCTTGAACACCGACGACGAGTTGCCAGCCTGTCGGTTTTCTATCGGTTAAATTTCGGGGAGTGTGCGATGGAAATGCACAATTTGATTCCACCTAGCCCTTTCCATCATCGGACTACAAGATGTACGGCAATGCGCCATCGGTACATGGCGGATATTCCACCCATACGCACAAAGCGTTTTGAAAATACTTTCATTGTGCGTACAGCTAAGGAGTGGAATTCCCTGTCTTTGTTTCCTGATAGCTACAACCTAGGGGTCTTCAAGTCAAGAGTGAATAGGTTATTTCTAGGCAAGCGTGCTTCACCTTCGACCACATCATCACTTAACATCAGGCGAGATAGTGGTCAAACGCGAGTCTAAAAAAAAATTAAAAAAAATTAGCATCATAAATGGCCTGCGATGTCATTACCTTATTACTTGTATACCGTTCCAGGACAGGCTCAGACCACAACAGTTTTTATATGATTTCCGTATAAGAGTTACAGTCTTCACTTATCTATAAGTAGGACTTGGGACCGGCACTTCATCAAACAACACTTAAGGCGGTACCCTGACCAAAAAATCAGCATGAGATATGAGCATTCCTATTGGTCTAGCGGCACTGGTGGCGCATGAATTACAGTAGTGAATACTTTTTTTTTTTATATATTTTTTTTTTCATATTTTATTTATTTATACGCCCAGATTTTAGAATAAAATCTTTATAAAATCGAATTTTGCTCTTTTGAAAAAAATTACGACAAAAATGTTCGTTATTAAATTGTCTATCCATTAGTGTTAGTACAAAATATAATTAATGAACACTTTACGAGGAGATGCATGCTATCAATAATTATTTCTCATTTTTATGGTTTTGTTGGAAGGAGATTAGTGAAACATATACCTCTTTAAAAAAAGTATACGACCATTTTAGAATCAATAATAAGTAGAAATTTAATGTATTTTTATTAGTTGATATTTCTTTTTAAATAACGAGTAGATAGCTCCTAAAAACAGCACGAAAAACGGCTAGCGCGGCGTTTTGCTCGGAGTACCGCCTTAACGGTGTTATCCCGATGCCGCTGATGGACTAACGGGAAGCAAACTTAGTCCTTTTTAGGATGTGCTGGCTGTCGCATGTCAGGGCGCTGTAACTGCACCCGCTACTGTACCAAGTGCCACTCGCCCAATTAAACACGCGGGACTCGCTCACTTTCTTATTACGTATGAATATGATAATAATACAGAACTCGTCGTGTAACTTACCTATTATTGTTAATTAATTCTGTCCCCGTGCAAAGTGCAGTAGGAAATTATACACGTGCCAGACAGATAGATACTACATCGTTGCGAAGAGGCCCCGCCGGTTTATTGGAGCGAATCGAATCCAATTTAAAAGCTGTTCGTAATTAAACCGACGCTAAACACAGCGCCCCGAGGCGGGCCTAATCACATCGAAGTTATGTGAGAACAATTCATAGCGAATGTAGGTATGTTTTGGATGATCTGAAGTGTTTAATCTGGTCCAGGTGAGAACAACGGCAGCGCAGAAGGGTCGGGCTCGGGAGGCGAGGCAGGCGAAGGGGCCGAGGCCGCGCATACTTTCGGGCCCCTGGACGGGTCCATCTACGCTACGGTGGTGCGCGCGGGCGGCGGGCCCTCGTCGCCGCTCAGCGCCTCCATGGACTCGGGCATCTCGTCAGCGGGGCGGCGTGCGGCGCCCAGCCCGCCTGACGAGCTGGACGCGCTACTGGGGGACATGCTGCGCACCGTGAGCGCGCTGCCCGATCCGCCGCCGCAGTCACACGCCGAACGCCCGCCCGACATACCGTACCACGCGCGCGCAGATTCCGCGCCCTTCACCTACGGAGCGCCCGGCCTGCGCCCCGGCATGCTGCGCGCACCCAACCGCCTCGCCAGCCCCGAGCTGGTGCGGCGCGCCCTCGGCGGGGACCGCAATTACCGCCCCATCGAGGACGACGACGACGAGCGCACCGTCACCCCTGAGCCTCCCTCGCCGCGCACGCCACTGTCTCCGCGCACGCCACTGTCTCCGCGCACGCTCAGGAAACTGTCGCACGAAGATGTCACCATCACCACCGCTGTAGCACCACCCGCGGCTTCTCCCATACGGAATGGCAGGTTAGTCTCTCTAATTCCAAAAATACGATATATCCAAATAAATATTTAAATGTATGTAAACAAAATGTCAAGACGGGTTAATTAAACGTATAAATATTTGTATAACTACCACATAAATAAAGGCAACCTTCCAAACCAGTTCTCCCTTCGCTTCAACTGTAGGTCTTAAGGAAATCCTCTGCTTTCAAATAAGATTAAACATAAATTTACTGCATAAATTCTTTAAAAAAATAACGGGATGTACCTATGATCTACTAAACTAAACATCCGTATTTTGTATCTATTGTTTGTATTTCTTGCTGGGGTCAAAGGCAAAACATTAAATTTTATATTAGTGTAATTAAAAGAAGGGGGACTGGTGGCAGATGTAAACATGTGTTCCTGTGTCGTAGGCGCGGAGGCCGCACCGCCTACACCGCGTTTTGGACACTGTTTACATTCACGACGGTCACGACCACATCAATCTGATAATTATTTATAGCAAAATATATTTTTACCCGACTGCCGAAGCAGGGTAATGTGTTTATCAGTCTATGTATGTATGTTTGTTCCTATGTGGCGTTCCAGAGACCAAACGCGTTGGCCGATTTTGATGATTCGTACGTCAATCGATTCGTTTTAACCCTGCGAGTGTCACTGGCTACATTAAAATTGAAAAAAAAATGGCGGCTTTTCGGCGCCATATTGTTGGGGCCCATTTTTTTTTTCTTCCCATCCCGTCGTGTGTGGTATCAAACTAAATGGTTTTAAGAGGCTATTTCAAAAATATATAACACTTATATGTTTAAATGTACCTAATTCTAAAAAAATGTTAATTAAAAAGTTTTAAATAAAAAAATAAACTACATACCCGACTGCTTAAAAAGCGAACTATAAAGACGTAAAAACAAGAAAAAAAACATGCTTTGCAGTCTGAGGATACATATTTGCGAGCTGGCTGACCACGACCACTTGTTTATGTCTTCTAGTTCACTTTTTAAGCAGTCGGTATATTTTTTTTTTATACGCTAAACATCAGACGGTAAACACCGAGTGTCGAACATCAGTAACATCCGTGGGAACATTGTATCTGTCAACTTAATCAGTAACAAATTGTTTGTAACCGAACTGTAGCAGAATGCGTCTCCTCTAATTTATATAAAGCAAAATATTTTTTTTATACACCAAACATTAGATACAATAAACATCTAACTTAGGCCCGAGTGTCGAACATCAGTACCATCCGTGGGAGCAGTATCTGTCAACTTAATCAGTAACAAATTGTTTGCAACGAAACTGTAGCAGAGTGCGTCTCCTCTAATTTATTTATAGCAAAATATATATTTTTATACACCAAACATTAGATACAATAAACATCTAACTTAGGCCCGAGTGTCGAACATCAGTTACATCCGTGGGAGCAGTATCTGTCAACTTGATCAGTAACAAATTGTTTGTAACGAAACTGTAGCAGAGTGCGTCTCCTCTAATTTATTTAACCGCGTTCCGCTCGACCCACTTTCCTGTCAATGAAGAAGAGCTATAAAGTATAGCATTACCAATCACGACCATTAAACCACAAGAGCTAGGCTAATAATATATTTATGGTGCTCTGATTGATTGAGTCAACGAGGGTCTGCCATCAAAGACATCTCGACAGACATAAATTAAACGTTACTCCGGAACTTTGAGGGTGCCAGTTAGTGACTTGCCTAACGGGCAATTTTATTATCATTGTAAATATTAATAAGTAAAAAACCGGCCAAGTGCGAGTCGGACTCGCGCACGAAGGGTTCCGTACTTGGTAAATTGCGGTTTACGATTTATGACGTATTAAAAAAAAACTACTTACTTGATCTCGTTCAAACCAATTTTCGGTGGCAGTTTACTTGGTAATGTACATCATATTTTTTTTTTAGTTTTATCATTCTCTTATTTTAGAAGTTACAGGGGGGGGACACACACATTTTACCACTTTGGAAGTGTCTCTCGCGCAAACTATTCAGTTTAGAAAATAATTATATCAGAAACCTCAATATCATTTTTGAAGACCTATCCATAGAAACCCCACACGTATGGGTTTGATGAAAAAAAAATTGTTTCAGTTTCAAGTATGGGAACCCCCAAAATGTATTGTTTTTTTTTCTATTTTTGTGTAAAAATATTAATGCGGTTCATAGAATACATGTACTTACCAAGTTTCAACAGCATAGTTATTATAGTTTCAGAAAAAAGTGGCTGTGACATACGGATGGACAGACAGACAGACATGACGAATCTATAAGGGTTCCGTTTTTTGCCATTTGGCTACGGAACCCTAAAAAAGAAACTTTTACAATGATATTTTCCTTTACTTTTCCTTTTCGCTATACAAAAATGGCGGACGAAGACATTGAATTCATTAATCAATGGTTAATTCGAAGTAGTTATAGTGCTCGCCAAATTTCTGAACCGCACTGAAGTTGGCTTTCCAATGCGCAAGGCACGAAATGGTGCTGTTTTTGTATGAGATTTACTACTGCGCAGCCGTTGTAATTTGTAGCCAACTTCAGGCCGGCCAAAAAGTTTGGCTAGAACTATACGCAAATTGATATGAAAGCTTGCCTGTGTGTCTTGAGCTCACTAGCAATGATACTCAGAAACTATGTAGCAACGATACGTGAAGAAATTCATTATATTGGTTTTTATTAAGACGACGACTAACGCCAACGACCTTGAGGGAACAAAACGCGCACTCGTTTCACACCCGCGCGACCCAAAATTTAGTAGTTTTTTGTACTTTCCTTATTATTCTTTGACTTAAAAAAAAAAGCTTCAGATCAAAATGTAGATAATTAAATTGTCTTTGATATGGTGTCGATTTCATTAAAATACGCCCAGCGGTTTTGGTGTGATTGTCGTGTTTTTGTCCGTTTTAGACATAACTTTACAAATTAATTACACTGTGTTATACGAATAAAACTCAAAATTTTCTCAGATCAAATTATTAAGAAAATGGTCTAATATAACATATATTTTTTCCAAAAAATTACGACTAGCCGTTTAGACGTGATTCTCATTTTAAAATCAGCTACTCAAGGGAATCGGCGCCTTAAGCTGACATAGTCACAATCATTAGAATTAAGGCGACGATTCCCTTGAGTAGCTGATTTTAAAATGAGAATCACGTTTAAACGGCTAGTCGTAATTATTTGGAAAAAATATATGTTTTATTAGACCATTTTTTTAATAATTTCATCTAAGTAGAATTTGAGTTTTATTCGTATAACATAGTGTAATTAATTTGTAAAGTTATGTCTAAAACGGACAAAAACACGACAATCGCACCAAAACCGCTGGGCGTATTTTAATGAAATCGACACCATCTCAAGGACAATTTAATTATCTACATTTTGATCTGAAGCTTTTTTTTTTAAAGTTATAGAATATTATGGAAAGTACAAAAAACTACTAAATTTTGGGTCGCGTGGGTGTGAAACGAGTGCGCGTTTTGTTCCCTCAAGGTCGTTGGCGTTAATCGTCGTCTTAATATTTGTTTCGGGACCCACCCGCAAAGACTTTAGTTCTCGTGATCATGGCGCTTGTAACGGTGCCGAAATATCGAGCTCTCAACCAAAATCTAAATATACATGGTGAATATCGCGAAACAAATATAAATTGTTATGATATTGATTCCATGTTTGTTAACCAAATAATACATGTCAGAGTAAATATAGGTACTTGTAGATAAGTACAAATTTTCTTAACGTCCATTTCTCCCCGCTGCGCCAGTCGTTAAACTCTACTTGGGGAAAGCTCTGGTACTTATAATCGACATAAAGTAGAGACTTACTAATTAACATTCAATCTTTAACATACTTTACATATAAAGGCACTTTCCAAGTTCATGTGCTCCAATCCATGGCAATTTATGAAAGAACGCACTCAACCTGGCAATTCCGAAACAAAGACTTTTCGTAACTATGCATGTACTTAGGCATGTTCTGCAAGTTGCCTGCTATAATAAATATAAAAAAAGTTAAATCCAAAAATCAAAAAACCCGACCCGAACTAAAAAGACGTAAACAAGGAGAAAATCTTGCTGTGCAGTCGGAGGATACACCAGATTTTGGTCAGCCAGCCCGCGAATATGTTATGTATCATTTTAACTTTTTTTATTTATAACTAGTTAGTTTTTTTTTCGAATTAGGTACATTTGCACGAAGGGTTTGGAAGAAAAAAAAATTGGGCCGTCATAATATGGCGCCCAAAATCCAATTTTCTATTGTGCAATTTTAATGTAGACGAATAGATTGACGTACGAATCAAAATCGGCCAACGCGTTTGGTCTCTGGAACGCCATATGGAAACAAACATACTACAGACTGATAAACACAATACCCTCCTTCGGCAGTCGGGTAAAAAGAGTAGCTCTATATTTATACTTAGTGTCACTAACTGTTTTATAAATATTACATGTTTCAATTAGCTCACGCTGAAAACATTGACATTGTAATGTTATGTAAGACTGCAAGTGCAAAGCAAGATCATGAAACCGTCTTCTTTGTCTTGGGTGTCTAAAACAAAGATGAAAGATAAACAATTTTAATTGAAGAGTCTCACACGGCTCACGAATTAAGAACTGAATTTAAAAAAAAAAAAGAAGATGTCAAGAATGTTTGACAAGTTCTAATGTTTAATTCAGAAGACAGGAACCATGTGATATTGAAACCTGACGTCAGGAAACTATTAAATTGATACGTCAAGTAAACACAAAAACATTTTAGAATCACTTTAGTTCAAACAAAATAAGTGGAACATTAAATAATTTATAGATTGGAGCGTAGGAGCCGACTATGTGGGCGTGGTGTAAATATACAATGATTACAACAAAAACTTGCATAAACTGCTCCGATGTTTTTTGTATGCAATTTTACAATTTTGTATTTAATATAATCGTTTTTTTTTTTATGTAGAGTAAGATTATCCACTGATAAATATCCACCACACAGTGTCTTTACTTCGTTCCTTATGAGGAGATATGGGCACAGAGCGCCGACTGAATTTCTTTAGTAAAAAGTCATAATTCGAGGTTTGGCTCTCGTCTATTTCTTTATATCCCATAAATTGGAAAAGTAAGATATGTACTAAGCCCCTATGTTTTCCTTTTTCATTTATATTTGTAAAATTTGCACACTCAGCTCATAATTATCAGAGAATTAATGTGACAAATTATCAAGACTGTTGAAAATTCATTCAACCAATCTTTCAAACCAAAGCTTGACAATTTGTCACATTAATTCTCCTATAATTTTGAGCTGGGAAACTGGGGGTAAGCGTGTTTACAGCGCAATTTTGAGCATTTTTTGAGGGTTCTAGTGCTTCTAAATATAATGTATCATCAAAAAGGAAAACATAGAGGCATAGTATATGTATTTAATTTTCAGTATATGGAATATCTTTTAATTTGATCTAATATTGAAGGAGTAAATAGGCGAGAGCCAAACCTCGAATTATGACTTTTTACTAAGGAATATCAGTCGGCGCTCTCTGCCCATATTTCCTCTTCCAAACACGAAAACATTTAAGTATTCCTAATTATGTAGGTGTTATAAAGTCATACATCATACATGATAGAGGTTAAAACCCCCACAAAATGGTGTAATAACAATATTACAGCCATGACACGCGTTATAACAATATATTATAATGACGCGGCGTGACAACAGAAACAAGAAGTAAATTATGGTTATTATCTTAAACAGCGCGTGTGTGGCTCACTATGGCATAATGCCCTTCTTTGTACCATCCAGTAGCTATGTATCTTTGTATCAATGTATGGGTTCTCCGCATGAAGCTGCTATGTGTTATGCAATTTTCATTGAATCAGCGCTAACAAAGAAAATTTGGTTCAAATAAATGTCACTAGATGGCGCGATATGCATCTGTTTGTTATTGAATTCTGTGTAAAATTAATATTTTCTAGAATTGATCATAAAAATTATATGTTCTTGTTTAATCAACTTTACTAAGCACAAAATTATGGAATATTGGGCTCTTAATTCACATTTCAAAGATTATTTGAACGGATCATTTAAAATTGTTTCTAATAGATGCCGCGGTTTTAAATTTCTGGGGCATAACACTCGATTTTTTTCATTTGTATTGTAACACATTTTGGTACAATGAAACTGTAAAATCGCGCAAAAAATACCATAAAACAAACCGTCACTTTATTTAAAGAAAAAAATAGTTACAAACCGAAAAAAACATTTTACTTGCAAGTCGCTGCTAACACCATCTACAGCAGTGGAACGTAACCGAACGCAAGCGAAGTACTTATAAAAATAATCAGCTTAATCAGACGAAAAACGCTTGTTTATCAGCACGGTTTCTTTGTATGGGATGAGGCATCTGTATGCTAGTATTATATTTTCTGTGATTGAATCAACATATTCTTTAAATTCGACGGTATTCTTAGAAAATATCCGGTTCTTTCATCTGGATTTTCTTAGCAGCTCACCGGAGTCTGAATTTGTGCAATGGGACTTAAACATAACTGGCAGGGTATACTATAGGTAGATACATCTGCTTATCTCTTCGAGGAATACAGGCATGATGGTATGTGTTCATAGAATTATTCGTGTTCCACGGAGATAGACAACGGCCACTTATCAAATTCTCTTATGTACGTGTGTCGCACACTATGGCATAATGCCCTTCTTTGTACCATCCAGTAACTATGCATCTTTGTATCAACAGTATAGATTCTCCACCTGAAGCTATGCATGCAATTTTCATTGAATCAACACAAACATTCTTAAAATACTGTATTCAACGTTGTTGATATTCATAGAATTCAATTTCCGGTTCTTTTGATCTGAACTTTCTTAGCAGTAGACCATGGGACATAGACATATCTGCCGAAGTTTGTACCATGGGTAGATGGGAAATACAGGCATGATTTTATGTGTTTTTATATGTACGTGTGTGTGTATGGTACACTTTGGCATAATGCCCTTTTTACCATCCAGTAGCTATGCATCTTTGTATCAACAGTATTAGCTCTTCGTCTGAAGCTATGCGTTATGCAATTTTCATTGTATCAACACAGACATTATTTAAATATTTTCTAGAATACTGATATTATTTTTCAACATTGGTATTCTTAGAATCAGATTCCCGGGACGGGCAATTTATTACTGGGTTTTCCATGGGGAATTTCTTAGAATTTGTTTGAATTTGTGCCCGATTGGAGACACAAAATTTCTATTACCATCGCCATGCCCGCACTTAGTTCTATAGGTAGACATATATTTAACATCTTTTTCTAACCCTCATGGGGGATACTCAATACAGGATATGAAGTAATCCTAAAATTTTCGTTTTTCGCGCAGAGAGAGAGACAGGGCTCTTAAAAATTTCTTATTCAATTCAACACGATCAACTGGTGAGACACCCAAGCTGGTTCTCGTGTTTGGCACAAGATGTCGCTTAAAGATGTAATGATATTTGTTCGCGACGATACGTCACCTTTAGATAGGTTGTCATATATGTAAAATATAAATAGTATTGACAGACACACGTCTGCTCACCCCAGAGCGCCATCGCATACTAAGCGATGTCGGTAGGTGAAAAAACCTTTTATAGTAAAGCTCGTAACTAATTTTTGCTCATGTTTTTGAGACACTAAAATTATATTTTATGTGTCTATCAGTAGGTAATAGAATTATATAGTCTAATAACAATAAATTAGAAGCTTTAATATGCATACTGATTGTGTTATTACGGAAAGAAACAAGTATTTAACTCCGTAAAAAACAACCGTCCTCAACGAGCGTTTAGTTCACAATGACCTGTAAGAGGGCGGCACCTTATATTTATACTAAAACCAGTTTTTGTAGAATTTTGATAACTTTAAACTCATGTTTTGGGGGCTTTTACATAGTTTATAGTGTGAATATAGCGCTTATGTGTTAGAATTATACATAAGGTACCTTAGTTATATGATAAATGTATAGGTTTAAGGAAATAAAAATATTTTGTTTACTTATTTTAGACCCCCCGTTTTGAGCAGGGTATCAGGTGGTGCTATAGGTATTCTATTCACCAACCAATCAGATTGCTTCCTTACACATAATTGTTTTGTTAGGAAACACCACCTAGGTGTTCTAGATAGGATGGCTGGATACCATGACTGAGAAATTATACATAATAGCAGTACATGGCCAGTCATAGTGCATTTTCACTCTAAAGAGGGGAATATACATACATTTTGCTCAAGTAGGTGTTTGGAAAATTCGATACAAGCCGTTTAGCGCTTCTAGGTGACCTAGAATTTTGTCTAGGCCCTATAAATAGATAGCACCTGTGTAATTCTAGTACATAGACATCACTTGCTTGAAGTGATGTGTCTGTGTATGCCGGCATGGACGTTTCTATGCGTCTGCCGACGGGTCACTACGTCCAGGGACACTTAGTGCCTGGTCAGTTATAGATATGCTGTCTGAAGCATTACCTTCGTGGACCCACAGGCGGGCGTCTAGACTCAGTCATGACACAAAACTAGTATATAGGTGTATATAACGCACACAGACACATTAAAGCTGTGAGACGACGTAAAATTTAGTATTCGGCCGCTTCCCGGCACCTTAAGCTGCGGAAAGGCTGGTGGTACACCCATCAGGGTACCGCCGTCAGACAGCCTAGTTTTCCAGCTACCCAACCACACTTCCGGAAGGAGCTTAGCTCTGGTGGTTGAGGAGTTAAGCGACCTGATATGGTGCGAGGTTACATGGATTTGCTATGTAAACAAACTTGTAACAAACGATAACTCATCGGGGGTTGGACATGTAGCTACCGGACTTCTACCTTGGGATAGCCCATCACGAGGGCTACCCGGGTGTGAATGTAACTTGAAAATCCACCCAGCAGTCTGAGTAGGAATCGAGTTTATGTGCCAAGATCAGGGGCATAAGCTAACTTCTCGCACCATTTCGCGGCTGTACGCCTGAATGTTTTGAATATAACTGTAACACTTATGTGTGTCAACGGCCCAGTAGGAGGGCTCCAAGTCCCTCGCTGGTACCCTAGAGCTAACATGTCTAGTTTTAGGAGAAACTCGATTGTAAAGCTTCAAACTGGCGGGAATTCCCTTTCTTCGACATTCTCCTTACGAGAACTCCCTGATGGTAGGGGCTAGGGACCTGGATCAAAGACCGGAGGGAAGGTCTCCTCGAGACCTATCCAAAAGTACAAGTTTCACCAGAATCGGTCCAGTGGAAGGGTAGTTCCTGTCAGTTTCAAGCTACGAGTCTTAGCGTATATTTTTTGAAAAATAAAAGTTTTTGCGGTCGGAATGTTGTGGTCCTCGTCGCAGTCGAGTTCGCCTCTTTAATAGTGCGCAGGCGCGTGAACATTTCGTAGCCATTATTTCACTTAAAGTATTTCCACGCATCATTGCGCATCGAGGACCATGAAGGAACATCGCTTCTGGCCATGAACAAATAGTTTTATTTAACCTGGACATCACGTTTTTCACCTCAACCTACTTGGCAACCTTCAAGTGTCTCCAAGGTCCATAGTTACCAGATGACAACTGAACAATAGGTGCAAGGGGCGTCAACGCGTTCAAGCAGGAGCCTTACAACCTCCTGATTGCCTGTCGGTCTTGGACGATCACGTCCGTCCCGTACATTTGCTGGTCCTGTCGAGCCGAATATTGGTAACCTACGGACCATTTGCTGGTCCTGTCGAGCCGAATTTTCTGGGAAACATACCAGACCAGCGGACGCTGTGAAGATATAGGCCAACGAAGAGCCTTGTTCCCGAGAACAAGGAAAACTGATGTCCCGGACGCTGTGAAAATATAGGCCAAGGAAGAGCCTTGTTCCCGAGAACAAAGAAAACTGATGTCCCATTCCTGTGAAAAAAGAAACCTGATGCCCTGGGGACACGAACGCTGCCTTGAGAACAAACAAGCCTGATGTAAAGTGACCTTATATACTGAGGTTACATTCCTGTTTCTTGGGTAATGTCAAAACGTATCGTTCCTGTGAAAACTAGTACCTGAGAACAAAGAAAACTGACGCTCACGCCTGTGAACATTCGTGAGAACAAAGAAAACTGATGCTCAAATATCTCAAGGTACCCTCAATATAAATCTGGTAAGATTACACACCACACAAATGTGCCAACTGGGGTACTAAGCGTTGCGTTCGTGAGAAAAGTTCCAGGGAAATAAGAATACTGACGTTCCATCTCGTAAACCTTACAAGTGCCAGGGTTAAGATCATGTTTCTTTAACAGTCAAAAACATAGCGTACACTCTGGGACGATAGAAACCCTTTCCTGGGTGAGATAACCCAGTTACTGGTCAGCAACCGTATTACTGGGTGATTAGCGTCGTCAAAAGGCGCAACGTACTATCGTCTCATAGTAGAAACTTCCAGAGCGACTACAGTCGTGAAGAGTGCACGAGTGGATTAGGCCCACGCGTGGACTATCTGGAAGACAACCATTTTGCTGGGACACAGCAGCCATTCCTGAGCTATTCCTGTGGTTCTACCGGCTTCCTGAGAAGCTAACCGTTCCCGTGTGATTACCGTCGCGAAAAGACGGTTTTTTTGAGCTGTTTCTGTTGTGTAACCTGCTTACTGAGAATTCACAGTAATCGAAGATTACACAGAAACTGTATCCTGAAGGAATATAGCATAGCCTGAAGAGTTATCGCTAGGAAACTCATAATCGGAGTTTTCAAACAGCGTGTTGGGAGCTCGTTTAGGAGATAGAACGAACATACGACGTTCATAGAATTCCTGAAGGGTTACGGCTGAAGGATTATCGCTGAAGCGTTATCCAAGAAGAGGCTTACACACAGAAGCATATTGAATAGTCGTGTGGGCGACTTGTTCTATAAAATAGAACGAAAAAATAGTTGCTGAAATTTCCTGAAGCGTTATAGCTGAAGGCTTATTTTCGACTTAGAATTTGTTTAAAAACAAATAGTCGTTATCGAGATAGAAGCTCTCGATCGAAGTCTGGAGTTTCAAACCTGGATATCTGGAGTCTGAAGTGACTACTAACGTCAAGAGTTGGACCAACAGTTCAGTGATTGGTACCAGACCGGCTGCTCAACCTTGGAGGCTGCTGGACAAGTCGACACTTAGACAACAGTAAGTACAGTGAAAACATATGCTCATGTGCTTACCCATTTTGTGTTGAAAGTCTTATAGTGAACTTGTTTACGTATCAACATTGAAGTTTGAAGCTGATTTGGAACTTATAGTTTTGAAGACTGACTAGCGACTTATAGTTTGAAGAATAACCTGGAGTTAAGAGGGTCGGATATAACCCGGAGTTTAAACTAACCCGGAGTTTGGAGATACTTTTCGAAGTTTGAAAAAGGAAGCGAACCCTCTTCAAGCCGACGACTGAAATCGGACTTAACCCAGAGTTACCACTTAGCAGTTTTTAAGAAAAAATTAAGTTTGGACATAGCCGTTTTGAAGCTCGAAAATAGATGTCAACCAGTTCGTGTTGAAGTCTAGAGTTGGACTCAGCCGATTCAAACTGACATATTGAAGAAGTCTAGAATTGGACTCAGCCGTTTCGAGCCAACGTTTTGAAGACAAGTTGAAGATTGGACTTGTACTTGGCGTATTCAAACTGAAACTTTGAACCAATCAGGATGCCGACTACCAGATCCCAGGACAAGAGGCCTGAATCATGGACAGTCCCCATTGAGCGTCCAGGTGCGGGCGTACAACATCAGCTGCCCCCACGCTCACCGTCCACTACTGAAGGGACAGAAAAGTCCATACCAGTCAGAAGCCCACCAACGTCACAGATAGGTGACAACACGCCCACACATGAGGAGGAGGAACCACAGGAACCAAGCACACGCAGGAAGGCATCGAAATCAGAAGATTCTTCAGAAAAAACACTGAAGCCTTCTGGTAGAAAACAAAGGATCCGGGATAAGACCTTTGTTCAAGGAGAAGTAATGGCTACCCGGGGTGACGCCCGTATCGAACATACTGGACCGCCGTCAACTAGCAAGTCGACCCGGTCACGTAAGAAAATTTCAAGAGCTCGTGAAGACTTATTGAAAATAAAGTTGGAACTCGCTAAGTTAGCACTTCAAAAAGCAGAAGAAGAAGCTTCTGAGGATGAATATATGGATGACAGAAATTCTAATGAAGAGTATGTCCGTTCGTGGCTCGAAGAGGCGCCAGAGCCCACACCGTTGAGGGAGAATGACGTCGCCAAAGGGGACAATGACGATTGGACCCCGGCTGCGGCCGTCGACGCTATAGCGGACTCCCGGAAACATATCGACCATATAGAACATCCACAAGTGAAGTCTAACACCGAACCACCTAGGACAGAGCCGTCCAACGTGGAGCCGCCAAGGCAAATAGAAGCGAAAGAGTCACTCCGTCCTTTTCTAACGGAGCTGACATCCGCTATAGCGTCGCTAGCCGACAGAAAAATCGAACCATGGACGCCTAACCGATCGGCGTCGCAGGTTATCATGACTCTGCCGAATTTCGGTGGAGCTCATACAGAATGGCTATCTTTTCGAGCCATTTACGAGGCAACTCATGCCTACTTCAGCGACATAGAAAACACGGCAAGACTCAGAAGGAGCTTGCGTGGTCGCGCACTGGAGACAGTGAGCTCAGAGCTCATCGGGAACGCAAAGCCGGATGAGATCATGAGAGAATTGGAACTACAGTTTGGACGTCCTGACTCAATAGCTCAGGCCGAAACAGACCGACTTAGAGGGCTACCAAAATGCAGCGAGTCGCCCAAGGACATCTGCACCTTTGCAAGTCGAGTCAGAAGCGGAGTTGTCACTCTGCGAGCTCTCAAGAAGGGGCACTATCTGCTCAATGCCGAGCTGGTGCGCCAGCTAACTGAGAAGCTACCCAATTCTCTGCGTGTACAATGGTACAGAACGTACACGGAAAAGTACCAGTCGCTGCCGGACCTGTCACTCTTCAGCGACTTCATAACCGAGCAAGCTCACTTCTGCAGTGCATTCGCCCCGCCTGAGAACATCAAGGAAACGGATTCTCTAGCGGGAAAACGCGTCATACAACGGACGCATACAGCTACCGACAAGCCGGTAAACAAATGTCGAATTTGCGACAAAAGTGGTCACTACGCGTCTGACTGCCAAAGGTTCAGAGACGCAGCAAGTGACAAAAGATGGGAGCTAGCCAAGAATTACAACTTGTGCTATCGCTGCCTAAGACAACGTCGTGCTGGACACACTTGCAACAAGAAGCAGTGTGATCATAAGGGGTGTACAGCCACGCACCATCGACTTCTTCATAGGGGTAAGAAGCCTCAAACAGACAGGACAAGGAAGCCTGCTGTTCCAGAAGAGAAGAAGGAGTCTCAGGAGACGGTGGCCAGTTCGCGAACTGAATCGAGTCAAGCTTTCCTGAAGATGATACCGGTCCGGGTAATAGGACCGGCGGGAGAGGCAGACACATACGCACTCCTTGACGACGGATCCACCGTTTCGCTGATCGACGAAGCAATCGCTCAGCGAGTGGGAGCAGTGGGCCCAATCGACCCTCTGAAGATCGGTGCTATCGGAAACACCATGATCGACACTCCCTTATCGAGACGTATAACCGTCACTCTCACAAGTCGTATGAGAGATAGGGTGCCCTTCAAGGCGCGCACCATTTCGAAGCTCAACCTGTCACCACAGGCAGTCAGTCAAGAAGACGTAACCCGCTGTAGGCACCTTCGAGACTTGACGTCGCAGCTTACGTATCCTGCTGGAGTGCCAAAGATACTCGTCGGCCAAGACAACTGGCATTTGTTGTTGGCCACTGAAGTCCGCAGAGGACCTACAAGCCAACCCATCGCGTCGAAAACCATGATGGGCTGGACATTGCACGGCGCGCACACCAGAACACTGGGCCAGCAGGTGCACTATGTCAACGGGTGTCAGTCCGTTGACGCAAGGCAAGATGCGGATCTGAACGAGCAGCTCCGTGAATTCTTCGCTATCGAGTCGTTGGCTATCAATCCACGACAACCAGCTTCTGACCCCCAGAAGAGGGCAGAAGATATACTGAACCGTCACACAAGACAGTTAGGAAATGGGCACATAGAAACCGCTATGTTATGGCGGGACGAGAAAATAGAGATGCCCGATAGCGAGACAGCACTCAAAAGGCTAGTCTCCATAGAGAAGAAGCTGGATAAAAACCCCGCTCTTCGTGTGAAATACACACAACAGATGGACTCCCTGATAGAAAAGGGATATGCTGAGAAGGCTCCCAAGTCAAGCACGCCAGGAAAAACCTGGTACCTGCCTCATTTCGATGTCTTCAACCCCATGAAGCCAGAGAAAATTCGAATAGTACATGATGCCGCCGCAAAATCGAGAGGAAAGTCACTCAACGACTTCCTGCTAACTGGACCAGACTTGCTGCAGTCGCTGCCCGGCGTCATGATGAGATTTCGTAGACACTGCGTGGCCATCTCCGGAGACATAGCCGAGATGTTCATGCAAGTAAAAGTACGAAGTGAAGACCGAGACTCACTTCGCTACCTATGGAGAGGCAACAGAAGAGATGGAGCCCCAGAAGAATATCGTATGACGTCCATCATTTTCGGCGCGGCAAGCTCGCCGTGCACCGCTATCTTTGCGAAAAATTGGAACGCAAGAAAGCACATCGAACAGCATCCAGTAGCAGTGAAAGCTATAGTAGAGAGCCATTATATGGACGATTATCTGGACAGCTATAAAACAGTCGAAGAAGCGACAGAAGTCGCGACAATGGTGAAGAAAATACACCAACAGGCGAAGTTTGACCTAACAAAATGGGTATCAAACAGTAAGCGCCTGATAGAAAATATCGATCCGTCACAAACCTGCACTGAGGTTGTGAACATCGGAGACACAGTAGGCGCAGAGAAAATACTCGGCCTGATTTGGAGACCTAGTGAAGATACGCTAGGTTTCAACCTAACGCTTGCAAGACTGCCGCCAGGAATTTTAGAAAAGGAGGCCCCTACAAAAAGAGAGGCTCTCAAAATTGTTATGTCGTTATACGACCCCCTAGGACTAGCCTCGCCTGTTACGATTCGAGCTAAACAAATATTGCAAGAAGCTTGGAGGCGAGGCGTCGATTGGGACCAGCTATTAGAGGCTGACCTGGCATCTCAGTGGAGAAGTTGGATCGAAAACCTGCGGCAGCTCAAGGGCATCAGCATACCAAGATGTTATCCTGGTTATAGTGATGCCACAGAAATACAAATACATGTATTTACCGACGCAAGCGAGTTGGCATATGCAGCAGCTGTGTATTGGCGAGCCACCACAGCAGTAGGCACACAGAAGGTGAGCCTAGTCATGGCCAAGGCGAGAGTAGCTCCATTAAAGCTACAATCGATACCGCGCCTCGAGCTGCAGGCAGCGGTGATGGGAACCCGTCTGGCTGCAGCTGTGAAACGTGAACACGACAACAATCCATCGTCGGTCACGTATTGGACAGACAGCAAAACAGTCTTGTCGTGGATAAGAAAAGGAGCACGAACCTATAAAGCTTTCGTAGCTCATCGCATAGCTGCCATAGAAGAAGGTAGCAAAGTGGAGGATTGGCGATGGATATCCACGAAGTTGAACATCGCCGATATAGCGACTCGTGACGTGCCGCCGAGGTTTGACTCACAACACGAGTGGTTCTGTGGCCCAAGTTTTTTGTATGAAGACCCTTCTTCATGGCCATCAGAAAAACCTCCAATCACAGAAGAGACAGGAGAGGAAAGAACGCTCACTGTCACAGAAAAAGAAAAATCTGTTTTGGAGAAAATAACAGACAGACATACATACACTTCGAAGCTCATAGAAGCTATACCTAATCCCGTCAACTTTTCAAGATGGGAGCGGCTATTACGTGCGACTGCTACCGTCCTACGTTTTATACATCTCTGTAAACAAAGGACAGAGAAAACGTTCTACAAAAGAACCCGGAAAAACGCTGAGGAGGACACGGACTGGCGAAAGAAAAAGAAGACAGCGACTGCAGCAACCAAGCCGTCATACATAGCGCCAGAAGTCCGAAAGCAGTACATAGATGCGAGCTTTCTTCAAAAAGCCGAGAAAATACTCGTACAAGTTGCACAGCAGCAATCGTTCGCTCAAGAAATAGCTAGATTGCATGCACATGAAATAGTGGACAAAAATAGTCCGCTACACGCGCTGCAAATAGAAGTAGTAGATGGCCTACTACGTATTAGAAGCCGTATAGCCGCCACTGACGAGGTCACAGAAGATGTAAGGCGACCGCCAATATTACATGGCGACCATCATATAACCCAGCTCTATATAGACTGGACACACCGCAGCTTACTACATAGTGGGACTGAACTCACAATAAATGAGGTACGGCAGCATTATTGGGTCGTAAGGATGCGTCCCACCACCAAGAAAGTACTGGCACAATGTCTTCAGTGCCGTATTCGTAAGGCACAAGCACCTGTGCCAGCGACCGGCGACCACCCACGAACGCGCCTGGCTCATCACCAAAGGCCGTTCACGTACACCGGGCTAGACTACTTCGGCCCGCTATCTGTCACCGTGGGTCGCCAGCATCACAAGAGATATGTAGCATTGTTTACATGCCTCACCACAAGAGCTGTTCACCTCGAGATCGCCGCCAGCCTCAGCGCAGACAGCGCAATATTAGCGCTGCGCCGTTTCGCCGCCCGCAGAGGATGTCCAACTGAGATCCACTCAGACAACGGCACCAACATGCACGGTGCCGATCGAGAGCTACGAGAGGCCTTCCGAGAGGAGGCCAGTCGCCGAGGCATCACTTGGCGCTTCATCACCCCATCAGCGCCCTTTATGGGAGGTGCATGGGAGCGTCTAGTTCGCTGCGTAAAAAACGCATTGTATACCGTACTCACAGAGAAACACCCACACGAAGAGGTGTTGTCCACACTGATTTGTGAGGCAGAGTACACGGTAAATAGCCGCCCGCTGACACATGTATCAGTCGACGGCGATGACGACGAGTCTATCACGCCGAACCACTTCCTACTTGGTGGGTCGGCTAGACTCCCAAACCCCGGCGTGTTCACCGAGCAAGACATCGACCACAAAAAGATGTGGCGTCGGTCACAAATCCTGGCCGACATGTTCTGGCGCCGGTGGGTGCGAGAATACCTGCCGGAGCTCCAAAACCGGCGGGAGCCCCACAGCCGCGGGCCTGGCCTGCTGGTGGGCGACCCCGTCCTTATCGCGGACGGGCAGCTGCCTCGCAACACGTGGCCGCGAGGCCGCATCGAGGCCATATACCCTGGCCCTGATGGAGAAGTCCGGACCGCTGAGGTGCGCACCACTGGCGGCACTCTAAAGCGTCCGGTGAAGAAGCTCATTCCTTTGCCAAAATGAGTGCAGCAGAGTTCCAGCGGCGAGAGCTGAGCGACGTGTCGCAGAGCGTCGAGGTCACGAGCGCTGCCGACGTGCGCCGCTCACAATGCTGATGCAGCGCCGCGCCAACGTAGCATCGAGTCGACGCGACACTGCACGGCGGGAGAGATGTTCGCGACGATACGTCACCTTTAGATAGGTTGTCATATGTAAAATATAAATAGTATTGACAGACACACGTCTGCTCACCCCAGAGCGCCATCGCATACTAAGCGATGTCGGTAGGTGAAAAAACCTTTTATAGTAAAGCTCGTAACTAATTTTTGCTCATGTTTTTGAGACACTAAAATTATATTTTATGTGTCTATCAGTAGGTAATAGAATTATATAGTCTAATAACAATAAATTAGAAGCTTTAATATGCATACTGATTGTGTTATTACGGAAAGAAACAAGTATTTAACTCCGTAAAAAACAACCGTCCTCAACGAGCGTTTAGTTCACAATGACCTGTAAGAGGGCGGCACCTTATATTTATACTAAAACCAGTTTTTGTAGAATTTTGATAACTTTAAACTCATGTTTTGGGGGCTTTTACATAGTTTATAGTGTGAATATAGCGCTTATGTGTTAGAATTATACATAAGGTACCTTAGTTATATGATAAATGTATAGGTTTAAGGAAATAAAAATATTTTGTTTACTTATTTTAGACCCCCCGTTTTGAGCAGGGTATCAGGTGGTGCTATAGGTATTCTATTCACCAACCAATCAGATTGCTTCCTTACACATAATTGTTTTGTTAGGAAACACCACCTAGGTGTTCTAGATAGGATGGCTGGATACCATGACTGAGAAATTATACATAATAGCAGTACATGGCCAGTCATAGTGCATTTTCACTCTAAAGAGGGGAATATACATACATTTTGCTCAAGTAGGTGTTTGGAAAATTCGATACAAGCCGTTTAGCGCTTCTAGGTGACCTAGAATTTTGTCTAGGCCCTATAAATAGATAGCACCTGTGTAATTCTAGTACATAGACATCACTTGCTTGAAGTGATGTGTCTGTGTATGCCGGCATGGACGTTTCTATGCGTCTGCCGACGGGTCACTACGTCCAGGGACACTTAGTGCCTGGTCAGTTATAGATATGCTGTCTGAAGCATTACCTTCGTGGACCCACAGGCGGGCGTCTAGACTCAGTCATGACACAAAACTAGTATATAGGTGTATATAACGCACACAGACACATTAAAGCTGTGAGACGACGTAAAATTTAGTATTCGGCCGCTTCCCGGCACCTTAAGCTGCGGAAAGGCTGGTGGTACACCCATCAGGGTACCGCCGTCAGACAGCCTAGTTTTCCAGCTACCCAACCACACTTCCGGAAGGAGCTTAGCTCTGGTGGTTGAGGAGTTAAGCGACCTGATATGGTGCGAGGTTACATGGATTTGCTATGTAAACAAACTTGTAACAAACGATAACTCATCGGGGGTTGGACATGTAGCTACCGGACTTCTACCTTGGGATAGCCCATCACGAGGGCTACCCGGGTGTGAATGTAACTTGAAAATCCACCCAGCAGTCTGAGTAGGAATCGAGTTTATGTGCCAAGATCAGGGGCATAAGCTAACTTCTCGCACCATTTCGCGGCTGTACGCCTGAATGTTTTGAATATAACTGTAACACTTATGTGTGTCAACGGCCCAGTAGGAGGGCTCCAAGTCCCTCGCTGGTACCCTAGAGCTAACATGTCTAGTTTTAGGAGAAACTCGATTGTAAAGCTTCAAACTGGCGGGAATTCCCTTTCTTCGACATTCTCCTTACGAGAACTCCCTGATGGTAGGGGCTAGGGACCTGGATCAAAGACCGGAGGGAAGGTCTCCTCGAGACCTATCCAAAAGTACAAGTTTCACCAGAATCGGTCCAGTGGAAGGGTAGTTCCTGTCAGTTTCAAGCTACGAGTCTTAGCGTATATTTTTTGAAAAATAAAAGTTTTTGCGGTCGGAATGTTGTGGTCCTCGTCGCAGTCGAGTTCGCCTCTTTAATAGTGCGCAGGCGCGTGAACATTTCGTAGCCATTATTTCACTTAAAGTATTTCCACGCATCATTGCGCATCGAGGACCATGAAGGAACATCGCTTCTGGCCATGAACAAATAGTTTTATTTAACCTGGACATCACGTTTTTCACCTCAACCTACTTGGCAACCTTCAAGTGTCTCCAAGGTCCATAGTTACCAGATGACAACTGAACAATAGGTGCAAGGGGCGTCAACGCGTTCAAGCAGGAGCCTTACAACCTCCTGATTGCCTGTCGGTCTTGGACGATCACGTCCGTCCCGTACAATATTTATAATCGTAACAACATTGCGAGTTTTGAAGGGAGTCCGGCAGGCTTATTACGTATCTGCAAGAGCAAAACGATAGCGTTTTTTGCACAATAATTGCTCTTCAATACAAAAGTTTTAGAGTTGTTGGCAGTTTTTATTTAAATATTGTTTTTGACAAACAGCGAGCGATTGTGTGTACCTACCATACCTACACTGCAGGTAATACCGACTTTTATGACACAAAGCGTTTGATTGCTATCGTTTTGCTCTTGCAAAAGATACGTAATAAGCCTGCCGTTTGATTTTGTATCTGGCAAGTATTTCCATATGTAAATTATACCTGTTTCTGGCAAACAATTGCACACGGCAGTGATAAGGCTGCCATCAAAATGATCGACATTTTGATAAGTGACATGATACCGATATCAGTGT
Source organism: Orthosia gothica (assembly GCA_949775005.1). NCBI lineage: Eukaryota > Metazoa > Arthropoda > Insecta > Lepidoptera > Noctuidae > Orthosia > Orthosia gothica. Next base: position 18,797,075 of record OX459058.1, read on the forward strand.
TGTCAATCATATCGTCGTAATGCATTGTAATCACAGCACTTAATGTGAATGCTTTTGTTATGGTAAGCGAATAATGCTGTGCGCACACCTTGAGATAATGTTCGTGTTCGGTTACATTTTGTGTCGTTTTGCGTACTAGAGGTCTCAATCTATTATATATTAGTCTATGACTAGAGGCTCGTATCGCTACTGTAGGTAATCCCCACAACCACGTACCTACATTTAGTTATATGATAATAAGTAGGGTAGAAAACATGTAGAAAATAATTCTACTCTGTGCCTTGGCTCACTTCACGGCCAAAATAAATGTACTGATATTTCATTGAATTCAGTCTTTTCTTTTTTTTATTTATCGATAGGCTCGCGTTTGACCACTATGTCACCTGATAGTAAGCGATGATCTGCTGCAGCCTAATTGTGTAAGTGAATTCGGCAAAGGAAACAATCTGTTTCTTCCCAAAAACTACTTTTTGTATTGCGAAAAGTAGTTTTTGGGCAAGAAAAAGTTGGTTTCCTTTGCCGAATTTACTTACACAATTAGGCTCTGGTCGACGGTGAAGCGCGCTTGCCTAGAAGTAACCTATTCACTCTTGACTTGAAGACCCGTAGTTTGTAGCTATCAGGAAACAAAGACAGCAGGGAATGCCACTCCTTAGCTGTACGCCAATGACAGTCTTAGTTAATTGACAAAAATAATGAAACTAGGTATCGATACAATAAATGTTCCGATGAAAAGCTTCTAGACATAGAGATCGAACCGATTCCTAACTTGACTGCAAGGTATAATGCATCTCCAAAAAGCTGTTTGTTATTTGACCAAATGTAGCTTTAACCATGAGTAAACTGAAGCCTTTGTCGTTGCTCGTATTAGACCTCGACCGCAAACGAAGTAAACAATACTAATCAATTTATTTTTCAATTAGTTTCGAACAGCATTCAGCACTGGTAGAACCATTTGCAGTACATTAAGAAACGGAAGCGTTCGTCACATTAATTGAGTCGGCGATAGGCGTGGGCGAAACCGAGTCGAGTATCTATCCACTCGTTCCGCAACATTGCCTGCGCCTGAGCACGAGCAAACGAGCTCAGCCTCACTCAGCCCGGCTGCCTACTGCGAATTATTTATGCGCCACCCGCTCAATAAATGGCTTCTTAAGAGGGGACTCTAGTGAGACTTTCTCCATACAAACACATTCTGCTGTTTTCTTCGTGGATAATGCCTCTAGAGCAATGGTTTTTTTCCATAAAATCTAGGTCTAATTAATACGTGCCTGTATCATTTCCTTTTTTCCAAAACATAATCACAAAAAGAAATATGACAATCCAAAAATCCGAAAAAAATGCCCGTTTTTACCGCCATGTTCAGAAGACTTTCAGACAAAATTTATAAGTTTTTAACAAAAAAGGGAATGATAGGAGCATAGATATACTTTTCCTCTAAATTTTGATATAAGAATTTTTTAAATCAGACCAGTTTTCATGAAGAAAACAGCAGAATACGAAACGTCTTTTAGTCAAAGTTTTTGTAGGTAAAATCAGCCTGAGCTGCAGTTTTCCCTTTCGCACTTTACGGGGTGAGGTTGGAGGTGACGCGACGGCAATAGTTTCTTCAAATACCTATTTTTCAAATTCCTGTTGACTAGAGTCCGCTCTTAAGTTCCCACTGACACGGCATAACCATTCTTGGAACCAACTTGAGCTGACAAACCCATAATTTGTAGCTTACAAATGGCATTCAAAAAGTCCTTTCTAATCTTACCATACTTGGTATTAGATTACCTGCATTATTAGGGTTCCGTACCCAAAAGGTAAAAACGGAACCCTATTACCAATGGGGCTCATCCCATACAAAGCAACTGTCCCGACGTTTTGTACTGATTATACTGAATATTTGTTTTATCTATCTATTGATTATTAGATGGTGATCTATTTATCGCCGTGGAACGGAACCGAACGCGATCGATTAACAAAAAATAATCGATATAATCAGATGAAAAACGGTAGTTACGTCGGCACGGTTTCTTTGTATGGTATGAGGCATCTGTATGCTAGTATTATATTATCTGTGCTATTACTAAGACTCCGCGATCCGTCTCTCTGTCCGTCCGTCTGTCAGCAGGCTGTATCTCATGAACCGTGATAGCTAGACAGTTGAAATGTTTACAGATGATGTATTTCTGTTGCCGCTATACCTAACAACAAATCTCCCATACAACAAACGTGGTTTTTTTTTGCGATAATGGTACGGAACCCTTCGTGCGCGAGTCCGACTCGCACTTGGCCGGTTTTTTTTTAATAACATCTCGTCTACTAGTAATAGCTCACGTCAGCTTTGTGTAATGATCAACAAATGTAACCGAGAATCTAAACACGTCACCGTACATAGACGCACGTCGGAAGGCGATGTCGTCCGTCGAGTCGCAATTCTCGATTTGATTTGGAGCGATGGTGTGTGATTGCGTCGCGCCATGACCCAAACAAGTTACTATTTCGAGATAAACGTGGCCATAAACGGGCGGGTGTCGACCGGGCCACGACACTGAGACGCCTCACCGCCAGTGCTGCCAACTCGTCTAAGCAAAAACGCGCTGGTAGCTCGTTAAAAAAGCGCTATAAAGCGCTAAATTTAAAAAAAACAAGAAATTGCTGTATTCGTCACCAAATTCAAACAAAACGCCCTATAATTTGAGACTTGGGATGATTTTATAATATGATGTTTATTGAATCAAAATATGTCATTTAAAAGATTGTACATACATTTTTACTTGTTTAATAAAAATAATTTAAGTAATAACGTGTTAATGTAATTATTTTATTAAATAAAGGAATTAAATTAATTCATCATCGTCTGATTCTACCAAAACTGTTGGTTTTGATCAGTTTTGGACTTCAATTTATATTTATCTGTGGATGAAATTTTCCTCAACACGTCGCGTCGTTTGTAAGTTGACAGTTTGCGCAGTTAATATTTTTTTAAAGAAAGTCCAAAGTTTCAACAAGCGCTAGATTTAGCGCTAGGCGCTAGAACGCGCTAATTAAGACGGTTCCCTGACCAAAAAATCGGCATGAGATTTGAGCATTCCTATTGGTCTAGCGGCACTGGTGCCGCATGAATTACAGTAGTGAATACGCCCAGATTTTAGAATAAAATCTTTATAAAATCGAATTTGGTCATTTGAAAAAACAAAATCTACAAAAATGTTCGTTATTAAATTGTCTATCCATTAGCCTTGGTACAAAAAAAAAAAAAAATACTTTACGAGGAGATGCATAATATCAATAATTTTATCGCATTTTTATGTTTTTTTGGAAGGAGATTAGAGAAATATATACAACATTTAAAAAAAAACTAAATCTACCATTTTAGAATGAATATTATGAAGAATTTTAATGTATTTTTATTAATTGTTATTTCTTTTTAAATAACGAGTAGATAGCTCCTAAAAACAGCACAAAAACGGCTTGCGCGGCGTTTTGCTCGGGGTACCGCCTTAAGACGACGACTAACGCCAACGACCTTGAGGGAACAAAACGCGCACTCGTTTCACACCCGCGCGACCCAAAATTTAGTAGTTTTTTGTACTTTCCTTATTATTCTTTGACTTTAAAAAAAAAAGCTTCAGATCAAAATGTAGATAATTAAATTGCCTTTGATATGGTGTCGATTTCATTAAAATACGCCCAGCGGTTTTGGTGTGATTGTCGTGTTTTTGTCCGTTTTAGACATAACTTTACAAATTAATTACACTATGTTATACGATTAAAACTCAAAATTTGCTCAGATGAAATTATTAAGAAAATGGTCTAATATAACATATATTTTTGCCAAAAAATTACGACTAACCGTTTAGACGTGATTCTCATTTTAAAATTAGCTACTCAAGGGAATCGGCGCCTTAACAAAAAAAGCGCTAGATCTGGCGCTGAAAGCGCTAAGTTGGCAGCACTGCTCACCGCCGCACCGCACACCGCACCGACTCACGCACACCGATACACTATTTACTTTCTATTAAAGCTTGCTTTGTTAAGCCCTTTTACTTCCCTGTTCATTAGAACAGTTAGCTTTCTGTTAAAACATCTGGTTTTACTGTTAATCTGCTCTGTCTGTATACTTATCTCATTCCTAGAACACTACTATTTTAATGAATAGATCAAAGAAAAAACACGCTGATTCAATACATTCCATTCTGAACGGAAGACGATTAATATTCAAATAAAATTCATTTAGTTTATTATGAGTTATCCATACCTACACAGACACCCACTATTTAAAGATTCTTAGCACGCGGATACAAGGTTTCCTATTGCCATAATAAGATCACTTGGACCTTCAAGTCCTACACGCAAATAACTATAAAAAAAACTTACAAAGATAACAACCGGACCACGGCCATGGAAATATTTTGTTGTTTATTTAGTTCATAAAAGTTTAAAACAGTCACATCCGCTACATAAATTCCTACAATACATTCCGTCGATCTCAAATTAATTGTAATAAAGACAAGACAATGATGATAATATATACTAACATTACTAACTTAATTCGATCATATGAATTTTTATTGTATTCTTTATTTATTTCTTTTCTTACAATCTACATTTCTAAATATTTTTATAAAACAAATTAAAAAACATAAAAAAGAGGCCCACCGCTATCGCGAACAAGCTACCGGCGGCGGTTAGGGCTCCAGAGAGAGGAACCTCCTAACAATACAAGCCGTGTCCAGCAATACTGCTTTCTGGATCAGGCCCTTGACCCAGCCTAACGAGACCCTCCTGAGGTGTTGGTCAAGGCTCGTGGCTATTAAGCCATTGCCTGACACGACTATCGGTACAATGATCACTGTGTCTACATCCCACCTGTCGACAACCTCGCGAGCGATAAGTTCTAATTATTATACTGTCAATAATTTGTAATCAACGTAAATAATTTCCTCAGCAGATGGACAAACGGCGAAGTAGAATGGGCAGAGCGACCTGCCAGCGCAAGCGCAACTACACGGAAAACACCACCCGAGAATGGAACATGGCGCTCAGCGAGTACCCTCGGCTGGCACGAGAGTTCTCGAGCCCGAGAGCCTCGGCGATCCGAGAGCAGTGTGGAAGGAAGCTCGGGGCTGACATGGCTACAGAGACAGCAGCAGAAGCTGCGCGAAAGGAAAGAGGCCAGGGAAAGAGTCGCTCGACTACCGCTCGAGTGGGATACTGCTTCCTCCCGACAAGTGCGCCGCTCCGCAAGCCATCGGTAAGACGAGCCCTTCATTTCAATGTTTTTGTTGTAAACCACTAAATCAGTTTGAGCTGAGATTCTGCGGCATTATACGTGCTGATTCAGAAATGCAACTCATTGGACTTATTTATAATACTTACCCCAGAAAAGATTACCATTAGTGGGTGGAGTATCTAGTTGGTGTCGTCCTTTAAGAGCCATGCTGACCGAAGCAGACCTTCGGCGCTGACGGTCATTGGTCGAGTCTGACGGCCATCAGCGCTGAGCCGAGCGACTCGACCAATGACGAGCTCGCGGCGACCGTCAGCGCCGACGGGCAGCGTTGGTCAGCGTGACTCTAAAACCAGCCTTACCGCATTAGCTTTTAGTTTCAAATATAACGACAACCTTTTTTTTTCCATTTGCTTGTTTCCATCCATTTACGTTGTAAATAATTGCAGAGTGGATGGCTACACGAGTGACACGACGGCGTTCGCTGACGATGACGAAGATTTCAGCGTTCCTCTTCACGTGAATACGCGCACCCCTCTCAGGACCGAACACACCAGTCCGCAGGCTCCAGACAGGTAAAATAGAAGCCCTTATTAATATTTTTCAATCTTTACTTTGAAAAAATAACATGAGACCTTAAGCCTTAGGGCTTCTCAATGTAGGATGGAGTTTTTATGATGCACCTTCCCATTGAAACTTAAGCTTTACGAAACTGCTTTACAACATAAAAATATAATATCGCATTTTCCAGACGCTCAATATTATGAGCTCTGCATGTATTGCTTTTTCTTTTGCTAATTGTGCTTCTTTACGTTACTTGGATGTTTGCAGCTTTGCAATAATTTTCTTTTTGAAGAATGGTTATTGTTATGTTTCCAGAACCTCATCTAGAAAGTTCATGTACGAAAAGATGACGATGCGCGAGTGGAGTACGACCAGCACACCCAACAGTACTCCCGCGCCTGGATTACTGTCGCTAGCGGAGCCTCCCAACACTGACACCATCGTAAGTCTTCATTTTTGTTTAGCATCAGGACTCAATCTTTATCCTATCTATTATTTCTACTTATTTACCTGCTTTTTAGCTGGTACGATCTACCTACAACCAGAACTTCAAAGGCATGTCATATTTTCTAACATATTTACTGATCCTCTGCTTGATCCTCACTAAAGCGTCCAGTAAACGATCAAATTAGCTTGACAAATTTGTTGGTCAAACTTCATGTTTTCATCAAACAATAGCTTAAACGATCAAACCAAAGATCAAACAAACTTGATAACTTATTGCCCGTACCAGTCAGTCAAACCGAATTGAAAAACATCCGGATCTGGCGATCTTATTTAACAAACACCGCCGTTCACGTTCAAACTTGTCATCAATCAAGATTTTCTTCAAACACCGCCACTACGTAGACTGTTTGACAAACGTGTCAAACAAAGCAGCACACTATCAAACAATTTGACAAACATGTAAAATTTGTCAAACAATTTTATCGTTTATAGGACGTTTATGAGACAAGGCCTGAGTCTAAGCAGTTCGAACATAGCTTTTTATTTTATCAGCCTTTACAGAACACGGATGAGAATTTCTGAGTGATTAGGTTATAGAAGAAGTTCTAATGCAGTTTGTTTTTTTAGGATCGTGCCGAGAGCTGGTCGCGCGCAGAATCCCGCACGGAGTCCCGCGCGGGCACGCCGGCGTTCCCCACGCACCCGCGCACCCCCTACCCGCCCACGCCCACGCCCACGCCGTCGCTGAGCGCGCGCCCGCCGCGCTCGCCCTCCGTCACCAGGTACAATATGTTTGACCTGGAGGATGCGAGGTAACACACCAGCTAATGCAAACATGGCCAAGACTGACAAACAAAAAGAAAATAGGAATCCTAAGCAAATTCTCATCGTTTCTCTGGATTCCACTTTTTTGGTCATGACTGCAACAACACAATGAGATCACAATGCTGTAGTGTAGTGATATATAAATATCTCACTGTGTACTTTTTTGACGTGAGTTGTCAATCTCCAACCAGCATGCGGACTGACTGCTCACTTCATCTGAGTTTACAAGATGTGATTTTACAGAATAGACCCGCTTCTTTTTCATCGTATCGATGATTCTAAAATAATTATATTTTGACCAGAATTCAGCCACGTCAACAGTGTTGTCATTTGCCTCACATAGATCTTTTAAGGTGCAGATGTTGTTGCATAGAGAGCACGACAAAAGGTGAGGCATTGTTAGGGACTTGGCTCCGCAATCGCACTGTGGGTCATTGGAGTACCCCCATCTAACTAGGTTGTGGCTGCAGCGACCCTCCTCGCTTCGTAGTCGGTTTAGAGATTTCCAGGTGGGTCAAGGCACTTTTTTGCAGGTTCAATATAGTCAGCTGGACTATATATGGATAGACCCACTGATCCAAGTGATCATTAGGTATATCTTTCACACAAATTAGATCCCTTATTGATTTCGAGCATACTTTGTCTCGCCTTTAAATCGATCAGACACCTGATTCCGACACAGAATCTGAATCTTTTTCATGCATTTATTTTTTAAACCTTCTAAAACAGAAAGGATTTCATAATTTATATTTTCCGACTATAGAAAAGAACGCGAAGTCAGTCCAGAGTCAGAATACCGGATTTATAACGGAAGTAGTGGATCCCGCCGCTCCAGCGTCAGCGGGACTGCTGAGCCACAACATGTGGCTCCGGATCGCGTAAGGTTCGCCAAGGATACCAGCCATTACTGGTACAAGCCTAACATCTCCAGGGACGATGGTGAGTAATATCAGACATAGCAAGTTAAACTTTTGGAGTAAGAGGACCCGTATAGAACCGCGAATCGCTGATTGACTGGAACAATTCAGAAACAATTTAAACACAACAAACAAACAAAACAAACAAACAAAACAAACAAATATTGGTATGACCTACAGATAATTGTTCCGGCTCTGGGTGTTGTGTATGTGAGTTTATATGTTTGTAAACGCACCCACGATACAGGAAGAAATTCCTAGTGTGGGCCAACGTTTTTTTAAAAAAAAAAAAAAAAAAAAAACATAATAACCAGTTATCAGTTTCAATCATTCAGTTTAGTTATACTGAAAGTGAAATAAGATGGTCTTTTGAAGGGCATCAACCAACCACCATGGTGATATACGCCAATAGCAAAACAATAAAATACCGATAACTAGGGAACTGATCCATACTTATAATGTGGAACTTTTGGCCACAAGTCGATTATCAGTTCTATTGCTGATGCGAAAACGAATAAAATTAGTTATTTATGCTTCTCGCATAACCTAACCTTAATATATTCCCCACAGCCGTAACAGCACTCCTCCAACTAGAGGAAGGTGCGTTCATCGTGCGGGACTCCAACTCGTTCCCCGGCGCCTTCGGGCTGGGCGTGCGCGCGGGCGGCGCGGGCGGCGTGCGCCACTTCCTCATCGAGCCCACAGCGCGCGGCGTGCGCCTGCGCGGCTGCCCCGACGAGCCGGTCTTCAGCTCACTATCTGCGCTCGTATACCAGCATACCGTGACGCCTCTAGCACTGCCCGTGCCGCTCAGATTACCTGACAGGTGAGTTTTCTTCTGCATCCTCTTTGTTATTCCCTCACTGCTAGGAATCCCAACCATATAAGACTGTTGGCATGTCTTTACGCCTTGCGGTGTTCTCAAGTAGAACCTCTCGGCAAGTTCTACTCTTGCAGTAGCAACAGCTTGACCTTTTATTGTTACGGCCCAATTCTCCTTCCATCACCACAAAGTTCTCTGGTCTACTAAACCATCCATTCAATACTCACCTATGTAGGCAAAGTCAACCTATGTAAGCATCTGCTTAGGCTTTTTCCCAATTATTGTTGGGGTCGGCTTCCAGTCTTACCGGATTCAGCTGAGTACCAGTGTTTTACATAGAGCGACTGCGTATCTGACCTCCACAACCCAGTAACTGGGTAACACGATACCTCTTGGTAAGACTGGTGTCAGATCTCAAGCTTCTGACTACCCGTAACGTTTGTCAAAGATCTTCAAATGACAGCTGGGACCAACGGCTTAACGTGCTTTTCGAGGCACGGAGGAAACTCGGTATGTTGAAATGGTCACCCATACACGGACCGGTTGGTCCGTGTATGGGTACGGGTACGTCAAGCGTTGCTTAAACTTGAAGATCTATCTAGCTGTTATTATTTAGCCAAGAGCTCCTCCTATGTAGGCAAGGTTATAAGAAGAAAATGCCAAGCCAGTACAAAAGTTATACAACTATCTTGCAACCCACAGAGATCCGTGGACAGGTGGAAGTGCAAACGCAGCAGCTCGAGCACTTCTAGCGACGGGAGCCGCGTGTCACGTGCTGCTGCTCGGCACTGAGAACACTGAGGCGTTGACCGGACCAGCAGCGGTTAAGAGAGCCGTTACCAATATTCTTACTAAGAAGGTTAGTGATAAACATCAACTGCCGGTTTTATACTTAGTAGTTTGAAATGATTACGTCTCTTCTGTTAAAATATAGAATTTTAATGGAGACAACTCCGATTGATAATTTATTTACAAGCTTTTTATTAACTTGAAATGTATGTATGCATATTTGTATGTATGTAAGTGTGTTTGGGTAAAATCTTGCAATTGAATTTCAAAGCAGTTATCCTCCACCGAGTAATTTAAATTTTGCAGATTTTTTATATTTGTGCACGTTTAGTTTGGATGACAATGCATGGGTAGCTATGTGACGTCATTCTAAATCCCAAGATGGCGGACTAGTTATTTATCACTGCCATTGGGATATGGATATTCTATCATCGAAAGCGAAGCGATAGCGATTGTCAAAAAGGCAAAGTTAAATGTGATTGACAAGCGCTATTGAAAAATCACGAGATTAATCCTTTACAATTTGACATTTCGACTATTGACTTCGCTGATATCGAATGACACTTGTCTATACTCCATTTGAAATAACATTCGAATTTTTTACAACCCTTTTTCACATTCCGTTCAACCGATTCTGAGTTCTATCCCGCAAACATGAGGATGGAATTAAAAGCTGTAACCAAAGCAAATTGTTAAATACAGCTGCCATTTGTCATATCGCCAACGCAATAGAAGTCAAAATCGGTTGAACGGGCTGTAAAATGGGATTATTTAAATGTCTAATGTTATCTCAAATGGAGTATAGACCCTCGGAGGCTCTAGACAAGTGATCAGTAAATTGATTGCAGAAGCGGTGACTTTCAGTTTTGAGTTCATTTTATCAACGAAAGCGGTTGTCAAAATTTATGAGATTGTCATGCGCTGCCGAAGTATGGACTTTTTGACATAATCGTTATTGCAGATAGAATGGCATTTTGTTTAATGGCTAAGTATCGATTTTACCAATGAAACTAATCGCGATTAAATCAACTAAACTCAGTTTATGGAAATACAGCGGTCTGATTGGGAGTTGCTAAGCGGTCTGTAGACAACTGGCATTCTATCAACGAAGGTGTCGTGATAGCGATTGGAAAAAAGCCAAAAACGAGTCCCTTACATTTGGGCATTACAACCATCGCATCGACGTTATAAATAAACTTTGCCTAGAGGCCCGATCGATCCGTCTAGAGCTAGGCTCAACTCTACCACATACCATAGTAAAGTATTAACCGTTTGTTACTGCTGGCACGTGGGTGGTCCCAGCGCTAACAAAGAAAATTTGGTTCAAATAAATGTCTCTAGATGGCGCGATATGTATCGAATTGTTATGAATAGTGTGTAAAATTAACATTTACTAGAATTGATCATAAAAAATTGATGTTCTTAGAAAATTATGGATATTGGATTCCTAATTCACATTTCAAAGATTAGTTGGAACGGATCATTTAAAATTGATTCCAATAGATGGCGCGGTTTTAAATTTCTGAGGCATGTCACTTGCCACTTTTTTAAATGTAAATGTATTGTAACACATTTTAGTACAATGCAACTGTAAAAACGTGCAAAAATACTACAAAACAAATCGTCACTGTATTTAAAGAAAAAAATAGTCACGAACCGAGAAAACTCTTTTACTTGCAAGTCGCTGCTAACACCATCAATAGCCGTGGAACGGAACTGAACGCGATCAAAGTACTTATAAAAATAATCATCTAGAGAAACACTAGTTACGTCGGCACGGTTTCTTTGTATGTGATGAGGCATCACTATTCTAGTTAGAGGTGGTCCTTTAGGTACCAATTTTTAACCGACTTCAAAAAAAGGAGGAGGTTCTCAATTCGTCAGAATCTTATTTTTTTTGAATAATACCAGTGGTGTATCTATTGTACCCAGGGCGCAGCACACGTGGTCCACTTCAAGGTGTTCGGCGGCGGCATCACGCTGACGGACGCGGCGCGCAAGCTGTTCTTCCGCCGCCACTACCCCGCCGCCGGCGTGTCGCACGCGGGGCTGGACCCGGACGAGCGGAGATACACGCACACCGACAACAATACGCAGCTGGACAAGTTAGTTGATAACTTGGGTATACCACCCTATCGCTGGCATCCCTCCAGTTATTGCACTTTTGATTTTATAGAATAAAAAAGGTTAATTCAAAAAATCTCAAAACCTGACTGCCAATTTAAAAGACATAAAATAATCATTTTGTGCAGTCGGATGATACATATTCGCGAGCTGGCTGACCAAAACCAGATGTCCACTGCTGGACATAGGCCGGCCTCAAGCGTCGCCAAATTGACCGGTCCCTTGCGTCCCGCATCCAGCGGATCCCCGGAACCTTCACCAGGTCATCGGTACACCTGGTGGGAGGCCTTTCAACGTAACGTCTTCCACTTCGCGGTCGCCACTCCAGAACCTTTCTGCCCCATCGGCCATCCGTTCTGCGGGCAATATGCACTGCCACTTAAGTTTGGCAATTCTTCGGGCTATTTCGGTAACCCTGGTTCTCTTGCGGATCTCTACATTTCAGATTCGATCACGCAAGGAAACTCCGAGCATAGCCCTCTTCATTTCCCTTTGGGTGACTGTAAGCTTTCTGATGAGGCCCATTGTGAGCGACCTACAATATAATTACAAGTAACTTAGCTACAACAATCAAATCTTTCTCTTGCAGACGAATATTCGCGTTCGTGGCTCGGGCATCTTCGGGCGCTGACAACCAGTGCCACGTGTTCGCGGAGCTGGAGCCAGAACAACCTGCCACTGCGATCGTTAATTTTGTCAACAAGGTAAATATAACCATAAACTAGATGTACTTGGTAACTAATCTACTCTTGCCTGGCTACTTTTTAACCACCCGACGGAAAAAGAGGGGTGTTAGGGGTGCATCGGTCTGTGGTATCATAGCTCCTAAACGGATTAACCGATTTTGATTTTGTTATTTTTTTGTTTGAAAGGTGATTTTGTCGAGTGTTATTAGCGATGTTGATGAAAATCGGTTCAGCCGTTCAAAAGTTATGGGCGTTTTACTGTTTGAATCGGGGTGTCACGTTTTCAATAGATTGTCGACTGAAGCGTCTCTACTACTACACTCTTTGCGCTGTAGCATGGTGCGGGTGACAGTTTCAATAACATTTTTTACGCATATACGTATACGCATTATTTTGTAGTTTAACGTCATACCATATAGTTATACCATATACCATAGTTGCCTGTATGACGTTAAGTTACAAAAAAAAACGTTTAGGTATATGCGTAAAAAATGTTACTGAAACTGTCACCAGCACTATGCTAGAGCGCAAAGAGTGTAGATATATTATGTAGCATGAAATAAAAATCTGTCGGAGATTTTATGTGACTAAAGCTGATTTATTTTTGCAGGCTCTGCTAGGCAGCTCGCAGAAAAAGGATATCATATAAGTGAGACGACGACAGTTTTAAATAATATTGGCGTTAATGAAATACTCACAAACTGATAAAGTGTAAAACACAAAAACTTAGAATGAAAAGCATAAGATGGTGTCGTCATTCTTGTAACATATGATTTATTATATAAAAGATACTATATTTTATTTATCTGTCGCATCTATACATTGTACAATTGGTTATGGAACTTGGTTAACGTGATCTTTTTATTTTAAATAAAACATTATTTCCGAAGATTGGTCTACGCGATACGCTTCATTTTCACCAAGTACAATTAAACATAAAATTTGTATTAGAATGAGCTACACATAATATAAATATAAATTATAACTTAGCTTAGGGAAGGAACTAACTAGTCTCATATTATTTAATATAGAGTAGTGATATTACGTGTGCCTAATGAATATTAGATTATTAAAAACTAAATCCAGTGCATGCTATGATGAGGTCCCACCATGAGTTAACCACAAAGTCAATTAACAAGGACAAGTGTACAGCATTGTTATATCACGGTAATGATATCTATACAGTATTATATCTACGCGCTTAGAGTTCGGTAAACTCTCGGTCAGTGCTACCAACTTAGCGCTTTCAGCGCCAGATCTAGCGCTTTTTTTAACTAAAACTACCAACTTCCAAATGACGTGTTGAGGAAAATTTCATCCACAGATAAATAATCACATCACATCACATCATCAGCCTATTAATGTTCCCACTGCTGGGACACAGGCCTCCTCTCTGTGAGAGGGAATGGGCCGTAATCCACCACGCGGGCCCAGTGCGGGTTGGTGGATGTCACATGTCTTCGAATTTTTGGTTCTAGGACATGCCGGTTTCCTCACGATGTTTTCCTTCACCGTTTTGAGAGCAGTGAAAAAAAATAAAATAATAATAATAATAAATTCAAGTCCAAAATTGATCAAGACCAACCATAAAATTCGGCGCCAGAAGCAATTGTAGTAGAATCAGACGATGATGAATTAATTTAATCCCTTTATTTTATAAAATAATTACATTAACACGTTATTACTTTATTTTATTATTACTGAACATTATAGTACTAATGTATGTAACTCTTTTATATGACATATTTTGACTCTATAAAAAATAAAAATACGTTTATACATTCCTAGTCTCAAATTATTGGGCGTTTTGTTTGAATTTGGCGCCGAATACAGAGATTTGTTGACATCCAACCATTTAGCGCTATCTAGAGCGCTTTTTTAAAGAGCTAACAGCGCGTTTTTGCTTAGACGAGTTGGCAGCACTGCTCTCGGTACATTTTACAGTGTAAGTACCGCGCGACTGTAGGTAAAGGATTTCAAGGAAAAGGCCGAGTCACAATACTGTATATATATCATTACCGTTATAATATCTAATGCATTGTAACCAGTACAACGAAATGAAATCGTCTAATACAGTACAAGGCTTGCATGGATTTTAAATAAATAATATTTCACCAGCAAGCTACTATCATGTGTACAAAATAAAATCGAATGCAGCTTTAATACATCTTGATGAGTTTTATCATTCATGCATACAACTAGCTTTTATTACTTATAAGAAAACGAAATCATTGCCTTAATATTTAATGCTGAGATATTAAAATTGTTGGCTTCTCGGTTAGAATTTAAACAATTCCATTTATTAAATGTGAAAACGTCTTTGAGCTGAAGCTGGAGAAAAGCCTTATCAGTGAACTTCAAGTAAAGCATACCGAAGGTAACTTTAATGTTTGTCACCGTGCAGTTCGTGACGCTATTAAACATTGTAATTTGTAACACATTTTATTGTAATAATAACTGTTGTAAAATGTATTTATTGGGTAATAATATACTCATGGAAATAATCTCTAGTGTTTTATTTTTATTTAGACTTACTACCTAATAATAATAGTTGATATATACCTAATCACAAGACAAACACGAATAAGTTTCAAGTTAATACAAAATTCTTATAAAATATGATTAATTCTTTGCGAAATAGTTAACCAGCCATTAATACTTCACAAGCCTAAAATTAACAAAAAATGTCCGCCATAAAATACAAAAAAAAACAAGTAATAAGATATAGGTGTTCTATCTCACGACGACGTGTGAATCGTAGAAAAATGAATCTTATTTCGGCGTCATAAAAGTCACGTAACATGTCACCCTGAGATAGAACAACTATTATACCTACTTCGTAATTATTTGAAAATCGAATATAAAATTTATACTAATATGTTTCAGTGATATAAGTAGGTTTACATAATTTTACAGATAGGTAAGTAAGGAAACTTCTGAAAATATACTATCTACATTCTCTATGGCTAAGGGCCCTATTTTTAAAAACCTCGCTATTTAGCAACTGTTACATTCTAAATTCAAATTTTCTATAGAAATTCTTGAAATTCGAATAAAACATCTGCTATTCAATTGCTGATTTTTATAAACAAGAGAGTAAATTGTTAGTAGGAAGCAGTATCCGCTAGTACAGTAAGAAATTTAAGTACAAGATTTGTCAGACGGTCGTTCTCTATGCTGGAGCGTGGGCAGATGTCTTTTGTGAGAGGCGCGCTTACGTCAGTCATCGGACCGACCGAAGCGAAGGTGTCCGTAGTCGTCAAAAGCATCGTCGGCGCGAACGGCCCTCCTTATCAAGCTGTAGTCCCGGTACAAAGGCCGGTGCCTGAACTCCTCATCTTCTTCAGGCAGGGCAAAGTGATGGAGGCTGGCGCCTTCAGAACAACGCACCAGCATCGCCAACGCCACCGTGATCGCCATCGCCACAATAGTTACTAGTCTCATTGTGATGGGTGTCGAATTCTGTGAGAAAAACACGGTTCTAGATTAGTCAAAATCATCTTAGTTTTTTCAAATCCGATGTTATTAAAAAGGTACTTAAAAGACAACTAAAGGATATGGCACATTGAAACAGTTAAGAAGCGAAAATTATAAATTTACAAAGTATGTTGTTCTCTGCACAGCGTACCTAATGAACACAATTATTCGAGTAAAAAATGATGCTCGACTTCGACTTTAAAATTTTCGAAACCGATAATACAGTTTTGTCCTGAAATCCCTCCACACCATTACTACGGGCACCCAACGCTAAGAAATAAAATTTGGTTCTAATAAATTGCACAAGATGGCGCGATTTGTTATTGAGTTTTGTGAAATATTAAGATTGTCTTGAGATGATCATAAAATATGTATGTTCTTGTTTAATTAACTCTCCTACGCACAAAATTAAGGAATATTGGGCTCTTAATTCACATTTCAAAGATTATTTCAATGGATTATACAAAAAAGATTCCAATAGATGGCGCGGTTTTAAATTTCTACTCTATTTTTAGGGTTCCGTACCCAAAGGGTAAAAACGGGACCCTATTACTAAGACTCCGCGGTCCGTCTGTCTGTCTGTCTGTCACCAGGCTGTATCTCATGAACCGTGATAGCTAGATAGTTGAAATTTTCACAGATGATGTATTTCTGTTGCCGCTATAACAACAAATACTAAAAACAGAATAAAATAAATATTTAGGTGTGGCTTCCATACATAAAACGTGTTTTATTGCCGTTTTTTGCGATAATGGTACGGAACCCTTCGTGTGCGAGTCCGACTCGCACTTGGCCGGTTTTTAAATTTGGTTTGTAACACATTTTGGCACAATGAAACTGTAAAAAGTGCAAAAAAATAAATCGTTGCTGTATTTAAAAAATAAAGCGTAAAGTATTCAACATGTGCATCCTACCAATACTTACTTGCGGGTGCAAAACCTGGGGCCTGACAAAGGCTCACAGTCAAAAATTAAAGGTATGCCAACAGGGGATAGACAGAAGCATGCTACACATCAAGCTGAAAGACAAGTGGAGACTAACCAAAATCAGAAAGACCACAGGTGTGACAGATGTCTCAAAGAAAATCAAGAGACTTAAATGGCGTTGGATTGGTCATGTGGTTAGATCTACCAATGAAAAATGGACCAAAGAGGTCATATCCTGGTACCCCAGAGATGTCAAGAGAACAAGAGGACGGCCACAAAGAAGATGGGAAGATGACCTACCACAAGGATGGCGCAGATCAGCAATGGACAGACATAAATGGCGAATTCTAGAGGAGGCCTATGTCCAGGGAGGACAACCTGATGGATAATAAATGCTGGTGTTACCAATTTTTTTTAGAACATTATTGTGTAAAATAGAATTAAGTATTAGTAATAGGAAAATTAGTAATACGGCTAGTTAGTAAGAAATGTAAAAACAAAATCAGCGATTAAAGGCTATTTATATGTTTTATTTTTTTTTTATTTTTTTTTATTAAAAGTATTTAAGAACCGAGCAAGCCCTTTTACTTGCAACTCGCTGCTAACACCATCTATATCCATGGAACGCAACCGAACGCGATCGATGTTCTAAGAAAAATAATCAGTTTAATCAGACAAAAAAAATCGGCCAAGTGCGAGTCGGACTCGCGCACGAAGGGTTCCGTACCATTATCGCAAAAACGGCACAAAAAGCACGTTTGTTGTATGAGAGCCCACCTTAAATATTAATTTTATTCTGTTTTTAGTATTTGTTGTTATAGCGGCAACAGAAATACATCATCTGTGAAAATTCCAACTGCCTAGCTATCACGGTTCATGAGATACAGCCTGGTGACAGACAGACAGACAGACAGACAGACGGACCGCGGAGTCTTAGTAATAGGGTCCCGTTTTTACCCTTTGGGTACGGAACCCTAAAAAACGCTAGTCAAATCGGCACGGTTTCTTTGTATGGGATGAGGCATCTGTATGCCAGTATTATATTATCTATGACATTACCTACTATCTGCTAAGTGCTTGCAGTCACTGCAGTTTGATGTTTGTTTCAAACAATTGGAACAATAGCCAACAAGGGTATTCACATAAAAAATAGACCAAAAATCTGTAAGTCAACACTTTTCAATTTCAAATTATCAAACTACCCTACTGAAACACCATTTTTACCTGATGCCAACGAAGCCCAAAAAGAAAAGAGAGAAATTCATTTTTTAATCCCCCACTAATATACCCAAGTATCAGTTGTCCCATGGGCTAGTGGGACATATCATCCCACTTGTCCCATCATGGGACTGGACCAATGGGACTATTGGGACAGACCCATAACATCAATCAATAGAAAAAAAAATATAAATGAACTCTATGATTTTTCACTTACCAGAGGGAGCTCGTCAAGTAGCAGAATGAACGGAGAAAACAGTAACAGCCTTTTATATACCAATTGCTCCCGTTGGAAAACATCGCTCCCCCTTCTTTAATATTCCCCTCAGAGCTTGTCTGCCCTTATAAAATTCTAAGGGTAGGTAGTAATTGACAGATTTCAATTATTATAACCGTACAAATTGATCCTATTACTGCCATGGAAATGTTTTCACAATTTTGCTTCTGTTTTTACCGACTTCAAAAAAAAGGAGGTAATAAATTCGACACATAGGTATATAAGTAATATAATTGGAATTGCACAATATTCACATATGCTACTCTGTATGGGCTTCTAAATATGTGTGTTAAATTTTATAAGTGTATGTATGTATGTTTGTCCATGCATTTGCCGTAACTAATTATCGTCATCATTCTTTTTTTATTTGAATAAGTATCTCCCAACTTAGGGGACAGTGCAAGTGTCATCAAAATCGGTTCAGCAGTTTTCAAGATATGGAACATACTTACAACCGAACTCCTTAACGACAAACAGCACGAATGTGTAAATTAAGTTAAAATGGGTATTTTGTCAATCTTCTAATTACCTTACTATCGAATTTGCTAAATTTTTAGTGATAGGGTACTAAAACTAAAAAGAGAGAAATAAAAACCTTTTCACAACAAATAAGCCGACTTTTAAAGCAAACCACTAAAAAGTGCAAATTTAACTTACGTTTCGGAAGTCGGTGTTGAAATACGATAAAAACTAGAGATACCAAAGACACCGACTTTCAAAACGAAAGTTAATTTTGCAATTTTAATGTTTTGCTATAGAAGTCGGTTTTTCTAACCACAAGTAGGTACAATCGAAGATAATATTATTATAAATAAATAGGTCTTTACCTATGAAATTGCCTATCTGTAGTACTGGCCATTTCAAATATGTGGATGTCTCTAACTATTCTCAATCTAATTTTTCTTCATTTAATAAGACTTTTTACAACGGTTTTCAATTATCTTTATAGCCCTTTGCTAAGAATAGTTACAGCACTGATAACAACATTTGTGCCACATGTTAAATTTAGTCTTGTTATACTTTGTATAGATTATTTTACCGATTGGTTTGTAAATGTGTGAACATTGTAGGCCTTCTAGATTTCTAGATTGTTTAATCTTTTGTTTATTTATTATATAATCATTTCTTGTTTTAGTTTCTTACGACTTATTATCGGGCCTGCGTTGTCCCCCCATCTAAGTACTGCTGTAACATGGAAATATTGTAAAACCAAACAATTTTTTAAAAGAGTAACCATGGAGTTTCTTGCCGGTTCTTCTCAATAGGAATCGACCAACCCGAACCGTGCACATTGTCGACGTTTTATAAGTGCCCATGTAGGCCTATGTGAAATAAAAATTATTGATTTTGAAATCAATTTTTTTTTTACATTATCTGATCAAGTAACTTTTTGCTAATCATTCAATAAATGTTTTATATAAAACTGCACGCTTTTATACTATGCTCCATGTACAATTTTCTAATTTAATTAAATTGGTGTAGTCGCAACCGAAGTGTTCTCATTTCGTAGGACCCGCAGGCCGCCATCCAAGCAAATTCGTGTCAGAAGTGGGATGGCGGCCTACCGTAAGGCGGCCTGCCTGAGGCACACAAACGAAGGAATTTTAAACCGCATTGTCCTCATTGTTACCAGCGACGAAAAATGGATATGAGCACACATCCGGGAACCCGCCGCGGCTGTCCGTCTCCGGACCCTCCTCTGGGGTTTACCCCCATCACCGGCGCACCAGAACACACTGTACGCCGTGACCAGCCCGGGAACCAAACCAGCTCATCGGCGCCAGACGACCCCGTGTATGGCACCCTTGGTCCCCCTGTGACGGGTCAGGACAGTGGCCCCGCCACCTACCACTTTTCGGCCGCAGGGGATAGGGAGAGCGGCCAACGCTATACCGGCAGTCCTCTTCCCCTGCGACCCCACCGCGTCCGCCATCAGACGGTGGCGACCCCGTGCAGGCCGCGGAGGGTAGGGCGAGCGGCGCACCGTACCGGCGCACCGGCGCACTCCTCTTCCGCCGCGGCCTGCAACCCTCAGCCACGATGCATTCCATACCACATCGCGGCCCGCCTCAGTTGCGATGTCGCCTAGGCAACACCGCAACCTACATGGTGGCCGCTACATCGTCGGCTTATCGGCAAGCCCTGACGAGCGGCCCCTCCTCGGGTTCCTCTTCGCTTCACCGTGGTTATCCAAGCCACGGCTACTGAGCCCCCCCGCCTCGACAATGCGGGAACCCACCGGGGGGGAAGTTAGTTGGATCCTGGTTCAACATCTAAACAATGCCCTAACTTAAGAAAACTCACCCCAAAAAAAATTCAATACCCGAGAGAAATAAAAAAATATATAGAAAAAGAAATTACGTTAACATAATTCATAAAAAACGGCAATTTACTAATAACGACCTAATATTTGCATAATAAACCTACAGTAAAAAGCTAAAAAGTTATGGTATGCTATTTTTATTTTTTTTCGCCCTTCGCGGGCAGGCTAAGGTCTTGGACCATACCGCCTCGTCTTCAGTTGGAGTATTTGGCAGCAAATTGTATCGAGTCAGCCTTCCCAGTAAGCTTTGCGGAGGTAGTCAATACTACAATAAAATTCTCCGCTCCACTATCCTGAGATCGCTTCTGTCAATGATTTCACATATTGTCCAGTTGCATAGACAGTTGAGACACAAAACTACACCAATTTTATATCACAATATCCACTAGGAATCAATTTGCAAATAATATTAACAGCCGCTGAACTTCACTCGAAAAAATCCCGCCAAAAACTCATATGGTATGCTATTTAAAAAAAGGAACTAAATTAACACACAAAAAAAAAACTTTATTTAAAAAAAGAACATAATTATGTGCTGACCATTCCTGTGACAAGAATTTTTTCTTGACCATAGATTTTGTTTTGTTGATTTTTCCTGTTTTTCCCGCGCTTTTGAAAATTACTCGTCAAACTTAAATTAACCTACATTGCTGCATTACCTTTTTATGTTAATAAATACCACGACGATGGGCGTCACGACCGAATTTGAAGTGCTTGAGCAACAATTCTTGGAACTTATTGGCGAATTTCGGAGTCTAACCGTAAGTAAAAGTAATAGACCTTACCACAAACTCAATAAATTATAGATTTTAGGTCTATATTGGTACAAAATTAATAAATACTTTAGAGAATGTTAGACTAACAAAATAAAGATAAAATAAGATGACCCTCTTACCAATTTATTGCCCTGGTGCGCGACCTGAGCAAGCTTTTTATCTGTTTAAATATATAAATTCTAAGGTGGTTACCTACGTTTATTTAGGTATCTAAACAGGTACGTACTTTATAAGCGTGATACTTGTATATAAGTCAAATCTACTGATGCCTCGCATTGCGGTACCTCGATGGTTCATAATGGATATTGTCTCAATGACTCTGATCATTCTTTCCACATAAGGTTTCACATCCTTTTATTCTCTTGAACTATCACGTGACTGGCTTGCCGATTGGCTGACGAAAGTAGCGGCAATGTGATGATTGCGAGAAACTCAATAACCGATCGGTACGGCAATTGCCGTAGGAGGCCTACACCCATGACCATGAAACATGTGTCCCTCGAATTCTTCTTTAGATTTCCGAGAGTCGTCTGCGTGGGTCGCTCCGCACTGAGTCGACACGCGCCGAGGCAGCGGAGGCTGCGCGGGCGGCGGCCGAGCGGGCTGCCACAGAGGCCCGCAACGGAGCCGCCGCCGCCACTGCCGCCGTCACCAAGGCCACCACCGCGCTTGCTAGCACACAGGAACATCTCACCGGACTAAAGATACATCTGGACCTGACGGTATGCCAACGATGACCTCTAGAAAGATTTGAAATATTACAATATCTATATATACCAGGCCCCTCAGAAAGTATTGCGAAAAAAAGTTTTTATATATGGGAGACTGGCCAGTTATATTTTTTTTCGAAAATATGATTATTTATAAGTAAAAATAAGTAAGTTCCAATTTCAAAATTTCTCTCCACATTTTTTGCGAGTTAATTCAAAGTATTGTGTCTCACTGAAATATGGATCTGCGCCGGGAACATTTTAGAGCTATGATTTTATACGATTTCAAGTGTCGCCTGAAACCGGATGAATCGTACGATAGACTTCAAATGGCATTCATGGATGAAGGCCCTTCCAAGGCAACCGTGTATCGTTGGTATAACGAATTCATGCGCGGTCGACCAACTTTGGGGGATGACGAAAGAAGCGGTCGCCCTTTGACGGCTGTTACCGAAGAAAACGTGCTAGCAGTGAAAAATTTAATCCAAGACAATAGGCGAATTACTTATCAGGAGATTCAACACATATTGAAGATTGGATCGGGAAGCGTTCACGAGATTCTACACAGCCATCTTCGCGTGAGGAGGATAGTATCACGCTGGGTGCCGCACAACCTCACCGATGCTCAGAAGCAGGCCCGGGTGGAATGGTGCCGTGATATGCTTAACAAATTTGAAGCAGGCTCGTCTCGGCGTGTTTACGACATCGTTACAGGTGATGAGTCCTGGATTTATCAATACGACCCAGAAACCAAGCGCCAGTCGACTGTTTGGGTGTTTCAAAATGAGCCAACGCCTACCAAAGTGAAGCGATCTAGAAGCGGGGGTAAGATTTTGATCGCTAGCTTTTTTAATTTGACTGGCCACTTGGTATCAATTCCCTTACGGGATCAAAGAAGCATTAATGCCGAATGGTATACTACCAAATGTTTGCCAGAAGTTTTCTCTGTTATAAGCAACAAGCGACCAAACACAGGGCTCCGCGGGCTACTGCTCCACCACGACAATGCACCTGCGCACACCGCACTCAAAACGAGGGACTTCCTGGACAGCACGCCAGTCAAACTCCTGGATCACCCTCCTTACAGCCCTGATCTAGCACCGTGTGACTTCTTTTTATTCCCAAAAATAAAAAATCAGCTCAAAGGGATACAATTTTCGTCGCCAGAAGATGCGCTGGCTGCGTTCGAGCAGGCTGTAAACGAGGTGTCTGCGGCGGACTGGAAAAAGTATTTTGAAAACTGGTTTAGGCGCATGAATCTTTGTATAGAGGCTGGTGGAAAGTACTTTGAAAAGATTTAATAAAAATATATGTACGTATAGAACAATTTTTTTTAGTTTCGCAAAACTTTCTGAGTGTCCCACGTATATCACACTTCACACTAATATTATAAAGGCGAAAGTTTGTGAGTGTGTGTTTGTAGGCTTGTTACTTATTCACGCTCAAACGGCTGGACGGATCTAGATGAAATTTGGCACAGAGTTATATTATAGTCAAGACTAGCATAGGATACTTTTGTCCCGGGAATATGTTCCCTTGGCATAATTTTCGACATTCACGCGCGCAAAGCTGAAGCTAGTAATATTATAAAGGCGCAAGTTTGTGAGTTTGTTTTTTACTTCTTCACCCTCAAACGGCTGAACGGATCTAGATGAAAGGAACAGAGATAGTTTATAGTCAGGAATAGCGCAAAGGCTTTTTATATTCCAGGAATATGTTCCCTCGGGATAATTTTCGACTTTCACGCGGGCGAAGCCCCTTGCAGAAGCTAGTTGATTCCATAAGGCTAGTTGATTCCATAAGGCTAGTTGATTCCATAAGGCTAGTTGATTCCATAAGGCTAGTTGATTCCATAAGGCTAGTTGATTCCATAGGGCTAGTTGATTCCATAAGGCTAGCTGATTCCATAAGGCTAGTTGATTCCATAGGGCTAGTTGATTCCATAAGGCTAGCTGATTCCATAAGGCTAGTTGATTCTATCAGCGATAATAACAGCTGTCAGAATGTCTAAAATGTATGTGACTTGTGCTACTGACATGTTCATGTGGTCAATTCGTCGTCATCCATCACCGTGTTCGTTTATTATGATTTTTTGGCTCGCTGATAGACTGCGTAGAGCCTTATTTTCAACCGACTTCAAAAAGGAGGACTGTATGTATGTTTGTTTCGCGATTTGGCCGCTGATTGTGGACCATCATCATCTGCCTAGCCTTTTTACTAATTGTTGTTGACTATTTTGGGGTGATTGTGGACCGAATTTGAAAATTCTTTTTGATTTAAAAATAGTATACTCCCGAGGAGTTCCCTCCATCATATAGTCAGAATCTGATGATGGGATCCCATGGAAATCGAGGGAACTCCTCAAAAACCAATAAATAAGTAGCGATTTTAGTATTTTCAACAACAATGCAGTGTATCATTTTGTGAAGTGAAACTGATGAAGACCAAGATGACCACTGGAACTCCTTAATGATAAGCATGTCACGGGTATAAGATATCTCGAATAGTTAACCGACTATGATGAAGCATATACCTACTTATAAATAAATGGTACCTACTGTCTTCGCACGCGTAGATTACATGCTTCTCCTTACCATATTTTAACAGTATGTAGAGAAAAAGTAAAAAATAATTATGATAAAACTAATGTAATATGAAAGTTTTTCTTAGGACAGACTTATACTTACCTACTTTAAATCAATACGCTCTATCCTTGTCCTGTCCCTATCCGTTCATTATTTCTGTGTTTATCCATGACTAATAATCAGTAATCATAATCATAAGTAAGTAATTAAATTATAGTATTTCCTTGTAAACAACAATTTTAACCATTTTGGATGTCGGCGCCAATATCACCAGACTATTTGATGAGCTAACGTGAACACGCTAAATAGAACTGTCCATGGGAAAAGCAATTCTCCCTCAAATCAACACCAGCATACTTCAAAACCCAAACAACAACAACAACACAACACAAACAAACAAACACCCAAACTTTCATCCCCTATTTCACGCCCTTAGGGGTGGCATTTCCAAAAATAATTTCTTAGTGCTCGCCTACACTACCAAAGGAACCTACGTGCCAAGTTTCATGATTGAAGCTTCAGCCGTTTGGGCTGTGTGTTGATGGTCAGTGAGTGAGTCAGTCAGTCAGTCAGTCACTTTCTTCTTTTATATGTTTAGATGGTACCTACTTTGTCTTTTGTATTTTTGTCTTTTGATGAAAATGGTACCATCGAACTAATCTGATTATGATGCCGGAAGGTCGGCGAAATAAAAAAAAAGATTCCTAGTCGTGTTTGGGCTTACTGGAATTGTCATGATATGTTCTTTGGCTATAATATTAATGATTATCATGGTAATTTACCAAAACTAAAAAAAAACCGACCTCCAAAAAAAACACTACAAGGTGAAAAATAACTTTCTTTTCCGAAGTCAGTGTCGAAAAACAAAAAACAATAGGTACGAAAGACACTGACTTAGGAATAGAAAGTAATTTTTCACTTTGTAGTATTTTTTTTTGGAAGTCGGTTTAATATTTTATTTTGTTAAAAAGATTTTATCGTAAATCTTGTTAAAAGGAAACATGAATGCCTACTACTATTATGTCTTCCTTACCATTGGCATATTTTGTGGGTCACAATCATATAATATGATGGCAGTCACAGATTTTTAGTTCAATGATAGTACGAGTATCATTGAACTGCAGAGAATCGTAGTTAACACTTTCTTCTTTTATGACGTGGGAAAATTCCCACTCGTAAGTTAGTACCTACTTAGTTAAGATACTCTCATACGTAGACTCTATAATCTCTCTATACTATGGAGACATTCTCGCTCGTACGTCGGTAGCAGTATAATCATATACATACATAAACTCACGCCTTTTTCCCATGGGTGTAAGCAGAAACTACAGAACGCCACCTGCTACGATCCTTACATACTTCTTTTGCTTCACACACATTCATACATCTAGTCATACATACACACACGCCGGTTATGAGTACTGCGCACTTGGCCTTTCTGAAGGACATCACCTATAAAGTCTATGTATGTCTTTCTAGGGCGTCCCCTCCCGGCCTTTCCATTCGCGTCTGTTTGTAAATACCTTTCGTTAGTCGCCTTTCATTCATCCTCTCAACATGGCCAAACCATCATAACAAACTATTTTCAATTTTAGTCACTACATCTTCTTTTAAACCACAACGTTGTCTTATTACCTCATTCCTCAATCTATCATTTAAAGTTACACCAAACATACTCTGCAAGGAGCGCATTTCTACTGCATTAATCCTACTTTCATGTCTTTTTTGCCATAACCAACCTTCACTTTCATACATAAGTGTAGGCACCAGCACGCTGTTGTGAACGGCGAGTCGAGCTTCCGGAGACATCGACTTGCTGATCACAACTGCATGTATAGCACCATTCACTTTATTCCCTGCATTCACTCTCCTTTCCACATCCTCTTCATTCTTTCCATCCCTTGTGAACATACTGCCCAGATACACAAACTCGTTAAATTGCTCCACACTCTTATCATTTATTTTTACTTCACACTCCGATACATCGTCTTCTCTTTCAAACACCATTAACTTAGTCTTGTTCACATTTATACTCATCCCTTTTAACTTAAAAGCTTCATTCATCACAGTCTTGCAACTGTTCTGCTGACGATGCAAGTAGAACTTGATCATCTGCATAGAGAAGGCATTTGGCAGGCAACTCATTCATCCTCAATCCGCACTCATGCTCTTTCAAACCTATTAGACAACTATCCATGTTCCATGTACAAGTTGAACAGCCACGGTGACGCTACACAGCCCTGTCTAACACCCCTTGAGATGGAAAACTAGTCCGTAAACGCCCCATTAATCCTTACACAAGCACTGGAATCCCTATATACAGATTTCAGTTCCCATACCAATAAACTTTAATATTGTTTGCTTTGTTAAGATTAATGCTGATGCTTAAAACACTCAATAAAAACCAACAATCAGATTACAAAAAAAAACCAGCTAGCTAGGTTACAGTTAAGGATGCCAGTTCCACTCCCCAAAAAGTTAAAATGGGTTAAATTTTAGAGAAAAGAAACTCAGCAAATTATTCAATTTCATTACTTATCCCTTAAAACAATAGTTTATGTCATACCCTTAAGAAGATACCTAAACAGACGATTAACTCTTTATAGACCACCTTGGAATAGATAATATTGGTTACATTTTACCATTTTTAAGCCACTAAGAATAAGTGTTACCCAGGTGTATGTAAATATGATTGAAACAAACGTGAAAAGGCACAAGGAGATAGCTTGCCTATGTCAACAAGCCTGGCAATGATGATGCAATAAAATGCTACAAACCAATTTATCATTACGTCATATCTTATGTTTATGGAGTCAACACAACCTACGCAATTTCTAATATTGTCTGATAGGAGAGGCAGAGAAAGCTTTTAGAAGATAAATGCAGTGAAATGACTGCCCAAATCGGGGCCTTGGAGAGGCAAGTACAGCAACTGAAACCGGTGCAATCAGCCCACTGCACCCTTCAACGACAATACACAGACCTGCAAGAACGCATCTGTAGAGCTACTGAAGAAGCACGAAGGTATGTATGAGCAAAACTTTTCTGGAAATAATAGTAATACAAATAGGGAGACATTCATCAGAAAGCTTTAAGTCACCCAAAGGGTAATGGAGAGGGCTATGCTCGGAGTTTCCTTGCGTGATCGAATCAGAAATGAAGACATTCGCAAGAGAACCAAGGTTACCGATATAGCCCGAAGAATTGCCAAACTTAAGTGGCAGTGGGCAGGGCACATTGCACGCAGAACGGTTGGCCGTTGGGGCCGAAAAGTTCTGGAGTGGCGACTGCGTACCGGAAAACGTAGCTTTGGAAGGCCTCCCTCTAGGTGGAGAGACCACCTGATCAAGGTTGCGGGCATCCGGTGGATGCGAAACGCACAGGACCGATCAGTGTGGCGACGCTTGGGTGATGCCTATGTCCAGCAGTGGACATCTTTCGGCTGAAATGATTATGATGAATAAAAAATGTCCCCTATGCGAGGTTCTATGCGATATTACTTGTTAGGTGATTACTTCCTGAGTGACATAGCTATTATAAAAGTAAATCAATTCGATTCGATACAACAGAGAATCTTCTCGGCTTGAGAGCGAACTTCGAAGAGTAGAAAAATGCGCAAGCGCTGGTTCTGAAATTCGAGAGCGCGCACGATTGGCTGCAGCGGCGCATGCGCGTGAGAGACGCCTTGCATCTGCAGAACTACAACACACGAACAAGGAACTACTGGTTGCTAATGGTAAGGAGAAACAATAAGTCGACTTAGTAGGTAAGTACCCACTCTTAGGCAAATTTTTATGTATGTGTTTATCTTTTTTGCCATAGCGGAAATAAGTAAACTTAGAGCTGCTGTAACCGAACTTCAACTTCAGCTAACTGAACTGAATAATACATCGTCTAAGAAAACTGTTGATCCTGATGTTGAGGCTCTCGCTGAGACACGAGCCGCTTTAGAGGCTGAAAGAACTGGAGCAGCGAAGCTTGAACGAGCCTTAGCAGCAGCTTTAACAGACAATGCTTATTTAGCAGCACGTGTAAACGCAGCAGATAACGATGACGTTACCATCAAAACTTCAACGCCACCAGAATCTTCTGCCACAAAAAATTGTCCAATTGATTCTTTTCTAGCTGAATAATTTTTCCTTATATGCTTGTGAATGTGAATGATTGCCTTATTAAATAATAGATACGTAACAAATATTACTTCTATAATTTACGTAACATCGTCAAGCCTAGCTGAACTGCCTACGAGTAGTAGGTTACGTAATGAGAATATGTCATCATTGCTCCGATACGCAAGGATGATCAATTTATTAGTCAGAACGGCACAAAAACTTGAATGAAGGAGACCTAAATATAATATTACTATAGAAATAATTACATGTATGCCAGCCAGACTTCATTAGAAAACAATGATGTGGGAGAAGCCACTGTAGCTCCATTTATATTGCGAACAGGTTTTATAATCGCGACTCGCATGTCCAAAACTTAGAGGTCATGTCGTCCTTTCCACGAATGTCAAGTTTTCGGTCCGACCTGTTTAGTATTTCTAGCTATTTTATAACTTAATACGTATATGTAACGGAAACAGAATTATGCTTTGGGCAGACACAATTTTCATCTTATTGTAGGTAATTTGAAGATTTATTTTGGTTAGCCAAACTACAGATCCTAAGTTGGAGGTATCAAAAATAAAAACGCGTTGAGGTCTTTAATAGATCCTAAGTTGGAGGTCTCAAAAATAAAAACGCGTTGTGGTCTTTAATTAAAGAATACACAATATTCAAAAAATATATATAAATATTATCTTATTTAGTTTTTTTGGCATAAAATACCTAGAAGTGGCCAGATTTTAAACTTAGATATATGTAATTGTAATGACAATAAAATAGGTAGATATTCAAGCAGAATATAAACTTAGTCTGATGCAAAATGTGCGCATTTTATTATCCTTTGAATGCATTTGGCGACTCATGGTATTGTGCGATCTCAGACAATAAAAGCATTAATATGCCTCAGTACTATTTCTAACTCTGTCTGTCTAAGCAATTATTATGGAGTGTTGCACTAAAACTGGTTCCTAGGAATGCACTGCCTCAACTCGCATTGGCTTCTCTAACGTATCGTCGAGCATCTGAGATGTACGGGTCCTGTACGTGATAAACAACCTGTTGTTATGTTAAAAATAATTAAAAAAAACATATTTACTGAACGCAACTAACCGTAGAATTTTATGCAATGTTTGCCTTTAAAAAATACGGTATTTGAGCTATTTGACATAACTGGCATAAAACTAGCGTTAGTCTAATTAAAGTTGGTGCTGTTGCAAATTTGAGACCTTGCTTACAAAAGGTCCTTTCGCGTTTGTTATACAGTTTTTTCTTTAATTTGTATAATACAGTCCATTAGCAGCTAGTCTACCAGAGCAGACCAGTCAATTGAAATTCTCTAAGTAAAATCACCAAAGTACAAGATCGATGTCGTTGCACCAACGTTTGGCCATCAATAAAGAAACCTTAAGCTACGCTGCACAGTGCGAGTAGGTGCAGTGGCACAGGTACTGCGACGGTGGATTTTCGCAAGGCTTCGCGGCGCCCCACCCGTGCGTAGGCGCCGCTACCTCGCTCCGCAACACTTATTGTTAGTTGTACACTGCACCCCGCGCCGACTGTGTCGCGCCGAACGCTACACAAACTATGTGCACCCGAATCAAACGATCTGTGATATAGTGATAAGTTATATTTGATTAAGTGATACAAGAACAGTTACTCTAAGCACAAAAGGTGAGCTTCAGTCAAGTTCGTCAAGTTGCATTTAATTTGGTGTGTACGTAATCTCTATTTATATACAGGTGAAATGTCATGATTTTAAATAAGATGATATCAAGTTGAAACATTTTAGTGTTTACTAATATGTAGTAGTGTACTGATGTAAGAACGTTTATGGTTAAGATAGCTTTAGTAAGTAGGTGGACATGATGTAGAGTCACGCACTTGGCGTTATTGCAGCGATTGTTTTGTTGCCCGAGGAGGTAAACACTGCACAACTCGAGCGAAGTCGTGGACCTAGAGAAAGTTTCTTACCACAATACACTCATTTGTCATGTTGTGTCTTTGTACAGATTGAGTACCGTATCTAAAACTTTAAACGACAGTTTACAATTTCAAGCGTGAAAATTTAAAATAATCTCTCATAGTTTTGGCGGTAAATTCTTCTGAGGAATAAGCTGTTTTACCATATCGGATGAGAAGGCTGTTCCGCCCACGCGAATGTTGACATAGTGAGTCAGTAACAACGCAAGGACGCAGTTGTACATACGAATGACAAATATGTGAATTCTATACATTCATGATTCAGAATAAACAGCTCACCCACGATTCATGACTGTCGAAGAATCTTGTCACATGTGGTAATGAGTTGCAAGGCACTATACCTGTATGACATAATCAATATTATTATGCACAGCATCAATAGGCAGATTCAACGTGACGTACAAAATCTCAAATTTATTTGAACCAATAGCTGTAGACAAATACAATTTAACGAATCATAAATTTTATAACATTACTAGTTATGATAATATATAGCATATATGTTTACCAGACCTATAGAGAATGTTTTACATTACTTTTTGTCCGCTTTTTTCCAGGTTCGTGCTAATAAAACAAAAACAAAAATAATACAACATTGCTTATCCCCCAAGGCAAATAGCGTGACAATTTATAGCCTATATGTTACTCTGATCTCTAAGGAATGTATGTGCAAAATTTGAACAGAATCTGTTCTGTAGTTATGGCGCCAATTGAATGCATTGCAGCTGACAAAAAATCTAAAAAAATATTGCATCTGTATTGTTTTATAACCCGTAGCTATATATTCTCAAAAATATTCAATGTACAGTTTTGACGTCTCTACGATTTTATTATTGTATAGATAAAAGAACATCATTATCGAAATATACGAAGATAAAAGTTATGTTTAAACGTTACATTAATGAAGTCAAATTTAATGTTGCCCATATAGAGCGTGACCATTCAGAAGGCTGCGACTGGCAAGATTCCCTTCATGGAAACGTAAACAAGTGTAGGAAGTTAATAACAAACTTGAATTATTGGCAATACTATCCGTAAAGATATTTTGTTTATTGAAAATAGGGTAAATGACACATACGAATAGCTTAATGGCAATTTTGACTTTCATTGTGAATTTCCAATCTCAAGTGAAATGCAAAAATGTTATCCCCCAGTTTCTGTGTTAAGAATTTGAAGTTACTTAAATGTCAATCTAAGCATCAAAACCTCTCAAAGGTTGGCATTATATTGAGATTTGAATCGTTCTTAACTACAAATTCTCATTCAGAAACAGGACGTATAATGAGAAAAAAAAAAACGTTATGGGGACACTTTTATTATGCGTACAGCTATGGAGTGGAATTCCCTGCCGGAGTCTGTTTCCCGATAGCTACAATCTAGGGGTCTTTAAGACAACAGTGAATAGGTTATTTCTAGGCAAGCGTGCTTCACAGTCGATCACATCAACGTTTACCATCAGAGGAGATCAAGCGCGAGCCTATTGATAAAAATAAAAAAATACATTAGGAAAACGGCACAAATCGATTCCTGCTGTCTTTAGGTACTTAGATATTTGCTGTAGCATTCATAAACCGTTGCACAAAAATGATTCAACACAAGTTATCATCTAATATCGCCAGTTTTTTTTAAATTCTTGGTAATAACAAATATTTTTATTAGCTTCAGTTACGAACACACCAACAGACCAAAACAATTTTCCAGATACTCAATTGCTACTTTGTAATTCCACACTTCTTATTCATTATGTTAATAATTTAATTACAGAAAGATGACTCATAAAATAATTCTTAACTACTTCGTAGTAGCTTTGACAGCACCACTTCTCGTACAATGGTGAGTTTTACAATTGCTTCTACTATATTATACTTTAAGTAAGAATGTGTAAATAATAATTTCAAAGACGTGACTAAAATTGTGACGTAATAAGTCATCGATCTACTTTGTATCATAATCATAAATGTCCTTAAGGTTACCCTAGTCGACGCCCTAGTAGTATTTTGTGCGCGGGTTATCTTATCCGACAACACGTGCGAAAGAGATAAATGCTGCATGCGAAAATTATTTGCATTGCTGAACTACTAATCTATCCCTGTATGGTGACTGTTTTGCAATTTTCCTTCTTCTTATGGTATTTATTGCTGCCCAAAGATGCATTAAAAGTAATGTTGAAATATGGAACTGTCGACGCTCATAACTTTCAAATACTTTTTTTTTACTTTTTGTTTCCATGCAGGGCTAGATACTGATGAGATAAATTGATATTTTTTTTTAAAAAATTAACGTATATCGTCAAACAGTGGAGTAATTGCCATACTACGTTTGTATGGAAGAATGATCGACTAGGGCAACCTTAAGCCGTACTCTTATGATCAAGGATAATAAGGATTGAACATTTTCTGCCTAAGTTTTCCTATGAATTAATGGTAAGCTGTAGCACAGCTAAGGCAGCATCTTGAATCACCCAGACTCAGAAACCTTAAAATAACTTTTTTTTTACTGGTTTTATATTTAATTTGTTAGTCTGGTTGATTCTTAATACATTGTTAGTCATGTGAAGAATCAACCAGACTTAGTTTCTTTTTACCCGACTGCCGAAGGAGGGTAATGTGTTTAACAGTCTATGTATGTATGTAAGTATGTATGTATGTATGTATGTAAGTATGTATGTATGTAAGTATGTATGTATGTATGTTTGTTCCTATATGGCGTTCCAGAGACCAAACGCGTTGGCCGATTTTGATGATTTATACGTCAATCGATTCGTCTTAACCCTGCGAGTGTCATAGGCTATATTAAAATTGGACAATAGAAAAATGGCGGATTTTGGGTGCCAAATTGTGGTGGCCCAAATTTTTTTTTTCTTCCAAACCCATCGTGTGGGGTATCAAAATAAAGGGTTTTAAGAGGTGATTTCAAAAATATAACCCACTTATATATTTAAATGTATCTAATTCTAAAAAAAACTAACTAAAAAGTTATAAATAAAAAATGTTTTATTCAAAAAATCAAAAAACCCGACTGCTTCAAAAGCGAACTAAAAAGTCGTAAACAAGGAAAAAATCATGCTGTGCAGGCGGAGGATACACCAGATTTTGGTCAGCCAGCCCGCGAATATGTATCCTCCGGCTGCACAGCATGATTTTTTCCTTGTTTACGACTTTTTTCATGATTTTTTTCCGAACTCAAGACCTGAAAATGTACGGGAACCAGAACCTTTTTTCATTGGTCACTGTTACAATGGTGAACATAATATTAATGCAAGAATGTAGAGCAACTATTCTATCATTTCTATGACTCCTAAAGTAACTAAATAGTTTAGTAGTGCTGTAGTGTAGTGCAGCATAATACGGCTTGAAATTCCGTTAATCGTTTCTACTTTTATACTTCTCTCGTAAAATGCAGTGTTCATAAGTGTGCACAAAACATCAAAATTTCTTAAATGTAGACTTTTCTATGTATAGCCACACCTCTGCGTTACTATACATAGAAAAGGCTTTCAGCCTTTTGCAACATAAATATATTTGTAAAAAGTCTTCATAATTTTTATCTAATCCGCAGTATATCAGTGTTAGGGCCACGGCTGCTGCGTCCATACAATTCATACACGGTGGCCATAGCGGGTGGCTCCAGGGCATACACCCTGTATGTCGCCGTCGAAGGCCGCCGAGCGAATGGCGAGCAGTTTACAAAGGGACGAGAGGTTCAGGTCCCAGCTGCTGCTACCAGGC
The DNA here is from genome assembly GCA_949775005.1 of Orthosia gothica. NCBI lineage: Eukaryota > Metazoa > Arthropoda > Insecta > Lepidoptera > Noctuidae > Orthosia > Orthosia gothica. The sequence goes on from OX459058.1 coordinate 18,831,580, forward strand.
TCGTCGAACTTGAAGTGAGTACGTCAACTAGCTTATAAAAATAGAACGCCATCATTGAAATTGGATACCATTGCAATAATAAAAGAATTGCTACATGAAATATAGATCAATACATCATTTCGAAAGTAAAAATTGATGTTACCTACATTATAGATTTGAACTTACATTAGACACAATCATTACAGACCTCTGCAATACAGTAGGTCACTGGAAATCTATATATCGTATGTAATATCAATTTCTCCAAACCACATTAGCCATTATTATTGTAAGTTTACTTGTGGAAGATATGATTGATTCTCCCACAAGAAAACGTGACCAAATCTGTTGCACTTGATGTAGATCGCTGACCCTGGACCGGGGCAGTACTCGCTGGTGGCGCGGTCAACCTCAGGCCCGCTATTCTCGTCGTCGTCACCGTTGCTCTACCAACCGCGCAGTTTTGCCGTCTTCGTGCAGACCGACAAACGTGTCTACCAGCCCGGAGACACTATTAATTTTAGGGTCATCGCTTTAGACAAGTAAGAATATTGTCGTTTTATAGCTGTAATATATCCTCTTCGAAGTATCTTTACGACTAGTCGTACTAACACCGAGAACTGAACCGATTTGTACTAGAGATCGATGTTATCAGCGGGTTTACTGTTATTTGTAAAGTTACACAACGACGACGTACAGTCCGACGTCCTAAAGTGAATGTTAGCCTGCCTCATCTACCCATTCTACTTAAAACATACCAGGGTCTACTAAAATTTCACTTTTGCAATATGTTATTTTTTGTATACATTTTTGATAACTGTATCAGAAAAAATTCAAAATGTCACAACCCTTCGAGAGATATTTCATTATACTATTAGTTACTGGGAGGTAAGAAATACTGGTCATAGATAATGATTTTTATATCCAATACTGTTCAGGCTTGATTGACTCCATAAACACACCTCACTATAGACTAAGGTCACAGTTTAATTATCTTGCTTGATAGTTAAACAAAACATTAACGCAATTGTTAATGCGTAACACATCAATTGATTGTTTGACTACCTTCCTATCCAACACCTGTGTCCTTGTTCCATTTAACGAGGAAATCGCGACTCGAAGCGCATTTACGAAGAATTTGGTAGTAAGCGCAGTACACTTTCGTTTTCTGTACCGTCGTACAAGAGCGTAAGATTACGTATGATGACGAGGCGGTCGTTGACCTGTGCGCCTGCGTAGGTACCTGCTGCCGCTGTCGACGACCGTGGATGTCAGTGTGCTGGACACCGGGGGCTCGCCTATCAGACAGTGGGTAGGTGCTGAACTGGATCGGGGAGTGCTCACTGAGGAGTTGCTTCTCGCTGATGAACCTGCGCTTGGAGAATGGACTATACAGGTAATAACAAATACTACTAATAATATGATACATCATAAATACATAAAAGTTACACAACAATAGAAATGCCAGTGTATTGTAGACTTTCTAGCTATTTGTAAAAGAATAATAACTGAGGTGACATCTTACTTTTCTGAAACGAGCATAAAATATGAAGACTAATAAATTATAACTCCTTGAATGCTCTTTTTAGGGTTCCGTAGCCAAATGGCAAAAAACGGAACCCTTATAGATTCGTCATGTCTGTCTGTCTGTCTGTCTGTCTGTCCGTCCGTATGTCACAGCCACTTTTTTCCGAAACTATAAGAACTATGCTTTTGAAACTTGGTAAGTAGATGTATTCTGTGAACCGCATTAAGATTTTCACACAAAAATAGAAAAAAAACATAACATTTTGGGGGGTCCCCATACTTGAAACTGAAACTATAAATATTTTTTTTCATCAAACCCATACGTGTGGGATATCTATGGATAGGTCTTCAAAAATGATATTAAGGTTTCTAATAGCATTTTTTTCTAAACTGAATAGTTTGCGCGAGAGACACTTCCAAAGTGGTAAAATGTGTGTGTCCCCCCCTGTAACTTCTAAAATAAGAGTATGATAAAACTAATAAAAAAATATGATGTACATTACCATATAAACTACCACCGAAAATTGGTTTGAACGAGATCTAGTAAGTGGTTTTTTTTTAATACGTCATAAATCCTAAACCGCAATTTACCAAGCACGGAACCCTTCGTGCGCGAGTCCGACTCGCACTTGGCCGGTTTTTTTATTAAGTTCGCCATATAAATTAAAACATAAATACATAATTATAACGTAACGTTCCTAAATACCAGAAAGAAACATGTACATAGAATAAGGAATTTAAAGACGCACTATGTAAGGTATTTATATCTTGCTTAAAAATAAACTTAACGGAAACGCAGCTGAAACTTTCATTTTTCACATTTTTGTTTACTGCGGTCGGCTGCATAGCCTGTATAATTTGTTGGATCTGAGCAAAGAGCGCTGATCAAATAAGCAGTATAATTTTTCACCCATACGAATACATGGGTAAAGCCGTTTATACATAAATGAATATGTAATTGCTGTAGCTGAGAATAAAAACAACAATTACGCTGTACCTTGGAACTTCCTCATATTGTCTCCTTATTAATTTCAATATAAGTTTGATAACAGATAAATGAACTGCCTCTCCAGTTGCTTGTAAGATGGGATCGATTTCACTGAGTGTTATAAATTGAACATTCTCGTCTCCATAGAATCCAGTCTTTAGGCAATTTTGCCTACATGTAACCAATAAACGCAGGAAATCTTTGGTAATTGAAATTAGATTTTTCATTGACAAAACATAACACATTCCACTTAATTCTTAATTAACAGTTAGCAAACTGAACTGGCTTAAATAGATTTAGCTAGAATAACTCCGGAAATTGCGCTTAGCCTCGAAACAGTAACTCTAAAACTGACCGCCCACTCGATGATGACCTTAAACACATACAGATAGGTGTTACGTTTGCATAACTCGTGCAGGTGGAGGTTCGTGGGCAGAAGTACTCGCGACGAGTGCTGGTGGCAGACTATGTGCAGCCAAGGTTCCACATGGAGATGCATATGCCCAAGGAGGTCCTCTTCACCGATGGCAGATTCGACATCAATGTTACTGCTAAGTAAGTTTATCTTTAGGACATTCTTCATTTTACCCGACTGCCGAAGGAGGGTAATGTGTTTATCAGTCTATTTATGTATGTATGTATGTTTGTTCCTATATGGCGTTCCAGAGACCAAACGCGTTGGCCTATTTTGATGATTCGTACGTCAATCGATTCTTCTTAACCCTGCGAGTGTCACTGGCTACATTACAATTGGATAATAGAAAAATGGCGGCTTTTGGGCGCCATATTGTGGGGGCCCAAGTTTTTTTTTTCTTCCAAACCCATCGTGTAGGGTATCAAAATAAAGAGTTTTAAGAGTTGATTTCAAAAATATATACTTAATACTTATATGTTTAAACGTTCCTAATTCGAAAAAAAACTAACTATAAAGTTAAAAATAAAAAAAGTTGAATCAAAATATCAAAAAACCCGACTGCTTCAAAAGCGAACTAAAAGTCGTAAACAAGGAGAAAATCAGCAATCAGCTGTGCAGGCGGAGGATACACCAGATTTTGGTCAGCCTGCCCGCGAATATGTATCCTCCGATTGCACAGCATGATTTTCTCCTTGTTTACGACTTTTTAGTTCGCTTTTAAAGCAGTCGGGTTTTTTGATATTTTGATTCAACTTTTTTTATTCTTTTCGTGTTGACGATATATTAAATCATACTGTTTGAGCCAAGTTGGTCAACATTCTGGTCTGTATCCGGAATCTAGTTATTCAAGAACGAAGAAACCTTTCACGGGCCTGAACTAGTTTGCTTAACTTTAAAAGTGTGTTATAATATCTTTAATTTATTCAAAAAACAAGTCAACGAGATTTATGTTCAAGAACGAACTTTTACGAAAACAAGTTGCTGATTAAAAAAACAAGTATCAAACTCAGAGATCAGTACCTATAATCAGAATCACATAACATTTATAAATGTTCTAAAATACGATTTATATGTAATTTTAATATTATTCAAACCGGATTATCACGAATTCGTAATTGGATTTGCTACGAAAAACAACACAGTGTTCTTCAATCAACTGGAATGAACTTTTCTCATCGTTTCTCCAACAAAGGAATTTCCACAGCGAAAGCTGTCTTTTCTCATTACACTAAAGAAAAACTCATCACTCGAATTCAATAGAATTATACTCATTACGTAAATCAACAAGAAACGTTTGTAGACGCAACGCTTTCAGTTTTTATCAATACAATCCGACCAAGCCGTAATAATTTCATAAAAAAACAATATTGAACATCAGTTATTGAATAAGCATCGAATGTATACCTATTTTTAGATCTCATTGAAGAATATTAGCGTATTCGATATAATTTACACTGACATAAAATAATAATATTTACTTATTTATTTACTGACCGTACTTGGTCGTAGTGAATCAGAATGTTACCTCCGTTATATGCTTCGCAGAATCTAATTAGCATCAGCGACCTTTGCATTTACAAAAAAAAAAAAAAAAAAAAAACCCGACTGCTTCAAAAGCGAACTAAAAAAAAAGACGTAAACAAGGAAAAAATCATGCTGCGCAGTCGGCGGATACATATTCGCGGGCTGGCTGACCAAAATCTGGTGTATCCTCCGCCTGCACAGCATGATTTTTTCCTTGTTTACGTCTTTTTAGTTCGCTTTATAAGCAGTCGGGTTTTTTGATTTTTTGATTTAACTTTTTTTATTTATAAGTTTTTAGTTAAGTTTTTTTCGAATTAGATACATTTAAACATATAAGTGTTATATATTTTTGAAATCACCTATTAAAACCCTTTATTTTGATACCCCACACACTGGGTTTGGAAGAAAAAAAAAAATTGGAACCCCACAATATGTGCGCCCAAAATCCGCCATTTTTCTATTGTCCCATTTTAACGTAGCCTATGACACTCGCAGGGTTAAGACGAATCGATTGACGTATGAATCATCAAAATCGGCCAACGCGTTTGGTCTCTGGAACGCCACATAGGAACAAACATACATACATACATACATACATACATACATAGACTGATAAACACATTACCCTCCTTCGGCAGTCGGGTAAATACATCATTATTACTAACGTTAACTAATTCTAAATACTTAAGTGTAATTTTGTCATTACTTTCAGGCACTTCAACGGTCTACCAGTCCGTGGTGAACTGACCATATCTTCCTACCCAGTATTCTTCTCGAATGTCTTACAACCGGTAGTTGCATCTCCTGTTAGGAAAGTAATCGACATCAACGGTCAAGCGCAAGTTACATTCGACCTCAAAACTGACCTAGACCTGGTTGAGGATGCAGCGAGGCCGCTCGTTGTGGAAGCTGTGATTGAGGAGAAAGATACGCTGATCAAACAGAATATTTCGTCTAGAATATTGCTTTTGAGGACGCCTTATAGATTGAAAGTGTCAGCTCCTGATTACTTTAAGCCCACTCTGCCTTATATCGTACAGGTAAATATTTTGCAAGTTGCATAATTTATATTAATTTATTCGTCTCCATTATTTGCTACTTAGTTAAGGTTGTGTTCATCCTCAAGTCTTCATGCATTGACTTTAAAACAAGTATTTCTAACAACATGATTGAGGCACATTTTGTAAAACTGTGTTTGAGGTTTCTTGTGGGGGACTACCCTGCAGAGTGCATGTGTGCAAGGAAACTCAAGAGATAATTAAAATAGCATACTAGATTTATTCTGAGTACTTATAAAAAGTAACACGTATAAAACACACCGAAAAAAATATTCTGTCAACAAGACAAGCTTCAACAGAACGTTGAATCTTCATATTTTAATTAAATATAGACTAGGCTCTAGCAGCCAGCTATATTATGTACATTAAAACCTAATACGCCCCCTTAATGTGCATATGTATTACAAGAGAGACGCAAAACAAAGTATTTACAAACAATATACGCTAACTATAAACATAAACCTAATCCAGTCATGCACATATAGTGCTTGGCTTTCGGCAAGGCCTTGGTTAATACGTCAGCTAACATAAGGTTGGTCGACAAGTATACCAACTGAATGTTATTGTTCTCCTTCAAGACACTCCGTATAAAATGGTGTCTTATATCTATGTGTTTGCTCCGGGAATGGAATACCGAGTCGTTTGCTAATTTAATTGCCCCAGTATTATCTACATGTAAGGTAATTGATGCAAACTTACGTAATCCGATTTCAGTCAACAAGCTGTTCAGGTATAAAGCTTCCTTCATCGCTGATGATAAACTGACGTACTCGGATTCACACGTCGAGGTACTGACACACTTCTGCTTCTGGGACTTCCATGACATACATGCACCACCTAATACAAAGGCATATCCCGAATATGAACGCCTATCTAGCAAACAACCACCCCAATCCGAATCAGAATAGCCTCGAACTGCTTTACCTGTTTTACTGAACACTAGTCCGTACTCTTTTGTTCGCTTCAGATAACGTAATATTCGTTTCGCAGCGATCCAGGACTCTTTGCTAGGACAGTTAACTACCTGCGCCAATTTCGAAACACTATTCGAGATATCTGGTCTCGTCCCCACGGATAAATACATCAAACTCCCAATTAGTTCGCGATACGGGTATCGCTCTTCTTCGAGTTTTGTATGGGGCTCAGGTAATTTAAGCTTTAAATTTACCTCCATTGGGGTTGAAACCGTTTCTTTACACATATTCAGACCATATTTAAATAATAAATCTTCAATGTATTTTTGTTGTGACAGTTTGATTTTATCACTGTCAACTCGCTCAATGTCAATTCCTAACATATATTTCGCGATGCCATAATCCTTAAGGTCGAATTCACTGGCCAGTTCCTTTTTAAAATTTTCAATGCATACTCTTTTCTGCGATGCCACTAAAATATCGTCGACATAGACTGCAACAAAAAGTTTTGTACCATCACCTATGTCTCGGAAGTATAGACATGGCTCATTTAATGATGATCGCATCCCCATTTTTTGCAGTTGTGTATCGAGCCTTGCATTCCACTGGCGTCCAGCTTGCTTCAAGCCGTAAAGTGATCTCTTAAGTCTACATGCATCACCACCTGCCTGCATGTCTGCTAGCATTTTCTTAGCTCGTTCATATATATTAGAACCTTTTTGTTCCACCTGAAGTAGCTTCTGCAGACATTCTCTTAATATGTCGGGGATTTCCATGTAAATTTCTTCATTTAATGTACCGTTCAAATAAGCGGTATTAATGTCTAACTGATGAATTTCCATACCAAGTTCAACCGCAAGTGCAGTCAGCAATCTGATGGTGTCTAGTCTGACAACAGGGCTGAATGTCTGGTGATAATCAATCCCGTACCGTTGGCTATATCCTTTGGCAACAAGTCTAGCCTTTTTCTTTACGGTTTTATCAACATTTAGCTTCGTTGTTAAGATGTAACGACAACCAACGACAGCGCGTCCCATGGGTCTCTTCGCTATATCCCAGGTATCATTTTTAATCATGCTTCGTATCTCCGAGAGAATGGCTGCCTCCCATTCATCTTTTTCTGAACCAGATAAAGCTTGCCTCAATGATACCTCTGCATTACCCACAAAGTCTTGGCAATCTGAGAACTCTTCTTGTAGTTCAGGTTCCACTTCAACCATACGATAAATTTTCTTTGGGCGTCCCACATGTCCTCTGTCTAGTCGTGGTCTTCCTGGGGCTCGTTTTAAGGTCTTTTCTTCATTATTTTGTTGGACTTCATCTGAGCTAACATGACGAGGTGAACCAGCTTCTGACTCCATATTATCCTGGACATTTTGTACATTCCTCTCAGGTTCAGGAACAAATCTACGTGAACTCGTCACTACCTCTCTTGTGTTGTCAACTGCCCTTCCTGCATGGAAATCTATCTCTACATAATTTGGTTCTGGTCTTTGGCAGATATCAGCTTGTAGCTCTTCATTCCCAAATTCCAGTGGATCAGTTATAGAAGAATTATTCTCATCGCATCGAGTCTCGTTTATGTGAAATTTTACATCTCGCGATACGACATACTTTCGTTCTTGTGGCAACCAAATCTTGTAGCCTTTTCGGTCTCTTGGATAGCCTACAAAGATTCCTTCTTTACTGCGAGGTGCAAATTTATCTTTTCCTTCCTCCTTATCCAAAACATGTATCTTGTTTCCAAAAACATGCATATAGTTTATGTTCACAGGCCGCTCGTACCATTTTTCATACGGCGTTCCACCTTCAAGACTACTTGTTGGACATCGATTTCGAACGTGACATGCCGTCATAACGGCGTCACCCCAAAAACCAGGTGAAAGGTTGGATGAAATTATCATACACCTTGCCATCTCTACAAGAGTTCTGTTCATCCTTTCTGCGACCCCGTTCTGTTGAGGAGTGTTAGGAATAGTTAATCTTCTCCCTATTCCTTCAGTCTGTAAATATTCATCAAAATCTTTATTACAAAATTCTCCTCCATTATCCGTCTGCATATATTTTATTCGTTTGCCAGTCATATTTTCAACATAACTTTTGTATATCTTGAAATATTTAAGGGCTTCACTTTTCTTGGATAGCAGATATACTTCACACCACCTCGATGAGTCATCTATAAACGTAATAAAGTACTTCGCTCCACCTATGGCTTCATGCCGCATCGGGCCTACGATATCGGAATAAATAATCCGTAATTTTTCATCACATGGCCCATCCGTCCTCGAAAATGATGATGCATTCATTTTCCCACTAGCACAGATACCACAATTATGCAATGTACTCACATCCGTCATCTTTATATTCATTCCGGATTTGTTCAAGAGTTTGACAAGATCTCTTCCATTCAGATGACCCAATCGTTCATGCCACAGTCTTACCTTATCAACTGCTTCTGAAATAATGGAAACTGTTCCCATTTGTTCCTCAACGTAATATAGATTACCCCTACGATTTGCTACAAGCATAGTGTTACCATAGCTGTCCCTAACACAAGCTATATTCTTATCGAATTTAACACTATACCCTTTATTCGTAATTCTTGCGACCGAAATCAGATTACATCGCAAGTTTGGAACAAATAAGGTATCTGGCAACTCCACGATTGTTTTGGAATTATTTTTACATGTAATTAATCTAACGGTACCCTTACCTTTAACATCTGTGCTCGAGTTTATCGCTAGATTTAGCTTACCCGACAAAGGTATCAATGAATTGCCAAATTTACTAGGATCGTTGCATAAATGTGATGTACAACCGCTGTCAATGACCCAGCCTCCATTCCCGTTGCAAGCAGCATTATCACCTGCAATACAATTAAAGGTTACAAGGCTGAAATTATCTTTTTGCAAATCACATTCCAAAACATACTTTGCACTATCACGACACTGATCCTTGTCTTTCTTCATATCACATTCAGAAGCTTTGTGGCCATGTTTGTGACATTTAAAACACTTGTATTTAAAATTCGTCTTGTTAGTATCACTCTTTGATTTGAAAGGTTTCTTAATTTTGGACTTTGCAAGGAGAGCTTTTTCTTCGCTTCCTTTCTGACGTCTCGAACATACCTCTTCGATTATTTTAACCTTCAAAGTCTCAGGGTCTGGTAACGTGTCTCTGGATTCGATCGCGCATCGAAAATTCTCGAAGCTTGATGGTAAGCTATAAAGAAGCATTATGGATACTAAATCATCATGCATCTGAATATCCATATCAGCTAGTTTACTTTTTACTTCGAAGAAATGCATGACATGTTCACGAACGTCACCACCTTCCTCCAACTTGTGTAGCAACAACTCCTTCAGCAGCGTTGCCTTCTTGGCAGGTCCCTTAGATGCGTGTATGCTCTCAAGTTTTTGCCAAACATTTCGTGACGTTTTACATCCGCGAATGTGTCTCAGTTCACTTGGACTAATAGCTAGGATTAGATCAGACTTAGCTTTTGCGTCTCCGATTTCCCATTTCTTGGCTTCTTCCGGCTCTGTAGGCTTGCTTACGCTTCCGTCTACATAGCTCCAAGCGTCGTTCTTTATAAGAACCGCTTCAGCCTGAATCCTCCAAGTTTCGTAATTTTCTTGAGTAAGTGGTTCTATTTTAACAGTACTCATATCGTTGACTCTTTTACGTCAACCTTGTTTATTTCATCAGCTGTTCGTACTTAATCAAACGTACCTTAAATATTTGCTGATATTCAATAAATAAGCACGAAATTTTAATATCTCGTTTCTGGGCCCATAACCACTGTGGGGGACTACCCTGCAGAGTGCATGTGTGCAAGGAAACTCAAGAGATAATTAAAATAGCATACTAGATTTATTCTGAGTACTTATAAAAAGTAACACGTATAAAACACACCGAAAAAAATATTCTGTCAACAAGACAAGCTTCAACAGAACGTTGAATCTTCATATTTTAATTAAATATAGACTAGGCTCTAGCAGCCAGCTATATTATGTACATTAAAACCTAATATTTCTGGTTATCGTAAAATTGTGCATTGGTACAAATATTAACTCATCTATACAAAATAATCTTTTGAATGTTTGTTCCGAGTTGAGTTCATTTGTTTGATTTCGTCAAAACAAACATATGACGGACAGGAAATCCTAGAGACTGATGACGTTGTTCAATTTCTGACGACACCTCAAAAATAAATTCTCTTTCACAGATTGAAGTAGTGGATCCGTCTGGACAAGTGATGTCCACGGATGGGGACGTGACAGTGGAACGACTGTGGGATGATGGAGCACCAGTGAACGTCACCACCGTGGCGCTGAACAAAGGTATCGCCACCTACACGCTGGTACCGGACAGAGCACACGTCAACTCCACGCTTAACTTAGTGGTAAGATTTCCTTTTTTTTTATTGTAATGTAAATTTTGCCGATTTTTATAACCAAGCACTCTGCTTCAAGTACGCTAAGCACTGACGTCAATGGCTGCGCTGGTATAGTACTTACATAAGTCATGCAACTTCTACTTTTATTATAATTGGAATGGTGACGGGATACGAAACAGCAAATTCTATTTAGTTAAAATTTATTCAAATCAATAAAAAAACACCAAGATAAAGCGCACCAAAGTTCGGGAGTGGGCTCTTGTGACGTCACTTCTATGTAAAAATTGTACCAAGACATGACGTCATGTGATATTTTAACGCACTTTGACAAAAGAAAAAATACGTGTCCAATATTTTTTAGAAATCCATCTGACGGACAAAAAAAAATTTTCTATCGTCATTCATATTAAGTAGTCTTCTGTAATCTCGGCTGTAGATTATAGGGTATTGTACTGTGTTCGGTCACAGGTCAAGCAGTGTTATTGGGTTAGCCATAATTTTATAGAACTTTCCAGTAGTGTAATGGCATTATCGATTTCGAATTTTGCGGTATGCTTGGTGGCTTGCATTCCTATACAGAAGCTCATATATAAGTCCATCTCTGTCCTCACTTCCGAGTTTAGAAAATACAGGTACATGGTACATTAATCTCTGTTATTTTCAATAAATGTTTTTTTTTTGTCTTAATAGATTTTTTGTAATTCTTCTCGACCAGGTAAAATACAAAGAAGTGACAGAACGTGTGGTCAACGTCCAACGAAGCGAATTCTCCTTCGGACAGTTCCTGACGGCGGAGATTCTGACGCGCGGCACCGGGGTGGGGGGTGAGATGCGCGCACGCATCACTGCGACGGAACCCATGGATATGGTGCACTATGCCGTTATTGGACGAGGGGATATCATTGTCGCGAAGACTGTTGAGGTAAGTGTATCATTAGACAAGGATAAATTACAATTTTTTGCATAGAAATATTAAAATTCAGCTAAACATGCTTGTGGGTGGAATAGCAGGGGTGATTTGAACTTTCAATAGTCGTTATTCTGCGCTCACTGCCGTTGGGCTGCTACTTCTCATTTGTTTTGTATTTAACACTGATTTGTGATATTAATAGGTATATCCTTTTCTCTATTTATTTTTTATTTATTTAAATTTACGTAAATAAGACCTTACCAGCTATAACGCCAGTGCAGTGTTACTACCACAAAGAAACACATAGGTGCAACTTAGTTACATCGACTACCAAAAATACAATAAAAAACATAGTTAAAATACAATAACAAATTCAATTAAAATCACTTCTCAATATTTTTAATGCACTTCAGTGCTTCTCCTGAGAACATCATCAGGCTGCAGTGAAATATATCTAACTTATTTCAATTTACAGTTTTCATTATTTTCTCTACTTACTCTTCAGTTGAGTCCAGCCCGTCGCAGCGTAGATGTGAAAGTAACGGTGACGTCACGCATGTCTCCGGGCTGCGTGTTAGTGGCGTGGTATCCACGCCTCGACGTCAACAATCTGCTCTCTGCCGCAGTCTTTGCTCCTCAAGCCAATCTACTGCAGAACGACGTAAGTATACTGTAGACCATAGGTAGCGTGACAGTGTACAGCGGCATGCGTGTCGCCGAGCTGCGGCTTAGTAGTTAGTACCATCACGGCGTCTCAGCGCTAACAAAGAAAATTTGGTTCAAATAAATGTCACTAGATGGCTCGATATGCATCGAATTGTTATTGAATTGTATGTTTAATTAACATTTTCTAGAATTGATCATAAAAATTATATGTTATTTTTTTATCAACTCTCCTAAGCTCAAAATTATGGAATATTTTAATTCACTTTTCAAAGATTATTTGAATCGATCATTTAAAATTGATTCTAATAGATGGCGCGGATTTGAATTTCTAATGCATACCACTCGATTTTATTAATTTGTATTGTGATGCAATATTGGTACAATGAAACTGTAAAAACGTGCAAAAAAAGATCTATAAACCAAAACGTCACTCACTGTATTTAAGGCAATAAATAGTCACGAACCGAGAAAACCCTTTTTCTTGCAAGTCGCTTTTACCAAACGCGATCGAAGTACTTATAAAAATAATCATCTTAATCAGACCAAAAACGCTAGTTTGATCAGCACGGTTTCTTTGTATGAGATGAGGCATATGTATGCTAGTATTATATTATCTGTGGTACCGTGATATTTTCATCAAGTGTTATTTATGTATTGGCTCGCGTTTGCCCACTATCTCACCTGATGGTAAGCGATGATGTGGTCCTATTCACCTATTCACTCTTGGCTTAAAGACACCTCATGTTAGCTATTAGGAAATACAGACTCCGGCAGGGAATGGCACTCCTTAGCTGTACGCACTAAAATAGTACACCCAGTAGACTTACCAGTAAAAAACCGACAGGCTGGCAACTTGGCGATGATGTCGGTATTCTTAAAGACCCTACCTAATTCATATTTCCTTCACAGATCTCCGTATCTCCCGTAACAAGCGGCGGCGCTGGTACCAAACCCAACACATTGGTAGAACTGCGCGTCACGGGCGATGCTGGTGCCTATGTGGCGTTACTGGCAGAAGACGTGAACGCCATACAAGCCGGACTCGCCAGCCACAACGGGCTTGGAAATGGACTTGATATGCATACGGTAAGTTAACTACTACAGCATGTAACTCTAGCAAATGACTGTGGACCGTCTTTCAAGGACCATTGGTCACTGGACTAGACGACTCCTTGAGTGAAGAAAAATAAACTAAGTTGATGGACCAACGATCTTTAAGACGACGGCTAACGCCAACGACCTTGAGGGAACAAAACGCAAACTCGTTTCACACCCACGCGACCCAAAATTTAGTAGTTTTTTGTAATTTCCTTAATATTCTATGACTTTAATAAACAAGCCTCACATCAAAATGTAGATAGTTCTTTGAGATGGTGTCAATTTCATTAAAATACGCCCGGCGGCATAACTTTACAATCTAATTACACTGTGTTATACGAATAAAACTCAAAATTTTCTTAGATCAAATTATTAAGAAAATGGTCATAGACGAAACACCGTGCAGGGATGTACTGTACCCCCCCGGTGGGTTCCCGCTTTGTAGATGCGGGGGGGCTCAGTAACCGTGGCTTGGTCACTCACGGTGAAGCGAAGAGGAACCCGAGGAGGGGCTTTTGCCGATAAGCCGACGACGTAGCGGCCAACATGTAGGTTGCGGTGCTGCCTAGGCGACATCGCAACTGAGGCGGGCCGCGATGTCGTATGGGGTCTCCCATACCCATACGATATTGCGGCTGAGGGTTGGGGGCCGCAGCGGGAGAGGAGTGCCGGTATTGCGGTGCGCCGCTCTCCCTACCTTCTGCGGCCTAGACGGGGTCGCCACCGTCTGATGGCGGACGCGGTGGGGCCGCAGGGGAGGAGGAGTGCAGGTATAGCGTTGGCCGCTCTCCCTATCCCCTGCGGCCGAAAAATGGTAGGTGGCGGGGCCATTGACCCTGACCCGTCACAAGGGGACCAAGGGTGCCATACACGGGGTTGCCTGGCACCCATGCGCTGGTTTGGTCCCTAGGGTGGTACTCCCCAGAGGAGGGTCCGGTGACGGACAGCCGCGGCGGGTTCGCGGTGAGTGCTAACGCGTACCCGTGTTCCCGCCATAAGCGGCACAGGAGGACACCGTGGAGTTTTAGTGGGTTAGAGTCCCACATAACTGCGCTATCTCCCCGTGGCAGCGCAGTATGCATGAGCATTTCTTCACGCTAAAATAAAAAAGGGTTGTACTGTAACTTGGGAGAGAGATTTTAGCAGTGTATGATAAACTGAGGTAATTGAAATGATCAACTTGTCAGCTTTCACGGCTCCCGGAACGGTGTTTAACTATCCATTTTTGTTTTAGGTTGAGCGTGAAGTGGAAAGTTTCAGTGGTTTATCGCATTCACTATTCAAAAACGAGGACCATCTTCCAGGAATGGGCTTGGATTTGGGGGGATACACTGCTTTAGATGTGTTCAAAGTACGTATCACAACTGCTTCTTGACAGCTTCCTAATATGATTAATGTGTATGTAATTAATTCTGAGCTAGGAGGAGGAGGAGGAGCTCGTGGCTAAATAATAACAGCCGCACGGGTCGATCTTCAAGGTTAAGCAATGCTTGCCGAGGTCAGTCCGTGGATGGGTGACCATATCAACAAACCGAGTTTCCTCCGTGCCTCGGTAAGCACGTTAAGCCGTTGATCCCGGCTGTCATTTGAAGATCTTTGACAGTCGTTACGGGTAGTCAGAAGCTTGAGATCTGACGCCAGTCTTACCAAGGGGTATCGTGTTACACAGTTACTGGGTTGTGGAGGTCAGATAGGCAGTCGCTCCATGTAAAACTCTGGTACTCAGCTTAATCCGGTTAGACTGGAAGCCGACCCCAACAACAATTGGGAAAAAGGCTAGGCAGATGATGATGAATTAATTCTGATCTATTCCTTATTTTTAGAACGCAGGTGTTGTCATTCTAACAGACGGCGTAGTCGTTAAGGGGAACCAAGATGGTAAGTCTTTTGTCGTTTTATTTGATTCTGACCTTGAATTTAAGCTCCTCCTTTATACATTCAATCTTTACTGGTCAGATATAAATAAAGAGTTTCCTTGCGTGATCGAATCAGAAATGTAGAGACCCGCAAGAAAACCAGGGTTAACGACTTAGCCTAAAGAATTGCCAAACTTAAGTGGCAGTGGGCAGGGTACATTGCTCGCAGAACGGATGGCCGATGGGGCAGGAAGGTTCTGGAGTGGCGACCGCGAACCGGAAGACGTTGCGATGGAAGGCCTCCCACCAGGTGGACCGATGATCTGGTCAAGGTTGCGGGAATCCGCTGGTTACTAGACGCACGGGACCGGTCAATGTGGGTACGCTTGGGGTAGGCCTATGTCCAGCAGTGGACTGCTTTCAGCTGATATGATGATGATGATGATAAATAAAGATTTACTTTTAGTCCTTACTATTTTCAGGCTCGGTTCCAACAGCAGCTCCTCTAGAGACAGGCACGCGCGCCCCTCAGGCTGGTCCGTACGCCTTCAGTCGTCTACCACCACCACCTTCTCCACGATACTACCTGACCGTATCACCGCAGCCTACCTGGATGCTGGCTAATCTTACCATTGGGTAAGTCGAACTGATCTGATTATTTTTTATTTATTTTTATATATTTTTTATTTTTACATTTTAGGAAAGCTTACTTAAGCTTACATTATAATACCAATAATATATAACTAAATTGCTTATAACAAGTTGCCACAGATAAAAAAATAATAGATACCTATGACCAATTTTATGATTCCATACATGATTAATTTATCATGAGTCCATGCATTACCTGTTGAAACATGTGTACTACGCTTTCACAGTTTTTCCTCTATACAAAGACAAAATTTTCTACTTTCTCTTCGTCAAAAAGTCACCGAGGTTAAGTCTCCGAGTTAACACACGTATTAAGTCTTTCTGCCTAATCTTCGATCAAGAATACACCTAGATTCCCGGTCAGCGCTTAAAAAACGGGCCGAAAAATTGGGCCACAAATACGTTTGTGGCCCTATTTCAAATTTAGTATGGTCCAATCATAGCCAACATTAATACGTTAAAAATGCCGCAATGTGCGTTCAAAAACTGAGAAAATAACCACCGTAACACCTTGATTTTGGAAGGAATATCTTTTTTTCGGTAATTTTATATCATTAAGTGTTTTTCTTATAGTAAAAACCGCATTAAATAGAAAATATGAATCAATTACCAAATATTATGATTGTTTGACCAACGTTTGCGTCGACAAAGCGAACGCGCCAACTATTGTAACAAACATTGACTGTTCTGGAACAGAGAATGCATGGAGTAGTTTGTAAAGCTATTTTTTTTTATTATTTAAAAAAATACTATTGCGTTATTTTGGTCCGACTACTTTTTTAAATCAGTCAAAAATATTTGACACCATAGAAAACAAAATAAAGTAACCCCGAAATTTCCTACATAGTGTTTTAACCTTATTGCTGAAATTTTAAGTTTCATTTTATAATAAATATTTTTGTACTTACATATAACTGAATTTTAATTTTCAAGTTTTCATGCAAACCCTACCCTACCTAACTACCCTAACTACCCACGAATCTATTTTTTTAACTGTCTCTATTCGAGCGAACAAAACAAAAAAATAATTATTCAAATCGATCCAGCCGTTTTTGAGTTTTAGCGAGACCAACGAACAGCAATTGATTTTTATAATATAGAAAGATAGGTAGGTAAGTGTGTGTGGCCATTTGAGCGACTTATTTTCGTTCCTGATTCTTAATCTAATATTTTTATAGATCGATGATATAAAATAAATAATTGAACGTTTCGACTCCACTCATTCCTTGTCCAAGCTCAAACATAAATTTTAAAAATTCGAATTTCGAATTGTTTTTTTTTTGGCACATTGTGATTTAGACTTTAACACTTGCGTGTAAGACTAAATTTTTATTGAGCTCATAATTTTTTTATTGCTTTTTATACATCGTTTTGTGAATGCAACTTTAAACATTGCGTTTAAGGTTGAATTTACATTAATGTATATTTATTCCAAGTAGAATTCCTAGAATTACCTAAACACAATTGGCGTCAGTTTTAAAGATAAGTTTTGTATGGGATCCTCAATCTAGGTGTATTTTTGATCGAAGTGCCTAATTGCCCATTTTATGTGATCCTGATGTTTCATATTAACTTTGTTACCGAATTCGTATTTATACGCACTATTCCTGGACTGCTTGATAATCAAGAAATACAAGAATAGTTACTGGAAAAAATGTGTTTTTAATATCATGCCACGCCTTATATTGGCTTCGCAACAATTCCTCTGCTCAGATAGTTCGTAATAACATTACCGTCTGTGAAGTTTAGAACATTTCACCATACACTGCAGTTAGGCAACTGCTATTCCTCTTTAAGATATTTCTTAGGGCAGGCTTATTTGGGTAGCGTACTGGCTAGACATCATAAATCATCTGACATCATCCGTTGGCTTTAGAGCTTTTTTGTATGAAGTCGATATTCTTCTCCCTAGAGTAAATAGTATTCTGTGCAGTGATTGCTCGATCTAGGTAAGTAGGGTAGGTACATGTAGGTAGGTAAGTAGGGTAGGTACAGGTAGGTAGGTAAGTAGGGTAGGTACATGTAGGTAGGTAAGTAGGGTAGGTACAGGTAGGTAGGTAAGTAGGGTAGGTACAGGTAGGTAGGTAAGTAGGGTAGGATAGGCAGATAACGGGAGTGAATCCGCGGGCACAGCTAGTTATATACTTTATTTGATTACTAGCTAAACAGTTATATTTGATTTCTCATTATAGTAATGATGGAAAAGGAGCCAAGGAACGTTGGACATCAGTAACTCCTGGGGAGTTCTCAATCGGAGCGTTTTCCGTGCACCCAACCCTGGGTCTCGGGTTAGCTTCACCGCAAAAGTTCATGACCTCCGTGCCATTGTCTATGGCTGTCGAACTACCCGCCACCTTACAAAGAGGAGAAACTGTTGCTGCAGTGATTATCTTGAAGACTACGCTAGCAGTTGATACGTCTGTCGAGGTGACGTTCTACAACAGCGATCAATATTTCGAATTCGAACCTCTCGACAACGAACTCGATTCAGCGAAAAGTAAGTGAATAATTCAGATTAAAGTAACGATGTTGGTTTTTTGAACTCCTTGTTTTAGAAACGACCTTGATGGCCGAACATGATGAGACCAATTTCCAAGTCCAAATATTTTTAGTATTCACTGTATTAAATTTCTCAACAGCATTCTGGAGTTGGGTGTGTTGGTTCTCTACATGTGATTCTGATGAAGTCTCAGTGTTCCATACATAACCTTAACATAGTCAGAGTTTAATGGATGAAAGGCATTTATACCATTCCCCCTCTAAAAAGCTTATTTTATTCACTGAAAACAGTGAATACTCGCCTTGCGCAAATACTCGCTACAAACTTCTTGTGCAGAGAATATTCGACTTTCAAATTCCTTCGATTTTAATTTTGAGTTTTTTTTTATATTTAGGATTTTAATAGTGATTTTGATTTTAGTCTAGGATATTTATTGAATACTTATTTGGATTGTAATTCTAATATTAATTGCAATGGTGTTTAATTAACTATAATTATTTAAAGTAACGGAGGTGGTCACTGGCCCCTGAAACACAGGTAACAGCACCTAGCTCAGGGGTCAGGTTTTCACATTTTTTGTAAATTTTGAAGGTAATAAACCATTTATTTATTACTCGTAATATTCCTTGTGCTTCTCGCTTAGATCTTGCTTTTTCTCGATTTCATGGTATAAAATATAGTATGCAACTCTTGAATAAAACGGATTTATATCGAGGGCCATGAATCACTCGCGTCGCTCATGATTCTAACACTTGAATCACTCGCGTCGCTCATGATTCTAACACTTGAATCACTCGCTATGCTCGTGATTCAATCATCATGAATCACTCCCTACGGTCGTGATTCAGTCGTTAGAATCCTTCACTTGCTCGTGATTCATCTATGGCCCTCGCTTTAAATCCGTCTTTTATTCACTAGTTGCATAATATACTATTTATCTAAAATAAAAATATATCGTGAGTGGCTTGTCTGAAAAATTCCTGCCAAGACCACAAATAATCCAAAATTCAAAAAAAAAACTGTGTACGTTTACCTTAATATTTTGAAACTGGGATACAATTAATTACAACTAGCTTCTGCTAGCTGCTTCGCCCGCGTGAAAGTCGAAAATTAGACCGAGCGAACATATTTCTGGGATAAAAAATATCCTACGTACTATTCCTGACTACAATCTATCTCATCCAGAATTGCCGCGATGACGGCGTGAAAAAATAACAAACATACACACTCACAAACTTTCGCCTTTATAATATATAAAAAAAAAAGAACGGGTTTATTGCAGAAACTTATACACTTTTACAGTAAATCTTACATAGGGTCCTCCTTTTAAGTAAATGATATACTTGTGCTAGGAGGACCCGCTTTTTAATGACAAATTATGAAATGGTAAAAGTGATGTACAAAAGGAAAACAGAATCTAAAAATTCAAAGCAAAGTCTCAAATTTAACAAGATGAGACTTGAACTATAACTAAAAAATAAAAATAAAATACTAAGAAACTTAGAAAATATATCCTAAAATAATGTCTGTGAGTGTGAGTATGCGTGTGAGTGTGCATGTGAGTGTATGTATGAGTGTGTGCGTGCAAGTTTTTTTTTTCCAACTCATATTGACGATGCCTGCAGCAACAATTCAATGTCATCATAGGTCTCCAGTTTCAGCCATTGAACTATTGCCTTTTGCAGTCTTTAGTAGTCATAAGATAGAGGTTAATTATTGTATTTATTTTATTATATAGGGTAGCGGAATTTGTAGTAAATTGTCTGTATTAATTAATGTGATTTAAAACAGATTGGTGTTTGCTCTCTATACTCGGATCTTATGCCATAATCTGTTTGACTTCCTCCTAATCACATCCAGTTTCCTCAGAGATCGAGCTGTTCCGTCGCGTCCGCGTGACAGTCCCGGCGCGCGGCTCCAGCAGCACCGCCTTCCTCGTGAGCGCGGCGCGCGCGGGGGGGGCGCACGTGCTCGTGGAAGCCAGTGGAAACGGCGTCTCCGACTCGCTCTCCAGGACCATTCAAGTCAAGGTATGGACTGAGGATGGCTTTTACATTATGACGTATTGTTCACCAGACGACCACTGGAGTTGCACCTACCGCCTACTGAAAAGGCAGGATTCAGAAGACATAAGACAGGCCGTAGTTGCTGTGGGAGTCGGAAAAATGCCAAAGCCTCAGTGCAATAGCGGAAGTTTTCAGGCTGAATAATGACATGGTCACATGCCATGTAGACAGGCATTGTCTTTATAGACCTGCAGCCTAATTGTGTAAGTGAATTCGGCAAAGGAAACAATCTGGTTCTTTCCCAAAAACACACACATACACAAAAAAGTTGAATTTTAATATTAAAATTAAAATGCGAATTTACTTACGCAATTAGGCTGCTGAAAACTGAAAAACAGGCTAGTCGCACTCGCGCACGCAGGGTTCCGTACTATTATCGCAAAAAACGGCAAAAAATCACGTTTTTGAATGGTAGCCCAACTTAAATTTTTATTTTATTTGTTTTTATAATAATATTTGTTGTTATAGCGGCAACAGAAATACATCATCTATGAAAATTTCAACTGTCTAGGTATAACGGTTCTTGAGATACAGCCTGGTGACAGACAGACAGACAGACGGACCGTGGAGTCTTAGTAATGGATCTCGTTTTTACCCTTTGGGTACGGAACCCTAAAAAGGGGTATGTAGGTCAAATCCTTACGTCATCATATGAGTATTAGGAACAAAATAATAAGGTTTGGAGCAAAGTCCAGGCATATTGTCATTTGAATTATTTTGAATTCACGTACTCCTGCGCAGATTTCAGTTAATATTTTAATGGGGTGGTCGTTCCAATAAAAACATTTCAAATATTTGCTTTCCTGCATTAGGACGGCTACGAAGAAGACCTATTCTCATGGAGTCTCCTAGACGCTCGCCGCGGAGTGGCTCGGGCCAACGTAACGCTAGACGTACCTGCGGGCATCAAGGCAGGTCCGACCTCCCTGCAGGCCACAGGAGACCTGCTGTCCGGAGCCCTGCAGGCGGCACGAGAGCCCCCAGCCCCGGCTGCAGACCCCGCACATGCTGTGAGACCACTGGCGTTAGCTTGTGTGCTGCTGGACTATTTGCAGGTTTGTACCTAATTTCCTATATTTGATTTTAAATCAAGCGTGTTTCCACCAATCTGGTAGGTACTCGTAGAGATTCTGAACAATGATATTTTTAGTTACGTTTTAAGTCCCATGTAAAATTACCGGTCACAAATTCAGGTCAGACCGTAATTTCAAATACTATTTCACCATTTTAAACATTATTTTACATATATAGGCCTCTGGACAAGAAGAAGTAGCAACAACAAAGGAAGCACGAGAACTGGCAGCTGTCGGCTATCAGCGACTCATGGCGTACAGGAAACCTGATGGATCATTTGCGGCCGAAATTGACGCTGAAGCTGAGGGAGACGTTTGGTGAGTTACAACAAAGTCACGACGACGGGATTATTATATATGTCGGATCTTGTCATGATTTGTTTGATTAAAATGATACACAAGTACCTTGTTTGGTACTGGGTGGAGTCTAGGGCCCGGCGCCCATTATCGGCATCGGTACGACTGAGGATTTTAGGTGGCAAATAGCAATATACTATAACATAATGGCAATAAAGTAGAAATTTCCGTGATATGTTGTCGTAATAACAAAAATACCGCTTCGGTATGCTTGAGGCTGGTGTATCGGCAGCCTTGAGAATGCTTCGGGATGCTTCGGCATCCTTCGGCAACCTTCGGTACGCCGCCGGCGCCGAGGCAACACTCGGGGGATAGTTTGCCCATAGAATTAGTTTGCATCCAGGACGCCTCGTCATCCCTAAGAACGTTGCAGCATGCCAAAGCATAATTGCCGATAGTGTGCGCTTGCATGTAGGATGCCGAAGGATCCTTTTCCTTGCCGATGTCGATAATGGGCGCCGGGCTTAGGTGTCGGGTATGGTTCATTGGAGACCGACAGTGATCGTTCGGTCATGGCCGTGACAACATACTGGCCTAGGAACTGCTCAGTGTTTCCTTTCAAGTCCAGAGTAGTACTTAGTACCATAGTGATAGTAATTGACTCTGTAACGAATAAAATCTGTGTAGAAGTTACAGAAGATATTTCTCTAGTTTACCCGTATCCCAAATTCTGCGCCCACGACTATAATCTAACACCGGTATGTCACTAAGTAGGTCAAATCATGATCCTATATACCGGGCTTCTGACATATAGGTATGCAAAAGTTGTGAGTATGAGACTAGGCCAATCTACACCAAAAATTCAAAGCTAATCGGAAATTTTGAACAAGCACCTTTCTGTTTGTTCACCTCAAGGTCATTTTGGCATGGATGAATAGGATAACTGTATAATGAGGTGCTTATCATGCACAATGATACAAACTGAAGATATAGGTTGGGATTGTCACCGATATATTATCGCAGAATTAATGTGACAATTTTTCAAGCACGCGTTATCTGCTGTGATTGGTTGACTGAATTTTCAACAGCCAATCACAGCAGATAATCCGGATTATTCGTCGATGACGTTAACAGCCCGATAATTGGGTGTGGAGAAACCAGGCGAAGAAGATGGGGTGGTGATATTCTGAATGGTCAAGTTTATAACGTAGGTACATCTGTGTTTAGGATGACTGCGGTCGCGACTCGCTGGCTGTCCCGCTGCTCGCGCTACATATCCGTGGAGCCGGTAGCGGCGCGAGCTGCGGCGAGCTGGCTGGCGCAGGCGCAGCAGGCGGACGGCAGCTGGCCCGCGCCTGCGGCCGCCAGCCGCACTGACCCGCATGCGCAGGCGCCGCTGCCGTTAGCTGCCTATGCGCTTGTAGCGCTGCACCAGACTACGGTAAGCTTAACAAATACGCCGATTCAACCTCAAAGGGGAATGTGAAATGCGTCGCAGTAACCGACACATGGTGTCTGCTGAAGTGAGATATTACGCAGTGACTAGCCCAATTCACAGTTATAATAAAGTTTGACACGTACTGTAAAAGAAAGATACTTAATAATATTGCAAAGTTGCATATAACCAGCTTGCCTGTCTGGTCAGACCAAGGGGTATCGTGTGACCCATTTGTGGAGGTAAGATAAGCAGTTGCTTTACGTAAAATACCGATATATCCAACTGCATCCGGTTGGACTGGAATCCAACCCCAACGTAGTTGAGAAAACGATGTCATCGTGACATACAAAAGTAATACATCAGTGTTCTTCCTTACTTTAACTTAGTCAGGAAATATCAATAGAGCCGCCCAAAAAGCACTGATGCACAGCTGCTAATTAACTTTTCAGGGCAACGACGTTCTATACAAGAACAACATCAACAAAGCCGTGGACTACATAGCACGAGGCTTGTCTCCTGAGCTGGACGCTTATTCTCTAGCCCTCATCGGAGGAGCCCTAGCTGTTGCCAGGCACCCGCAGCTCACGCAGACCTTGGAGATGATGGACAAATACGCTAACACCACAGGTGAGCTTAGGCACTTTTTTATTTACTCATTTCGTTTTGCCTGGGTTACATGAAGTCGAAAAACGCCGTTTTTAGCCACTGGTCAACTTCATTGAATTCACATAGGTCAACTGAAGAAGTTGCTATTCTGATTACATTAATGTAGCTGGTAAAGACAGGGTACGCAATGGGAATTAGCAAATACAAGCAACATGAATGCGTGCAACTATTTTTGAATGGATGGCTGGAATGCGAGTAGCTGAAGATTGAGTTTGACGGCGTGCGATTGGAAATACCTGTATCAAGAACTAGACTCCCACAGACAGATGATGTTAAACGGTAAAACCTATTTATACCATTCCCCCTCTAAAAAGCTTATTTTATTCACTGAAAACAGTGAATAAAAAGCACTTTTACTCACTGTTTTGGTGTTTGAATTTGGAACACACCAATGTATTCGAACTCCATCTCAATGCTACATAACCGCCTTGCGCAAAAAAATTTTGATACTAACTTCTTGTGCAGAGAATACTCGACTTTCAAACTACTTATTTGATTTTAATGTTGAGTTTTTTTAATATTTAGGATTTTTATAATGATTTTGATTTTTATTTTTAGTCTAGGATATTTATTGAATACTTATTTGGATTGTAATTCTAATATTAATTGCAATGGTGTTTAATTAATTATAATTATGTTACGTAACGGAGGTGATCACTGGACCCTGAAACACAGGTGCTGTTACCTAGCTAAGGGGTCAGGGTTTCACATTTTTTGTGAATTTTGAAGGTTATAAACCATTTATTTATTACTCGTAATATTCCTTGTGCTTTAAGCTTAAATCTTTCTTTTTCTCGAAGTCATGGTATAAAATATAGTATGCAACTCTTGAATAAAACTGATTTATATCGAGGGCCATGAATCACTCGCGTCGCTCATGATTCTAACACTTGAATCACTCGCTATGCTCGTGATTCAATCATCATGAATCACTTCCCTGCGGTCGTGATTCAGTCGTTAGAATCCTTCACTTTCTCTTGATTCATCTATGGCCCTCGCTTTAAATCCGTCTTTTATTCACTAGTTGCATAATATACTATTTTCGGCTATTTCTTATCGAACTTTTTCCCAACAGGTTCAACCCTATTCTGGTCACGGAGTCTGTCAGGCAACGAGTGGCGCAACCCCTGGCTGAAGGGCAACAGCCTGGAGGCCACCACAGCGGCGTGGGGCCTGCGCGCCATGCTGGGCGCGCGCCTGCTGGAGGAGGCCGCGCCCGTGGTGCGCTATGTGCTGCAGGCCTACCTGCCGCACGACCCCGACCCGGAAGTGGTGAGTTATGGACAAAACCAAGAAACCAACCAAATTCATAATCCTAATTAATTACTATGTTACCCTTAGGTACACTATAACAACGAGTATCGTTCGTAAGCATCAAGTTTAATATATTTTTTATCACATCTATTCAAATAGAGCTAGTTTATTCTTCGAAAACAGGGACTAAAATAGCTCATTAATCCCTAGGGACTAAAAGTGATTTGAATTTGGAATGTGGATATTGTTGTAAATGTTCCAATCAGCAAAGAGATGAATCACAAACCATGCGGTCCAAAATAGGATTACATCGCTTAAATTGATTACGACGAAAGTGTGAGGTAAATTTGGGCTTATGAGCGATTAATTCTATTTCGGACCGCACGGGAACATTGTATTGAACAAGTGACAGGCTGGAAAACCGCGCGCGAGGCAATTTTAAAAATAAATCTACAACTGTAACGGATGGTAGTAATAAAATT
Source organism: Orthosia gothica (assembly GCA_949775005.1). Lineage (NCBI taxonomy): Eukaryota > Metazoa > Arthropoda > Insecta > Lepidoptera > Noctuidae > Orthosia > Orthosia gothica. The sequence goes on from OX459058.1 coordinate 18,857,341, forward strand.
GTTAAGATACACTTAACCGCTTGTATGCCAGCATTCGAGACACAATGAAAAAGCCATTGTGTCTCGCTTAGATCTGCGTTCCGGCATACAAGAGGTTAAATAATTATTCAAATATAAACATTAGCATCTTATTATTTCTATGTTATGTCTTATGGTTCCTAATTGTATGTAAATAAATAAACGTAACGTTCTTGTTCATAAAATGCACTTACTTATTTTCTCATAGAGGGTGATAAAAAGTAGTGTCCACCTCGGGAGCAACACTATTTTAAGCTCGAGTGACGTGCTTTGAATCCCTCGCTGCGCTCAGGATTCTACTCTAGAATCCTTCGCTCCGCTCTGGATTAAAAAAAAACTCTCCTGGCTTTAAAATGGTTGTTTGAAACATTAAACAATCAACTATATCGTATTTTTATAGCTATCAAATCAGAGTTCTTATATTGTCACGGCTTTTAGACAACTTGAACACCGCACCGAACACACGCACGCCATTTGCGATTAGTATTGTGCGACGCCTGCACATTTGGTTTTGTGAATATTTCGCGCGCAGCGAGGTATTTTGTGTCGACAACGTGCCTGGTGTTTATTGGGCTTATCCCTCCTTGTCCTTTATTATATATTTATTTTACCCCACACCACCTGACCACACCCACGGATTGAACGACCCCAGGGGTCTCTCGCGGGAATCAAGGTGAGTAATTCGTGTAGTTATGTACTTCTTTCCACCTGTCAGATAGGAACCAGTATCTCTAAAGAACAAACCCCTAGCTTTCCGCTGCTGCGCAATCGCAGTGTCACGGTTATAGACCTGATAGGATCCAAGAGTCGCAGCGTAGCTATGAGCCCCAACGTTGCCTCTTGGCTGTGATCCGCAGGCCTGTATTTAACAAAACCAAACCAAGTTTGGTATATTTCATAATGTTAGTACCTATAATTAAACAGCCGAAATACGTCCACTGCGGTATGCATGGCTCTCCCCCAGCTTTGGTTGTGTACTTTCCGTTTTCAGCGGGTTCCTGAGACCTTAGATCATCAATCTAGCCCATTTAGTGCGGTCGTTCATTTACGAGGCTTAGATCGATTTATGTGGCGTCAATCACAGGATATATATCAATGATCAATAGTCACCATGTGCAAGTCAAGAAGATTTAAATTTTCATATTCTAAATAGGCACGATATTGATATGTTTCAGATGGACTCGTTGGCACAGTACGCCGAAACTGTAAAAACTTCGTCGAAGCTTCGCGTGTCGGTGAACGTCACTGGATCTGATGAGGCGAGACAGTTCCAGATCGGAGAGAACAACGCCCTCGTCATACAAATGAAATCCGTAAGAAATCGCCCTACCTACCATCTTGTAATCGACATTAACGACCTTCATATCATGTCTCATGAAATAAATGCTACAAAAGACCACTATACACTATAAAAACCTCATTTTTTCCTCCACCAGATCCGCAGCAGCCGGTCCGTGAGCGCAGTCACAGAGGGCCGAGGCCTAGGGCTCCTGGGTCTGTCGGCCCGCGGCGCCACCAATGTCACGGCGCCCTGGCCGAGATATACGCTAGACCCTAGAGTCGACCAGGTTTCTACGAAGGATAGACTGCAATTGTCTGTGTGCTTTGGGTGAGTAATTAAAGCTTTCTAAAAGAAGAATTGAAAGAAGAAGCTTCTAATCAGACAAAAATCCTAGGCAATAAAACAAAGGCATAACCCAAAAAGATGGGTTAACCTGGGGCCGGAGCAACTGACGAATGGACGCCAAATGCAGTGAACGTGGTACTATATCAAGCCATACATCATAGGTATGTCGCATCAAGGCTGGCCGATAGATGTTAACCATCGGGAAGTCAGGTTAGGTTAAGTCATCGTGTGTGGGCAGGTAGGTGTGTATAATCATAAAAATGAAATCACACAAATTATTCGATACACTGGGTTTATCCAAATTCGACAGGATCGACACTAATTCTACGACGTAGCTCTAAGGCTGTCAGTACTGAACTAACATATTCTGCTGTCCCCACCACGCAAGTGGTTAGGAAAAGCGCTCCAATGCGTAGTTGTTCTTGCTTTGCCGCCAGATGGCGTGCCTGCGATTTGTTTTGACGTCCGTACTATTGACTAAACCCGACAGGTAGATAACAAATTGAGAAGGGGCCGATTAATAGACTGCAGCAATGGACCAATGCAGTGGCGGCTAAACCGAATAATTCAAAGTATAACTGAAATTCATAACTTCTTTTATTCATCAAAAAATATTCAGGATTTTACGAATGATTAGTTTCCAAACTGATAGGTCAAAATAATTAAAAAAAATCTTCTTTACAGGTTCGTGGCTCAAGGAAATGAGACGGAGAGTGGGCTGACATTGCTTACTGTCCAACTCCCATCAGGGTATTTAGCTGACATAAACACACTCACAGAACTAACGGTAAGCACGAAATTGCACTTTGCAGCTTTTGCACATTACGCTGCTTTCATAGTTTCAAAAGTTGTCCCACCAGAGTTGTTTCAAGAGGTAGAGCGGTGAACAGGAAAAAATACTCGTCAAAAATTAAGTATATTCAAAATAGAGTAGTTTAGTTATCCTGTTGGTGAATCTTTGTCCTCCGCTTCTTCGAACAGTTCTGGTGGAAAGGCAGGGCAGATAAATCCTCTAGATTTTAATTTTTAGGAGACATACCAATTTTGTCTCCTCAAGGTGCACTGCCCAGCAAAGCAAAGGTTCTGCGTTCCTTACGGCTCCGCGTCGCATATGGAAATTTGTGGCAAGAAGGTCTTAGTGTTGGGTCTATCTTAAGTGCTCGTTTCTGGGGGCACGGGACGCAGCGCATTGCGTCGGGCGGTGCGGCCCGCACTAAATTCAAACATATGTACAAACTAAACATACGTTGTATGAGAGTGTTTACGTAGAAGCGATTTGTACGCGTTTGTTCGAGATGCAGGCGGGGCCTGTGGATGGCACCGCGGCGTCGCATGCACAAATGCGAACTTACGGCGATATCCGCTATTGCGCCCAAAGCATGAGGCGGAACCTTTCACCAGTTTTATTTGCCAATCGTTCAATGCATACATGAGTCAACGTCAGCGATGGAGTACGACATCATCGATATTTGTTAGAAGATAATTTAACATGCCCCGCTCAACGCACCGTGTCTTCATAAACAACATCGTACATTGTCATTATGTTTGTGTTTACATTTGTGATGACATGAGCTGCTGCACGCGTCGCCTCTTCGTAAACAGAAAAACGTCCGACGCACCGCAAGACGTCACGCTGTACGACTCCAGGAACGAGGCCTAAGTGATTAATATGTAACTAAATGTTGAGTGTGTATGTCCCCAGGCGGTGCGCCACGTGGTGTGGGCGCGCGTGTCGGCGGGCGGCGCGCGCGTGCAGGCCGCCGTGCGCGCCGCCCGCGCCGAGCGCTGCGCCACGCTGGCCGCGCCGCGCGCTCTGCCCGTGGCCAGGCAACGACCAGCGTGGGCCACGCTGCAGGACCTCTATGACTCCAGTCAGTATCTTTACCTTCATTACTTAATAGCTATAGAAAGTTTGATTTGTCGCTCTTTGTGGGCGTTACAAACAAAGATCACGTTCACCATACTTATCTAAAGGAAACCTAGGTACATATAGTTGTCGGCACGTAACTTAGCAAGAGTCATTAGTTGCGCAAAAGTCGTTTTTAGGTCTCTTTGGTTACCAAGCGGGACGCAGGGTACGTTTTGCACCATTCCGAACCAGGGGCGGCTTTACCTATAGTGCAGGGAGTGCGTAGCACATGGGCGCAACTCGCGCGCCCTTTGGCCGCAGCACTTTCAATGACCCACGTACAAAGAGTTCCAGTTTGCATACATTTTGTAGGGCATCTGGAGCTCTTCTTATATGACGAATTACAGCAAAGCAAGGCGCGCCAAGAGTGGCTTTTACAATAGTAACTTTTATTTCAACAGGCAATAAAGCTAATACAAGATAAATACAGATTATATAGTTTAGTAATGAGTGACGCATCGCTACCAAAGGCGCGTGCCAGCACCTGTTTTAATTCGTTTGAAAACCACGCCGACAATTATATTGCGAATCCTAAATTCGGCTGTTTAGAATAAAATATAAAGTTCAAATTGCCATGGACGAACATCAGCGCGCGGCATTTCTCAAAAGCGTGTGTACGCGTGGCGCGTACCGCACTTTGTGTTCTACCGCTACACGTAATTTTGTGAAGTAAGTTTTTTCATTAAAAACTAGTACTTTAATTAAACATGTAATTTGTGTAAATACGCATTTGTGACGTTTTATAGAAAATTTTAAGAGTTTTAGGTGTTTGGGAAACTGCACATCATGACATCCAAAACAGTCAAATTTATTCTAAAGATTTTCAATTTAATCTTCAAACAATAGAGTTTATTATCCATTGGGGAAATTTGACAGTTTGTGGTAATGTGCTTTTAATTAATGTACCCATTGCATTTTGACCGCGCGCTAGCTATAGGGCGCTAGGATAATGATTGCACACGGGCGCTACATAGGCTAGAGACGCCTCTGTTCCGAACGCACGATTAGTTGGTCAGTTGACACAAGGATCGACTGAACAATCGCGTCTCGTTCCCATTCCGTTCACTCTATATGGTAATTGGTTAGTTCACGCACTACACGCGAACTTACCCTGTTACCTTATTCATGTATAGTCCCCTATACATGAATATTTCTAGAATTGAAAACCAACAAGGTGGTCTTACAGTCGCAATTAATTCGACTTATGTGCGCGAAGTCTACAGGTCGATCTGGAGGTGAGACAAAGTGGTATTAAGTTTTCCTACAGTGGCAGCCTAAAGTCTGGCTAAGTAATGGCAATCGTCTATCCTCTATCAACTGCGACTTATCGGTCTTAGAAATGTCATATATGTAAGGCTTGCTTGTAGAAAACTCTACTTTCAGTTAAGCTCGCTTTTGAACATCAACTTTATTGAAGTTTGAATGCCGCTAAACACTAGTTTTTAGTTTCTACAGACTAATGAAAATCTAAACACACTAGCAGCCTTATTGCGTAACGAATTCAGCAAGGCAAAGGGCAAAGATATGATAAACACATAGATGGAAATCCACATCACGTCTTTCATCTCACCAATGTGATTGTTCGATTGTTCATACTCTTTGCCCTTTGCCTTGCTGAATTCATTACGCAATAAGGCTGCGGATTTGTTGCACTACATGCACGCCATGACCTGCAGCCGTATTGCGTAAGTGCACAGAGTTTAAACTCTATCCAACCGACCAAATCGACCAATCACATGCGAAATGAATGACGCGATGTGGATTTCCGTTTTGTGTGATTGGCCCATTTGGTCGGTTGGATAGTTTAAATTCTTTGCGCACTTACGCAATACGGCTGCTGGTGAAGATTGCGGGGATCTGCTGGATGCGAGACGCACGGGACCGCTCAATGTGCCGACGCTTGGCAGAGGACTATGTCCAGCAGTGGACGTCTTTCGGCTGAAATGATGATGATGATGCACGCCCTAGCATATTCGGTGTGCCTTGCCCTTTTACAACACAATTATGTGATTAAGATCATCCCTTTGTTCCCCTAGGTCACCGCGCCCGTGTGTTCTTCTCCCCGCTGCCCGCGAGCGCGTGCGACATCTGCCGCGCGTGGGAGTCGTGCGCGCGCGCGTGCGGCAACACGGCGCAGCAGGTGGCGGACACGGCCACGGACGCGCGTGTCACGCCGGACGCCGCCTTCACGCACGTGCTCACGCCTGCCGTGATGCTCGTGGCGGCTACACTACTACTGCTATAGCCGATACCTACTGATCTTGAAGGACTAACATTTAAATAAAGTGCTCTATTATAATATGAAGTGCATCTTGCGAACAGTGTAACGTGGGCAATTTCCGTTTTCACTGACACTAAGCGATATCTAAATGTTACGTGTAGTTAACTAAAAAGTTACCTTTCGCACAAAATCTTTTCACCAACCACAAGGCGATACTAAAGTTATGCTTACGGTATCAACATAGTGGCATACTACCTGCGATGTACCACGTGGTCTTTTGATAGCGCTTGATATTCTTGAGTTTTTTTATAATCGCTATTGCGACGCTTTCGTTAGTAGATTGTCACTTGTCTACAGCATTATAAAAACCACAGACAAGTTTAAAAAATGTAGATTTCGAAGTAGCTTTTTAAAAAAGGAATGGTGAATCGACAATGGTTGCTAGGATTCTACCTATGAAACTTTAGCGAACTTTACATTGCTTGAAGTTAGTGAAAACTGGTCAAGATGTCTGTTCTAATCATCTCCGCCGACTAGATATACAAATTATAAGTGTAAGCCCAATTTCTCTACGCATTAGACCGTCAATTTTGTACCTAAGACTGCGTGATATTTGCTTCTTCACTGAGTATTTGGTCTACTTACCTGCAGCCTAATTGTGTAAGTGAATTCGGCAAAGGAAACAATCTGTTTCTTTTCCAAAATCGACTTTTTGTATTGCGAACAGTAGTTTTTGGGAAAGAAACAGATTGTTTCCTTTGCTAAATTCTCTTACACAATTAGGCTGCTGATCTACTTATGCTAATATCACAGAGTTTTGTTTTTGGTGAATATTTTTTTCCATAAAGAAACGCCGAAGGAAATTCTTTGTTATAAGATTCCATCAAAGGACTAAAATAATTATTAACATTTAGACAATATCAAGCAGTAGGCAGAGATATATATTTTGAATAATATTTCAATCAAATCTTTATGCATTCGCCTACACAGTATAAAACAGCATTATAATAAGTTGAAATAAGTGTTTTTGTTTAATACAAAGAATTAATTTATAAATAGGTAGGGTCACAGTGTAGAACAAGGAGTGATTGTTTGTACATATTAAACCTTATATTAACTATGTATTCTAAACAATAATAAAAAATATGTAATTAAACCATAAACACGTTTATCTTCCCCATTCCCGTCTACCTTAATGCAATAGTCAAAGCTCAGGGTTTGTACTTGGTTTGACGATAAATTTCAATGCCTGCCTTTAACTGATACATTTCTAGGCAAAGCTAGAAGTTCCTAACTCTATCCTAGAAACAACTAAGGAAAATTAATTTAACGTGGATAGCTCTACTCGCCGTTCACAACAGCGTGCTGGTGCCTACACTTATGTATGGAAGTGAAGGTTGTGTATGGCAAAAAAGACATGTAAGTTGGATTAATGCAGTAGAAATATAAAATGGTTGAGTGTTATGTAGTCATTCTAGTGATGTATGAATGTGTGTGAAGCAAAAGAAGTATGTAAGGATCGTAGTAGGTGGCGTTCTGTAGTTTCTGCCTACCCCCATGGGCAAAAGGCGTGAGTTTTTGTATGTATGTTGTACCGACTGCGTCGCAGTAAGTAAGACAAGGCGATATAGCACCGCTGCCCGGACCACCTATTTATGCACATAGAGTTTATGGGAACCAAATAAGAAGGTGACGGACGCTTCGTTCGCTCGCTTTGCCCGGTAACTCTAGTCCCAGACATCCTTTTCGAGCCTATTCTGTCCGTGTCGGGGTACCTTAAGTCAGTGGTGTCTCAACCCATACAAAGAAACCGTGTCGACGTGCTGTACTGATTCTGTTTTGTACATCGATCGCTTTCGGTTCCGTTCCACGGATATAGATGGTGATCTATCTATCACCGTAAACCAAAAAATAATTGGTAGTTATAATCAGGCGACCACTGAAAATCAGCGCTGTGCTGTGGGTCTCCCACGGCACAGCATTATGCTGAGTGGAAGCCTTCTTGTCACAGTCACGACATGCATCTGCTTGTACTTACCTACTCATCATCCTTGTACTGTACTCAAAATTGGTATTTTATTTTAACTTCCTTTACTAACATAATTTAAGTACTTACTAATACTACCGATGGGTTTAATTTAAGGAAAAATTAAAAACTTGAATGTCATTTTTGTGGCGAATAAATACTTTTTCTTTCTTTCTTCTTCTTCTTCTAGATGAAAAACGCTAGTTACGTCGGCACGATTTATTTGTATGGGATGAGGCATCTGTATGCTAGTATTATATTATCTGTGCAGAAGTTCACGAGCTCGCTTCGCTCGCTCTTGAATTAATAAGTTCAGGAGCTGTCGTCGGCGTCGAGTTGTCAACAAGGCTCAACCAAGACAGAATGGCGCTGGCGGCACTACTACTACTATAGAACTTGTCCATTATGTACCACTTAAAAGTGAAATTAATAAACTTTTTTACTAAAAAATACAACCAACTTCAAAAAAAAAACCAGCCAAGTGCGAGTCGGAGTCGCGGACGAAAGGTTCTGTACTTGGTAAATTGCGGTTTACGATTTATGACGTATTAAAAAAATAAACTACTTACTAGATCTCGTTCAAACCAATTTTCGGTGGAAGTTTACATGGTAATGTACATCATATATTTATTTAGTTTTATCATTCTCTTATTTTAAAAGTCACAGGAGGAGGGGGACACATTTTACCTCTTTGGAAGTGTCTCTCGCGCAAACTATTCAGTTTAGAAAAAAATGATACGAGTATTAGAAACCTCAATATCATTTTTGGAGACCTATCCAAAGATACCCCTCACGTATGGGTTTGATAAAAAACAAAAAAAATAAGTTTCAGTTTCAAGTATGGGAAACCCTAAAATGTATTGTTTTTTTCTATTTTTGTGTGAAAATCTTAATGCGGTTCACAGAATACATCTACTTACCAAGTTTCAACAGCATAGTTCTTATAGTTTCGGAAAAAAGTGGCTGTGTCATACAGACAGACAGACATGATGAATCTATAAGGGTTTAGTTTTTTGCCATTTGGCTACGGAACCCTAATGAAAACACTATAAAGTGAAAAATTACTTCAATTTCGGAAATCGGTGTCAAAAAACGAAGAAACTTAAACAGGAACACCGACTTCCAAAGGAAGTCTGTGTTTTTTTTTTTTTGTCTGGAAGTCGGTTGTATTTTTTTGTGATCAAGTTTTTTATTACTTAAGTTTTCACGGTGAGATATTTACGGAATAGACTGAAATACTACTAGAATGGAGGGTTTATTTATTTTATCAGCGTGTAGTGACAGCGACAGCTTTAGTAGTATCCCATCTATTTGTGATTCGCTTGAGTCTCAGTTTTCCGATGTTCCAAAGAATCTTAATGTAGTCCATTTAATGCTCAAAGTATTCCGGCCCATTACCATGACATGCTGGCTAACCTGGACTGTAAGAATATTAATAGAAGACTGTAATAACTGTAAGAGTCTATACGAAACGATTTGTTTAGGGTCCTGAGGTTGAACCGACTTGACGTAGGCACGTTCCATAGATTTATGTCCCAACCAAATGGAGATGAAGCGAAAAGTCTGTTTAAATTCATGACCCAAATCTTATAAATAGTAGGTACATAGTGTGTATTTAGTTTAGGGTATGATGGGACTGTCATACGCATGGCGTTTATAAAAGTCCCTAATTAAATAAAGAAAAAAAAAAAAAAAAAAGAATATTCATGCAATCCTTGTCTCTGAATCATGACTGAAGCCATGCTTTCCTTCCACTTCCTACTCTTTACCCGGATACCAACTAATTAGAAATGATCGCACAAGCTGCGGCGGTGGCGGTGTTGCCATATATCTCCGTGCTAACATTCCTTTCTCAGTTGTTCTTAAGTCATCACAGCCACCGCCACCGAATGCTGGTGAGCATCTCTTCTTGGAAGTCAATCATTATCATACGAAGATTTTGCTTGGTGTCTACTATTGTCCTTCCTTACGTATCGACTATTTTTCCTCTTTTGAAAGTCTCCTCGTAAACTTGATTCCTTCTTACAGGCACACCATTATAATGGGGGACTTCAACACGTGTCTTCTCAAACAAGATTCAAGGTCTGCTTCCCTCCATTCTATTTCACATTCTTGCAACTTGCCTCTTCTTCCCTTAAGTGCCACTCACCTTTTTTCTAACTGTACTCCTTCACTTCTTGATCTAATACTTGTTTCTTCTACTCAACATGTCGCTAAGCATGGACAATTTACAGCTGATGCTTTCTCCTACCATGACCTTTTATTACTTTCTTACAAAATTCGCCCTCCGATAATACTCCTCCGACCTAAGATACTCCTTCGGCATAGTTTTGGTAGTATAGATCTTGTGAACCTCCGTGAGGATGCTGATGACATTGACTGGTCTGATGTCATTGCTGCTGAGTCGATTGATGTCAAAGTCAATTTACTTAATACCAAGCTTCTCCAGCTTTATGACGTCCATGCACCTGTTAGGCCTGTAAAAATTAAGCACCTGCCGGCCCCATGGCTAACAGACGGCCTAAAAGACTTATTGAAGAGGAAAGCAGCAGCTAAATCAAGATATAACAGCAGACCAAACTCTTTTACTCGCGAGAAGTATGTTGTAATTCGCAATCGCAGCAACTTGGTGTGTAGGGATGCCCAACGCCGCCATATTCATAAGTCCGTTGAAAACGGTGACCCAGCCAAAGTCTGGAAATTTCTTAGATTAATGGGAGTGGGAAAATCGCGCCAAGATTCTATTCCTAAAGATATAGATCTTGAATTACTTAATCAACATTTTTCCATATCTTCTTACTTCAACGGTACTATCAAAGCAAAAACTTTAAATGATCTTTCATCTCTTCCCACGCCCGATTATTCACCATTCGTCTTTAATCAGTTCTCCGATTGTGATGTTAAGAAGAGTATAGAAACTATATCGTCTAATGCTGTTGGTAGTGACTGTATCAGTCGCAAGATGATACTCCTTATCCTTGACGAAATCCTACCTGTCATCTCCCATATCCTTAATCATTCTGTATCCTTTGGTGTCTTTCCCTCTTCTTGGAAAGAAGCCCAAATTACCCCTCTTCCATAAAAGCGTAATCCTGTTTCCTTCACTGAATTTCGTGCTATTTCCATATTACCATTTCTATCCAAAGTCCTTGAACGCCTTATCCATAATCAACTTAGTACATTCCTGTGCAAGAACCACCTCATTTTTTTCCAATCCGGGTTTCGTCCAGGACATAGTACTACAACAGCTCTTGTTAGCATAACGGACGATATTAGACTTGGTATGGAAAATGGAAATCTGACGGTACTTTCCTTATTATATTTCAGCAATGCTTTTAACACCGTCGATTTTGATATTCTACTCGGCATACTCAGCTCTCTTAACATATCTCCAACGGTAATTGATTGGTTTCGTAGTTACCTGTGTGGCCGCCAACAACGTATTTCCATTGAAGGTTCTTCTTCGTCATGGTGCAATACCTCTGCAGGCGTACCACAGCCTAGCGAGCATGGGCGTACCCAAGACATTTGTGACATGACATGATAAATTATGTCATATCTTACAATTTGTCTTAAATGCTAGCACGGGTCAAACATGTGACATATTTTAAAGGCGCAACATGCCTTTCTTGTTGCTGCCCGGCGAGCACGGCCTACTGTGACATGGCTTAAGTCACAGATTTCATCGCAGTTTGGGCGATAACGCCATTTTGTCCTAAATAATAGCACCGGCGGCGTGAGAAAATTTCCTGACGTTTGTTTGGGACTCATCGGGTCTTAATTGCTAATACGGGCGCACGCATTTTGTCACAAATGTCACATTTTGACAGATGATTTAGAAAAATGTATCACTTTCGTTCGGAGGTGGTGATAAAATTTTATAGTTGAAAAAACATATTTGCCTTCTAATTACGGCACCAAATGGCAATAAATTCATTTTGTGTGTATGGTGAATTGGTGATCAATGCTTATTAATTAATTGAAATGTTGCAAGATTATTAATTAATTTTATATTATTACTTTTTCATAATTGTATTTTTTTTTATTGTTGTTCTTATTTTAATTATGTTTTTTTTTTTATTATTTTCTTTTATACCATATTCTTCTTGCTTTCTACATTTTTAAATGTTTCTTAAATAAAATCCCAAAAAACATTTATAATATAAAAAATAGGGGCCCACCGGTATTGGTCCAAGCTATTATAATTTTTAGTAATTATTAAAATTTTCACAATAAATATATCTTTCTAACAAACACTTAATATGTAATCAAACAAACAAATAAGTCTATGGTCGTGGGTCAAATATTAATTTATTCCCAACAAAATTAAAAAGTTGTTTAGCTGTATGAACGGCATACTTTTTTACGTATTATTTTATTTGGTCGTCTATTCAAATTATGTCGCACTATGAAGTCAACAACAAGAAAAGCAAGTCGCGCCTGTAAATTATGTCACATGGTTGTCCCGTGCTAGCATAAAAGACAAATTGTAAGACATGACATATTTTATCATAACTTGTCATGACCGAGTCGAAAACCAAGCAATTTAAAAAAAAATAAAAAAAAATAATTCATGTTGGGATGCTGCTAACAAAGGGGGGAGCTAAATTTTGGTTGTTTTTGGCCTAGGACATACCGTTTTCGAGATATCATTTTGGAAATATGCAAAATAAAATAAGATACGGAGGCCCATAATTCGGCAACAGTGCGTCGTAGGGCTATGCTTCTCAGAACATAAATGGTTTTTATGGCCAAGGTTAAACCGAAACTACAATAAAATTGGAAAATTTCCGAAAAAGAAAAAAATAAACGTCAAGAAGTTATGCCACAAGTCAAGAAAATATCTCACGCCGCCGTGCTAGCATTTAAGACAAAATGAGTTTATCGCCCAAACTGTGATTAAAAGTGTGACTTAAGCGATGTCACAGTAGGCCATGCTCGCCGGGCAGGGGGGCGTTCTATATCTCGTCTTCTTTTCGCTATTTTTATTAATTCTATTTCTAATGACCTTCTCTCATCCTACCAACTACTACTACCTTATAAAGACTCAACGTTTTTGTGTATGTGTGTGTTTTTGGGAAAGAACCAGATTGTTTCCTTTGCCGAATTCACTTACACAATTAGGCTGCTGGGTATTTTAGTTTACAAGGACTTTTCGTGGGGTCCTCAGCTGAAGGAGGTTAGCCGCAAGGTGTTTGCGTCTGCAGGGTCTTTGCGCAGACTGCGCAATTTTCTTCCAACTGCCACCAAAACTGCGCTTGTCCAATCCCTCCTTGTCCCAATCCTCGATTATGCAGATGTCAGTTATTTAGATCTAACTGAAGTGCAGCTAGATAAGCTTGAGTGACTCCAAAACTTTTGCCTTAGATTTATTTTTGGTTTCCGCAAATATGACCATGTTTCTGAATTTCGTACTAAACTCAAGTGGCTACCAATCCGCCTTCGGAATGCCCACATTTTATCGTTACTCTACAGTGTTCTGTTTATTCCTACAACCCCCTTTTATCTCAAAGAACGCTTTAAGTTCCTTCATGACACACATTCTAGACACTTGAGATCATCGGAGAATTTGAGACTTTTGATGCCTGCTCATTCTACTAAGTTCTACAGTAAATCGTTCACGGTCCAGGCTGTTCGATTGTGGAATGAGTTGCCGATGTCAGTAAGACAAGCCCAGTCACTAGCATCTTTTAAAAATCTTGTCAAGAACCATTTCCTTTGTCTTTAATGCTTTTCTGTTTCTTCCATTTTTTTTCCTTAATCTTTGTTCACCCATTCTTTAATTATTATTTTTTTAAATGTAATATTATGTATGTATATATATTTGTAAGTTTGTGTATAGTATTTTATATAGCTATATAATTTTTATGTATTAATATTTTTTTAATATAGCAGTACACCCTACCCCCTGATTTTTTATCTAAAGTTCTTTAGTCCATCCAAAGGTTGTCTGGTAGATATCGCTGTCAGCGATAAGACCGCCTTTGTACCCATAGTATTAAGAGAGTCTGCAAGAATATCCAGCGAGTTCAAAATGCAACTTTCAAGAAGATCTACGCGTGTGGTCTGTTTACCATCGATCCTGCGATGCCTCTGTCTTTGTGTGCTCTCTTCACTACTTACACTATCGTTATACTATCTACAATTCGAGTTTTTGTACATCTTTTTCAGCTAAGTACATAAACCATCATATTTAAAATAAAATTTTGACATGAAAGCTTTAGCTTTAGCTTACGGCCCATTCCCTCTCACAGAGAGGAGGCCTGTGTCCCAGCAGTGGGCATATTAATAGGCTGATGGTGTGAAGTGAAGAAATAACATTCTGCCTGTATTCAATGAAAGGTTAGGCAGAGGTTAAGAAAATAGTCATAAGTTAAAAGGAAGCGACTGGGGATATGGATGAGGTTGGCACTTCTCACGATATGCAGCAATATCAAAGCCTCAAGACAAACTGACATTCTAACAGCAATCACAATTGCAAAGAGATCCAAAATGTATAGGATTGGCCGCAATCATCATATCAGCCGAAAGACGTCCACTGCTGGACATAGGCCTCCCCCAAGTGTCGCCACATAGACCGGTCCCGTGCGTCCCGCATCCAGCGAATCTCCGCAACCTTCACCAGGTCATCGGTCCACCTGGTGGGAGGCCTACCAACGCATCGTCTTCCGGTTCGCGGTCGCCACTCCAGAACTTTTCTGCCCCATCGGCCATCCGTTCTGCGAACAATGTGCCCTGCCCACTGCCACTTAAGTTTGGCAATTCTTCGAGCTATGTCGGTAACATTGGTTCTCTTGCGGTTCTCTACATTTCTGATTCGATCACGCAAGGATACTCCAAGCATAGCCCTCTCCATTGCCCTTTGGGTGACTGTAAGCTTTCTGATGAGGCCCATTGTGAGCGACCACGTCTCAGAGCCATAGGTCATCTCTGGCAACACACACTGGTCATAGACCTTCGTCTTGAGACACTGTGGTAAGTTGGACGAGAAGACACCGCGCAATTTCCCGAACGCTGCCCAGCCGAGTCGGATTCGACGGTTAACCTCTTTCTCGAAGTTGGCCCTACCCAACTGGATCGTTTGTCCCAGGTAGACATAATCTTTTTTTTTTTTTTTGTTCCGGGGTGGAAAATCCTCATTGGATGTCCTTCGCCCTGGGGGGCCGGAGGGGTCTGTCAGACTCTTACTGACTAAAAACCACCCCGGTGTTCCGTCTCACACCTACACCGGGGATCGCGGGAACAACGATACTTCCGCAACCCCCGGCTAGTGCCGGCCCGCCTCTGCAGGCCACGACATCGGGTTGGGGGGGAGTGAGGTGATGGACTCCCCTCGTGACGTCTAAGAGGGGCGCCTCGGGCCTACGAATCTCCCTCAGAAGCTCCGGTTTGGCGGATACGATCCTGCCATCGTCGGTCTTCAGTTTCGTAAGCTGGCTCTGCCCAATAGACAGATCTCTTGCAAAGACCTTGGAGCCCTTATTCCGCTCAATTGCGTCTTTAATACGCTCAGTATTATAGCGGCGGAGGTCGCTTTTCAAGGACTTTGAGATCCGTCTATTAAGCTGCCGGTATTTCAACGCATCGTCTGAAGACTGCAGGATCATCTCACGCCTCTCCTTCATAAGCTTGAGAGTAGGATCAGAGAGCTTTTTCTTTATATCTGTACGGCGGGTCTTGAAAAATTTAGACCCGACCGTATGGACAGCTTCCACGAACCCATCGTTGTATTCGGCCACGGAGCTCCCTAGGCACTCGAAACGATTCTGGAGTTCGAGCTGAAAGCTCTCGGGGTTTTGGATATCTGGATCTGTGCTGGACGGAGCGTAGACTTCATCAGTCGAGACCTTTCAAGCTTGATATTAATGTTCAATGTGCCTCTTACCATACGGTGATCGCTCCCGGTTTTCACCGAATTGATCACAGAGACATCATTGAACATTTGCTTCTTAGTTGACATGATGAAGTCGATCTCGTTTTTTGTTGCACCATCGGGGCTTTGCCAGGTCCACTTCCTATGCTCACGCTTTCTTAAGAAGGAGTTCATCATGTAGAGGTCCTCCTTCTCCATAAAACTGGCCAGTAGGTGACCCCGGTGGTTCCGACGTCCAACTCCAAATTTCCCCACTTGCAGCTCATCCTAGTCTCGTTTGCCCAGTTTCGCGTTGAAGTCCCCCATGACAACGGTGAAGTGAGTTTTGAAACCATGCATGGCTATAGAGATATCCTCATACATGGTCGCTACCTCGTCGTCGGGGTGTGCCGAGGTCGGTGCGTAGACCTGTATGACCTTCAGCGAATATCTCGAGGATATTCTGAGTATAAGGTACGCCACCCTGGTCGACACACTCTCGATCTTCACCACGTTGTTTACAAGGGACTTGTGGACGATAAACCCGACACCACCCTGGGACTGCCGGTCACCCTCTCGGAAATAGAGCAGGTTACCGGATTTGAGGATTATCGAGTCCTCCCCCTCTCTTCGGACTTCAGATAACCCTATAATACTCCATCGCAACCTGCCCAATTCTTCCTCGAGTTCGGCTATCTTCTCGTCGGTCCGGAGTGTTCGCGTGTTGTATGTTGCCAGGGCCAGTCGTCGGTGTTTATTGGGGTAGCCGGGTTCACTCCGGGGATTCTTCGCACCCCTTGCCACGCCATCGCCTCGACCGCTACCGTAGTCGAGGGTAGACGGGCTGCCGGGTACTCGGGGCCCTTTTTGTCTTTGTACTATTCATTTGTTTTGGGAGGGGTTTGCCTTAATCGCCACGCTTGGCAGGCGGGTTGGCGATCGCAGTTTGTTGTTGAAGAGCACAGAGAACGCTGCTGCCCATTCTCTGGTGTATCCCTTAGTCGCCTCTTACGACACCCACGGGAGGATATGGGATGGTGAGATTGTTTACGTCCGACACCATACGGAGCGATTGGATTGGATTGGCCGCAATGTCAAATGTGAATTCCTTATTTTTCGACAATAATTTTGTAAAGTAATTTGTTTTACTACTAAGCTAAGTTTTCTTTATCGGATTAATCAAATTGATGATCATATTTACTTACTCATTCATGTGCACTATATAGCTCACAATTACTTAAGTAACTGCGACTAAGTAAACTTTTCCAACGTAGGTAAGAACACATTTTAATAATTTATTCCGAGCAATGAATAAAAACTCGGCCAAGTGCGTGTCGGACTTCGCAAATTTAGTGTAAATGTACCGAACCGGAAAATCAAGTTGGTTGTAATATGAAAAATAAGAGATTTTCAAAGAAAATCTGATTTATCAATCTAGTGTTTTTTTAGTAATATATACGTAATAATTAACATTATCACCGAAATTGAAGTTCATAGGTCAATGGGACATAAAAAAAATCTTCGGAATAACATTTTGTAAAAAAGCTGACTTTGGTGGCTTCTCATTCAGTTGTTTTCCAATATTTTTAAAACAAAAAGTAAAGTATTTATCTACTAAACAAGCTCTAAACATAGATACTTCACTTGATGGCGTCGTAGGCCAATTTTTTTACGCGCCCCCCTTTTCATGTATGGGAGCCCCCCTAAAAACATTTTAAATATTATTTAACAATATGTATGGCTTTGGGTAAATAATAAGATGCTTATACTGTAAAAAAAATTAAGACTGTAGTTCCAGCCGTTTGGCTGTAAAACCGGTGTGACAGACGACGGACAGACAGACACGTCAGTGACAGCAATAGGGCTCCGTTTGAACCGTTCGCGTACAGAACCCTAAAAATCTATCGATTTAAGAACGCACATCGCAGACAATTTCTTATTGCGGACTGTAGTAGATATGTCTTTAACTAATAGAGAAGATACCATAAAAGAAAATGATTATAACATTGAAATGGAACAAACTGCGACAGATGAAAATAAAGACTCCCTCCCTAACAATATTGTCGAAAAAGAATTGCAATCAGTGTTAAAACCAGTAAATGTTATAGAAGCTTTGTTCTTCTGTGCTAAATATAAAATTTGGAACAATAAAATTACGACCAATTGTATTTTGTACAACATTTTTTCGCCCTTTTTCACCTCAGTATTGATGTGTTACACCTTCTATGCTTGGTTTGGATTCCCAATCAAAGTGGATCATGAGGGTTTTCCATTTTTCCAACATTTGTATTTAATACACGTCTATGTTTTACTTTTCTTTGCCAGCTTTTTGAACTGCTTCACCAATATTGTTCAGAAGCACAACAACGTATGCTTTGTATTAAAGATTCAGAATATCTATAAAATCCTCCAAATAAACGATAGTTTCAAACAATTCATCGTTCCTTACTGGGTTTCTTTTTTCATGTTAAATTTTTACCAAATTATTTGGATTTTTTATTCCTATTTCATCTTTGATCTTTCGAGTCGTGGTTTCAACATTTCATCTTATTTTTGGATCGTCAATGACAATAATATGTTTTATGCTACTGGTATCTTGAAGCTTTTAACGAAGCCTTTGAAGCGTTGGGTCACAAATGTTAAAATGATTGATTGCGTTGCGATCACAGGAGATCAGTGTTATTGGAGTTTGATGTTCGAAGTTTATATAGAAATTTTAAAAGCTTATAAAATATATAAGAAGACTTGTCAACACTTGGTATGTTTATATAATCAGTCTTTAGAATTTTATTGATAAAAATTAAGTACCAAATAAATTCTCTTTTTTGACCGTCACTCAAAAATAGATAGAAGTGCTTACTTTTCAAAAATTACATTTTCAATGATATAACAGTTTATTTTTTCTTCGTTTCAGATTTTGTTTTTTATAACACAAACAGTGTTAAAATCGCTATGTTGTATAACGATTTGTATTGAGATAAGGAAAGTAACAACAGAGATTGAAACCAGTTATATCGTAAGATACAATATGTACCTACTTATATAAGCTATCTATGTACAAACTCGTACTTATATATATTTTGCAATCTTTTTCGTATTTTGCTTTATCAGGATTTTTTGTCCCCATAAAAGACAATCAAAATGTCCTCTCATCATCATCGTCATGTGTAATCTTTAGAAATACATCAGCGAGACGTAATTTCATTTGTATAAGTATATACGTGGGACACTCAGAAAGTTTTGCGAAACTAAAAAAAATTGTTCTATACGTACATATATTTTTATTAAATCTTTTCAAAGTACTTTCCACCAGCCTCTATACAAAGATTCATGCGCCTAAACCAGTTTTCAAAACACTTTTTCCAGTCCGCCGCAGACACCTCGTTTACAGCCTGCTCGAACGCAGCCAGCGCATCTTCCGGCGACGAAAATTGTATCCCTTTGAGCTGATTTTTTATTTTTGGGAATAAAAAGAAGTCACACGGTGCTAGATCAGGGCTGTAAGGAGGGTGACCCAGGAGTTTGACTGGCGTGCTGTCCAGGAAGTCCCTCGTTTTGAGTGCGGTGTGCGCAGGTGCATTGTCGTGGTGGAGCAGTAGCCCGCGGAGCCCTGTGTTTGGTCGCTTGTTGCTTATAACAGAGAAAACTTCTGGCAAACATTTGGTAGTATACCATTCGGCATTAATGCTTCTTTGATCCCGTAAGGGAATTGATACCAAGTGGCCAGTCAAATTAAAAAAGCTAGCGATTAAAATCTTACCCCCGCTTCTAGATCGCTTCACTTTGGTAGGCGTTGGCTCATTTTGAAACACCCAAACAGTCGACTGGCGCTTGGTTTCTGGGTCGTATTGATAAATCCAGGACTCATCACCTGTAACGATGTCGTAAACACGCCGAGACGAGCCTGCTTCAAATTTGTTAAGCATATCACGGCACCATTCCACCCGGGCCTGCTTCTGAGCATCGGTGAGGTTGTGCGGCACCCAGCGTGATACTATCCTCCTCACGCGAAGATGGCTGTGTAGAATCTCGTGAACGCTTCCCGATCCAATCTTCAATATGTGTTGAATCTCCTGATATGTAATTCGCCTATTGTCTTGGATTAAATTTTTCACTGCTAGCACGTTTTCTTCGGTAACAGCCGTCAAAGGGCGACCGCTTCTTTCGTCATCCCCCAAAGTTGGTCGACCGCGCTTGAATTCGTTATACCAACGATACACGGTTGCCTTGGAAGGGCCTTCATCCATGAATGCCATTTGAAGTCTATCGTACGATTCATCCGGTTTCAGGCGACACTTGAAATCGTATAAAATCATAGCTCTAAAATGTTCCCGGCGCAGATCCATATTTCAGTGAGACACAATACTTTGAATTAACTCGCAAAAAATGTGGAGGGAAATTTTGAAATTGGAACTTACTTATTTTTACTTATAAATAATCATATTTTCGAAAAACATTATAACTGGCCAGTCTCCCATATATAAAAACTTTTTTTCGCAATACTTTCTGAGGGGCCTGGTATTTACGAGTACATTAACTTACTTTTTGTGATTTTACGTTCGGATTTCTATGGTAACGCATTAAGATATTTTTTTTCTTTGTATTCTAGTATGCCGTGTTATCATTCATGTCTCTATCTTGGATTATTAAAAACATGCTTTTACTCATATTTTTGAGCGTGGAGAGTGAGAGATTCTACTCGGCTTTAAGAGATGTCCAGAGTACTTGTATACAATTATCAAACTCCAGAGGATCCTCAGGTAAGTAAAAATGCTCCTGTTAATCGGAGCGGACGTTTATCAGATGAAGTTATGATAATGAGGATGATGGGATGGCTATAGGTTCGTCTTATATTATTTATTTATATTTTATGAAAAAAAATACAGCTCTCAGTCGCGGGAGTCTAATGGCTGCGGAAAGCGCAGGACCGGTCAATGTGGCGATGATTAGGGAAAGCCTATGTCTAATAGTGGACGCCTTTCGGCTGAAATGATGATGATAAAAAATTGCTATAGGCTTATTGCTGTAAGGCATAAGGAAATTCAATCCAACTATTAAAATTGGGGAGAGAAGCTTGGGTAAGTTTTGGTGGGAATCGGTGTTTGTGAGAACAGCATTACCTATAAATGCCAAAAATACCTTCTGCTGTACTCGTGGTGGAGTACCGTAACAAGCAGAGCCCTAGCCAGTCTAGAGTCATCCCCGTCGTTCTCCCTGGGACCTGCTGCAACCGCGCCGCCGCGCGTCCGCCGCCCCGAGTTGCTGCTGAGCTAACAGATGTAAGGCGAAGGGCGCCTTAAAACAGAATTGACTCACTAGGGAGGATACCCGAAAAAAAATACCGCGCATATCCGTAGGCTCTAAAGCGGCAGCCCCGCTAGCGGATTAAGGCACAGTGGGCTTATCACTCGCTTGCCCGACAATAATAGATTAAAGAAACCGAAATAGTAAGAAACCGGACCGATACCCTACCGATGACTTTTGGCTTTAAAAGACGGACACGAATTGCTTTTTGGAATGTGAGAACGCTTAGCGATGACAGTAGACTAGTCCAATCAGAAGCAGTAATGCTATATACAACCTGCAAATACTCGGTCTAAGCGAAGTGAGAAGAAACGGCTTCGGTGAGCTGAGAACGTCCAGGGGATTGACTTTGCTGAATTCTGGTAAAGAAAGCGAGGAAGATGTGCGCGAGTACGGCGTAGGGTTCCTCCTTTCTAATACAGCTAAGAATAGCCTCCTGGATTGGAAGCCGATCTTAGAACGAATTATCTACTCCCGTTTTTACTCGAGAGCCCGGAAGATCTCCATCGAACAATGTTACGCCCAACTAATGCATCACCAGAGGATACCAAAGACGATTTCTACAACGTCGTCAACGCTACCATTAGGAGTATCAAGAAACAAGATATCGTACTAGCCATGGGGGACCTGAATGCAAAGGTTGGGAGTGTTTATACAAACCGCGAGCGGCACATGGGTACGCAGGGGCTTGGAGTTTGTAATGAGAACGGAGACAGATTTGTCGAGTTTTGCCAGAACCACGACCTGACCATTGGAGGTACATTATTTATACATGGCGTCCACCACAAGTACACGTGGAACTCACCCGATGGAGTCACAAAGAACCAGATTGACCACCTTGCCATTAGCGCCAAATGGCGTTCCTCATTGCTCAATGTCCGAAACCGCAGGGGCGCCGATATTGATAGCGACCACCATCTGGTAGTTGCTGAAATACGGCTTAAGGTTGCAGTGGTCCGTGTGCGTAAAATGTTCCAACTCGAGCTACGTAATCGTTTTTCGGGACTTGATACCGGTTCGGACTCATTGGACGAGGAATAGAAACGCGAAAATAGCCTATACAGAAACCAGCTCCGTCGTTCTAGTACACAAACCGACTCATTCTCGCGAAGACTGGATGTCACAGCACACCTGGAGCCTAATCGAAGACAAAAGAAACCTTCATCTGAGATTGCTTGAGACCCGTAATGACGCCAAGCGAGCCGACCTTAACATGCAACACCGTCAGAAATGCAGAGAAATCTATCGTAGCACCCGCAAAGATCCTACTGGGCATCGGAGTGCCACCGAAAATTCTCCGTCTCTTGGAGAGTATATTCAATAATTATGCCTGTAGAGTAACTCACGACGGCCTCATCTCGGATGATATAGCAGTACACGCAGGTGTCCGCCAAGGCTGTCTAGCTCCTTTCACCGCTCCTCTTTTTAGTCGTTCTTGACGGAATTTTGCTTCGCATTTTCGACAACAAGCGCCGCGGGATAGAGTGAGGACTCCAATGTTTTAGAGGACTTGGATTACACCGATGACCTATGCTTGCTGAGTCATACCCACGCTAACATGCAAGCTAAATTGAAAGATTTAAATCAGGAAGCGGCAGAAATGGGACTAAAATAAACACCCAGCAGATCCAAGTGTTGAGATCTGGTGTGAAGAATACTTCACCGTTGCTGATTAGCACGGAGGCAGTAGAACGCTTCCACAAGTTCACTTACCTCGGGAGCGTCGTGTCAGAAACTGGAGGTAGTGAAGATGACATAATCGCTTCAAGGATAGCCAAAGCACGAGCTACCTTCGCGCAGCTGAGACCTTTGGTAATCGCGGCAACTGACCCGAAGGATTAAACTCAAAATCTTTGGGTCAAATGTCAAATCTGTGCTGATTTACGGGTGCGAAACGTGGAAGGTCACAAAAGACATTTCACGCCAGATCCAAGTCGTCGTCAACCGCTGTCTTCATCGCATACTCGGCATTTACTGGCCCGAGACCATCACCAACGTAGAGCTGTTAGAGCAATGCCACAAGAGCCCGATCGACCGCCAGATCAAGCATCACAAGTGGAGTTTGATTGGCCACACGCTGCGAAGGGATTCTGATCATATACCGAAGCAGTCGCTGGATTGGAATCCCCAAGGCAAAAGAAAGCGTGGCCGTCCCCGTCAAACCTGGCGTCGCACCGTGTTGGCGGAAGCGACGAGCATCGGTATGACGAGAAGCGAGGTGAATCGTGAAGCTCAGGACCGATCGCGATGGAGAACTACTGTGAACGCCCTTTGCCCCGTCCAGGGGACGTAGAACATTAAGTCAAGTAAGTCATTAAAATGCGGGTAATGGGTATCAAAGACATAAAATAATTATATCTCCCTTTCAATGAATACAGGTGAGTTTTTTTTTCAGATACTCAAAAAAGAGTCTGCAAGAATATACAGCGAATTCAAACTGCATCATTCAAGAAGATGCACGCGTGTGGTTTGTTTATCATCGATGCTGCGATGCCTCTGTCCCTGTGTGCTCTCATCACTACTTACACTATTGTTATACTACAGTTCGAGTTTCTGTAAATCTTTAAATACTTTATATCGTACCTGATTAATTAATTCAGCTAAGTTTATAAACCACTTAACATCATCATCAATACATGTAATAATTCTGCAGAAAAGTCGATTTTGTACATCGCAAATATAAAAAAAATTAGCCAGGGCGTTATAGGATAACCTACAGAACCTATTTCCATTTTTGAGATTTTTGTCTGTTTTTGCACGTGTTAGTATTGGAAGTACGTGTGACGTCATTAAATAATGAATTTGAATACAAACTGTCATATTTATTAATCATCTACCGACAAATGTCTAAGTACCTACCTAAATTATTATTGTGTTTTCAAATACCTACAATTGTTAGAGTACCCACCTGAGAAACAGGAAATAACTCTAAACTTACTTAAAAGCCATAGTGATGATATTCTTATAAAATGTTACGTAATTTGTAATGAACATTGTGATGTATCCTGCGGCCTAATTGTGTAACTGAATTCGGCAAAGGAAACAATCCGGAACCTTCCCAAAAAACACACACATACAAACAACTTTGTTCGAATTGCGAAACTAATTTGTGCGGAAACCATTTGATCATGGTAGAACAAGACATGGTATTCTCCTCCCGTGACAGCTGGGTCACGTGATTGGCCTAAGTCTACGTCATCAATTGCGTTGCGGTTCTCAAACTTTTTTAGTGGGGAAAAAGATAAAAATAATACAATAAGTACAAATGTTTTATAATTCTTAATAAATCTTCATATTTGATACTTTTTGTATTTATTTACTTTGCTTTCTTTTAATTGATTGCATTTTAGTATTTTTATTTATTTCGGAACGAAAACTCACAAAACTTGACTTGACTAAAATAAGTCAAAAATAATAAGGTTAGGTTAAGAATAGAACGACGGAACGACGTATTGACACAACTATGCCTTAAATTATGGAAAGCGTATATAAATTAAATAATAAATTAAAGAAAGGCACATACCAGTTATTTTAGGTGAAGTTAGTTACAATATTGAAGCCACGCATATGATAGCGTCTCTTCATTGGGAAAAGAAAAAAATATATTACACCGCCTTTTATACTGCTGTTTTTACAGTTTACGAAACAATTAACAATTTTTCTTGTGTATCTTTCAAAGTTCACGGGTTCATCACAAATGTTTGGGAGCCACAGTATTTTTCTCACCGAGCGAAACAACGCTATAGGTGTGAGTGACACGACAATAGCGATGAAATGGCTAGTTGTCAGTATGACACTTGTCAATTCGATATGTTGCCACTGTGTGTGATTGAATTACCCGAGCAAAATGCATTTTTATCTTAACAAAGCAATTATGAACTAATAATTCAATATACAAATAAATTTAACAATAAATAGATGAATCACATGAGTTACGAAATAGTTAATCTAGTTAATAATTTATTTTATTTTCATTAACTATATGAGAAAGTACCTAAATTTTCTAAAAAGGACAATCAATGGTAACACTTATCGTGACGTAGGCTTTGGCCATCCTGGGAAGAGAATACCAGGCGAAGTATACGGAGTATGTTATTATACCATGCATTTGATTTCTTTCATTTCACAGATTACTAATATGTAGCTAGTTTGAGTGGCATTTCATCTACTGCGTTATGTTTCTTCAAACTCGAATGATTTATTTCCAAATAATTATGACATAATTTTATTTTGTTTTACTTACAACTAATGGCCTTCCAATGCTTTTAATTAAAAATGTACAATGGTTCCCAAAAAACTGAAAAATAAATATTTAAACGGTACGCTACGCTATACGCCGTGACTTAATACGTGTAATTAGACGTATTTATTCAGTGGTTCTAGGTAGTGATTTTTAATCTATGATAAATAAGTTTTCTGCCGTTTCTGCGACCTTGCGTATTCATATTATTATTAAATACATAGACATACTAAATATATTTCCTATCTCAATTATTAAATATGAGTAATTACATATTCTTTTACAATTAAAGCAAATCATAGTTTTTTAATTTATGTAGTGACTTGTGTGTGTATTATTTATTTCATACGGCAACAGTCAACACTGTTTGAAATAATGTAAGGTTTCTATAAAGTAACTTAGTTAGTAGTAATCTTATGACTAATAACAAAACAAAATTACATGTTAATAGTTAGGTTTAAATTAAACTAGCCTTACAAACATACCGGCAGTTAGGATGAAAAAAACTTTGTTGTGCTGAAATTAAGTGAGTACCTAATTACCTAGCTAACAATTTCTTTCTGTAAGGTAAGATAAGTATAACAGAACCCTACTCTAGAAGAGAGTATTACGTTTGTTGCTTTTACTTAAGTTCTGTTGTTTTTTTCTTCAGTTATGCCTGCTAATCCTAAAATATCTGAACGCCAGGGGATCGGAGACGAACGAAGGTCCCAGGGAAAAGCTGGCAAACCTCGTCAAATAGGAAGAGCTCGCAGCCCGCTTCAACAGCGTGGGGCTCGGCTGCTCTAAAACAGGGAAGGAGTGGCTTAAAGTAGGTGTAATTATTACATGAAATTAGTTGTAATGTTGTGAAGTGATGACGACATGTCAAGCTATACCTAAATTTCCCATAAAATCTGCCCATCATGTCATTGTTGTAATTTAAAGTTCATCCAAAGAAGTGCATATTTAAACCCTTAGTGGTGGGTGGTCACTATAAATTACAGTAGAATCCGTTTATTATGACTCCGCTTATATTGACCAACCGATTATTATGACGTAATTACACTACGAAGTTTGGTTTTCATATAAAATTCTTTATAAAAAAGTCGGATACAATGACTTCCCTTGATGATATGTCGCTTATTATGACCCATTTTATCATAAGAAACAAAGGAATACCTGTCAGCGGCCCTATGCTACATGAAAAGACAAATGTTTTTGCCACGCGTTTTGTTATTCTTGACTTCAATTGTTCTGCAAGCTGGATCAGTCGTTTTAAAGTTCGACAAAACATTGTGGCGGGAAAATTTGTAAATACTTAAGTACATATTTACATAAAAAAGTGTCTTTTTCACAAAACGCTTTGTATGACGTCCGCATATTATGACGTGTTTGTCAATTCCTTTCGATGTCATAATAAACGGACTCTACTGTATGTCAAAACTACAATGATTTGTTTATGTTTTTGCTATATCATTTGACAATTCTAATTTAATAATGCTTGTCATGTCTTAAATATTTTATTTAACTTATAATAGTATTGGAATGTTGCAAAAGGTAGGTACAATGATTTTATTTGTTTCTGTTATTAGAAGGCAAAATATATAGAGGGCAAATAGATATTGGTTGTCTGGTATATATCGCTGTCAGTGATAAGACTGCCTTTGTACCCGTATAATTAAGTTTTCCTTATAAAATAGATGTGTAACTTTTATGGTGTACAATAAAGTATATTCTTTAATACTTGTTTTGAATGACATAGCATGACACTCATTTTATTTTATTTTATTGATGGATATCATTTAGTGACATCTGTACATTATAATAAATAGAATTAAAAATTGACATGGAATTATTCCCTTAGGACTTAACCAGTGAGACCAATAGACCAAACTACAGTTTTTTGTTATATGTAGAAATAATATATGCTATATTAGTTTATTATATAAGGTTAAAACACAGTGTATCTATCGGCTATTATTTGTAATAACCTGTAATAAGCATTTAAATATTTGACTTTGATTATTCTTATTGGAGGATTAAACATTTGTTTTATTTAATTTTTAAGGAACTCATGGTGCGTGTGCGTCCGTGCCGAGGGCGAGGAGACCATGTATGTATTATCTATTTGTTTTGAAAAACTTAAATATGACTAAAACTTTAGAATCCATTGATACATAATTATGTTTTGTATTTCAAAATATCTAAGAATCCAAATTAAATTATGTTTTCAGACAATCAGATGGCCCCTCCTCGGATGGACACAAGCAGATGACTGCAGAAGCCCTGCAGGGCCTTAACAGGATTCAGCAGAATGTTCTGAGGATGCAGCAGGATGCTTTTGGCCACCATATCAACTGATGATGTGGTTGATAGTGAAGCACGCTTGCCTAGAAGTAACCTATTCACTCTTGACTTATAGACCCTTTGACTCTTTTTAAATCGGTGAAGTAGATTTTGAGTTCATCCATTTCAAACATTCAAATCTTTCCCCTATGTTTGAATATATAGGGCCACACTATAATAATATAGGGCCTATATTAATATAGTGTAGATTTGAGTAAAAATTATTGTATGCTCTGCCTGACCACAGCCATATGCTGAATTCTGTTAAAGCCCTGCAATGTCTCTCGAGGACTAACAAAATACTTGAATGTTTATCGCTAGTCCTCAACAGAGGCGCAGGGAGAGTAGAGACTTGGGCGCGATTTTTATGAAACTAAAACTGCTTTATTAGATTTTTAAAAAATCAATATTCCTATTTAGGAATCGTTGATTTTGGACATATTTGACTTATTGGCTTTTAACATGTTTTGTATTTGATTATGACAATTATACTTTACCATGTATGATAAGGGCGGATCCAGGTTTTTTTTCTGGGAGGGGCACAAAGGGCGGGCGGGCAAAAAAAAAACATTTTTATTTCTACAAGTTCAATGTATAGGAAGGTTTCTGAGGGTGTCAAAACAATAGACAAATTAAATGTTTAATAAAGACAGTTTTCTTTTATGTTTCCTGCTAAAGATGTCCAGCATTTCATTAACGTCAATTTTTGCAACGTCTTGATGGATATGCATTAAAGCTTCTTATATGCATTTAAAGGCTCTTCTGTCATCCTGTTGCGACTGACTTTAGGGGCAGGTAGTCTAACTTTTACATCTCTTTGATTCATTATTAAATAAACAAATAGTGGTAGTTTAAATGCAAAAAAAATATATATATACTTTTTATTTATGAGATTCAAAACATGATATCGAAAACGTCGCTCGATAAAAAAAAACTGAAAAGGACTTCTATAACGATGTTTTTTTTATAATTTTCTTATTTTTCTGGAAGATTATGAAAAAAGAGTTGTTAAAATATATGAAATAAAATAACAGAAAGAACATGAGTGCAACTCTTGTCTATTTCTGTCTGAAATAGCGAATTTTTACACGCTTTATATTAGCTTCACCTGTATGTATGTTTGTAACCGACTTCTTTTAGCGCGATTTTGACCCACTTTTCGTTTTTTTTCACGATCCAGATTTCGTTCAAACTTTTTAGATTTATCGAGGACCGATGACAATGCACTAATTTGAAAAAAACAAAAATAAGTTGTTCAAAATTAGTTGCCGAAAAAACAGCTATTAATATATATCCTACTAGCAGTTCCCCGCGGCTTCGCTCCCGTGACCCGTTTTCGGGATTAAAAAATAGCCTATGTCACTCAGGAATAATGTAGCTTTCTAATGGTGAAAGAATTTTTGAAATCGGTCCCGTAGTTTCAGAGCCTATTCGGTACAAACAAACATACAAACAAAAAAATCTTTCCTCTTTATAATATTGGTATAGACTATAAGGAAGGTACTGCACAAGCGCCCCTGGTAGAATAAATGTACATAATATTTCTAGATATAGATATATATTTTTTTTTATCGTTAATAGGCTTGCGCTTGACCACTATCTCACCTGATGGTAAGCGATGATGTGGTCGACGGTGAAGCACGCTTGCCTAGAAAAAACCATGTTATTTTACATGGATATATAGATATACAGTCTTGTAGTTTTCGTTTTTTATTAATTATAACTAAGCGACACTGAATTTATTAGCCATTCGCATTCGGTGAAATTGTCGATTAGAATTAAATAAAACAAACTAAAAAGTAGAAAATAAATAATAGTTAAAAAAAACTAAAAAACACGCGTTTTATAGAAAACCGAACTAAAAATCGAAAATAAATTTAAATTAAGAATAGTGTTAAAAATTTCAATAAATATAAATTAATAATATTTATATAATTCACACAGAATAAAAAAATAAAATAAAGCGTGGGGTGCTTTTTAAGATATTATTGAAATGATAATCACTCTACTCATATCTGTCAATTAAATATTTATAACTATTCTATATACGCACTTGCAAATTGAAAGATGATAATCAGCGTTTGCGCGAGCGGTACGGTCGAGGGAAAGCGTGGGTCGGGGCGGAGCGCCGATTGGCTAGCTGTTGTAGGTATTTAACGCGCCACTGTTACCGCGAAGCGAGCGTCGCGCTCGCGTGTGCGTTATACCGACAAAACTGTCACAGCAAAGGTGTGTAATTAAGCCAATTAGCTATTGCTTTTAAAAGTTAATAAAAATGCCCCAAGTCGTATTTCATAAAATTTTTGACTATCTAAATAATTATTTATGTTTTTGAAAACAAACAGACGGACTAAATAGACACATTCATGCAAAAAAAAATTTCTACTGTTATTGAATCAAAATGACACCGATCGAAATTGCCAAACTTTTCGTCATGAGTGTCATTTTCATGGTTTTTGGGGTAGCATTTTACAAATATGAGGACAAAATGAAAATACAAGATGGAGCCGGCCGAAATTTTTGATACTTTCTTCATGGGTGTCATTTTCTTGTTTTTCAGGGTCGCTAAATGCGAATTTGTGGTCAAAATAAAATTCCAAGATGCCGCCTACCGAAAATTTTGAAACTTTCGTTATGGGTGTCATTTTTATAGTTTTCGGGGTGGGCAATTGTAAATATGTGTTCAAAATGAAAATACAAGATGGCGCTGACCGAAATTTTTGAAACTTTCGTCATGGGTGTCATTTTCATAGTTTTCAGGGTGGGTAATTGTGAATATGTGGTCAAAATGAAAATATAAGATAGCGCCGACCGAAATTTCTGAAAATTTAGTCATGGGTGTCATTTTCAGGGTTTTTGGGTCTCTAAATGCGAATTTGTGGTCAAAATAAAATTCTAAGATGGCGCCTACTGACATTTTTGAAACTTTCGTCATGGGTGTCATTTTTATAGTTTTCAGGGTAGGTAATTGTGAATATGAGGTCAAATGAAAATACAAGATGGCGCTAACCGAGATTTCTGAAAATTTCGTCATGGGTGTAATTTTAATGGTTTTTGGGGTTGAGATACTTATTTTGGGTCCAAATGTAATTCCATGATGTCGCCGACCGAGCTTTATGAAATTTTCGTCATGGATGTTTTTGTTCGGCGCCATTTTATGTTTTCATTTTGACCACATATTCACAAATACCAACCTCGAAAACTATGAAAATGACATCCATGAAGTATCAAACATTTCGGCCGGCTCCATCTTGTATTGGAGCTCGTGGGTAAATAATAACAACCGCACTGGTCGATCATCAAGGTTAAGCAACGCATGACGAGGTCGGTCCGTGCCTCGGAAAGCACAATAAGCCGTTGGTTCCGGCTGTCATTTGAAGATCTTTGACAGTCGTTACGGGTAGTCAGGAGTTTGTGATCTGACACCAGTTCTTGCCAAGGGGTATCGTGTTACCCAGTTTCTGCGTTGTGGAGGTCAGATAGGCAGTCGCTCCATGTAAAACACTGGTACTCAGCTGAATTCGGTAAGACTGGAAGCCG
Source organism: Orthosia gothica (assembly GCA_949775005.1). Taxonomy (NCBI): domain Eukaryota; kingdom Metazoa; phylum Arthropoda; class Insecta; order Lepidoptera; family Noctuidae; genus Orthosia; species Orthosia gothica. The sequence goes on from OX459058.1 coordinate 18,888,406, forward strand.
ACCCAATATAGTTGGGAAAAGGCTAGGCAGATAAATATATATACTAGCTGACTCGGCTAACTTTGTTTTGCCATAAAAACACCAAACATTCATCTACCCTACTGTACCCTAACCTACTATGTCCTTTTCCTGGTTCTAAGCTGCTTCCCCACCAATTTTCAGCCAAATCGATTCAGTCGTTCTTGAGTTATAAATAGTGTAACTAACACGACTTTCTTTTTATATAAAAAATATTTTTTTAAGATTTGTAAAAAGCTACCCCAAAAACCATGAAAATGACACTCATGACGAAAAGTTTGGCAATTTCGATCGGTGTCATTTTGATTCAATAACAGTAGAAATATTTTTTTTTGCATGAATGTGTCTATTTAGTCCTTCCGTTTATGTTTTCAAAAACGTAAATAATTACATAGTCAAATAATTGAATAAAATACGACTTAGGGCCTTTTTATTAAATTATAGGTATACAGTATAAGTTATTATTTATTTACTACGCATTGTAACTCTCATATTTTATTACCCTTTAAAAGCAATAGAAAATGAGCCTTCACTACCTACCTTACCTTTGCTGTGACAGTTTAGTCGGCTTTACGCACACGCGAGCGCGCCGCTCGCTTCACGGTAACAGTGGCGCGTTAAATACCTAGAAAAGCTAGCCTTAATCGGCGCTCCGCCACGACCCACGCTTTCCCCCGACCGTACCGCTCTCGCAAACTCGGATTATCATCTTTCATTTGCAAGTGCGTGAAAGGGATACAACGAACAAAATTCGCAATTCCAGCCTTAAATAGACAAGAGTTTCACTCATGTTCTTTCTGTTATTTTATTCATATATTTTAACAACTCTGATAATTGGATTTGCTTCTACGTATGTACTGTGATGGAATCTCCACAGTACACACAAATACCGTCTGGGGGAGGGACACGTGCCCAAGTGCCCCTCCTCTTAAATCGTGTGCGTTTCGACGGCGCAGCCACAGCGTTTTTTTTTTAAAAAAACTATGCCAAGATTATGTAAAAATTTGTAAAAGATGATTCCCAAAACCATAAATTTGTCAAAAAATGGTTAAAAAGTTTTAAGGGTTTGAACGTGGCCGCGCCATTGAACGCGTCGAACCGCGCGGCCACGGAGATCTTTAAAACTAAGCGTTGCAGAGACCTGAAATTTAGGTACATAACAGAATGAATTTGTAAAAAAAAAAAAAATATAGAAAACGGTGAAATCACGTTATCGCCGATATCTCGCTGAAAAATAATCGCAGAGGTCTGAAGTTTTTTGTACTACGTAGATTTGAATTTGTCAAAACATGTAAAAATATAGAAAAAAATCCTAGGTATATTTTTACATGTTTTGACAAATTCAAATCTATGTAGTACAAAAAACTTCAGACCTCTGCGATTATTTTTCAGCGAGATATCGGCGATAACGTGATTTCACCGTTTCAATGGCGCGGCCATGGAGTTTTAGTGTTACAGCTCCTAAAATATAAAGCTAGGATTTTTTTCTATATTTTTACAAATTCATTCTGTTATGTACCTAAATAGACCTTATATGTGATGTTCTTCAGAAAGGCCAAGTGCGCAGTACCCATAACCGGCGTGTGTGTATGACTAGATGTATGAATGTGTGTGAAGCAAAAGAAGTATGTAAGGATCGTAACAGGTGGCGTTCTGTAGTTTCTGCCTACCCCCATGGAAAAAAGGCGTGAGTTTATGTATGTACCTAAATTTCAGATCTCTGCAACGCTTAGTTTTAAAGATCTCCGTGGCCGCGCGGTTCGCCGCGTTTCAATGGCGCGGCCACGTTCAAACCCTTAAAACTTTTCAACCATAACTTTGACAAAGGTGAACGGCAGATTTCGTACCGCATACTTTTTTCGTTGTTCGGTTATAGAATTTATACCACTTATTAAGGCAACTAAGCCATTTATTTTTATGTAAGTTAACTATTTTTAGAACTTCGGATTAATAAATAATATCAGTAAAAAGATTTGAATAAATAAACGTAATCAAATCGTACATTAAACGCAGTAATGTTTTAGAAGTTGCCTTTTGTAAAATAACTCAAATATTAAAATGATAATTAATTATTCAGAAATACATATAACACTAAATATAATCAAACTCATCATTATCAAACTGTTGCAATCCGCTGCTGGACTTAGGTATCTTATAATGCTCTGAATAGGTACAATCCTCATCTCAATCTACCTACTTAATGGTAAGTAAATAAAACACAAAAAGATAGCAAAAAACAATTTAGAACATTTACTTTACACATTATGTAACAATATGTAACATCTACCTATAGGTAACATTGGTACACTAGTACATAACCTTAAAAAATAAAACTGGTTATAACTTATACGTCCCAAGTTCTAAAAATCTAAGAATTTAAAAAGGGATTATCTATCATATAAACTACCAATTAAAACAAAAAATATCCCAAAACACGAATTTTTATTAGCGGTTCGAAATGCCCATACAAGCCTGCCATTCGCCTTTATGGTTTTGGGAATCATCTTTTACAAATTTTAACATTATCTTGGCATAGTTTTTTTTTAAAAAAACGCTATGGCCGCGCCGTCGAAACGCACACCTTAAATCCGCCCTTGATCTTCCTTCTTGACTTTTGTTAAATTAGCTACTAATAGGTGACATTGTTTTGTCTTTGATGGATAAATTATTTCATGTATGACATCTGACTATTTGAATAAATATTATATTTTCAGAATACAATGGTTTTTATTTGTTAATGGATAACAATTTATAAACTTCGGACCTTCCGTATTAATAGAATTTTGAATGTTCCGATAACCTTGTTTACCTGAAGAATAAATATCAGCAGTAGTTCAATGCAACAAACAGCTTTTGCGTTGAAAAAGTTATTTTCAATGCAAAAGCTGTGCTGTCAAATTCCCATTTTAATTCCTCGGATCTGACGATTGAAAAATCTGCCCTCAATCTATTGTCCTTTGTTATTTTCTATGTTGTCACTTATTTCTTAGGTTAATTATTTCCTATTTTAACCGACTTACCAAAAAAGGAGGAAGTTCATATTCGACTTTTTGTATGTTTTTTTTTTTATGTATGTTCACCGATATCTCTTTCAATTGTAGACCGATTTTGAAAATTCTTTTTTACCCGACTGCCGAAGGAGGGTAATGTGTTTATCAGTCTATGTATGTATGTATGTATGTTTGTTCCTATGTGGCGTTCCAGAGACCAAACGCGTTGGCAGATTTTGATGGTTCATACGTCAATCGATGCGTCTTAACCCTGCGAGTGTCATAGGCAACATTAAAATTGGATAATAGAAAAATGGCGGATTTTGGGTGCCATATGGTGGTGGCCCAAATTATTTTTTTCTTCCAAACCCATCGTGTGGGGTATCAAAATAAAGGGTTTTAAGAGGTGATTTCAAAAATATATAACACTTATATGTTTCAATGTATGTAATTCGAAAAAAACTAACTAAAAAGTTATAAATAAAAAAACTTAATTCAAAAAATCAAAAAACCCGACTGCTTCAAAAGCGAACTAAAAAGTCGTAAACAAGAAAAAATCATGCTGTGCAGGCGGAGGATACACCCAGATTTTGGTCAGCCAGCCCGCGAATATGTATCCTCCATAATTGTAGACCGATTTTGAAAATTCTTTTTTTGTTTGAAAGAGTATATTCCAAAATTAGTCCCATTCTTATTTGGTGAAGATCTTATGAAGAACTTCGGAGATATACAACAGAACTCATCAATAAATAACGACAAATCTCTCGGAATTGCTGCAATAGCATGTTTGTCAATGATATTCAAATAAACAGATATGTTATAAGCGCGCGCATTGTGAAGACTCGAATAGGAGACAATTGTATACTTTAGTCTTTAGTTTATGTCACGCATGGCGAAGAGCGATACGCTTTGTTGAAACAAAAATAAAATTTAAAAAATGCCATCGTGTGTATTTAGAAAGTGTACCAATTATAATACCAAATTACATAAAACAGAAGGGATCTCATACCATATGTAAATACGCAATATACCTCAATTTACTAATTTATTTCAATTTGTTTTCCTAATATTCTGATATTTGGAGGTTAGAAAAAGAAAAATACATTGGTGGTCAGAATAATGTTTGTTTACATTCACACGCAAGTGACAAACACTAGCTGTCTCTTTTTTTCTTGTTGGTTTTATCAAGCCATCCCTTTCGACTTTTAGTGAAATGTCAGATGAATGAAAAGTGTGTATGTGTGCTGCCGCTGCTGCGCGGAACACTTTTTTCAATTGTTTTGTGAGTGTATAACGTATCTGTTTATTTGAATATCATTGATGTTTGTTCATTGTTTATACCATTTCATAACATAAAATCACGCCAGTACGCTCTAAAGGGGTACGCAGATGTGTACAGTTCACCTTGGTGCACTTTCATTTCGCCGGTTATGTTCAGTTTCATGATATTCGGGTAATCTATTCTAGCATCATAGGTACCTTACGTAACTACTTGCCTATTAGAGAGGTACAACTAAAAAGTGAAAAATAAAAAAAACTTATAAAAAAATACTACCGACTTAAAAGTGAAAAAACTCTAAAGTGAAAAATAACTTTATTTTTGGAAGTCAAAATAATTGGTACCCACCAAAGACACCGACTTCCAAAAATAAAGTTATTTTTCACTTTGTAGTTTTGTTATTTGGAAGTCGGTAGTTTTTTTTTGTAAAAAAGTTTTTTGGAATTTTTGATGTGTCGTTAGTGACCTATAAGCTGTCAGCAGCTAGCTAAGTGTATGTATAAAATGGGTAGGAACAGAAAATAATACAACAAAAAATAGTGATAATGTATTTATTTACAACTGATTAAAATCAAGAATATGAAAAATTGTTGTAGTTATAGTAATTGTTTAGTTTAGTTGATATGCACACGTTTCCACATCTCCTGTGAGATAGTGTACTTGGCTTTTTTTTAACAAGGTTTCCCCGGTAAGCCCATTCCGCAATCTATTTAACTGTGATCCTGTTTACTTAAAAAATATTGCAAGTATCAAATTACATGCTCCTTTTGCTTAATTTACGTTCATACATCCAGTCATACACGCACGCCAGTCATGAGTACACAAATCTGCCTAGTAAATACCTATTATTAGTCTCCTTACATTCAATCCTCTTACCAGCATGGGTGTTCACCATCTAAGCATGTTCTTCAATGTCTCTCACTATATCTTCTTTAAACCACAACATGTCTTATTACATCATTCCTCGTCTATCATTAAAACACTTCATGTCTACAACTACAACACTTCTACTTTCATGTCTTTTTTGGTGGGCAAGCAGGAAAATTTGTAAATACCTATTAATTAAAGAATACATACATAAGTAAAGGCACCAGCACACTATTGTGAAAAGATTGTTGAAGAACCTTTTTGTACATGGACTGGCTGGTCACAATCGCTGTAATTGGAGAATAATGTATTACCCTGTGAGCTAGTAAACATCGCCAGCGACTCAAACTCCAATGCAGCGCTCGACCACATTGCGAGTGTCAACATGGATTTTTGAAGATCTTAAGATCTTTACGCGTATCCAGAGTCTCCTGAAAAAATAAGTCAGTATAGGCAATCTTGTTTAATTACCTACAACAAAAATATAATATATTTTTCAATAAATAATTTTGGTTACCTATTAGCCAGCATACTTCGTCTTCATCATGTAAGTTCTGCATGAAATTTTGGACAGGATACTGTTTCCAAATATGGGAGTCACCCCAGAATGACGCATCATTATATTGAATGTGTAGTTCGGCATCACAAATCTAAAAGATAAACAAACAATTAAATCTCATCAAATATCCTGCCATATATACTATACAAATAGTACCTATGTATGTTCTAGTAGTGCGGGTATTTTTTTAATTAATATACATACTTATAACACTGGTTAAACTTTTAATAATCAAGTCTCTGTTCATGTTCAAATTATCAGAAGGATATAATTAATTACAAAAACTTAGTCACAATTTAATTACAACAAAAAATTTGTAAAAGAAAGAAATATACCTACTTACAATGAATACATTAAAACTGATAAAGCTTTCTGTTGAAATAAGCTTCCTCATTTTCATGAGGTCGGATTACAGCAATATGGGTTCCATCAATGCAACCCAACACACCGGGCAATTGAAACATATCCATAAATCTGAAATCAAATAATTAGGATTAGGTATTATGTATTTATTTAATACATAATAAAATCAAACACTATAAGTAAATTTGCATTACATAAATGCTGATTCTCATCATTTTTGTGTAAAACAATGGTAAATAATAGTCATAGATGTTTATGACTTTATATTAATACTAGTTGTTCCCAGCGGCTTCGCTCCTGTGGGCCACCCACAAGACCCGTTTTTCGAGATTAAAAAATAGCCTATATCACTCAGAAATAATGTAGCTTTCTATTGGTGAAAGAATTTTTTAAATCGGTCCAGTAGCTTCCGAGCCTATTTGGTACAAACAAACAGAAAATCTTTTCTCTTTTTAATATTGGTATAGATATATAGGTATTCCACTTGTTTTCATTGTTATTTCATTTCATACTCACTTCCTTTTTACAGAACCCTTCTCTTCCTGTGTCATAGAAAAACTAATATATTTTCGAAGAATCTCAATGCTGTTGAGAGCCTCAGTAACCTAAAACAAAAAGAACATTATGTCAGAAACTTAGGGTTTAAATACAAAAGAATTTAAGTAGCATTTACCTCGCACAGACAATCATGTACGGTTGTTTGTGATAGCCCCAGATGGTAATATACACCAATAGTTTTTTGATAAGCATAAAAGCAGCTGCTGCTAAAACCTGCACAAACATATTATTTCTTTAAGCAATTATTTATGGACCATTTTCCACATGCACCAATATTGTGCTTGGTTTTTTTTATAAGTAACTGGGTTTTACTGGCCATTGAGTTTCTGCCCCACATACATTACCTAGGTTTTGAAATACTAGCTTCAACTTTGTGACTAATTGACTGGCAGGTTGATAATGCAAAAACGGTTTATTAGAAATAAATAATTTAACTTTGCCAGCCTATGTCTAACACACTTTGTAAAGATTAAACTTAACAATATGTACTTAGAGGTTTAAAAGTTACCTTAAGCTGAGGGCGAACTGCAGAAGAAAGAAGAGAGTTAGAAGTGGAAACACTTCCTCATAAAGCTTCAAGAATTGAAGTTTGGTGATCCTAAAGTTAGCCACGAAGTTATTGTGGTGTGGCAAATCGAGAGGGTTGCTGGCACTACTCAAAAGACTACGGTTTACTTTATTTTAAGCATTGCTTTGAGGAGCTCCTCTTCTCCGAGATGCACCAAATAACCTCGTGACATTGTGAATGCTGAAAAAACAATAAAATCTAATTAGAAGATAACTAAAAGTGAGGTTAACTTCACGCTACTTACTTGGAGCTCTCGAGTATTTCGGCGGTATGTAAAATTGATAATCCATTCCATTGATAATCATTTGGATGGACCGATCCCTCAAAACCAATCGCACAGAACACTAGGCAGACCGAAGGAAGTAAGAGCGTAGCCCGTCGGGGCCACTTTTACAAATTTACACACGGATTAATTGCACACTAAATCACTTTCACAATCAATCAAGATGTTGACTTACACTTTTACGTGTTAATTTAGAAACGAATACGAGTAAATCATAAAAATAAGTGCAATAACAAATCCTATTATCCTAGGCGCCAAAAATTATTTATTGGACACATTGATCAATGTGTGTGTGCATCAATGACAGCGACGAAACAAGATAACGCTTGTCAATTATATGACATTTGCATTATACAATTAGAATTGAGTGAAGTTTTCTCTCGATTCTGCCGCTTTCATTCAACTAACCAATCAATTCTACGTCAAAATCAATTATGGGAAAGAAGCAACTTGCTTCGTTTTCAGAGTGTATATGTGTGTGTTTTTGGGAAGGTTCCGGATTGTTTCCTTTGCCGAATTCAGTTACACAATTAGGCCGCAGATCAACACTCTCTGTATCATTTTAGAACAGGCATCAGAATGGCAAAGGGAGATCTATCTCACCTTTGTCGATTTCGAAAAGGCATTTGATACGCTGAAGTGGTCCAGCATCTGGTCCCGCCTACTGGGCAGCAGAGTGCCACCGAAAATTGTCCGTCTCTTGGAGAGTATATTCAATAATTATTCCTGAAGAGTAACTCACGACGGCCTCATCTCGGATGATATAGCAGTACACGCAGGTGTCCGCCAAGGCTGTCTAGCTCCGTTCACCGCTCCTCTTTTTAGTCGTTCTTGACGGAATTTTGCTTCGCGTTTTCGACAACAAGCGCCGCGGGATAGAGTGAGGACTCCAACGTTTTAGAGGACTTGGATTACACCGATAACCTATGCCTGCTGAGTCATACCCACGCTAACATGCAAGCTAAATTGAAAGATTTAAATCAGGAAGCGGCAGAAATGGGACTAAAAATAAACACCCGGCAGATCCAAGTGTTGAGATCTGGTGTGAAGAATACTTCACCGTTGCTGATTAGCACGGAGGCAGTAGAACGCTGCCACAAGTTCACTTACCTCGGGAGCGTCGTGTCAGAAACTGGAGGTAGTTAAGATGACATAATCGCTTCAAGGATAGCCAAAGCACGAGCTACCTTCGCGCTAAGACCCGTTTGGTAATCGCGGAAACTGACCCGAAGGATTAAACTCAAAATCATTGGGTCAAATGTCAAATCCGTGCTGATTTACGGGTGCGAAACGTGGAAGGTCACAAAAGACATCTCACGCCAGATCCAAGTCGTCGTCAACCGCTGTCTTCATCGCATACTCGGCATTTACTGGCCCGCGACCATCACCAACGTAGAGCTGTTAGAGCAATGCCACGAGAGCCCGATCGACCGCCAGATCAAGCGTCACATGTGGAGTTTGATTGGCCACACGCTGCGAAGGGATTCTGATCATATACCGAAGCAGGCGCTGGATTGGAATCCCCAAGGCAAAAGAAAGCGTGGCCGTCCCCGTCAAACCTGGCGTCGCACCGTGTTGGCGGAAGCGGCGAGCATCGGTATGACGTGGAGCGAGGTGAAGCGTGAAGCTCAGGACCGATCGCGATGGAGAACTACTGTGAACGCCCTTTGCCCCATCCAGGGGACGTAGAACATTAAGTCAAGTAAGTCATTAAAATGAGGGTAATGGGTATCGAAGACATAAAATAATTATATCTTCCTTTCAATGAATACAGGTGATTTTTTTTTCAGATACTCAAAAAAGAGTCTGCAAGAATATACAGCGAATTCAAACTGCATCATTCAAGAAGATGCACGCGTGTGGTTTGTTTATCATCGATGCTGCGATGCCTCTGTCCCTGTGTGCTCTCATCACTACTTACACTATCGTTATACTACAGTTCGAGTTTCTGTAAATCTTTAAATACTTTATATCGTACCTATGATTCATTCGGCTAAGTTTATAAACCACTTATCATCATCATCATCAATACATGTAATAATTCTGCAGAAAAGTCGATTTTGTACATCGAAAATATAAAAAAAAAATAACCAGGGTGTTAAAGGATAACCATTTTCATTTTTGAGATTTTTGTCTGTTTGTCCACGTGATAGTATTGGAAGTACGTGTGACGTCATTAAATAATGAATTTGAATACAAACTGTCATATTTATTAAGCATCTACCGACAAATGTCTAAGTACCTACCTAAATTAATAATAATTAATTAATGTATATGTTTCATATTAGTGATTTCAATAATGTAAGTAATAGCAATATTGTATATATTTTAAATCGTTCTGAAAAATTATAATTATAATGGTAATGTTGCTTTATTTATGTTGTAATGTTAATGATGTGACTTGACATTTTATTGTAATTTCTGTTGATAATATTATTTTGTTTAAAATTAGTCAATTTTATTGAATACTAATGTTGTCAACGACATGTATATTTATATTTTAATTCATTTCATTTCTTTTTGGTTTTATTTTGCCATTATTTTATTTTAATTTATGTAATTTTATTTTATTTTAATTTAATTTTATTCCCTTTGATTTCACTTTATGTTTGTTTAAATTCTTATTTTATTTTATGCGACTTATAAATGACAATGTTGTGCATGCCTGTAAGTGACTTGCTTACACAGGATCTTTTTTGAATTGTATTATCTAATATTAATTTGTAAATGAGTCGTTGGTGTGCCTTGTTCAATAAATAAATAAATTATTATTGTGTTTTCAAATACCTACAATTGTTAGAGTACCCACCTGAGTACCTAAATATTGTGTACAGGAAATAACTCTAAACTTACATACAAGCCATAGTGATGATATTCTTATAAAATGTTACGTTATTTGTAATGAACATTGTGATGTATCCTGGATTTTATATTACCATTTTAGTATTATAAGTCTTTTGAAAATGGTGATACGCCGATCCCAACACAATGTGGTATCGTCGTTATGAAGAACTGGGTACCTACCTACGGCAAAAACTTGTAGTAGGTACGGCATTTTCATTTCCACAAGAGATTATTTCAGCGAAAGTTGCTGATATTCCTTCCTGGCCACAAGGCTGTGCCGTGGTTGTGCCTAAAGACGGAACCACACTTAGGTGGCGTGGCGTGTCGTGGCGCCTCCTGAAGCAGTTGATTGGCTACAAAACACGTTGCGTTATGACGTAGAATGGAACAGAGTCGTTTAATTGGTGGATCCTGCGCCACGCCACGCCACGACACGTAAGTGTGGTTCCGACTTAAGCAATTACTCTCCGTTAGCTAGACGAAAACAACCAGAGATAATGATTTTCCCGGACAGTGGCATGCCGGTGGTTATCCGTAGGTATTTTACTTTTCGACATTATGTAAGTACACCTATTCAGTCTATTCACATCGCTTTCTGGTCATGTTTTTCACTTGTCACGTTAATTAGAATAATTGGCCTTAGGTCTGTCCGTTGTCTATCATTACATGAATAGTTAAATCAACCGGTTTCTGAATTAAAAAATTTAAGTTGAATTTTTGTCAAACTCTACTTTACTCTGAATCTGGCATTAAAGGGTTTGAAACTTTCTTGATGCAAGACTCACAGGACCAACCAGTGTGGCGACGCTTGTGGGAAGCCTTTGTCCAACAGTGGACGTCTTTCTGCTACAATGATGATGTTGTTGACACGTTCTAACTCCAAATACCAACTCAATTAAGAAACGGCCATATGACGTGTTACAGCTATCATTATTTTCATGTGAAGGAGAGACAGAGGTATACAGGTCGAATAGCTATATTCCTGTTTCACTACGGAACCATAATGGTATTAAGACGTACGTCATAGTATAGTACGGCCCCTGGCTGCCATAACTAGAAGCCCTCAGGGCTTACCAAACATAGGCGATGACATTTCGATAGAACCACAGATATTATAATACTAGCAAGTAGCACAGTTAGAACACTAATTCGCGATATTTTTTTCAGTTTTTACTCACGTTCAACAATTTTTATAGCAACTGGATAAGCACCATCTGACGGTAAGGAGAATAGTATATTATGCAACTAGTGAATAAAAGACGGATTTAAAGCGAGGGCCATAGATGAATCAAGAGCAAGTGAAGGATTCTAACGACTGAATCACGACCGTAGGGAGTGATTCATGATGATTGAATCACGAGCATAGCGAGTGATTCAAGTGTTAGAATCATGAGCGACGCGAGTGATTCATGGCCCTCGATATAAATCGGTTTTATTCAAGAGTTGCATACTATATTTTATACCATGACTTCGAGAAAAAGAAAGATTTAAGCTAAAAGCACAAGGAATATTACGAGTAATAAATAGTTTATTACCTTCAAAATTTACATAAAATGTGAAACCCTGACCCCTGAGCTAGGTAACAGCACCTGTGTTTCAGGGGCCAGTGACCACCTCCGCCACGTTACATAATTATAATTCATTAAATACCATTGCAATTAATATTAGAATTAAAATCCAAACAAGTATTCAATAAATATCTTAGACTAAAATCAAAATCATTATTAAAATCCTAAATAACAAACTCAAAATTAAAATCGAAGAATGAGTTTGTGTATCGAGTATTTTTTGTGCAAGGAGGAGCAAGGAGGTTATATAGCATTGAGATGGACGTCTAATACATTGATGTGTTCCAAATTCAAACACCAAAACAGTGATTAAAAGTGCTTTTTATTCACTGTTTTCAGTGAATAAAATAAGCTTTTTAGAGGGGGAATGGTATAAACCTCTTTTTTTTTATACATTTTAATATAAGATATCGTTTACGTTAACACGAGTGAGTACGTTAAAAACAGAATAAGTACACTAAACGTCCTTTATAATACCTAGCCTTTTTCCGGCATTAATATTGGCTATGATTCATAAGTAGATTGTGATCAGGTTTTCCTAATAGATAATTAAAAAACAGAGATGCCATAGATAATTTTATTTTCCAAACTCTCACTCCATAGATAACAATTTACCAGGCAAATAGAAAAACATCATACCTATTTTAAATTTTGGTATAGGTAGTTACCTTTTTAGATAATTCGTGTAAAGTTGAACTTAGATTTCCATTTTCCTCATCATCCACTGAAAGAAGCCGAGGATCGAGAAGGACATGGTCAGTGGAACGGCCGACGCTTTGATCCATGCCCACAGACTGGAAATAAGACAATGGTATGTTGTAGTTAAAAAACAACTTATCAAATCCTAAGAGTTTCAGTTCAGGGCTTTGGCCTGACTCTGTGTTTGTGTAGCTCAGACGCACTCCATGAATAAAGGCATTTGCAAAATACGCAAGCAATCCTTCTTCGGTCTGGAATTAGTACGTTAGGACCTAAAACGATCGCCACGAGGCGCCGAGTATCGATCCCGTTACCTCTCGCATAGAGAGGAATCGGGATCGATACCCTCGGCGCCTCTACCATATTATTGTGTTATGGTATCAACATCAACAAATTCATATTTTTGACTAGTAAGATTTGCCTCCGAAAACCATTACAAGAATACCGATCTAAACAAAATCCATCAAGTCCAAAGTATTCGAATCGAAATATGATAAACCCTTTAAAAACAGAAGCATTTCATACCATTACAAACTTAAGGTTTGGACTCAAGGCAAACTCAATTGTTGCAGTACGTAAGGACCCGCAGCCTAATTGTGTAAGTGAATTCGGCAAAGGAAACAATCTGTTTCTTGCCCAAACACGACTGCGGAATTTACTTACACAATTAGGCTGCCGGACGCAAGGCCCTGACCCTGATACGACTGCGTACCTGACCTTACAAATTACATTATTTCAAATCTTTGTTTAAGTAACTAATAGATAACTAACAAAAAACATTTAAATAGAGATAAATAAACAATATTGGGTGTCATAGTAGTTTTATTTTAGGCTATTCAAAACCAAATTAATCACAAAATTCCCAAAATATTAAACTTACTCGTAAGGGTCATCGGAAATGTAGAAGGCTTGCGGGGTAGGCACCAGTCCACAGTCGGCGATATACACGTGAAGCAGCGGCCTATCATCCACATCTGTCGGCGTGTGCTCCAGCATATGCACCACATTCTGACCTTCCACAACCTTTGGACAGTTCATTATTTTTTATTCAAAATCAAAAATCAATCAACATCAAATAATTTATTTCAAATAAACCATAAAGGTACTTTTGAATTGTCAAACAAAATATGAATCTTGTTGCACATTCGCAAGCGTCAGTAGGTCTCTATGGAGAAGAATGTGCAAGAAACTCCACGGACACTTTTTTCCATCAGTTTTAATTTATCTAATACCTTTAATAGAGCAATTCTTGTATATATATAATCTGAATCTCGGTAACGGCATTCACTGGGGGTTTCGGGACGATAAATCGATCTAGCTAGGTTCCATTTTCAGAAAACGTCGTTTTCACTATTTTCACCCAAGCAGAGCTCGATCGCCCAGGTACTTCAATTATTTGATTAGGTACATCATTCTTGTTGGTAAAATACATATGTGAGAACAATGTAAAAAGACGTGCACTCTGTCTCACACTGTATTCAAAAATAAATTTGTTCATAATTAGAAGCTGGCCGAAGCAATTAAGTTATGAGTTTATGACCAAACCCAACTGATGGCGCCCGTTCACGAACATAACGCATGGATTGGCACCAGTCAGCTCAACCATCATGAAGGGAACCGTATAATCCAACACATGTGCCACCATCAGAGAGACATTTGTGAGAGAATGACACACTCAACTGCCAGGGCACACACAAGTCAACGAACGACACATAGGTACAGTGATTGGTAGAATTACATGCGGAACATAGTACTCACACATGTACAGGGTGTTTGGTGCATCGTGTGCCAAATTGAAATGGTCGACTGAAGTGGTCACCTGCTAGCCTTTCTGACCCCTTAACACCCCTCATGCCCTGTAGATATTTTTTTATCAACTTATTATTGTTTTACTAAAAAAAGACCCAAATTTTACATTCAAATACAAATTTAATAAAAAATATAAGGCGTAGTCTCTGAATACTAAATTTATTTCGATGTGTATTGTTTAAAAAGTTGATAAAAAAAAAAAACAGGGCATGAGGGGTGTTAAGGGGTCTGAAAGGCTAGCAGGTGACCCCTTCAGTCAACCATTTCAATTTGGCACACGATGCACCAAACACCCTGTATATTATTAAAAGAAATTGGGTTTATGCATTACAAATATATTCACAGTCTTCAGCAGGTCCAACAATACTTCAAAACTTTGCTGCGGCTGCAAAGCAGGACCAGCATTGAGCCAAGCATTTTTATCATCGATGTAATCCCCAACTTATAATATGCCTGCATAGTGTGCGTTTTATACAAGTTTTAAATTTCGTCTCATACAGTTCTAGAATGTGGGGCGGTATTTTATTGTAACATTTTTTATAGAACCCCATAGAAGATGATGCTACTTTAGCCAGTCTGAAACCTGGTTGATAACGTAGTTTTATTTTCTCTATGCCTGGTTGAATTAATTGGTCCCTATTTCTAGTAAGATAATTATGTCTGTCGTCGTTTTTACTAAAAAGATGTAAATTCTTTTTAACGTACATGATATTTTCATAAATATATTGACAAGGTACCGTTATGATGTTAATGTCCATAAACAGTGCAGTCCCATAGAGAATCGCGCCGGCGAAGATTGTATATTATTTTAAATAATAATGATTCTAATTTTTTATTTTTTTATATCGCTCTGATGGCTCGTTTTTGCAGAATAAAAATTGACTCAATGTCTGCAGCCCTTCCCCATAGTAAGATACCGAAAGACTATGAAATTAAGTAAAAAACATAACCCTTTCCTTGCAGCCGGGTCAATAGACCAGCCTCGCGGTATCTTAACTACATCAGTAATCCGACGAATTTTTCTATAGCCGAACTTAGCCGCCCTGCAAGTGATATTAAAGAGGACCCCATTGTAACCTTGAGTCTAGCGTGATCCCCAGCAAAACTACCGACTTTATCGAAGAATAATAGCTTCTCCCTGTTTAATTTATTATCACTATCAGTACTTTCGACATTCGGCAAGTCAAATTTTACGCATTTAGACTTTTTAGAATTTAAAACTAAATTATTATCTGTGAACCAAATTTGAACCTATCGTAAGACGTTATTTACGTCATCAATGTTACTCGTACGTCTACTATTTATCTTAAAATAAAAAAAGTGTTATCAGCAAATAACATCACGTTTAGATTGTTTTTCAATATTTACCCAAATCGTTAATGTATACTAAAAATATGAAAGGACCCAAAATTGAACCCTGGGTTACCCCCGTTTTCATGGCTAACCGCGACGTATTGACACCGTTTACTTCAACTAATTGCTGTCTATCATAAAAGATTTTACTAAACTTAACGCTGATTGGCCTAGCCTCATGTTTCAAAAGTAATGTTATATGATTAACGCAATCAAACGCTCTCGACAGTTCGTAGAAGACACATAAGGCATCTTGTGCTTCTTTCTTAGGTGCGTATTCAAATATCAAATACAATTTTGAAGGAAAATATAGGAATGTTAAAGACTGTTACTAATGAAAGGTGCTAGTCTGAAGCATATAATAATAGCAAACGTTAATACTCCCCCGTCTACTTCTTGGGGATTACAAGCGTGACAAATATGGTTTAAGGCTTAAATTCTAAGCTGTCAACTTACTGAAACTACATCGATAGAAAGTTGGTAATAGCGCAATTTTTCTGGTGAGCTTGTGGTTCCTATAAATAACCTACTATGAGCAAAATTGCGCGTAAGCACTGCAGCAGGCATTCCACGGTCTATCTCCTCGATAACACTTTGTCATGAGTTTCTTTCTGTGAGCCAATAAGACGGTAAAAGAACATTAACAATTACCTTTCCAACTACAGTATGCAAATTATCCAACCAGGGTGTCCCAGTAGTTGTTATTATAAATTGACAGCCATTCGTGTTGGGCCCTGGAAAGTAATCTAAGCATTACAAACACTTTACAAATTTACAAATCACAACTCATCAATAACAACAACACACAAGATACCTTTATTGGCCATGGACACAAAACCGGCTCCACTATGCTGCGTCTCCAAGTTCTCATCACTGAATGTATCACCGTATATACTGGTGGAGCCTGTTCCGTCGTCTGCTACTACATCACCACCTAAAATCCATAATTGAATGAATATAAAATTGATTCACACATATAACAGAGCCTACAGTTACTTGTATCAATCATTACACATCAGGGCCCCATGAAAAGGAACAGAAAGAACTTATTGTAATATGTGGCAAATAATAAATTAAATTTTCAGCTCACCTTGGACCATAAACCTTTTAATTATACGGTTAAACGAGGTGCCTTTGTAAGACTTCCCTTTTATGCCTTTTGTGGCTAAAACTTTAAAGTTTTTCACAGCATTTGGAGCTAGGTCGCCAAACAAACCAATGACTACACGACCAAGTAGTTTATCTTCACTTTTAATATCAATATACACCTGATCAGTAACACGGAACTGCCGAGCCTGAAAAATAAGAACATATTGAAATCAAAACACAATTAATTTATCTGTGCGGAATTATTTACTATTTTAAATACAATTACATGACTTACATCAGAAAAATCAAGATGAGTTGAAACAAGGACTAGAAACACTAATAAATTGTGGAAATCCATTTCACAATTTGTTATTCTTGTCACTTTAACTGTGTCCAGTACATAGCAGCGCGCCTGCTCCACTGACTTACTGCTTAATTAGATATAGCTAGCTGTATATGAGAGAAGCCCTTCAAGTGCATAGCATGGCTTAACAAGACTCTTTTATTTCATTACTTTTGGAACTGTAGTATTGATCTTTTGTACTAACATAAAATTCATTACCATTTTAGTTAAAGGTGTTGTCATTTATAAATATAAATACTAGTGAATCTTTTCAACACAAATAACAGAAGATAATTTTCAGAAATCAATCTTTTGAACACCATCACTCCTGTCTGTCTGTCTGTTTATAGGTATTTGTATTTAATGGGGCTGTGCAATTTCCAACATCATCATGTTTCAGTGAATCTTTAGCCCTTGAACCAACATGTTTCAACATTGGTTTCGTATGAACCTTTAAGTGAGATTTTAGTTTGTCAGTGCGACTAAACTCCTTTTTACAGTCTAAAGCCACTTCAAAAGGACACTTTAACATTTTCTTGGCTTGGTGTAACTTCATGTGTCTTTGAAGCAAATCTTGCCTTTTGAATGCATATTTGCAAACTGAACATTTGAACTGCCTATTACCATGTTTCAGCATGTGTACTGCCAAATATTTCTTCATGTGGAAACTGCTGTTACAAAAAGTGCACTGAAATGGTTTTGAAATCCTGTGTACCTGCAAATGCATGCGTAATCTCTTATCACTAGCAAATGTCTTGTTACAATGGATACACCTTTTATTATGACTCTCTGTTTGCATATGAAGAGATAGCTTTTCTGATTTACGAAATCTAGCATCACATTGTGAACATTTATATACTTTCAAATTTGTTTGTTTGGGTTTACACACAACATTATGACTTTGCAAGTGTGTAGCAATATCTTCCAAGCTGCTAAATGTAGAGCTACATACATGACAAGTATAAATGGGGCAGGAATGCAAATTAGATACATGCTTTAGTAAACTTTCAACTGTTTCAAAATACTCCATGCAGTCCCCTTGAATGCACTTGAATTTTTTTAGAGATATGTGGTTCTTCTGATGAGCTCTGTATTGACTGTAATTACCCAATGTCAAGTTGCAATAGGGACATGTGTAGCTCAACAGTTCTTCTTCAAGAGTTCTTGCTGTTGTTTCCTTGAGACCATCTGGCCACATTCGATGAGATGTTATATGTCTTTGTAAGTGTGAATTTTGAATAAAACAGCGCCCACATATAGGACACTGATAGGGTTTGTCGCTGTGAGTTTTCAAGTGAACTAGCAGAGTTTTCATCTTTTTGAATTTTTTCCTGCATGTCGAACAAGACAGATCGTTAGGCCATTTCTGTTCTGCCAGAGGTTCAGGGAGCTCAATGCCTTGATGCAATGTAGCAATGCTTTCAGAAAATGGTTCACTAACTGTTGGTTGCACCAAATTAGCGTTGGTAAACCTTTCTTCCAATACGATATTGTTACATTTAAATTTTTTATGATCTAGAAATACTTGTAAGGAGTTAGATACAGCTTTGCATGTTCCGCAAATAAAAATATCTTCATCAATTGAATCCAATACCATAACGTGAGCCATTTCTGGAAAGTTATTCTATAGCAATCACTAAAAGTAAAACAAGAAAGTTTATGGATTTTCGTTTTCAACTAGATAGTAGATACATTTAAAAACGTGGATTAAATAAATTGTAAAGAAATAACAAAAAAAATACACAATACTACTCAGTAGCTATCAAGTAGTATATTTTTTTTTTTTTTTTTTTTTTTTCTTCTTTGGCAACTGAGCCGATGCCGACTATTCTGCCAGTGTCATGTAGAGACGACAGCGCATTGAGGCGAGCCGTCGAAATGTGCTTATTCTTTCGGTGTCATGTAGAGACGACAGCGTAATGAGGCGAGCCGCCGAACTTTGTCTATTCTTCCAGTGTCATGTAGAGGCGATAGAGCGTTGAGATGAGCTGACGAACTTTGTCCTTTGTGGTAAATAACAAAGATACATATTGATAAAAAAAAATAAAAAAAAAATTACATTTTGATGTCATTGTCATTTATAAATTTTGAAAGGAGTTTGATAACTTTAGGAGCGAAATTTGTCAAAAGGGAATGGAAGTTGATAGGAAGGGGAATTTTAATGTTGGGAAGCATATGATACAAGTCAAAGGAGTGGGAATACGAAGGACATGAAAAAAAGATATGGTCTAATGTACCATCATCAAGGCCGCACTCGCACAAGGAAGTGTCACGAACACGGATCTTATTTAGGAATACTGGACTACAGCAGTGACCAAGTCTTAGCCTACACAAGGATGAAACAGCTCTTCTAGACAGTTTAGGGCATTTGAAAAACCAAGGTTTCCGCTGTATGTCAGGTTGAATGTTGGCATAATAAGCCCCTTTGAGTTTCGAGCTTGCTTTCCACTCTACTGACCACGAGCTGAATAACTTAAGTTTGGTGTCTGAACGCAAATCGTAACTATGAAGCAGATAGTGTTTTCTATCCACAGGTTTGGATGTAGCAAATTTTGCCAGAGAGTCAGCACACTCGTTGCCACAAATACCCGAATGGCTGGGAACCCAAACTATTTCAATGTTTAAACCTTTGTTGTGACAAGAGAAGAGTAAATTACGTATATCTACAATAATCTTGCTGTGAATTTTAGATTTTAATTGATTTTGACCTAGAGCCTGGATGCTACTACGCGAATCTGAAAAAATTACCGAATTTTGGATATTGTGCGATAATATAAAATTGATGGCTTCTAGGATACCGATGCATTCCCCTGTAAAAACAGAAGACTCTGGCGGACATTGAAATAAAAGAGCAATTTTAGAGTTCTGGAAGTATGTTGAAACACCTGTACATCCCGTTGACGATAATTTAGATGCATCGGTATAGAACAAATTCCAACCCTTCCAGAATCTTTCAATGGCCCGATCAAACTCCGCTTTTACGTCCTGGGAGTTTTTAGAGATACCAAGGCCCAAGACGATCTTTGGCTTGAAATGGACCACCTCATATGCGGAAGCAAATACTGGAAGAGAAGGGTATTGACAAACAGGCGAAGAGAGTTGTTTAAGCTCCCTGTACCTATTTATCAATGGAATACATTTATTATTCCAGTAAGAAGAGACATTAAAAGAAAGGTTGATTTGCTCCAAAATGGGAAGTAAGGGATGGGATGAGCGGGAGAAAACTTTTGACAAAAAACGATCTGCTAAGTATTGTCTACGAAGGGTAAGGGGAGGATCTGCACATTCAACCTGGAGAGCGTTAATGGGTGAAGATTTCATGGCGCCAATTACGATTCTAAGGCATTTGGCCTGGACAGAATCAAGTCTACGTAAGGCTTCTTTATTACATGGCTCAATTAAGTAACTACAGTAATCCAGCACACTTCTCACCAGAGCATTGTAAACCAGTTTTAAGGTGTATGGGTGAGCCCCCCACCAGACACCTGCCAGAGCCTTAAGAATCGAAACTGAGCGCTCACATTTTTTAACTGTATTGTTAATGTGATCCACACCCGACAATTTAGAATCCAGGATAACTCCTAGAAACCTAGCCTTCTCCTTGACTGGTATAGCTTGGCCATCAATATTAATGTCAACTTGAGGGATAATACGTCTGCGAGTAAAAACAACTGATATACTTTTTGGAGCACTTAAAGATAACCCATGATCTAACAGCCATTGGTTTAATGAGGACAAAGAAACATTCATAGATTGAGCAGCATCCACGATGGAATTGCCACAGACCAATAAAGCAATATCATCAGCATACTGGAGGATTTTACAATTAAAATTTAAACAGGAAGGTAGATCGCAAGTATAAATGTTGTATAAAGGGGGACTAAGAACGGATCCCTGAGGAAGGCCCCGCCAAGCTAACCTTGGTGCAGATTCCTCCCCAGGAATTCTTAATTTAAGACTACGGTCTGAAAAGATACTGGATATGATCTGACGTATTTTTGGCGGGATGCCCAGCTCTTTCATTTTATGCCTGAGAACTGGGATGAGGACAGAATCATATGCAGCTGAAATGTCTAAGAAAACGGCTACCACAGACTCATTCCTACTAAGGGCCAGCCGGATCTCTGATGTAAGGGTACCCACACTATCAGCTGTACCCAGACTTTTCCTAAAGCCAAATTGAGTCGGTGGTAGCAATTTCCTGCTCTCCACAAACCATTCCAGACGGTTTTTAATAAGGTGTTCCAAGAGTTTAATGAGTATGGACGATAGAGCAATTGGTCTGTAGGAACAATGATCACTAGGATCTTTACCAGGTTTTAATATTGGAATAATAATTTGAACCTTCCAATCAGGAGGAATGTATCCAGAGTAAAATCAGTAATTGGCCAAGTCCAGGTAATACTGGTGGGTCCTATCCCCAGCTTTGCTTATGAAGGAATATGGGAATCCATCCACCCCAGGCGCAGAATCCTTTACATGGGAAAGGACAGATTTAAGTTCATCCAATGTAAATGGTTTGTCCAAAGGATCTTCCGATGCAGTTTGGTGGTTCATAGAGACGCATTCACATTTACCAGGAACATAAGCTGGGGCCAACTTAGAAAAAAACTGGTGACTAAGCTCCCCAGACATTATGCTCCCAGAGGGAGGCCTCAAATTATTCCTAAAGGATTTCAACCTACGCCATACTACTGAAACTGGAGTGGATGGACTCAGTGAATCACAATACCTACGCCAACCTTCTCTTTTTTTTTTCTTAAGTATTTTTCTGGACTTAGCCAATATATGCTGAAAAGCTATGATGTTCTCCAGGTTCATATCCAAGTTAAATTTCATTTCGGCCTCATTCCTAGCTTTGATCACAGCAGAACATTCCCTATCCCACCATGGTGGAGATGGGATTTTGCCCGTTGGAAGTTTTTTGGAAGGGAAGGAATCATCCGCTGTAGCAGATATTATATTGGAGAATGACAATAAGCATTCCTGAGCATTTTCATCATTAATGGAAGGAAGAGAGGAGACACGCATATCTAGAATTTTTGAGTAAAGGTCCCAATCAACTGAGTTCAGTTGGTATTTTAAAAGAGGAACAGAGGTTCTATCAGGGATAATTTTGGAAGGGATTTCCACCATGATGGGATAGTGATCACTCCCATAGGTCATATTCAAGCGACTCCAATTAAAAAGGCTGGCTATATTAGATGAACAAAATGTCAAATCAACACAGCTGTTATTTTGCCCTGGCACAGCCCGACGTGTGGCAGATCCATCATTTATCACACATAAATTAAGTTCATCTAATATATCCACTAGGCCTATACCAAAATTGTCGCAGGTTTCTGACCCCCATCTATAGTGGTGACCATTAAAATCACCCATGACAAGTACTGGCCCTTGTACATTACTTAACAAACTTTTTATGATATCAAGATCTTCAATTTGTGGGTATGCAATATAGAAACTAAAAAAATTTATATACTCAGCCTTAACAGCAACAACATTGATATTGTTACCTACAAAGGGTAGAGGAATCGGGGAGAATGGTACTTTGTTATTGATGAACAAAGCACATCCCCCATATCCATCTGATCTATCATGTCGAACACCATTGAAACATGGGATTCTGAAATTACTTTCAGAACGAAGCCATGTCTCAGCAATGCTGCAGATCGATGGTTTGAATTTATTAATAAGGAAAAGTAAATCATGTTTCCTGGGAGTAATACTCCTGACGTTCCACTGAAGAAGGTGAAGGGGGATCATTGTGAATATAATTCATTATAGATGTCAATTTGTTGGCAACGTGGTCAGGTAGTGAATGAGCAGGGTTTGCTAATATAGCCATTAACATACTGGATATAATATTTAAAATACTTTCTGAGGAAATAGGACTGTTAGTACTTTCCCGAGGGTAAGCACCACCATTTTGGACAGGAGTGAATGAATAATTTTGAATAAGGGCTTGGTGAGCTTGCATATCATAACTAGGAGACAGTGGAGCATGGGATTTTGGATTGATTAATACAGTTTTGCGGTGTGATTTTGGAGTTTGGGGAGTTGATCTGGGGAACAGAAGAGGACTGGCTATAGGTTTTGTTTTGGGAGATGATCTAAATACTTCAGCATAAGATCTTGAAACTTTTGGGAATACCTGGCTTGCTTCCGCATATGAGATTGACTTCTCAGCCATCAGTGCTTTTATTCCCTTTTGGCGACCCAACTCTGGGCAAGACTTGTCAGTGGCATAGTGACTTCCAGAGCAGGAAACACAAAAGGCACATTCAGTGGGGACTTGGCAGCCATCACCTGGGTGGTCTTCACTACATTTAAAACAGCGTGGTTGTGAGCGACATACAGTGCGTGTGTGACCAAAACGACAACAGTTGAAACATTGAATAGTTGGATACATATATTTTTCAACTGGGAGAGTAGAGTAGAAGCAATATACACGATTTGGCAAAACTTGACCATCAAAGGTAAGAACAACGGTTTGAGTGGGCTTCCACTCTGTAACACCTAGAGAACTCACCTTACGGTTCATTCTCCTGGCCTTAATTACTGGACCGCATCCAGTAGGAACCCTGATATTTTGAATTACCTCTTCCTCAGTCCACTCGGTAGGTACGTCTCTGACGAGACCCATGCGCGTAACGTTATATATAGGGACAGAAGTAATATACCCATGGGTTGTTAGTATTGGGCTTATTAGAAAACTGTTTGCATCCAAGTGAGTCCTAAAACTAACTGCCAGTCTATTTCTCCCCAAACGTTTTAAGCTGCCGAGAATCACATTGGCAAAGTTATTCTGTGTGAGGAACATTCCAAACTTAACAGGATGTAGAACAGTACCAGAGGTCTGTCCATCTTTTAAAGATACGTGAACTATATATGGCGCGTTATCCTTAGCATTGTAGGTGTGTCTGCCTATAGTATGTTTGGATTGTTTGGGAGGATTGATCGGAGTAGCGGGGGGAGAGCATGCGGGTCTTTTTCTTTGAGCAGATTCGGCGTCCATAGCGTTATCTATTTTGTCATCGGGGAGAGTTATGGTTAAAATCGGACTGTAATCAAAGGGATCGGGTGGGTCAGGGGGTTTCTTGTTATCCATGGCGGATACCGGTTAAAACAAAAATAAAATCTAATTAAGGAATAGGTTAATACAAACCCTGGATGTTAGAACACAAACACCAAGAAAAATCAAGTTTGAAATTCACACTAATAGAAACACTCAAATCAAGGAAACACTTAATACAAATAAAACTAGATGCTATCCCAACAATACTACCATAGAAAGTCTAAAATTATCAAAACTATAGTGAAAAACTCTAAAAATCTGAATCAGATCAAAAATTTTTTGCCGCCATTAGTTGACTTGACAATCAAAAGTCAAATCAAGTAGTATATAATAGTAATCTTTGTCAAGTAGGTAGAAAATATTGAATAGTTATGTTGACAGTGACACTGTGACAGTTGTGCTTTTTTGCTATGATTTTTTTTTCTTTTTGTTCGCCCTTCTCGGGCAGGCTAAGGTCTTGGACCATACCGCCTCGTCTTCAGTGCAATTTTAACATTCTTTAATATGCATTAGAATACGGGTGTAACAGATTCTAATGGTTTTTGGAGTATTTGGCAGCAAATTGTATCGAGTCAGCCTTCCCAGTAAGCTTTGCGGAGGTAGTCAATACTACAATAAAATTCTCCGCTCCACTATCCTGAGATCGCTTCTGTCAATGATTTCACATATTGTCCAGTTGCGTAGACAGTTGAGACACAAAACTACACCAATTTTATATCACAATATCCACTAAGAATCAATTTGCAAATAATATTAACAGCCGCTGAACTTTACTCGAAAAAATCCCGCCAAAAACTCCTTTTTGCTATGAACTAAATGACCTGAATGAATACTAAGGCCTTTAAGTCAAGTTCTTAGTTTTTTTTAAAGGCTTTGTTCTGCATTAGAATACGGACTATGTTTTTTGGAGTATCAGTCTTTTAACAAACATTTTAAGCAAGGTACCCTTTGGCAAGGCCATAGATAAAGGAAGGCTAACTTCAGATTTTCTGGCTCCTGATTGTTCTACATATTGCCAGCCAGGGCCTGCAGTCTCGACATAGCTAAGTAAAAAATAGTAAGTATACAGAAGGGCCACTCCCGCCGTTTGGAAAATTGACAGCTAAACTTGACAGATTCACTAGGGTTGTAGTGTTCGTGATATTAAATGGATATTTGATGCCCTGTCTACCCTCTAAGGCATGTAAGCATGATATGATGTATGTTTAGACGAATCTATGTGTTTATGTTTGTAACTTGGGCAACCTATAGGTCTACCAGAATCTCATGGCATTTTTTATTTTTTTTTAATTGTGATTTTCATATGGCAATGTCAATTGTCACCTGTCAAATCAAAGTACTTGATGTGTCAACCGCTGCTGAAATTTTTTGATATTATCTTGAAAATTTGTTATTTTTGTGAATATGTCGAAAAACCCACTTCGATCTCAAGCGAGACATATTGTTTTCAATGTGTATCATAAAATAAGGGAAGAAGAAGGCGTAAATCAAACTCAATCTTTGATTTTAAAGTGCGTTGTAGAGTGGACCGGTAAGTTGGACTGACTTGTTTTGATACTTTTAGTTTATTTTATATTTTTCTTACTTAATTTTTATTTCTTTCCATTACTATTATATGGTAAATCGTAGGTCAGGGCACATCGAATGATGGCCGGAAGGAAATGGCAACAGTAATGTAACTGTTACTAATTCTTCGACAAGATATTGATTTTAACGGAGATTGAGAATCTTTGACGTAAGAAAAATATTAAGTAATAATCTGCGCACTGCAGTGGGACGTTTATAGACGGGAGTTTTTGGCGGGATTTTGTCGAGTAAAGTTCAGTGGCTGTTAATATTATTTGCAAATTGATTCCTAGTGGATATTGTGATATATTATTGGTGTAGTTTTGTGTCTCAACTGTCTACGCAACTGGACAATTAATAAAATCATTGACAGAAGCGATCTCGGGATAGTGGAGCGGAGTATTTTACTGTAGTATTGACTGCCTCTGCAAAGCTTACTGGGAAGACTGACTCGATAGAATTTGCTGCCAAATATTCCAAATAACATTAGAATCTGTTACATCCGCATTCTAATGCATACTAAAGAATAAATATAAGATCCAAAACTCTTTCCAAAGACGTGGCTAAAAGGTCCTAGCAACTAGGCCATATAAAACTTACATAAAAAAAGTATATATAGACTGATGATGATGAATGACTTTAAGTAACATTATTATATATTTTTTACAGACTTTATACATAAAGAGATTGGTTTTGAATATGTTAAATGCCAATGAAAAGAATCATTTTGATGGAGAGAGATGACATAAAACAACAAAGATACAAGTTTTTGAAATGCCAGTGGAGTTCATGGAATCGTATTCTAGTTTTCTAATTCTGAATGAGGTTTTAAGTTATTAGTATGATTTAAATGATATATAATAAATTAGTACATAAATTAATATTCAATTGATTTATTTTTCCTATGTTAAGAACCCGATGTATATCAACATTATTCATACACATACCTATAATACTCACAGTAGATCTTTGTGTCTCTGAATTGGTTGCAAGATCCCGCGCAGTAGCTATTTTTGTGTCAATGTTGAAAGTGAAGATAGCATTGTATAACTGTCTCTTTCACTCGCTTATGTATGTCACATCGTCCTATCTCGCTTACTCTACGCAGTATACTCGATGACAAACTGTTTCTTACGCAATGGTAGGTAGGACCAAGTTCAAAGACACTAAGATCCGCTGTGACTACTATAATATAGGTACCTCATGTTCATTAATACTAAAGACATAAATAAAAATTAAACAGTATCAAGATCGTTTAATCCAATTTCCCCAGTATTGCACACAACAAATTTTTATTTCCACATTTGCCATGAGATTCCGGTAGACCTATACCCTTTTTTTTTTAATTCGGAATCAATATAGTAGCAACCCTAGTGAATCTGTCAAGTTTAGCTGTCAATTTTCCAAACGGCGGGAGTGGCCCTTCTGAATACTTACTATTTTGTGGTAAGAGTTAACGAATGTTAGTTAACGTAACGATCGTTAGCTATGTCGAGACTGCAGGCCCAGCCCTGTTTTTCTATCTTATCTTTTGTCCGAGACAAAGACATGAAAACGGTAGTACAAAGGTGATAATACCATCATAAAAAAAATTAATCCATACGTATTTTACTCTGTGGTTGTAATGACAGTATGCAGTAATGACACTTACTGTCACTGTCACTTTTTGGCAATCTTATTCTCAAGATTCGTGAATTTTGTGGTGAATTTGTCGAATTCGTTTGTTGTTAAATTTGTTGGATTGTTTACTATCTGTGAATTTGATTATTTTTCTTAAATTATTACGGTACACATAAAAACGTAATAGGTGTGTATTTATTTATAATACTTTAAAAAAATGCCATCATATTATTTTCCTAAGATACCGTAACTAACCAGTGCAAATTGTTAATTATCTAATGATTATCTCATAATTTCCAGGTTAACATGACTGTAAACACCACCATAGCACACCAGCGTATGGTTTTAACTGGAGACCGGGAAAGGTACCTACTCATATTTAACTTACATTTTTACACATCACATTTCAGAGTTTTGCATGTTCCGGTCACCGTCACCAAGATGTTACTTGGTTAAAATACTGAATCCTTTCTTGCTATTGACTTAATAAGCCCTGAGTAATAGGGTAACCTGCTGATATTCTGTAGATATACGTATCAACAATGTTGTTAGGCAAATCAATCATGTGGAGCAGGTTAAGAGCTGGTTTCTGAATTGTGTATTTGGAATTAAACATGTACAACATCCTAATTTAATGCCAAAGTTTGATAAGTTTTCAGGCTAAAGAAGCATTAACAAAAAGTTTTTATTCAAAAGTTGGGGGTAATACTTTAAATCAGATTACATTTTGAGATTTTATTCTTTGTTGCAGGTTTAAAGAACTTTTAAGACGTCGATTAATAGAATGTGGTTGGAGAGACCAAGTCAGATTGCTTTGCAGAGAGGTTGTCAAAGAAAATGAAGGCAATAACATCACATTTGATATGTTAGCTACAAAGGTTACTCCTCGTGCCCGGGCTCTGGTCCCAGATACAGTGAAGAAAGAACTGCTACAGAAAATCAAAACACAACTTCTTACTCAAAAAGATCAATAGAATCACTATTAATCTGTTTGAGTAAATAGTTGTGTTAGGTTAGCTTGTAATAATAAGTTGCTATTCTCAATTCATAAATATAAGTTCATATTATAATTGCAGAATTAATTCTTAGGGATCTATAATTAATATTAATTATCAAATTATTAAAGTCATACTGCTTTTAACATAAATACAGGTTGACTATGTTGTTGCTTCTAAAAACTTGTATTTTGTTTTTAAAATTGAAGTAAAAAAACTTGATTTACAACCAACAGTATATTTTATTTTATAAACATTTATTATACATCCAGGTTAAACAAATATATATATATTGCTTATACATAATACTGCCACAAGATTCCATTTAATAAAGAAGATATTGCCTTGGAAATGTTGTCATGGACATTTAATTACAACAGTGGTGGGTGTGGTTACAGGACATTGAAATTTTGTAAAAGTGGCCATGTTTTGAAACACACCCTATACTTAATTCATTATGAAGCTGCCTAGATAATATTCCTTCACAGATTCAAGATTAAATTTGAATTGCACCAAATAAATAAAATTACTAAAAAAAAAGTTTTCCTTATATGGCTTACCTATACATTTATAATACAGTACAAAATACAAATCTATGAATGGGCATCTTTTAATTAAATAGGTTGTTATAAGTAAACTCTTAAAATAATATCACACCTGAAGAAAAGCAAGGATGGCTTTAACTTAGCTAAACATGTTCATCAATAAGGGACTCCAAGAAAGAATTGATTCAATATCAATGTATGAACAAAAGATATACAAATATAAAAATGCATTACAGAGCTGTCATCATTCAATATAAAAATCTTTTGAGCAAATAAAATTATGCTTATTTTTCTAAGGTAAACCCAATACCTACCATAAAATTCAATAAAGAATTTAAAATACAAATGGACAACACTATTACTGTGAGAGCAATTATATTAAGAAGAAAGTGCTAAATAAGTGTACTTGTTTTATAATGTAATTGCCTTGTCATTTTGGCAATCCATATATTAGGATATAATTTCAATAGGGTTTTATAGCATTGAGCATAAAAAAGGACGAAATTAGATAATACATAATGTATTGAAATAGACGCCTGTGTTGAACTAGGCTTGCTAGCATTGTGTAACATTTGAATTAACACTTCCAAACTATTACCATAGACAATAATTATAATTTTACTCCATTATTTCCATCACCATTTCAGTATGTCGCAAATACATTCAACATCCACAAATATCATTCAACCACAACTTAGGTGTAAACTACGGACATTATAAAGAAATCCCTCTTCATCAGTTCTAAATAAAAATGTATACAGCATGAGAAGGAAATAATATATAAATGCATTTAAATGTATATATCAAGAAAGATCTAATCGAAGATTATGAGCAATAAATTTTCTTAGTATAAATATCCTTAAAGCTCTTTGATACCTGATCTAAATTTTGGTAATACACAATCATTACACATTATTTTATGTACAAAGTTATACAAATGGAATGTATTTTGGACTCAGTTTATACCTTTGATCAAGTACAATTCATTTGATTATGTATAACTTAATAATGTAGCCATAACAATATTCAGTACTCTCTTACTATTTTAAATTTAAAACTAATTATTTTATATAATTCTACTTACACATCAAATAATTGATCAATCCATTTACACAATACTGCTGATTACTAATGAGCAATTTTATAATTAAAATGGCTTCAATGCCTGTACAAGCATTTTAAGATTGGAGCTATTCACAAAGTGGTTACAGCACACATCCTGTGTTAATAAAATATCTAAAACCGAAAACGGCGAATGTTGTTTTAAAGTACCTTACTTTTTGATATTAGTTGCACAAAGATAGTTATATCTTGACCATATTAATACCATAGTATGAATATGGACAAACAGTATGGAAACTACCTACAAACGCTCGAATCGGAACACTCGCACAAACATGCGCACCGACGAGACCCCTAAGCAGCGTCCGCAGTGCTGTCAGTAGTGCGAGCCGCTTAGTGGTCGCGTGGATGCGCATATTTGTGTGATTGTGCCGTTTCGAGCGTTTGAAGGTAGCTTCCATACTGTTTGTCCATATTTATACTGTGTTAATACCGACCATAGCATCAGTCGGCATTATAATACAATTATCTGCCATCAGCTTACGACTGCTGGTTCTGATATAATTTAGTTTCTACCGACGAATATAGACATAGATGAATTTAAAGTAATTTGTGTTACGTATTTAATAATATATTCACCCACCGGTCTACTATCTCGACTATCTTCTATCGTTCGGTACTTCATGATATTATACATATTGTTTTATGTGCACTGGCAACACAAATAATACCTACTAATAGATACGCAATTACGTTTGACATGACCAGCAGTTACGTAATTTTTCGCGTTTTTAACATATATACAATATTGGCTTTATAATTGGGAGGTACTTGCGCACTTAAAATAATCTCAGTTATGTATTTATATTTACGGTAGTACTATTTGGCAAGTTAAAATTCAGTAACACAAGAAATAGCAAATGCAAGCCAACATAACAAGTAATTATATAATAATATATTGTACAATTTCAGATTCAATCAAGAAAAAAGTTACTTTTTACAATAAAATATAAATTTAGAAAATAACTGCCGTAGATATGTAATTTAAACAACTAATAATATCTTTTATCATAAGAGATTCATCTATCCGTAGGAACATAGTTTTCCTTAGAAATACTCAGCTGCAATATTATACTCATCTACTAAAAACTTGTAAATAAAGATCTGAAGCTAACTCATAAAATAGACATTCAATAACATTCCATTAACAAAATGTGGCGTCAACATTACATAATAAAATTTCGAGATAAACAACAGAACAGATTAGCGAATATCGGCTATTCACAACCCGCGCAAGACATGCGCTCAATTTTGATACCTTTGGCTCCTCGCTCGCATCGAGACGGCGGCGCAGTCGCGAGATTCAATGGTTAACGAAGATAAATAGCTGATCCTCGACACAATTGTGTAAGTGGAGACCAATCTCACCACTCACCGATCGATATATACATATAGTAGAAATCTATAACACCTGCCCTAAATAGGTTGAAAATTAACTTACATCGATGCGGCCGTCGATGACGTACGTCAGTCGCTGCCGGGTGGATACGTACATTTTACACGAAAACAATGTCAGAGCGTCTGTGTGTACCTGTACCGCGCGTTCTTTCGGAGGTGGCTAGAGAGGTACCATCGCTTGCAGTGAGTCAGAGGGCGGGGGGCGCGGGGGGCGCGTGCGGCTAGGTGTGCGCGGCCAGGCGCGCCAGCGGGGGCGCGCGGCGCTGGCGGGCCGCGGGGGCGCGCGCCACCAGCACCAGCGACGACCCTAGCGCCAGCCGCACCGGCACGCAGGGCCCGCCCGGTAACCTGCGCAACATTACAATCTCATTAATATCAAAATAGCTAAAAGACTATCTAATATACAGGGTGACTTGTAATTAGAGCACAACCTTGTAAGGGGATATAGTACAGGTCATTTGCAACAACTTTTGTAGGAACACTCATATGCAAAAGTGCACCAACATTGAGTTATAATTTTTTTCGTGTTATTTTGAAAAACTCTTATGGGGTAACCTTAAAAATTTAATAAATAAAAAACTTGACATAATTTTGTTAATTTTCTTTTTATTATTTAGTCTATAACGTTCCAGTTACATGTCAGCATCATCAAATGTACATTATTGACATTATTTTAGACACAGTGCTCCAAAATCCAAAAAACTTAAACAAATTTTACTGGCATTATTACACAAAACAGCCTGTTTAAAAAAAAAATCACTATGACACTTACTCTGCGTATTATTAAAAAAACATCTACATTTCATAAGCTTTCAAATGAGATATAAAACCCTAACATAGCTAGTCCAATAGGGAAGATATTCGCATAACAAAGGCGCACGGCCAAAAAAAGGTCTGTTTCTACTAAGCAGGTAAAAACAGCCGGTCATTGTTTAATCTCTTTTGTGTTGTTTAGGTTAGTCCGTCCTTGTGATTCGTTGCGATCGGATGCTTTTGTGTGTGCTTTACATGGTGTAATGGTACATACCTTGACGTCTTTGAAAGCGTCCAGTCTCCCGGGCTCGTCGATAAACTCGGGAAAACACGCCTACATCAGGTAAACGGCGATTGGGGTATCTCTGTTGATATTCGCGCTGGGCAGCTAAAGCATTGCCTCTAGCTACGCCGTAAGTGTACAGAATATCGGCATATTCTTCATTCGTAAAATTTGCCCGTTGTCTTTGAGCCATAGTCCTTGATACGCGCCAAAACCACAGATGAGCATAACACACGGAAACCAGTTGAAAAGCCAAGTCATCAGGAGAGCAATCAATCACAAAAACAGTCACAAGCCGGGTCGTCAGAGATAAAACAAAACTGCAGAGCACACACAAAAGCATCCGATCGCAACGAATCACAAGGACGGACT
This sequence comes from Orthosia gothica, assembly GCA_949775005.1. NCBI lineage: Eukaryota > Metazoa > Arthropoda > Insecta > Lepidoptera > Noctuidae > Orthosia > Orthosia gothica. The sequence goes on from OX459058.1 coordinate 18,921,328, forward strand.
AACCTAAACAACACAAAAGAGATTAAACAATGACCGGCTGTTTTTACCTGCTTAGTAGAAACAGACCTTTTTTTGGCCGTGCGCCTTTGTTATGCGAATATCTTCCCTATTGGACTAGCTATGTTAGGGTTTTATATCTCATTTGAAAGCTTATGAAATGTAGATGTTTTTTTAATAATACGCAGAGTAAGTGTCATAGTGATTTTTTTTTTAAACAGGCTGTTTTGTGTAATAATGCCAGTAAAATTTGTTTAAGTTTTTTGGATTTTGGAGCACTGTGTCTAAAATAATGTCAATAATGTACATTTGATGATGCTGACATGTAACTGGAACGTTATAGACTAAATAATAAAAAGAAAATTAACAAAATTATGTCAAGTTTTTTATTTATTAAATTTTTAAGGTTACCCCATAAGAGTTTTTCAAAATAACACGAAAAAAATTATAACTCAATGTTGGTGCACTTTTGCATATGAGTGTTCCTACAAAAGTTGTTGCAAATGACCTGTACTATATCCCCTTACAAGGTTGTGCTCTAATTACAAGTCACCCTGTATAAAATTCTCGTGTCACAGTTTTCGTTGCCAAACTCCTCCGAAACGGCTTGACCGATTTTGATGAAATTTTATATGTATATTCAGTAGGTCTGAGAATAGGTCAACATCTATTTTTTTTTTTTTTAATGGGTATGGTAGGTATGTAGGGTAGGGTAGGGTAGGGTAGGGTAGGTAGGGTAGGGTAGGTAGGGTAGGGTAGGGTAGGGTAGGTAGGGTAGAGTAGGGTAGGGTAGATAAATATTTGGTCTTTTTATGGCAAAACAAAGTTTGCCGGGTCAGCTAGTTATACTATATGTGCATATTTGTTGACCGAGTGCTATTGTTGGGTTTTAAATAATCGTCTGACAGTAGCCCACCAATTACAACACTTGTCTATTCGGAGTATCCTCCCTATTCAATAGAGGTTGAGGAACTTACGACAGTGTCCCTTATCCCTTTATAGATAACTAGTTTTTTCCATCGGCTTCAACCGCGTAAAAGTCAAAGTGTATCCCAGGAGAATGTAGCGAGGAATAGTACTATCTGTGTAAAAAGTTCTATGTCCTAATCCAGAACATAATCGTTCTATTTGCCGAATTTCTTACAAATCCGTTCAACTTTTGAGGTGTGATTAATTATGAAACATGCATACAACCAGACTTTTACATCGTAACTTCCTTATATTATAAAGAGGTACAGCGGCGGTTACATTTCGGGGAGTGTGCGATGGAATTGCATGATTTAATCCCGCCCAGCCCGTTCCATCATCGGACTACCAGACGTACGGCGATGCGTCATCGGTACATGGTGGACATCCCACCCATACGCACTAAACGTTTTGGGGACACTTTTATTATGCGTACAGCTAAGGAGTGGAATTCCCTGCCGGAATCTGTGTTTCCCGACAGCTACAATCTAGGGGTATTTAAGTCAAGAGTGAATGGGTTTATTCTAGGCAAGCGTGCTTCACCGTCGACCACATCATTGCTTTCCATCAGGTGAGATAGTGGTCAAGCGCAAGCCTATTTAAAGTAAAAAAAAAAGAAAAAGTAAAATTTTACCTCTTTATAATATTCTCTAATATCCTATTATTAAAATTATTTCACTGATAGAAAGCCACACTATAGCTAAGAGTCATAGGCTAATTAACCCCGAAAAAAATAACAGGTGGGCCATGGGAGCGGACCCAAAGTAAAAAGCTAGTTTATAATAATACTAGCTGACCCCCGCGGCTTCGCTCCCGTCAACTTCTTCCTAAACAGCTTTGCAGAAAAAAACTCTCAGTATGGTTACTAGGGTTAGATTACGATGCCACGGAGCAGTTGCTCATTGTTTCCTCGTAGAATGTTTGTAGGTCTCTTACCATCCATGCCTAAGTAGCCACCATACATGCGCTCACTCACGCTGACACCATACAAACTTTCTTTGATATGCACACTCTCGTAAGCATCACTTGTTATTCGATAATGATACCTACCAAAATTGTATTTTATTTTCTGTTTGTTTATTAGTTTGGAATTAAATGTTTCCCTTTTTATATTTTCTCGTAGTTGTGTTGGATTGACAATATTATTATCTCCTGATTATTATTGTCTCCTGCATGTGATTTGTAAAGATATAAGTATAGCATTAATTGACATAGACGCTGATTCTGGGTGGGAGCCTGGTGATCCGTCACACAGGGTATCCTAGTATGGACTCCAGTCTCTCACAAAGGGTCATATTTTTATGCTTCTTTTTTGTTGGTTTTATATAAATTTAGTATGTAAGTATATACTGATGTGAACCTTTGTGAATAGTAAAATAAAGGATTTATTATTTATTTAACTGGCTACGTACCTACCCTACCCTACCTAACCTACCTACCCTACCGGGTTACCTACCCTACCGGGTTACCTACCCTAGCTACCCTTCCTTTTTTAAGATGTATTCTGCTATTCGGGGCGGAGACAAATCCAACGAATCAAAAACCATGAAAATTGGTCCGGCAGATCTCGAGTTATAAGTGTTGTAACAAACCCGTCTTTCTTTTATATATATAGATTAGTGGGACTGGGATAGGAAGTAATAGCCTGTACTTACTTGACGAGTACCGAGGTGACGGCGGCGCGGCCGTCGCCGGTGGGCTCGATGGCCACGGGCCGCAGGTCGGGCGCGCGGCGCCGGCGGCCTCCGCCCGATGACGTCACGCCGCCCGACAGCATCACCGTCACCGCCGCGAACGGACGCTTCGCCATGTGCAGCATCTGCCATAATTTTACATTATTTGTATAGCTTCTGTAATATGTATAAAGCTATGCTAGTCTATGTGTTCAAATAGTGGTGAATCACCACTATTTGAAATTCCTGTACGCCATTTAGATGTGACATCCAAATGGCGTACAGGAATTTCATGGAATATAATAAGAGTTCATGAAAATAAAAAGCGGTAGCATGTTGATTTTAAATATGGTGGTTTACGTATGGTTTTCGGTAGTATTGTCACAGCATACATTTTGACAGTACGGAAAGCACCTACAAAAGGTCGAAACGGCACACTGACACAAATATGCGCATCGACGAGACCCCTAAATGGTTGTCGCGGTGTTGTCAGTAGTGACTGCCGCGTAAGTTTAACTGCGCGATCTTTTAAAAAATACCACGAGCGTATTGCGTAGTATACGGCTGTACTCGGCCTCATCAAAACCGGATCTATCGTATTTTAAACTTCCTGCTGATTTTGAAAGGTAAGAATGATTTATTTTTATAATCGTTATCGAATTATAAGTCGAGCGCACGAAACGTTTTCGTCCAACCGCGGCTCGTGTACGCTCCCGCCAAAACTTGTAAAAAGTTACGCCGTAATGACAAAGTTAAAGACCTATAGTTTTACAAGTTGTTGTGTGTTAATATTTAACTTGTTTTCCGTGTTTTAAACTACCGTCTTTTGCTGAGATTAATCGACACAATGAGAAGAAAAAAAAATTGTATTGTAAGCTAGTTATTTCAATTCGATTGATTGATCACTACAGAAAAAAATGTATTAATAAAAAAGCAATATCAAAAACATTAAAAGTTACAACCCTATTGCTTCAATGGAGCGTAGGTAATTATTTCATCAACTAAGCTTAGTTGCCGTACTGTCCATATTTATAGTGTGGTATTGTTTCCGTGGCAGCATTCTTTGATATTTGGCGACACGCGTCTCATTATACCTAAGTAGTGTTCAAAGGGCGCCATTATTTAAGTGGATGGACTTACATCTAATATATAAAATTCTCGTGTCACAGTTTTCGTTGCCAAACTCCTTCGAAACGGCTTGACCGATTTTGATGAAATTTTATATGTATATTCAGTAGGTCTGAGAATAGGTCAACATAATTTTTTTTTTTTTTTTTTTTTAAATTGGTAGGGTAGGTATTTAGGGTAGGGTAGGGTAGAGTAGGTAGGGTAGGGTAGGTAGGGTAGGGTAGGTAGGGTAGGGTAGGTAGGGTAGGGTAGGTAGGGTAGGGTAGATAAATGTTTGGTCTTTTTATGGCAAAACAAAGTTTGCCGGGTCAGCTAGTCATTCTATAGTTTGATTGTTAAATAGTTTCGAGCAAACTAACAAAAATATTGTTAAGTTTCAAACTCCTTACCTCAACAACGTGTCTCCGCCGAGCACGTCGCACATCAGCCGCCTGTTTCGCCTTCCACGCGACGACACACGCCGCCAGGAACAGGAAGAAGCACGAAAAGAACACAGAGAAGAACACGAACAGATCGATGTGCAGCTGATCCTGTCTGAAGAATGTCACGCCGAAGCTAGCAGCGCCATCTTCTGTGTGACGCGCGCGGATCACGATGTAGAACTTTGTGTGGGTCAGATCATGGACATTCTGGGGAAGAGTCAGGACTAATCTGTTGCGGAGGTTTCTCACGCGAAGCAGAATATTTCTTCTGTCAACAGTGACATATGTTGCCAAATCCTTTGCTGTGTAATCCGCGAGTGTGTACTCAATCTTGTCAAAGTACCACGTGACTCTAGGTTCTTCCGGCACATGCTCATCAAACGATGGCATCCTTCTGCTCGGTTCGTGCTTATGGTATGTAGGGTCGAGCTCCACCGCATGGTCGCCGGTGGTGGAGTTCACCGACACGACGTAGGAACTGTCGTTCGGACTAAGGTAGAGGTCGACGGCCCCCTGAGTCACATCAACTATCACTCTTATGTCAACGTTCATGTATCTAGGGTTTACTGCTACGAATACCGTTTGACCGGGGTAGAGAGGGCGGGGCTTGATTTTGCATTCGTCTGAAAAAATAAACGTTTTTTTTTGTTAATTAAGTGTGCTTGCTTGTTTGTCTTTCTTTCACGCAATGAAATTTCTGATCTCTTTAATAAATGCAAAGAATGAAGTAACGGATCGATGTGATTTTTAGGGTTCCGCACCCAAAGGGTAAAAACGGGACACTATTACTAAGACTCCGCGGTCTGTCTGTCTGTCACTAGGCTGTATCTCATGAACCGTGATAGCTAGGCAGTTGAAATTTTCACAGATGATTTATTTCTGTTGCCGCTATAACAACAAATACTAATAAAAAACCGGCCAAGTGCGAGTCGGACTCGCGCACGAAGGGTTCCGTACTTGGTAAATTGTGGTTTACGATTTATGACGTATTAAAAAAAAACTACTTACTAGATCTCGCTCAAACCAATTTTTGTTGGAAGTTTACATGGTAATGTACATAATACATTTTTTTTAGTTTTATCTTTCTCTTATTTTAGAAGTTACAGGGACACACACACACATTTTACCACTTTGGAAGTGTCTCTCGCGCAAACTATTGAGATTAGAAAAAAAATATATATGAAACATCAATATCATTTTTGAAGACCTATTCATAGATACCCCACACGTATGGGTTTGCTGAAAAAATTTTTTTTTAGTTTTAGTTTCAAGTATGGGAACCCCCCAAATTTATTGTCTTTTTTCTATTTTTGTGTGAAAATCTTATTGCGGTTCACAGAATACAGCATAGTTCTTATAGTTTCGGAGAAAAGTGGCTGTGACATACGGACGGACAGACAGACAGACATGACGAATCTATAAGGGTTCCGTATTTTGCCATTTGGCTACGGAACCCTAAAAACAGAATAAAATAAATATTTAAGTGGGACTCCCATACAACAAACATGATTTTTTTGCAGTTTTTTGGGACAATGGTACGGAACCCTTCGTGCGCGAGTCCGACTCGCACTTGGCCAGTTTCATATATTAATCACCGAAGAGTGATATAGATTACATGTTATGCCCTGCAGGGGTATGATTCCTGTAGGATAAGAAGCAAAAGATCGAGCGGGTAAAAAGTAAATAAGTCATCATACAAAATGTTTTAAAATAAAACTCTTACCAATAGATTTCCCATCAAAGCACAGTTTGTTCTCAATATTAATCGTCTTGTAACACTGATGCCCGTTCCTGGGGTCGCCCATGTAGAGGTCCTTGCACTTGACGCACTGGTAGCGCCAGCACTCCTGCGCAGAGTTCTTGCTGTTGGAGGTCGTCTGACACGAGATGTCGCTCTCGGTGTTGTTGCCACAGTTACACTTCTCGCCGGTGACTGGGTCACAGGTGTCGCCGTGTCCGTGACATTCGCATCTGAAATAATCCAAACAATGTGAACTGCTTTTTCAGTTTAGATTCTAAGTTATGTTATTTTGGAAAAAGCACTGTCATCTGAAATTTACAACACTAGCGTAAAATTTATATTTATCGGAAAAGGTATATGATTAATAATCAGGAACAAATAAATATCGCTTGTAAACTTAATCATTTAGTTTTGATGCATTGGCAACATTTTGATACTGAGTCAAATTTCAATTCGATTTTATTCAATTGGCAACACTTAATTTTCTCCAATTTCCAATGCTAGGGAAGGATTTGAATCCTAGAGGAAGGTGACACACAATTTGGAGGTAGACGCGAAGGCGCGGGTTGACTAGAGAGAACAGGCGATGGAGATAGACGTATGTCGTGATTAAATGTGATAAGTGGAATTATTGGTGCCGGTGGAGTTGCGTCTAAATGTATCAGGCTAGTGAAAGTGATTACAAATTGGCGCGTCAACTTGCTACTAGAATTGGACAATGGACTGTAACTCTAAACGCATAAATTACCTACATTCTGTGCTTTGGCTGCATGCACTTACCCACAGAAAGCCCACAAGACCGAAGTTATATTGTAAATAGACCCTTCTATTTGCGATATATTTGAATATGATTTTTTTAATATTGCAGTGAGCTTTTGTGTAGTACCTGAATGTCAAACTGTGACATTTATTCTTCTAGTAAAAGTTAGTATACTGTTCACAAAATCAGCCCTTAGCTCAAATAATGTGAAAAGTGAAAACAAGGATTTGAATAGACTACAAGTAATGTTTTTCTTTATACCAAAGTGCTTAGAAATCCACTATACATTATTTGTGTATTATTATTTTGAATACTTACGGTCTACAAGATTCTCTAAAATCATCAGATCCCCTGAAGTATCCCTCGATGCACCTCTCGCAGCGGGGTCCGTCAGTATAGTTGGCGCAGCGCACACAGCGGGCCTTGGCGGCGCCGTCCCTGTAGTCGTCGGGCTCTGCGGGAGCCCCGACATCTCGCGACGTCGGGGCCGCATCTACTTCGCTGGTACAGATGGATGTGTGGCCGTGGCAGTACGACGAGCATGGAACGCATTGAACGTTGTTGACAGGATCGCCCACGAAATTTGGCTTACATTTTTCGCACTGGTCACCCTACAAAGAGAACAGATTAGTCAGTATGATAGGTTGAAATTTAGAACACAGTTTAAAGATATATAAGGACATATAAGGACAGGCGAACAGAACAGATGAATCTGATACAATGGATTCTAGTACTAAAGGTTTTCTTCTAATCATTTTTCTAAAAATGCATCTTAACTAATTGAATAAACAGCCACACACGGTACGGATTTTATTCAGATCTGACAGATCTGAAGGTAGGACTAGGACCGTGATTAGATGTTTTATATAATTTAGAACAACAAACAATTATATAAATAAAAGAGATTTCAAACAACGAATCTTAAACGTCGCTTACCATTGTATTATTATGGCACTCGATACACTTATCGAGTTTATCCGGTCCCTCGCAGTCGGAGTGTCCGTTACACTGGCACTGGATGGTGCAGTTGGCGCCGACGTAGCCGAACTCGCAGCGACACACGTCGGGCTGCACGCAGGCGCCGCGCACGCAGCCCTGCGAGCACACGGCCACGCACGAGCCCGCCGCGCCGCGCTTGTGGCCCGGCCCGCAGGCGCACTCGTAGCCTTCTGGTAGGTCGCGACACACCTGATTCAAACCAAAACATGACAGTGCGTTCTCCAATTTTGTGTTTCCGGAAAAGGGACTCTAATACCAACACATAAAGTTTCGTTGTTATTTTTATGACATTTCACTACTAGTCATTCTGAAATCAACCTTATTTGCACCACATTAAAGTCGATATTACAATAAAGCGTATTAGAAAGTATTTGAATAGACTTTGTTTCAATGTCAAAGAAACTCACCTCAGACTCTGCTTTACACTGGTGATGGTTATTCTCACACTCATTTTCAGGCGGGCACCTCGTGTAATGCCATGAGAAGGTATCATTGGAGTAGTCGTCATGGTTCGCTGCTGTATAGACAGCGGCGCAGGTCGTACGGGTAGAGTAGTCGAGCGGAGAGTCGATGGAGCCTTCGGAGCAGACGCCCTCACCGTTGGCGCCGGAGAGCGCGCACCAGCCACAGTGAGAATGGTGCAAGCATTCCGAGCACTAGAATTAAATGAAAATGGTTATTTTGCAAGTAGGCTTATGATGTCCTTTTTAAACCCCGACGCAAAAACGACGGGGTGTTATAAGTTTGACGTGACTGTGTGTGTGTGTGTGTCTGTCTGTGGTGTCGTGTCTCTCAAACGGATGATCCGATTTCGAGTTTGTTTACCCACTGTTAACTACTCTTTAAACGTTACTAAATATATACTATAAACTGCTGTAAACGTTGGCAGTTCCCCGACGCGAGTACGAGTAAGATTTTAAGATCAATTTTTATTAAAAAGCTAGCTGAACATTTCCTAACTGCCGAAAGATTGGCGAAACTCGTTGTTTCAAGCTTTCAACTTTCAAACTAGTTATTATATTTTGAACTTTATTCCGACTAACATAACTAACATCTAGGCGCACGATTGGCGCAGTGGTTGAGCGATTGACTGTTGCGCTGCGTGTCGCGGGTTCGATTCCCGCACGGAAAAAATATTTGTATGACCTACAGATAGTTATTCCGGCTCTGGGTATTTGTGTATGTGAGTTTATATGTTTGTAAACGCATCCACGATACAGGAAGAAATTCCTAGTTTGGGGCAAAGTTTTTTTTTTTTTTAAAGTAAAAAAAAATCTTAATACAAAATTTACAGAACTTCACGCACTGAAAATATTAATTTAGAATATCTACAATATCTGGCACAAAGATTTAGCCTTTAACTAAAGTTATAAATCATTTTTGAATGAGACGGGGCAGCAGTCTTATTGCGTAATGAATTCGGCGAGGCAAAGGGCAAAGAGTATGAAAAACCAACTAATTACATGCGAGATGAAAGACGATGTGGACTTCCGTCTATGTGATTGGTTGATTTTTCATACTCTTTGCGCTTTGCCTCGCCGAATTCATTACGCAATAAGGATGCAGGTCTCCTTTTAATTGTTGATCAAATATTTCGTTTACTATGTAATTAGTGCGGTTTGCAGGCTGGTGTTCTTTTTAATTTCGCGGAGGGCGTTGTTTTTTTTATTAATTTAATTTCCCACAAACCTGTTCAAAAGTATCACATGGCGCCGGACACTTGGTCTTATCTGCCTTCGTAAGCACGAGACCGCACACCCCTCCCGCGCAGTACACCGGCTGATAAGCAGGAGAGATACACTTCCCCAGGTACGTAGCCCAGCGACATTCCGCAAATCCCCCCTCACCCCCGTCAGTACTCAGACACGACTGGCAGTCGTCCAACATCGTGCATCTGTTCGGGCACTCTTCACTCTTTGTCGCACGAAGACTTGTTCGGCCTGGCTCTTCTATGAGCGCGCACGTCCAATTGAAAAGTTCGACGGATTCTTCTGCTATTCTTGTTAGTTGTCCTGTAAATGATACAAGGTTAGTATTTCTGCCAAAATATTTAAGCTTTGCAGTCATGATACGCATCGGATCCTGCGTTCGAAGTATAGTTGCCAAATATGTGAACATTTACAATAGTAAACTTTCGTTTGTGCTAAAACTTTGAATTTTACAAGAGGCATTCTAAAATCAACTTTGTTTACACTACACTAAAGATGGTTTTTGTTTAAACAATGGTTTGTATATGAAATAATTTACCTTCTCTGACAGCGTGTCTGGTCCACGTGCATTCTTTAGCACCAACACACTTCTCGCAGTCCGATGACGCGCACCTGAGTTCAGGACAGTGGTCCACATTACTGATGTAGGTAGTTCCGGCATTACATTTCATGCTAGTGCAGGACTCGTCCGTTGGTACGCATTCACCTAAAATAGTGGCGATAAAACATTTTTACTTTTATATACGATAATATATTCTCAGAGGATATATGGGCATTCGCAATTTACGTGATTTCGGAAAAGTAACTTTAATGCCAGAGCAAAAGTTTAGTCTATCATCATCATCATCATCATATCAGCCGAAAGACATCCACTGCTGGACATAGGCCTCCCCCAAGCGTCGCCACACTGACCGGTCCCGTGCGTCCCGCATCCAGCGAATCCCCGCAACCTTCACCAGGTCATCGGTCCACCTAAAGTTTAGTCTATACTAATATTATAAAGAGGTAAAGTTTGTGAGTTTGTGACGTTGTAAGGGGTAATCTCTGGATCTACTGAACCGATTTTGAAAATTAATTCACGAGTAGAAAGCTACATTATTTCTGAGTGTATAATATATTTTCAACAAGCAAAATTTCAAAATTTAAAAAACACCCGACACATTTATCTTGCGAAAACACCCCGATTCAAACAGTAAAACGCCCATAACTTTTGAACGACTTAACCGATTTTATTCAAGCATAGCTAAGAACAGTCTCGACAAAATTACCTTTCAAACAAAAAAAAAACTAAATCGAAATCGGTTCATCCGTTTAGGCGCTATGATGCCACAGACAGACACACAGATACACAAATACACAGCAACACACGTGAAACTTATAACACCCCTCTTTTTCCGGCGGGGGTTAAAAAAATTAGAGATCCTTATGAAAATTGCAATAATGTAACCCAATGTAGCAGAATGTTGCCTATAAAATTAATTCTTTGGCGTGCGCTGTGAAAACTATTGATGATAGATAAAAAATAGTTGGTAGGTAGGGTAGGCAGGGAAGGCAGTGTAGGCAGGGTAGGCATGGTAGGCATGGTAGGCATGGTAGGCATGGTAGGCAGGGTAGACAGGGTAGGCAGGGTATGCAGGTAAGGCAGGGTAGGTAGGGTAAGCAGGGCAGGCAGGGTAGCCAGGGTATGGAGGGTAGGCAGGGTAGGTAGGTTAAGCAGGGTAGGCATGGTAAGCATGGTATAGGCAGGTTAGGCAGGGTAGGTAGGTAGGTAGCCAGTTGAAGGGAGCGAAGCCCCGAGGGCCAGCTAGTTTCTGATAAAACTCCAATTTATTTGAATGTAAGTATTATTCATTCTAGTCATTCTAAAACAAACTTAATTTACATAAACGTAAAGTTGATATTTATTAAGATCAAATGGAAACAAGAATTTGAGTGGACTAATGAGTTGGCAGAGAATGAAGGTCACTTACCGACAGCCGCAGCGCAGGATTCGCACCAGCGACAAGCAGGCTTATCTTCTGGATACATGGGCCACGCGGCCAAACACGAAGTACAAGTCGTGAAGTTCTCACAAGCACGCGATGAGACCAGCTCAGCATCGCAAGCCGCCCCAGGGTTCACAGACACACTGTCACTCCCCTCACAGCCCGGTTTATCCACCGAAAAACACTTCGTATAATTCCCAGTATTGCAAAAACTACATCCCATATGACTTCGGCATTCAAACTTATTCGAACTCCATAGAGAACACAGGTCTTCCGGGAGAGATATCCGGGTCACTTGACAATGGGCACTGCCGGTCCAGCCTCCTATAATGTAGATGTATCCTTCGTTTTCAGCGTCTATGTCCATTGCCATTGCGTGAGCTATGGTAGGGGGTGGCGGATGACCCACGATACTTACACCTGAAAACACGACTATATTAAAATATTTTATTTTTTTATTTAATTAATTATATTAATTCTTTTATTATTTTGTATTATTATTCCTTTATTCAATTTATTTTCTTATTATTTACATTTTTAAATATTTTATAAATTAAATTACAAAAAAAAAAACATTTAAAAATATAGAAAATAGAGGCCCACCGGTATCGGGAACAGGGTCCAAGCTACCGGCGGTCAGGGCTCCAGAGAGAGGAACCTCCTAACAATACGAGCCATGTCCAGCAATACTACTTTCTGGATCAGACCCTTGATTCAGCCGCCTAACGAGAGCCTCCTAAGGTGTTGGTCGAGGCTCGTGGCGATTAAGCCATTGGCTGACACGACTATCGGTACAATGATCGCTCTGTCCACATCCCACATGTCGACAACCTCGCGAGCCAAGTCAAGATACTTGATTTGCTTATCTTTCTCGGCTTTCACGAGGTTGTCGTCATGCGGGACAGTTATGTCAACAATCATTGCACGCCTCTCAATTCGGTCCACCACCACTATATCAGGCTTATTTTTTTTATTATATATTTTTCCGTACACAAAATACGCGCTTGGTCTTGGAATTGCGGATACCAGCCCGTTTTAACCTAACCTATATTAAAATATAATGTAGGTATACTCAAAAGTAGTTACACAAACCTTTGACTAGTCGGACCCATTGGTTACAACTGTAGATGTAAGCTATTAGAGAATCAGATCTATTTTCAGGGTCAGTTCTTCCTCCAAATATGATCATGTAATCATTTGTTGTCACTGCTGAATGTAAGTATGTGGCTTGCGGTAAATTGTCATAATAGTTGTTAATTTGCATAATAGGGAATGTAGACAATTCACTCCATTGCTTTGTGGGATAGTGGAATGAGAACAGTTTGTTAGAAAGGACAGTGCCATTGTAAGCATATAAGATCCCTCCATAAACATACAGACTCTGGGAAGGTGCGTGATACACAGTACTATGGCCAATTATTCCTGACGGCTTTGCACCTTCGTCTTTCAATTTAATCCACTTCTCATTGTCAAGATCGAACTCCCATACGTCATACATGAAACCTTCTTCTAATGAAAATCCTCCGATCAAAAGTAAACTTTCGTAGTCCAAATATTTCTGTAAAGTCAATGTGTGTCCTGCCAGTGAGGGCGGCACGCCATCTTTATCTTTGTTATTACGGATATTGCTCCACCTCTGGTCTTTCAAGCTGAACTGCCAGAAGTCTCCAAGCGTTTTGTTTTGTCCACTCTTCTCTTGTAAACTTAAACCTCCATAAATATAAATATTTTGTTTCGAGTGGTATATCTCAGCTGCATGGAAATATCGACCTTCTGGCATCTTAGCGTCTGGCGTAGCTTCTACTGTCACTTGCATCCACGTGTTATTCTTTGTATCGAAAAATCGTATATCATTTAACGGTCCGTGAGAAAGAGAATATCCTCCGAACATCCATAACCCGCGTCTATCCGCCACCAAACTGTGACCGAATCTAGGAAGAGTTTTCCTCAGGTGATCTAAGCCTTCTGATAAATATTCTGAGTTAAAAAGCTCTGTAAATACAAGTTGTGTTTTGTCTAGTCTGATTGAGCAGTCATCTCCGCCGAAGTCCTCGTTACATAAACATCTACCGTAGCTAGGGTCACATATACCGACGCTAGCCGCCATACTGCAGTTATTACGACAGATTTCTACTTCACAGTTCGGGCCACCGTAACCTTCCCGACAAACACAGTGCCTCTTGTTGCAGACTCTCGGCCACGTACAGTAGCCGTCACAAGCCAGTACCTTGTAGCTCCCCTCGAACCCTTGCTCCGGCTGCCCCTGCTTGTAATGCACTGTCAGGTTACCACTGCGAGCCTCTATAACACCCGAATTCGCACCGTTACAGAACACACCCAATAACTGACTCTGCTGGTTGTTACTGAGGTCAGGCACCCCACCAAGACCATCATAAACGTAGACTGCATTCTCATCACACGGAACGTCAAACGTGGAGGAATTAATAGTAAACTGAATTATAGCATCCTTTATATCTTCTGCAGATATAATCCATAAACATTCTTTTGAAGGTCCTATCGTTTTGATATCGGGGTCAGTTTTATAAGATCCAATTCCTTCGGTTTGTGTCGCATTTAGCATTCCTCTGGGTTCACACTGATAGTAGCATCTACCGCCATGTCTAGGGTCACCGTAAAACTTCGGTTTACAGCGTTCACAATTCAAACCTTCGGTGTTATCCTTGCAGATGCATTCTCCAGTGGCAACATCACACACGCCGCGTGTCTCATCGCCGTGGTCGTTACAGTCGCACCGGCGGCACCCTTGCCCGGTGGTCGCGTTGCCGTGACTGCCTGGCTTGCACGACTCACAGAACTCCCCCTCCGTCCAGTCCTGACACTCGTCACATCTACCCACGCCAGTCCTACATGTTGAATGATTATGACAACCGCAGTTGATAGAACAGTCGGCACCTGTCCACCCCAGATCACAGTGGCATTTGTATTGAGGAGCTCCGAGACAGTAACCATGGATGCAGTTATTGTAGCAGGTTCGCATGCAGCTTTTCTTACCATCACCGATATATCCCTGTTTACATTTACAAGTATAGGATCCGTGCGTGTTGTTACAGATGGCGTTTTCGTGACAGTCGTGCAGGCCCAGCCCGCACTCGTCCACGTCGGGGCACTGCGCGTACGCCCAGCCCGCGTCCACTGTCGTCACGTTGAGCACGGCGGCACAGTCGGCGTGCGAGCGCGTGAAGTCGCCCTCCGTGCAGGCGCCGTTGATGGGGTTGTCGTGCGAGTAGCACCAGCCGCAGCCCATGCTGCGCAGGCACGCGGAGCACTGCACGTGGCGCCGGCACGACTTGCACTGGCCGGACTTGCGCGCAGTTTCGTCGGGCGGCAAGGAGGCGCGGTCCAGCCACTCGCGGCACAGCCCGAACTGGTACTCGCTGGTGTAGACGCTGAAGCTGAAGCACTGGCGCGTGGCCTCGCACCACACGCAGCGGCCGCGCTCGTCCAGGCAGTGCTCGCAGTCGGCGCGCAGGCGGCAGGGCGCGGGGCAGGCGGCGGGGGCGGTGACGGCGCCGCCCGCCCGCCCGCGCCGCGCGCACCGCGCCTCGTCGGCCCACCACTCGCAGTAGTTGCCGCTGATGCAGCGCTCGCAACTGATGTAGTTGGAGCAGTTGGGGCAGGCGGCCGGCTGCAGCGTCAAGTACCTCCACTCGCCTTCCGCCACGCACGAGATGGTTTCGTCTATGTTTCGGGGCTCGCATTTGTTGGTCAGCTCGCACCAGCCGCACGCGGCGTCCGAAAGACAAAGCAGACAGTTGTCATATTTGCACTGGCCGTCTGAATATGGCTCCAGAAACTCAAACGTGAACACCTAAAAGAACATATTTATTGATTTAGTTTGAATGATTTTATATGAGGCTCTCGGAGACTGAGGTAGTTTAAAGCAAAAAATAAAGAAACGCAGTAAACAATTATTACCTTTGCACTTTCCTGAGATTTATTGTGAAGCAGTTCCATTTTGGCGTGATGATGTGATGGATATAAGCCTGTGTGTAATGAGTCATTAGCGTGCATATCGACGGCCAGACGTCCCGGGAACAATGCGGGCCAATCCACGAGCGAGCAGGCAGACGGCTGCGCGGTCAGATTGGCTACTGGGCCACCGGCGTCCCCTAATGCTAAGGAAATGTTCGAGTACCCCGCGCAAATGTGTAAAGTTTCACCAGTCCCGTTCCAATACTGTGGTATATGCAACCAGCCTCTAAGCCTTGCTTCACTCGGCCCACTAAATATATGATTACTCCCTCCTCCCGTACCCCAATCCACCGTAGTGGCATTAACCACAGACACCCCATCTGGATGGTTCCAATCTGCTGGTTGCTGGTATCTAAGGAATGTGAGACCAGGTCGTTTGTCTAGCATTTTACATTCGTCAGGAGTCGTTACTTCTGTGCCGGTGCTACCCCACCAGCCAGGGTTTTCTGAAGGTGTGTCTTCCCCGCAAACGCCATAGTTATCTAGAAAGAATGATTATATATTTTTCTATATCTTCTATAATATAAAAATGAATCGCAAAATGTGTTGGTAAGCGCATAACTCAACAACGCCAGGACCAATTTGGCCATTTCTTTTTTTTTAATGTTCGTTGAAGTTCAAAGATGGTTTTTACGGGGAGAAAAAATCTAATAATTGCCAGAAAAAAAATAAAAACAGCCCTTTTCTTTTTCCCATACAAAAGTTTTCTAACTAAAACGTAGAGCTTTATTGCTATTGTATAAGCTATTTTTGCTTTGTGTAGGGTAGGGTAGTGTAGGGTAGGGTAGTGTAGGGTAGGGTAGTGTAGGGTAGCGTAGGGTAGGTAGTGTAAGGTAGGGTAGATAAATGTTTGGTGTTTTTATGGCAAAACAAAGTTTGCCGGGTCAGCTAGTTTTATTATAAAAGTGAACGTGTTAACATCTCCAACGTAAGACTGCCGGGCGTCTCGCGTGATTTAAAAAATACAAGTGAATATTTACGCAATTAAGAAAATCATTACTTACTAATGAAATTAAAACTATTTTATTGGAAAGTATTTAACATAGTTTCATGCTCGTCGTTTAGCAATATATCTTAGTACTTACCATCTTTATGATGACACCGAGCATTCTGCACGCACCAGTTACACTGATCTAGTCCAAGTTTCGTGCTAACAGATGGCAAAGGCGTACGACTGCTATTCGTTCTGCCAGGCGGCGGTCCGTGTATGAGGCAAGAGTGGCAGTCGCCCAACGCTGGGCATATACCTCCACATCGGATCGATTGGAGGTTTGTTGTGCAATTAGCTCCTATTCTTCTACCGTAGCAAGTCTGAAAATCGATAATGAAGTTTAGCCTTAGAGTTACACACATATTTTTAATCCTATTTTGAAGGAAACTTGCAGACTCCCAGTCCAATTAAGTCGCCATGACAACGGATAATCCTCTCGAAAAAGGTCATCTATACTAATACATATTATAAAGAGGTAAAGTTTGTGACGTTGTATAATACTCACAACGGATCTTTGTGGCTCTAAATTGGCTGCAAGAGGCTGCGCACTAGCTATTTTTGTGTCAATATTGAAAGTGCAAATAGCATTGTATAACTGTCTCTTTCACTCGCATACGTTTGTCGCATCATCCTATCTCGTTTACTCTATGCAGTTAATCTGTTTCGTGCGCAATACTTGACAGATCCAACTTCAGAGCCACAAAAATCCGTTGTGAGTATTATAGGGTGTAATCTCTGGATCTACTGAACCGATTTTGAAAATTCTTTCACCAGTAGAAAGCTACATTATTCCTGAGTGTCATAAATAAAATAAAATAAAAATAAAAAAGCCTATATTTCTTACAGAATTAAGGTTTACAAAATAGTGGTGTTAGTAGTTATTAAAAGTGTAATTATTTCTTAATTTAGTGTTAGTATGATTTTCTTTGATTTTATAACAAGATTAATAGATATATATATATATTTAGTTTTTTTTTTTTTTTATTATTCTGCAAGAACCCCTCTACAGGTAAAGGCCTCCTCCAAAGTGAGCCAGTCTTCTCTGGATTTTGCTGAAATCATCCAGTTTGGACCCGCTGTGCATTTTATTTCGTCCTCCCATCTATTATGGGGTCTTCCTTTCCTTCTTTTGCCTATTGGCCCTTTCCACGCAGTCACACTTTTTGTCCATCGCTGGTCTTGGAGGCGAGCTACGTGCCCAGCCCACCTCCATTTTAGTGCAAGAGCTTGTGTCAGACCGTCTGTTGCTTTTGTGATATTTCTTATTTTTGTATGTCGTATTTTTTGTATTTTTTTAATATTGAGCATACTGCGCTCTATTCCGCGTTGGCACGTCGTAATTTTATTTTTTATATTTTTATTGAACTTCCAGGTCTGGCAGGCGTAGGTCAAGCATGGGATAAGGCGAGAATTCATAACCTTGGTCTTCAGGTTGATCGGCATGTTGCTCTTAAATATTTCCTTTAAGCTCCAGTATTTATTCCATGTTAACTGTGCCCTGCGTTCAACCTCCTGGTAGTTGCTTGATCTGTCGAAGCTAATTTGTTTGCCGAGGTACATGTATTGTTCGGTACAGTGAAGTGGCTCGTCGTCGGCATATATTTGTATCTTGGTGCTGTTGGTCATTAACATAGTTTTGGAGAAGTTCATTTCGAGGCCAGCAAGTTTGCTAGCGTTATTTAATGACTCTACCATGTACTGTAATTCTGTTCCTTTTTCTGATATTAGCACCAAATCGTCGGCGAAACGTAGGTGGTTTAGATACCTATTTTTTACTTGTATGCCACGTTCTTTCCAGTCAAGCTTGTTTATTTATAGACTCTAATGTGGCTATAAATAATATAGGTGATAGTGGGTCCCCCTGTCTTACTCCTCTCTTAACAGGGAACCAAGAGCCCGTTGTTTCTAGTTGAACTCTACTTTTGCTGTTTTTATATATGCTTTTGATAACTTGTATATATTCTTTTTCCACATTCTGTGTTTTTAGAGTTTCCCAGATGTAGTTATGAGATACTGAATCGAATGCTTTTTTATAATCGATGTATGCCAGGTATAGCGGTCTGTTTATCTCCTGGTACTTTTCGATAAGAAGCTCAAGTGTGTGGATATGATCGATCGTAGAGAAGCCCTTTCTAAATCCTGCCTGTTCTATGGGTTGACTCTTTTCTAATGTAGCGCTCATATGTTTATTGAGGATTGTGGAAAATAACTTGTATGTACTCGGCAGTAGACTTATTGGTCTGTAGTTCCCTATATCGTTTGGGTCTCCCTTTTTGTATAATAATATGATTTTTGATTCAGACCACTGGGCGGGCGTCTCTCCAGTTTCAAGCACGAAATTGAATAGATTTGTAAAGGGTACAGCAAGTATTGGGGCGGCTATTTTTAAGGATTCATTTGCTATGTTGTCTGGGCCTGGGCTTTTATCTGTTTTTAGTTTTTTAAATGCCTCTATGACTTCGTTTTCTGTAATCCGAGGTTTATCTAAAATTTTGACTTCGCTGGTGGTACCTTGGTTCATGTAGTTGATGTCTTTTTGCTCTTTTGCGCTGTATAATTCCCTGTAAAACTCGGTTGCTATAGTGATGACGTCGCTGCGGTTGTTTTTGGTTATTTCGCCTCGTTTTAGGCCATCGATCCAAGTTTTATTTGGTTTCAGCTCTTTGTATGCCTTTTTTGTGCTGCCAGTTTGGTTCAGGTATTTTTCTATAGTATTATATCTATAGTTAGAGTAGTCCTTCTTTATATATTTGCTAACAAGCTTGTAAAGGGCTGAAATTTCGTTTCTCGTTGTTCTAGTTTTGTTTTTACTTTTTTGCAGTTCTTGTCTTCTCCTTAAAAGTTTTAGAGTACGCTCTGATAGTATTTTATGGTTTATGTTAAAGTTTTGTGTTTCACGGGCGTTTTGTAAGCTTGTAGTGATGATTTTAATTAAGTTGTCGTAATATTTTTGGGCTGAAGTAATATCATTTGCGAACGTTTGATCTTGCGAAATGTAGGAGTTTAGGAATTCTTTGAACTTTAGAATTTCCTCATCGCTTTTTAGTGTGGTACTTTGACAGTTAGTATACTTTGTTCTACTTTTCTTTGGTTGTGTGTCATATGTTATTGTAGCTCTTACTGGCCTGTGGTCTGATGGGTAGTTTACATTTAATATTTCTATGTTTTGAAATATAAGAGGTCGATTTGAAAGTATAAAGTCAATTTCATTTTTAAAGGTTCCATCTGGTGATCGCCAGGTCCATTTATTTTTTGGTTTCTTTTTGAAAAAAGTATTTAAAATTGATAGCTTATTTTCGATGGCGAACTCAATCAATCTTTGCCCTCTCTCGTTTCTGTCTCCATATCCGTGAGTTTTCATGATTAGATGTTCTTCTTTTTTTGGTATGCCTATTTTCTCATTTAAGTCACCCATCAGTATCTATTGCCCTGATTAATGTCGTGTAGAAGTTATCAATTTCAGCGTCGCTTGCTTTAGCTGTAGGAGCATAGACTTGTATGATGGATAGGTGAGTATTTTCGAATTTCAGGTTTAATACTGCAACTCTTTCGGAAGGCCAAGGTAACTTTCTATGTTATTTTTGAGGTGAATTTTTATTATAAAGCCAATGCCATATTTTCCAGGTGTGTGGCCTGTATGGCATAAGATGAAGTTTTCATGTTCTTCGATTTTATTTCCAATGCGTCTTGTTTCAGCTAGCCCTATTATGTCGTAATTAATGTCTTTAAAGGCTTCGATCAGTTCTAATAAGCGTTCGTACGATGCCAAAGTTTTGACATTGTATGTCAATATGTATAAGTTTTTAGGTAGGGTTTTTTCATCCTTTGGAGGGTTTTGGTCGTGAACTTCCACGGTGACCAGCCGGCTTGGAAGATGAGTATTGTGTTCTGATAGAGGTATTTTTATGATGGCGCTGGGAGAAGGGGTTGGTGATGATTGCTATATATTATCGTTATTTTTTTCCTTTGGCTCTGATGAGTTATTTGGGGATTTGTTTATCAGGTATCCTGAGTGTCATAGGCTATATTATATTTTCAAAAAAATTTGAGATCCTTATGAAAATTACAATAATGTAACCCAAAGTAGCAAAATGTTGCCTGTAAAATTCATTCTTTGGCGTGCGCTGAGAAAACTATTGATGATACATAAAAAATATTAGGTAGGTAGGTAGGGTAGTCTGGGTAGGCAGGGTAGCCAGTTGGCGGAAGCGAAGCCCCGGGGATTAGCTAGTAAATAATAATTTACAACTGTCTATTGATTGAGCATGGCAGACTTACAGTATGGGTGATTATCATCCATATCCTAAGCCTTCGTTACCTAAAATTATTAAGAATATTTGCACCATTCCTTTTTCCCTAGCTAACAAAATAATTTTGACTTCTATCACTTCGAAATAACGTCCTAGATGGACTGCTAAATATTAAAATCTACATACATCATCAGCAGAGCACCAGCCACACTCAGGGTCCGCGAGGCACTCCGGTTGAGAGCGATGTCGACGACACGCCGACTCCGGGTCGTCGTTAGCGATCCCTGCTTGCCAACTCGGTACCATGTATGCTAACAGATCACCTGCAATAACAATCATTCATTAAGAAGAAAGCTGACCTAATTGCTGAGCTAGTTTACTTCAAAACACTGGTCCTAGGGTCTAAGTGTTTCGGGATTTTTCCAACAGAAAATTGTCTGTAGCCGCCCGAAGTTTGTATTTCAGTTTGGTTTAATTGCCAAATCATGATCTTACCCGGCCAAGTGCGAGTCGATCTCGCGCACAAAGAGTTCCGTACCGTTATCGCAAAAAACGGCAAGAAAATCACGTTTTTTATATGGGAGCCCCACTTAAATATTTATTTTATTCTGTTTTTAGTACATGTTGTTATAGCGGGAACAGAAATACATCCTCTGTGAAAATTTCAACTGCCTAGCTATCACGGTTCATGAGATACAGTCTGGTGACAGACGGACCGTAGTCTTAGTAATAGGGTCCCGTTTTTACGCTTTAGGTACGGAACCCTAAAAAAAGATTCCATACTTGGCCAAAGATTTACGTTTATCTCAGAATGATAACTCACCATTAACATTTCCATGGTACCCTCCAGCAATCAGCAAAGTAGACGGCGGCCGCAACGCAGCCGCGTGCGCAAACACGCCTTGCTTCTTAGGATAGAACCGCCGCACTTTGCCTAACACGTCGAGAGGGATCCACGAATGGCATCCCAGGTGATAGATGTACATCTGACCATCGTAACAGATCTCTTCTCTGTTATGGCGGTGAGAATATCCACCAAATACCACTAAGTAGTTTCCTGAAAATTATTTATTACCAATATTGATAAAATGATAAAATTTTTGGGGATTATTATATTTTTAATCAAGCAATGCAGCATGCTTTACAGCGTTGCCAGACGTGTCAATTTTGGCGGGCAGTCCCAATTGTTATGTGTCGGGCGGGATGTCCCGCGCGGAACAGGCCCAGTTCCGCTTTTCGCTTTTCGCTATATTTAAACTAGTGTCTTTCTTATTAAGTATCCCAACATCAAACAGCTTCCCTGAACGCTTTTTTTCTCAGATGAATTTAAAATGGTCGGATGCTAGAAATATATGCTCCAGGAAACTTTGAAAGAAATTAAATCATAACAGAAATATCATGAATATGTAATTCTTATATAAAATTAATCTATTACTGAAACACTCACTCCCTAGACTATTGTTTGAAACACCACATTTTTCTAATGAATAAAACTCTATTAATGTAACGAAGAAGACTCAACTAGACAAATCTGATTTAAAATATCATATACACTATCATACATTTTCAATGCCTATTTTTGCTATCTATTGTCATGTAAATGTAATTTAAAACTCAAATACAAAGAAAAATATCTAAAAACTTCTGATTATATACGTTGTTTTACTATGTCCCGCTTTCATCGAAAGAATCCCGCTTTTTACTCAAAAAGTTTCAAAGTCCCGACTTGCCAAAAATAAAATCTGGCAACGCTGATCCTTTACCAAAATAGCAAAGGTTCTTCTCATCGCAATAGAACCACTATAATATACTGTCTGTATTACAATAGGTACTCTATTGCAACGCGAAGTGCAAGTCCTGGTCTAGTTAATGGACAACTTCCTTTACCGCTCTTAATAAAATAACAAGATAGCTGCATACCAATAACCGTTGACGTATGAAATGCCCTCTCTCGCGGTACGTAAGTATCGCGTAGATGTGCTCGAGGATAGTGGATCTCGCTCCAGTGTTTGTAGTCTATGTCGAAGGCGAACATTCTATCCGAGAGCTTGGAAAATCTAAGATGAAAATAAAAGATTTTTATTCGTTAGACTACTGATGCTTGTCGATATCTAGATACTATTCCAGATCTATTGGAACAAATTGAACTGAATAAAAACGGCCAAGCGCAAGTCGGACTCGCACACGAAGGGTTCCGTACCATTATCGCAAATAACGGCAAAAAAAAACACGTTTGTTGTATGGGAGCCCCACTTAAATATTTATTATATTTTGTATTTAGTATTTGTTGTTATAGCAGCAACAGAAATATATCATCTGTGAAAATTCGAAACTGCCTAGCTGCACGGTTCATAAGATACAGCCTGGTGAAAGACGGACAAACCGACAGACAGACGGACCACGGAGTCTTAGTAATAGGGCCCCGTTTTTACCCTTTGGGTACGGAACCCTAAAAATTAGAGCAAAAGTTTAAACATGACTTACCGTGCTACACTTGCGACTACTCCTCCATACACCAAAATTGAATTCGAATGCGTATGATATACAGCTGTATGTGCAACAACCCGCACATCCAGTTCCTTGCCGCCTCTCACCTGCACTCTTTCCCATGTCTCCGTGTTTACATCACCCAACTTTATTTTGTACATACTGCAAACAATAGAAGGAAGGAAATAATTTGTTGCTTATCCATTCAAATTAAATCAGAATCAAGTCTATTGCTTGATTACTCACCTTGAGGAAAACTCCCCGTCCATTGTACTTCCGCCAAATAGATACAATTCTTCTCTAACGGCGGTCAATGTGTGGCGAGTCAGACCAGGAGGGGTGAAAGTAGAGTTCATTGCCCGCAATGTCCAAATATCTAATACAGCATCATACATCCATAGTTCAGAAGATAAGGTGCCATCCGAGAGTTTACCGCCATACAAAACAAACCCACTACCAAATGCACAAGCCGAGTGTCCATACCTTGGCTCTGGCTTTGTAGTATTTGGTTTCAAATCATTACTTACTACCTCTGGTTGTTCAGTAAAATGCAAATAACTTTCAGAATATGGAGTAGGTGCATGAGAATACATGAGAGGTAATGTGGTCTTGTCTTGATTTGTAAATGATGATAACAGTAAATTAAATAATGAGCTCCTGTTGCCGATTTGCCAGCTGCCATCAATATTGCCCTAAAAATATTATATGATGAAGTAACATTTAGGAAATAGCATGCATTCGTATGGATTGAATATTAGATTTTTCGAGATTTGCTTTTGCTTACCTTAGTAAATAAAGTCAACAGAGATTTGTCAATCTCTTCATTTGTAGGGTACCTACGTAAAACTTTTCCATTTTCATCATACCACTGACTAGTTGAAAACCTATAAATTATTATTTTATTATGTTCAAAAGCATTCATTAAGAAATCAATTGTGATAGTAGTGTAATTAAATAATATTTTTTTATAGCACAGCATTTATCTTAGACAATTTACTTGTCAACCAAACCAATAAGAATAAAGCAAATAATACATATTTTAAAATACAATGTTGCATTAATTGTTTACTACAGACAGTTGCTCTTTTTAGTTTCTTTAGAGTAAATTCTATTGATGACTATACTCAGACTCACAATAAGAATACTAATATACTATCACCATAGTACTAATAGATAAAATATTCACATTATTTTACCAATACAAAGTACACCTTATTGCAATGACCATAAAGTTTATTATCAAAATTATTTGTACAAATTCATCAAGCATTTAAAACTTTTAGGGCTATGGGAGAACTGGCAGTTTTCAATGGCAATGACCTCATTGTGTCACTACGCAAGGTGTGCGCATCCCATTAACATTATTTATTTTATGCTATATTTGACATTGACTTTTAAGTACCTTAAAAGGGCATTTTAACTTACTTGTACACCTCCAATAAGCCCAGTACTTTGTTGAGATCATATCCTCCAAACACATAAAGGGCATCTGTATGGTTCACATAGACTGCCGTATGAGCTGCTCGTTTGGTCATTCCACTCTCTGTATGTGACAGCCAGTGCCAACTATTACCATCCTTGTCATTTTTCTTTAAAGAACATGATTCACCAGAATACCTGTGTTAATGAGACAATTGGTAGATAAAGTCATACTAGTCTATTCACAATGAACATTTAAACAAATAAAGAATAAATGTTCTGAATAAAATACATCTAAATAAAGACATATTCAAATAAAGAAGGAAGGTAATATCTTGAGGAAAACATTGTATAAGAAATTTTTTGCAATTTCTTGGTTAATGTGGCAGATAAAACAGATTTATCTGTGCAATACATTGTCTGTGATCAACATATAATCACTTGAGTAAATAATTAATAACATCAGATTAAACATTCAAACAAATTAAATACCTAGTATTTAATTGTTTGCAACTTGTATTCAAGTATGGAATAGAGTACACAGTTTTGAGTATCTAGTTAAAATTGCACATTGAGTTTGAAGACTTTTATGCAGATTGACAAAGGCAAATGTAAAACAAGACAGTGCTAATTAATATTTATAAAGGTCAATAATGATTTAAATTTCCAGATCATATTTTTTTTTAATGGCACTAGAGTTAAGTAAATCATTAAAATAAAAAATATTTGTACAGTATTCATCATAACAATACTTACCCTTTTTTGCATGCACATCTATCTCCTTTACAGTGTCCATTGTTGGAGCAGGCACTTGGACACAGTTCTACACTGCAGTCTGGACCGCCCCAGTTCCCAACACAAAAACATTTGTTGGACACACAGAGCCCTCGCCCTGTGCAGTTGTTAGGACAGTTGTGTATGGCGTATGTGGCCCGAAAACCATCCAATACGTAATTTGTGTCACTGTATAGTAATATTAGCATCTACAACAAAAAAGTTATAATTACTGTAGGGTAATTACTACACTACATTTTATGTAGTCATTTGTAATCTCCAAGCTGAGATCACAATCCATATTCTTAGAGTTTTGAGATTTATGCCAACTTAGACACAGAATTAATGGACATCATACTTACAAATCCACTTGAAGCGGTAACATTCTGGGGTTCAGTTTTTCCACTAAAACTTCCAAGCAGAGGTGCATCAAATGAGTCGCCATCATACACAAATACATAGTCATAGGAACATTCTGTACCCATTCGAATAAAACTTAATGTAATGTATTGGCTTTTATTTGCTGCTTTGATGAGCCACTCACAATGGGAGTCCTAGAACAAGATCTTTCATTAGCACTTCACTCACTACTGAGGTAAACATTTATAGGACATGTAACTGACTTGTGTGTAGTTAGAGTTAGTTGGTCCATCGGTGATGATGCCGCTCTGCTCCGTGAACACCCTGCGAGTCTTGTCACAAGGCGCTGTAGATGCGGCGCACAGAACAGCCAGGCAAATCCAGCTGATTACAACTAAACCAACACCTTTCTCCCGTACTCTTAGATAAAACATGCCTCTTCCGGATCGTCGTAAGACATAAGTCAAATATCAAAGCCATATAATCGTGAATTTGCGACTGTTAGAGCTAAAATGTAGAATAAACAACACTCATATAAGTTAATAGGTGACATCTACTTCAAGGCTAACCACTTAGATGAATAATGCCACAAAGGCATGCAAAACTTTTGATATGGATTGACAAAGATATCGCACTTGAGTGATATTTGTATTTAATCCAGGTTTTTAGTGGCTGGGAAATACTTTCTAACGAGTTTTTCTTACAAACAAACAATTCACTTATCCATCACAGTATTTTGACATTTGACGTAGAAGGAGAGTTGCCAGGACACAAACATATCATAAAAACTTGAAATAAAATAGTAGGATTGTAAAGTAAAAAAACAAGAATTTTGTAATTATGCTTTTACAATGGTCAAATGATGGAACCAGCCGGGTTGAGGTTGAGCAACGCTTGACGGGGTTGGTCCGTAGATGGCTGAATATCCATTAAATACCGAGACTGCTCTGTGCCTCGGCAAGAACAATAATGTCTCTCAATTATTGTATGGCTGTTATTATTTTCTACATCTCTGGCATCGGTATTCGCATGTATGAAATTATAAAGCCTAGAAATAAGTATGGACCAAATACTTAATGACTGTGATTCACGAGTTTTGCAAAAAGAGCCAGTTTAGTAGAATTCCGAAGTTACTATACTGATTAAACTGGCAGCACCATCTCAAAGAGGAGAGAGGAGGTTTGGGAGAGAACGAGAACATAAATAATTTCAAAAAATCCAAGAATCGATTGGCAAAAACTTTGTGATTAGGTAGGTACTTACCTAATTAATTTACCGTATTGCCCAATAATGATGATAATTTTAAACTAAAACTATCAGCAATTACATAAGTAGATACCTAATTAAAAAAATAGTCATTGTTTTATTAAATGGAACGAAGTAAGATTATCAACTTTCTTTTCTGAATATCTCCAGACCTTAATAATTATCTTCAAAGTCACCAAAAGTTGTATAACTACAACTTACCGTCGTGGTGACCTAGAACTTACAGTCGTTGGTTGGTGATTCCCCGACGATACAAGCAGTGTCGACTACGGTAGCGGTCGAGGCGATGGCGTGGCAAGGGGTGCGAAGAATCCCCGGAGTGAACCCGGCTACCCCAATAAATACCGACGACTGGCCCTGGCAACATACAACACGCGAACACTACGGACCGAAGAGAAGATAGCCGAACTCGAGGAAGAATTGAGCAGGTTGCGATGGAGTATTATAGGGTTATCTGAAGTCCGAAGAGAGGGGGAGGACTCGATAATCCTCAAATCCGGTAACCTGCTCTATTTCCGAGAGGGTGACCGGCAGTCCCAGGGTGGTGTCGGGTTTATCGTCCACAAGTCCCTTGTGAACAACGTGGTGAAGATCGAGAGTGTGTTGACCAGGGTGGCGTACCATAGCGAATATCTCGAGGATATTCTGTGTATAACACAGAATATCCTCGAGATATTCGCTGAAGGTCATACAGGTCTACGCACCGACCTCGGCACACCCCGACGACGAGGTAGAGACCATGTATGAGGATATCTCTATAGCCATGCATGGTTTCAAAACTCACTTCACCGTTGTCATGGGGGACTTCAACGCAAAACTGGGCAAACGAGATGAGGATGAGCTGCAAGTGGGGCAATTTGGAGTTGGACGTCGGAACCACCGGGGTCACCTACTGGCCAGTTTTATGGAGAAGGAGGGCCTCTACATGATGAACTCCTTCTTCAGAAAGCGTGAGCATAGGAAGTGGACCTGGCAAAGCCCCGATGGTGCAACAAAAAACGAGATCGACTTCATCATGTCAACCAAGAAGCAAATGTTCAATGATGTCTCTGTGATCAATTCGGTGAAAACCGGGAGCGATCACCGAATGGTAAGAGGCACATTGGACATTAATATCAAGCTTGAAAGGTCTCGACTGATGAAGTCAACGCTCCGTCCAGCACAGATCCAGATCCAAAACCCCGAGAGCTTTCAGCTCGAACTCCAGAATCGTTTCGAGTGCCTAGGGAGCTCCGTGGACGAATACAGCGACGGGTTTGTGGAAGCTGTCCATACGGTCGGGTCTAAGTATTTCAAGACCCGCCGTACAGATATAAACAAAAAGATCTCTGATCCTACTCTCAAGCTTATGAAGGAGAGGCGTGAGATGATCCTGCAGTCTTCAGACGATGCGTTGAAATACCGGCAGCTTAATAGGCGGATCTCAAAGTCCTTGAAAAGCGACCTCCGCCGCTATAATACTGAGCGTATTAAAGACGCAATTGAGCGGAATAAGGGCTCCAAGGTCTTTGCAAGAGATCTGTCTATTGGGCAGAGCCAGCTCACAAAACTGAAGACCGACGATGGCAGGATCATATCCGCCAAACCGGAGCTTCTGAGGGAGATCGAGAAATTCTATGGGCAGTTGTACACGTCAACCAAAAACCCGTCGCGAATCTAGTAAAAGACCCTAGAGCTAGATTGACCCGTCACTATACCGAAGACATACCGGACGTCAGCCTGTACGAGATTAGGATGGCTCTTAAACAGCTTAAGAACAACAAGGCACCGGGTGATGTCGGCATTACGGCCGAACTCCTGAAGGCGGGTGGAAAACCAATACTTAAGACCCTTCAGAAGCTGTTTGGTGCCGTCATACTCGAAGGGAAAACGCCACAGGCATGGTGCAGGGGTGCGGTGGTACTCTTTTTCAAGAAGGGTGACAATGCCCTATTGAGGAACTATAGGCCCATCTCACTTCTTAGCCATGTCTACAAGCTGTTTTCAAGAGTCATCACGAATCGTCTCGCGCGCAGGTTTGACGATTTCCAGCCTCCCGAACAAGCCGGATTCCGAAAAGGCTTCAGCACCGTAGACCACATACATACGCTGCGGCAGGTTATACAGAAGACCGAAGAGTATAACCTGCCTCTCTGTTTAGCGTTTGTGGACTACGAGAGAGCCTTCGATTCAATCGAGACTTGGGCTGTACTGCAGTCTCTCCAACGGTGCCAAATCGACTACCGGTACATCGAGGTGTTAAAGTGTTTGTACAAAAACGCCACCATGTCAGTCCGACTTCAGGATCAGGCCTCGGAACCTATCTTTCTGCAGCGAGGTGTGTGACAGGGAGACGTTATATCTCCGAAACTGTTCACCGCTGCACCGGATGGGATGAAGGATGTCTTCAAGGTTCTGGACTGGAGAGGGCTAGGCATCAACGTCAATGGCGAGTACATCACTCACCTTCGGTTTGCCGACGATATAGTGGTCATGGCTGAGACCATGGAGGACCTCAGTATAATGCTCGATGACCTCAGTAGAGCTTCCGAAAGAGTGGGTCTTAAAATGAACATGGACAAAACCAAGGTAATGTTGAATGCCCATGTAACACCCACTCCTATCAAGGTTGGAGACTCTACACTCGAAGTTGTGGAAGAGTATGTCTACCTGGGACAAACGATCCAGTTGGGTAGGGCCAACTTCGAGAAAGAGGTCAACCGTCGAATCCGACTCGGCTGGGCAGCGTTCGGGAAATTGCGCGGTGTCTTCTCGTCCAACTTACCACAGTGTCTCAAGACGAAGGTCTATGACCAGTGTGTGTTGCCAGTGATGACCTATGGCTCTGAGACGTGGTCGCTCACAATGGGCCTCATCAGAAAGCGATGACTGTAAAGTCACGCAAAGGGCAATGGAGAGGGCTATGCTCGGAGTATCCTTGCGTGATCGAATCAGAAATGTAGAGATCCGCAAGAGAACCAGGATTACCGACATAGCCCGAAGAATTGCCAAACTTAAGTGGCAGTGGGCAGGGCACATTGCTCGCAGAACGGATGGCCGATGGGGCAGAAAAGTTCTGGAGTGGCGACCGCAAACCGGAAGACGATGCGTTGGAAGGCCTCCCACCAGGTGGACCGATGACCTGGTGAAGGTTGCGGGGATTCGCTGGATGCGGGACGCACGGGACCGGTCAATGTGGCGACACTTGGGGGAGGCCTATGTCCAGCAGTGGACGTCTTTCGGCTGATATGATGACAAGCAGTGTAAATTTTTGAAAATCGAATGTTTTTTGTTGTAGAGCTACACCTACAGTATGGAGGGTATAGAAAATGGAGAACGTTCTCTGTTTCTGAAAAAGTGTCCGTGAAAATGTTCTAATGGGTGCCGCAGTAGCAACCGGGTAAATTTTGCAATCTCGGCGTGGTCTGATAAAATGATTGATTGAATGCAAAAAAATTTTAAAAATCCGGCCATGTGCGAGTCGGATTCGCGCACGAAGGGTTCCGTACCATAATTGCAAAAAAAAAACACGTTTGTTGTATGGGAGCATTCTGTTTTTAGTATTTATGGTAATAGCGGCAACAGAAACAGGGTTCTGTCTGACACATGATACAGTACTTACCGACACCTACACATAGTCGGTCATTGTTATGCGTTTAATAGTTTCATAATAATTGAACATATGAACGTAAGGGAATGCGTGTGCTATCCAAAGTTCACGAGGTCGTTCACAATACCTTAACCTTTTGAAAACTGGTAGCTCTGGTAGAGAAGTAGACTTTGTCTTTATAGACTGCATACACGTTAGTTTGGATGACAATGCATGATTAGCTAAGTGATGTAATTCTAAATCCAATATGGCGGACGGTCCAAGATGGCGGACTAGTAATTTTTTATGTAATGCCATGATATGGGTATCAAATGAAAGGGTTTGCTGAAAAGAATACAAAAAAACTTGTTTTATAAAGAGATTTTTAGAGAATAATTTTATTCTTAAAAATTTGATCTATGAATGAACATTATGTGTTTTATTCGTATAACGTAGTGTAATTAATTTGTAAAGTTATGTCTAACACGGACAAAAAAGCGACACCAAAACCGCCGGGCGTATTTCAATGAAATTTACGCCAATTCAATTACAATTTTATTAAGGCTTTCATAGAATAATATGGAAATTACAAAAAATAAATACAACTAACAAAAACAAACAAACAAATTCTTCTCCTATCGTACAGACCAACCAAAGGTTGTCTGTAAGAGATTGCCCTGTGCGATACCGCACCGCCCATTGTACACTTGTTTTTGTGAATGTTTGTCCTGTATACATTTTGTGGTGTGCAATAAAATATTTTTTTGTTTGTTTGTTTATATGTTTGTACCGAATAGGCTCCGAAACTACTGAACCGATTTCAAAAATTCTATTACCTATGGAAAGCTACATTATTCCCGAGTAACTTAGGCTATAATTTTGACGGTAGCGAAGCCGCGGGGATCTACTAGTAAAGTATATATTAAAAAAAACAGGCCCAAGTGCGAGTCAGACTCGCGCACGAAGGGTTCCGTACCATTTTCGTAAAAACGGCAAAAAAAAATACGTTTGTTGTATGGAAGCCTCCCTTAAATATTTATTTTATTTTGTTTTTAGTATTTGTTGTTGTAGCGGCAACAGATATACATCACCTGTGAACATTTCAACTGTCTAGCTATCACGGTTCATGAAATACAGCCTGGTGACAGACAGACAGACAGACAGACGGACCGCGGAGTCTCAGTAACAGGGTCCCGTTTTTACCCTTTGGGTACGGAACCCTAAAAATAATAAACTTCTGAATTTGGGGTGGCGCGGCTGTGAAACGAGTGCGCGTTTTGTTCTCTCAAAGTCGTTGTATTGGTGACTGTCGTCGTCTTAATATTGTTGCCTCGAAGACCACAAAAATCGGTCTTCATTCTGAGTGTCATTAGAAATGTTACTAAGTATTTACTTATTTATAGGTACATTATTATTACGTGAAGGTCGTTGCCGTTGTTGTTGGTGGTGATTTGACATCCGCAGCCTAATTGTGTAAGTAAATT